>CM062816.1:834108032-835308032 GCA_031772625.1 Pinus tabuliformis
GTGAATTAGGATAATCTCTATGGCATATATAAATGGGTTGGCCATGATTTTGTTTAGAAATATTCGCAAGCATAGGAGAAAAATAGAGAAAAAAATCAACATGGTTTGGAATTATATTTTAGAAAGACAATCAAGGTGTCTCTTTCCTAATACCTTATCATATTTAATTCCCATCGCATAAGAAGAGAAAAAAACTGTAACTAAGAACACTTACTCAAGTTCTGGTAGCATAAGGTTGATTGATTTTATACTCTTTCCTGTTAGGTTTCTCTCTATTCTTATAGATCCATAAGGAGATAAAAATAGATTTCATGGCATATGATCTAAGTGAACATAAGTTATGCACAAGTTTTTTTGCATGTATGTGAGCTTTGTATTATATTTTTTTCTAGTATTGTATTATAGAAAACATATAGGGGACCACATATATGTTGGAAACAATGTTTAATATTGGGGGGTGAATCGATATTAAGGTTAATTTAAACTTCCATTTTTATTTGTATTCAACATTCAAACTTGGAAACCAACCATATACATCATCATCAACATATCATGTGGAAGCAATATAAAATCAACACATAAACACAAACACCATGAGAAGAAAGCACATATGACACAAAGGATTTAACATGGAAACCCTTACGGGAGAAAAAAACGCCTGATCTTGTTTTTTATTATGATGTAAATATGAGCCCCTACTCTATTACATAATTCTTTGTGAGAACTCCCTTATATTGTTTGTGAGAACCCACTAGCAGGATGTTGATAAGTGTAGCAAGAAAGTCTCAATTTAACTTTGTGTTGGCTTGTATGGGCCTGACCCAAGTTCAAAGGTGATTTAGCCAAGAAAATCTCGATACTACTGGCCCTTTCGGCAACAGTCCACGAAGCGTGGACTGAGATCTCCCCCGAAGTAGTATGGGAGGGTGCTAGAACCAAGTTTCCGCACCCTGGGGATGTTTGATGAGCTTCTGGTGGTCCGCAGTTTGACCCTTCACGCACGTCACTACGCGCACTTGCTATCCCTTCGCAACCTACAATGTTGCTTCCACACAGCCCTACTCGGGGCACAACCTGTATAATACCCAAGTCCCTTGCTATTTGATCTATTATTAACCGATTACTTAACTTATTAGTGTAAGACTAATGATTATTACAACATATTCAGCAATCATATCAATGTGCGCGATAAATAAAATAGTATAAATGTAAAGAAGGCAATGCACAAGCAGATACACAGAAATAAGAATCAACTTCTCTTTATTATTCTTCAATCAAGGTTATAGACTCGACACCGCCCTGTGCACTTAGGTGCAGGGGTTCGCACACTCAGCTGCGGACTCTACTAGGCCCCTGCGCACTCAGCAGCAGAGCCTCTCCCTACTACTACGACCCAGTACACTTCGACTCCTACTCTATGCTCGAATCATTCATACTCCTTCCTCCACTTCCCTCATTAGCTATTTTTACAACTTAGAGCCGCACTCTTATTTATACAGGCCGACATGACTTTACATTACATTACAATACTTTAGGGCAGACAACCATATGACTTAACCTATACTTCGTGCTCTGCACCCGTAATTCGCAGAGTCTTACAAAACCTTTGACGAAAACTTGGGCTTTGAGCCCCAAAACATGTTGTGGGGGGATTCCATGCCCAACAAGCCCCCAACACAATCATCGTGAGTCGTCCTGAGTCACTCTGTTGGTGCGGAGATCTTGGCATGGAGCCCTTCCAACTGGTCTCGTACTGCTCGGAGGTCAATGATGCCCTGTTCTGCGGTTTGCTAAACCTGTTGCATTCTTGCTTCTGAATCATATGCATCTGAATCATGTCCTTACCTTGGTTCCGGCATCTGGTGCATGTGTTTATAGTCTTGTGCCCTTGTCCGACTCCTCGGGTCGCGAAGACTGTGCTTCGGCCAGTTAGTGAGAGAACCTGACCACCCGTGTAGGGTTTCAAGCGGTTGCCATTTACTTTGCCTGGGAAGGGTTCTCCATTTAGTTTGAATAGTTGGACCGCACCTCCGTCTGTGACCTCCTTTACCACATATGGTCCCAACTAGTGCATTCTATATTTTCTCAGAAATTTTTCAAACATACTGTCATACAGTAGTACTAAATCGTTTACCTTGAAGGTGCACAACTTGATATGGCGATCGTGCCAGGCTTTTTCACGCTGCTTTTGTACCTGCTGATGAAAACCAGCTAGAAACCATTCTTCCTCGAGTTCTTCTAATTGTGTGAGCCTTTCTTCTAGAGCTTCATGGTCCATCATGCCTGTGAGAACTACTATTCATAGACTAGGTACGATGTTTTCCATCGGCATGACAACTTCCGTGCCATAGACTAACCAAAAAGGTGTCTGTCCCATCAATTTCTTACACGTTGTCTTGTACGCCCATAACACAGTAGGTACGCGCAGATCCTAGTCGTCCTGTTGCACGTTACACACTTTGGTCAGCGCAGTCTCCAGTATTTTTTTGAATGCCTCTACTATCCCATTAGCTTTTGGGTGGTACAGTGTGCTTTTTTGATGATATACCTAAACTATTATGTGAGCACGCTGATGGTTTCATTCAGGAAATGTGTTCTGCAATCACTCATTAATATTTTTGGATAGCCAAATCATGTCAACACATTTTCGAACAAAAAATTCGCAGCCGTAGCGGCTGTCCAGTCCTTGACCAGCTGTGCTTCCACCCATCGTGTCAGGTACTCCGTCGCGGTGGGATGTAGTGCGCACCCATCTTTACCTGAGGTTTTATCGGGGCCAAGTCAATTTCCCATTTCTCAAATGGCTGCAGTTTCATTTGGGAATTTAGTGGCATCTCGTCCCTTCGTGATGGTTTTCCTATCCTTTGACATATATTGCATGCCTTACATTGCACTTTCGAATCCTGGTGCACGGTCGGCCACCATAACCTTGCACGAAGAATCTTCTGTACGGTCGTGCATCCTACATATTGTCCTCCTACAGTTCCCCCATGTTCTTTCGCTAGGATCTGACCTCGTTCAAATTCAAGTACGTATCTTTGTAATATCTCATCATTGCCCATCTTGTAGAGGTGCCCCGCGATGACAGAAAAGTCCGTCGCGCGCACCACCAATTCCTTCTTCTGTTGGATTGAGTATTCCTTCAGTGTAGTCCCTGTTGTTAGAAAATGGATTATATCTTCGAAGTGTCCGTCCGCGACGTGCACTGCAAAGAGTTGTGCATCAGGTAGTCCCTCCTCCAAATTTGTTGGTTCCTCGCCCGTCTCAATTCGTGACAAGTGGTCTGGTCCTGCATTTAAACGTCCCGGCTTGACTATGACCTCAAAATAATATTCTTGAAATAGTAAAAGCCATCTGCATATTCTCCCCCCCAACACAGGCTTGTTCACCAGGTATTTCAACGTGGAATGGTCGGTGTACACCTTGAAATGTCCTCCATGTAAATAGTGTCGGTATTTTTGGAGTGTGTACGCCATTGCCAACCCTTCGCGTTCATTGGTAGAGTAGTTCTTTTCTGCTTTGGAAAATCGTTGACTCACAAACACGATCAAGCGATCCACATCCTTCGCGCCCTCCTGTGTGAGTACGGCTCCCAACGTGATACACAACACATCCACATGTACATGAAATTCCACATCCCATTTTGGGAAGACCAAAATTGGATCGAAGGCCAGTTTCCCCTTTAGGACATCCAAAATCTTCATGCAATCATCATTCTAGCAATATGTAACATCTTTTTTCAATAGCTTTTCCATCGGCACGGTTATTTGGGCATAAATTTTGATGAACTTCCTATAGTATCTAGTGTGTCCCAAGGTAGCGTGCAGTTGTTTAACACTTCCGGTGCTTCCAAATTTAGGATAACGACAATCTTTGCAGGGTCCACCATCAGTCCTTGTTTGTAGACCACATGTCCCAGCAGGTTTCCAAAGGGAACGAGGAATGTGCACTTCTTAAGGTTCAGCGCAATCTGGTGTCAGCAGCAAGTATCCAGCATCAAGCATAAGCTCGCTACATGATGCTTAACTAATCCAAAGACAATCCAATCATCTAGATAAACCTCCAAAAACTTGTGGATGTATTCTTTGAACACAACTACCACAATGCGCGAAAATATAACTGGCCCGTTCTTCAGTCCAAATGGCATAATGGTGTACTAAAAGCAACCCCATTCTGTTGCGAAGGTCATTTTTCTCCTATCTTCTGGCGTGATCTTGATCTAATGGTACCCTGAGAACCCATCTATGAATGAGTATGATTCCTAACTGCCAACATTCTCAAGTACTTCATCTGTGAATGGTGTTGGGAATGGATTGTGTACACAGGTGTCGTTCAGCTTCTTGATGTCTACGCATATTCTTATTTCCCCCTTTTGTTTTTTCTCTTGCACTACCATAGGACTTACCCAGTCAGATTCTTCAACTGGTTCAATAATTCTGGCTACAAACATTTTGTCTAATTCATCGCGGACCTTTTCTTTATACTTTGGACTCAAGCGGTAAGGCCGCTACTTAATTTGCTTTGCTTCGGGTTTCAAAGTGATCTTCATCATCCCTAAATCGCCAACGATCCCTTTTAAGTCTGTAATTTTGGTCGGGAACAAGTCTTGGTATTCACAGAGTAACTCATCGACCTTATCGACCGTGGAATCGTCCCAATAGTCCCCAAGCATTGCGTACTTCGGCTCTGCCTCCATTCCAATGTTTACCTGCTTCGTCTTTAGTGGCGCAGTGATGTCGGGGTCTTCAAGTGGTGGTCCACGAATCTCGCGACAACCTTCCATTTCTAAAATGTTAA
Organism: Pinus tabuliformis; assembly: GCA_031772625.1. Classification (NCBI taxonomy): domain Eukaryota; kingdom Viridiplantae; phylum Streptophyta; class Pinopsida; order Pinales; family Pinaceae; genus Pinus; species Pinus tabuliformis. Next base: position 834,112,830 of record CM062816.1, read on the forward strand.
TGTTTCATGGGTCCTCATAATCCTCCTTAAAATTTACGTTATAACACTCTAGTGCGCTGCTTAACTGTGTCGCCCATTCTTGCTGAAGTACTCCCATTGGCTCCTGTGGTATTTTGAATATAGCAGCCTTTACTGCTTGTAGTGCATCATCGACAGTATCCGACAAATGATCTTTGAATGTGAAGGTTAAAAAAAATCCTTCTTGCAAGACATCCCATTCGTCCGTACCATGGCAGAGCTCTGTCTTAGTATACCAACTCATGGGTACGACATCCAGGGTATGGTAGAATAAATGTACCCATTCAAGTTGTGGCTCTTCCTCGTAGACCTTGGTCCATTTTGCGAGGTGCGTGCATGGATTGTCTCGTCTGCCATATTTGTCTACTAGCCATATTTGTGGTTTCCCAAATCATAGGAGCATCATTCTTGTGCAGCTACGCCAGTCCTCAAAACTTCCTTTATGCGTACTCCACCATCGTGCGAGCTTCGTGCATAGTGCCCACTTCAGCGCATCAAACCGTTGTTGTTCTAGTACTGCGCTTTCAAATTTTCTCTAGAATTCATCCACTTCTAACAATTCATCATATGTCAGCAGCTCCCTTGCCTTTTCTGTCACGCAACGCAGTGATCTAACCATCACGTTGCAATTCAATGTTGTTACTTTGTGCAGTCGATTCTGCCATCGTCCTACTTCTTCGTCTGAATTCGAAGTGTAGGAGCTTTCGCGTTCCCACGAAATCCTTCCATCTGAAGTCGGATTCACCCAATCATTTTCTCATGGAGTTATCTTGTAAATACAATCGAGATCATGAACACTATCATCGTCACACACCAATTTAGTGTATCACGCTCCTTCAGCTGGATCTAGTGGTACTACTACGCATAGTGACTTTTTCTCAAATACCATTTTTCGCTTCTTTAGATTTATGACTCCGTTCATATCGATGGCCCAGTCTATTCCTAGTAGCGCAGGATAGGGATTACTGTCATCGATAATCTCTATCACTTCAAAATTCCCCTGCACGCTCGCACCTTCAATATCTACCGTTACCCCTTGCAATCTTCCCATGGGAAAAATCTTTTGTTGGTTCATCGTTCGTAACTAAATAGGAGACCACTGTAGCGCGGGTATGCCCATGCATTCACATGTTTTCTTTGGTAGTACATTCGCGTCTGAACCTAGATCCAGGATTACTTGATCCATTTCATACTCATCGATTTGCGCAGTCAACCTCATTTCCCTTCCTGTGTGCAATGCATGCTTTCCAAGTTTTTGAACCACACACAGTTCTCCTAACCCCATGCACCTAGTGATAAGTTCCTGTAGTCCTTTGACTGCCTTGTTGTCACGCAATAGTTTCATGCAGGTCTTCAGAAAGGTAGTGAGCATTGAAGGATCCATCCCTGGTTCTAGTTGATCCTTACTACCTGAAGTGGAGGCCTATGTGAAGCTCTTCTTAGCTTCCATGATTGTCTCCTTCACATGTTCTAAATCAAATTCGGGTTTCTTTGTATGAGCCTTGCAAACCCATGTGCTTTCTTCTAGCTGCTTCTGTTTATCCTCTCCCATTGTCATACCACTCTTAAGCATAATGTTTACATTTGGCTCTTCTTCGCACAGCTCAAACCTCATCATTTGTAAATTCTGAGTCGGAGGGGTCTAGAGTACCCCCTTTTCACACATCCTTGCTATCAGCGAAGGGCAGTCTTTTGCCTCTTGATCAAATTTTGTATAGTACCAACATGATGTCCTTGTCAGGTTTGTAAAATCACGGGCATAGTACCCTGGCCCTCCATAATTGTAACAAATTAGTTGTCTGCGACCCCTTCGTGGTCCCATTCCACCCCGACCTCGACCGCACCCCTGAAATCCAATGTGTACCATCCCTGAATTGGGGTCGAGGGCACATGTTTCGATCTGCACCTTGTAGGAAGGAGTCCAGTCCATGATTAGTTCGTAGCTATGGAAGGTGCATTCATCATGGCCTACTGACCTACAAAAATTACAAAACAATTGTTGGGACGTTTGCATATACTTCTGCAACAGGTGACAATTATCTATGGTGTGTTTTCCTCCTATCTAACATATCGTGCACCATAATGTAGACGCCACGCTTAACCTTTCCTATGCCTCAGGTCTTAACGGCATTGGCCCTTCCCCTACCAAGTAGTTCATGAACACTGGATAGTGGTCCTTGTCGTTCCCTTGGCCTTTGCATTTTATGCACCATACTTCCTCATGCGTCTACAACCAAGGTGTTCTGTCTTGTTTCAAACTTTTCATTTCCAGACACAGATTCTACAGTTGCCCGTGAATTTGTTGGACTCACTGTTGAGCCCCAAAACTACCTCTCTTCCACGCATTTTCTTAAACCTTTTCTCTTCTATTTTCCCATGTCAGTGCCTCCTAAGCTATCAAAAGTTGTTGCATGTTGATTTCAGGATTATATTTGAGTGATTTTCAAATTATATCATTGTGTGTGCTATTTGATCTAGGTTTTGTTTATCAGCTATGAAATGTAGCCACTTTTCGCAACTAACTCACAATTCCGCAGCCATTTTCATTGTTTTGTAGGTTACAGGTGTCGGTAGGAGAAATGAGACACATGGGCAGCTCAGGAATGATCCACACATGGATGAGGTCCTATTTTCTTAGCCAAACTCATAAGGAAAGGTACCGGTCAAAGGGTGGTCAACAGAGAGTTCTACGTCAACCAAGACTCTGTTCCTACACGTAAAAGAAGCCCAAATTCATTCCTAACCTCATGGATCCATTTTTGCCACCTGCAAGCCATCTCCATAATGCAATCCAACATCAATCTCACATAGATTTACTGCTCATGGCAACCGAGAGGCTGAATCCTTGGATTTTGACCTGTTCACGTGTCTATTGCTGAAGAAATTTCTCTAAGATATAGTTATCCATTTTCTCTATAAATATAAGTGTTTGCAATGCAGATAGTTAGTTATTGATACTATTGATATAGCGTTATTTTTCTGTTGTGTAACTGAGAGACATATTCCTCTGTTTCATAATACAAAACTCTATTTTTCATATGGTTTTTCAAGCGTGGTTTGAAGTAACAGCGTGTTCATCCAAAGCTGTGCAGAGGGCCCCTACGTAGTTGAGGTGCCTTCTTTTTTTGTTGCATAGTTTTTCATGTATATTTTCTCTCATTCGAATTGCACATTTCTCTTGTTTTGCTTATGATCATAATCGTTCTGACTTTGTACATGTCTTTGCAACTTGTCACATTTCTTACTAACAATGCACTTCAGAATAGTCTTTAAGTCTTGTTATGCTTGAGCTTCTTAGTGTAATTTTTGCATCAAGTGGTGATTTGAGACTTGCTTCCTCTGCTGAACTTTAGTTTTCAATTTCAGTTGTTTATGCTTTTATTTAGTGAGATTTGTTTACTGCTTAAGATAGTTTAGATATCAGTTCTTCATGCTATATGATGATATCTCCAGAGCCTTTAGCTTAACCCAGTTTTAGAAGTTAATTGGCGAGCTATTGTGATTATAGGTGAAGTAATTGATTTTGCTTTCATTAGTATGCAAGTAGATAGTTTAGATGTCAGTTCTTTCATGCTATATGATGATATTTCCGGAGTCTTTAGCTTAACCCCGTTTTAGAAGTTAATTGACAAAATATTGTTTCTTTTCTTGAGGATATTTTCCATGTCCATTATTTCCTTCAATTGGCGGCCTTTCTTTTCTCTTAGTGGAATTTATTCTTTCTTGGTTAACTTCATCTCGACGTTAAATAGGGACACATTGGATGGATTCATAATACAACCAAGAAGGTACCTTTCAGATATGTCTTCATCAAGCGAGGGAAGTCTAGGTAGAGTGGATGAAGGTCAAATATATAGTATGTCTAACAGACATAGATCAAATAAGGGTGAGAACATCATAATAAAATTCCATAGCCACATGGATTTTTTTATTATTGAAGGAAGTCATGTTCTTATGATGCTTGATATCATAAATGATATCGAGGTGCACTTGAGGTGCCAACATCTAGTGAAAATACAAGTAACCAAGGACCTTCCTCAATTAAACAAATTTTTGTCTCAATGAAAGGATATATCACATTTCTCCATCATTACTACATGGTTTTGGGGTATTTTCTATAGAGGGCATAAAGGTTTCTTACAGTGGATTAACTAAATTGATGGAGTATGTCGAACCTTGTTACAATTACAAAGATTGCATGTAGCTGGTACAATATATACAAGACATGTGGAGATATGGATTGGCTGCAAATTATATACATCTAAGAGAAATAATAAAAATAAAGCAACATCTATCCATATTGATGGAAGGCCAAAAGCATTGGGGAATATTACAGGGTTTATAAACAATACAAAACCCAGGATAATAAATAGGCAACCTAATTGCATATTTGAGACACGTGAACAAATTGTGTATTTGTATGCGTAATAAGATCAATAGCAGCAGGAGAATATTTTTTGATCAATTACAACTTGAATCGACTAGATACAAGCATTGCCATTATGGGGGTAGTGCGTAATAACAAAACAACATGAAGAACATGTTAGGTATAAAATTTTCTTTTGTCACATAATATAAATTATATTTTACAAAGAAAAATTGCTTATTATGAAGGCCGACCATAGATAAATACCTATTGATCACTCATTAAGCCTTAACCAAAAAGGTACATGAGTTGATTACTCCAATTATCAAAATGAATAAAATCTTGCACCAATAAGAAGAAGTAGCATGGTAAGCTAAGAAATTAACTACTAAAATGCTCAAATTAACTCAAATTTGTGCTAATTTTTCTTGTCTCATAGTCCCATTTATGAAATTCCTTTTTCATAAAAACCTAGGTTTGAAAATGCCATAATTACTCAGATGCATGATATAGGACTGGTCCTTTATTCATCGTGTTTATATGTGTTTAATATGTCCATCAATTAAATGTTTATGTCGATACCTATTATTTAATATATTTTTTTAAATATTTCATGGCTCTAATTATATTATTATGTGGCAGGTTGATCTGCGTGGAAAAGCACCTGCACAGTTAGAAGTAAACAAATAACAATTTTTCTTTACATTTAATGTGAAATTTTGATTATTTGTTTATATAATTAAAATAATAACTTTTATTTTCTTGAAATATGTAGTCTAAGCCCCATGATAATAATATTCTTGATGAGGAATACTTGTGGTCATCCCCCAACCTTGAGGTCACAATAAGAAAGTATGTGAAGAGAATGAACAAAAAAATTATGTAGTTGATTTGTATTTGGGGTCATAGTCCTGCAACTAAGGCTAGGATCAAGGAATTGAGGGAATATCTTGAGACATACAAGGTAATAACCATATTTTAAAGTGCGTTTCATAAGTTTAATTTAGAAATCTTAATTTTTGAACTTTTACAATAAAAACTAGTTTCTTTCTTGTGTAGCGTTATTTGGTGGAACCCCCCCCCCCCCCCCACCCTGGCATGAGCCAGTTTATCCTCAGCTCGGTGTTGGTCCTAGTGGAACTGTCGAGACATAGCATGAGCATCCGTCTAGCACTAGCACCCTGCATATATTCGAGAGATAGCTACTCACTTCTCCACCTTCAAGTGGTCATTCTCCCAGTAGTGACACTGGGTCCACATTATTGGTTGTGACGCATGAGCACGAGTCTTGAGAAAAACATGCAGCCAATATCTAGATCGAGTGGCGACAAAGATGACCCTCGTACTAATGACATTATGGTTTCATCTCTTGGAGCATCATGTGTTAGGAGCACAGGAAAAATTGCATGCATAGTTTTGGTGAATGACAAAGGACTTCTAATAAAAACACCAAAAATTCCTGGTATTTTTTTATGTTTTAACTATTTCATATTTTTTTAATCTAAAACTTAAGTCATCTTATTATTATTTTCAAACTAATGATCATATATTTTTTCACGTAGGTGAAAAACATTTTATAAAAAACGTGACAACAAAGTGTTAAACATTTTTGGGTCCACCATAAGCAGAAGGTGGGATTTCCAAAATTCCAACCTTAGAAAAGAGCTTATGGATAGTACCTTGAATATCTATTAGGGGTAGATACCTTCAATTAAATCAAGGTCACTGTCGCAATCAGAAATAAAAATAATAAATAAATAAATAATGTGTGTGTGTGTGTGTGTGTGTGTGTGTGTGTGTGTGTGTGTGTGTGTGTGTGTGTGTGTGTGTGTGTGTGAGCAGTATAGGAATAACTTGGGAGATAACCATAGGTTTGAGTGCCCTCCCATGATTCCTGAGATGGAATGTAAAGGCCTCATCAAGGACGTAGAATGGAAGAAATTGAAAAAATAAGGGAAAACACCACCTAGTGAACCAAGTATAAATTACATCTTGAATTCAATACTTTTAATTTTCTTTAGTTTTTAATAAAATTGCAGTATATAACATGCTTGAAACTTTTCACAAGCTCCCCGACACTTCGAAGGCAACCAAGGCAAGGGTTGAGAAGCATGGGAAACACAAACTAGGCCAGGGCAGCTATTTGAAGCTACAGACATGAATTGTAAGTACCCAAACATCCTAACAATGTTATATGTTATGTCATCTTCCAACGCTCTGGTAATTGTGCTATAAAATAAAAAAAACCAACACTCTTGTGCAATGCCGGGTGATGAATTCGGAATTGAATCCATGAAGGAAGACCTCCACATTGGTTTTAGGTGCAAATTTTAATCTGTAGTCGAATGTCAGAAAGGCATGGGGTAAATCCAAAGATCTAGTTTGAAGGATAGGGTAAATAAAAATTAGTCCACATTAACCTTTCATTTTTTATAAAATACAATCATGTTTGATTAGCCGTCAAAATTAGCCGTTAGCATTATAGCTGTTGGAGTCTCTGCACACGCTATTTAATCACGCTAAGCCGGATCGATTCTTCAACTTGTCCTGACGATGAACCACACTGGTTGGTTCGAAACGCGTCGACAAAAGATTGGTTATGTGATTATGTCGAAGATTATCTAACATAAATCTAATGTGTTACTTTTTTTTAATTAGTGGGAGAGTAGTACATGTATAGATGATCCCATGACTACTGAGCATCAGTCCTATATAGTGTGCACCATCTAGAACATTTTGGTGCTCCCAAGGAACCTCATGAGGGTGGGGTGCAACCCCAAGATATTGCATCAACAAATGAGGCTCATGATAGTAATAATGATATATATTAATCATATTAATAATTTTTTACTTATAAAGTATGTACTACTAATTTTTTTTACTTATTCATTTATGGTTATCTACTTATACACTTTTTGGTTTCAAAGGTAGAGCATGTCGTACAAGGAGATCCTCGACTAGAAGACAAGCATGAGGAAGTCATTGCAATGGTCTCGATTAGTGCACAAATTAAATAATTACATTGCAAAGATATTGTATATTATTAAGAAACTACTTCATTGATATCCAAAAATTGGCTATATAAATTTAATTTTTTTTCAAACTAATGCTCCCCAACAACATTCTCAACTCCATGAGAACATCATGACTAGGGGTGAAATGCAACATAGGACTCAATTAGAATAATCAATAGAACAACCCTATCGAGAAGATGAAAATGTACAAATGGATGAAAATTTTGAGAAATATTTAGGTTGTTCTAAGAAGAGGCAAAAAAAAATTTGATGATGTACAATGTTATAATGTTATAATGTATAGTATAAGACAAATCGTTGTATAATATTTTTGATGTATAAAAAGACAAATTGATGTATAAATATTTTTGAATGAGTTCTTGCATACTTTTGTGTACTTATGATTGAAAACTATGAAATATACTTGCTTACAAATATGTTTATCAAATTTTTGTTTCTCTAGTGTGTATGTATGAATATTAATGTGTTGCTATAAAAAATTTTATAATAGATAGATTGGGTACTAGGGAATGGAGAGTGACGTGGGGGGGCATAAGTGATCTGAAAATGGGTCACTAAAGACTTCTTGTCAAGCTTACAAGAACCTCTCCCACTCCAAATCTTATATATTTCCAAGACCTTATGATTAACCAATTGCGGAATTAAAAAGTGCTTGAAAATAGGTGTATGGTTGTGTTTGTTTTTAAATTGTTTATGTGCTTTAAGTTGATTTGCTTAAATTGATATAAAAACATATAACAATGAAACAATGCAACAAATAAGCATCACACATAACAAAAATATAATATGGAGTTCACCCAAACCTCTTGGGATATGTCTCCCTGAGCTCTAGTCAACTCAACTAGGCTCTCTGGGATTCTGGCTTAAATTCTTTTACAAGCTCCACGCTCAAATGCATTGGTTTACAAATGAACCTATGGGTTTAGAATGCCATCTTACCTCTGGTTGTCCTTACTCTGCAGACAGATCTAGGCTTCTCTGGACTTGACTCCTTTAGTCAGTGCTCTGAACTTATTAAGCTTTTGGCTTCTTTGACTCCACTCAGAATTCTCTTAACTGTCTCTGGAACTCCTTCTTCTGTCTTTAGCACACTCTGGACACTAGAAATAGCTTGATCATTTGATCCCTTTACTGTTCTGCAACTTCACTACGGCTCCATGGCTCTTAGATGTTTGTTGTGAGCTCTCTGGCTCTGGCTCTCACAAGCTTCTGGGTTCACTTGACCTCCAAGAGACCCTCTGTCAATTCTGCTCTCTATGTTATCTCTCGGCCTCTGCGCACATTCTCAGCAACCTTTCGCCCCCTTGTCAATTGAGCTCCCTGTGCTTTTGTAACACATCATTTACAGTCCTTCATCATTGAAGAACCTGACTGTTTTGCCACAAGAATCCATTTACAATGGAAAGGAACCATTGGCATGGGAAACCCGATCATTTTTCCTTCCTCTGGTTGAAATAGCCAAATAACGGAAATACATAGGAAAACTGGTGAAAAAACATCATTGGAGCGTTTAATCGGAACTCAAAATGCATTCAATCGCATTGATAAACCTATCGGGTCCGTCCTAATATTGCTTATCGCAAGTCGCACGGCGAAATGGTCAAAAAACCCAATACACGGGAAATACACAGAAATCCCGTAAATCCAAACTTCAAAAGTTATGAAATCGCACTTATAATCCCCATCGGGTCCACCTTTGGTCGCCATATCGCAATCGCATTGTCGCATGGTCAAAACCCAAATACACGGGAAATACAAAGAAAACCCGAAATTCTGGATTTCAAATATTATGAAATCGCGTCCATAATTCTTATCGGGTCTGCCTTTTATCGACATATCGCAAGTCGCAATCGCAATGTGCATTGGCCCTAGTATCAGGGGTTCGCTAATCGCCGATCACCAATATCACTGATTGGCCCATTGAAACATCGACATATTGCAATATCACTTATCAGCGGTCGCATGGTCACGGGTCTTGGTCCTTCAACCTTCCCGATTAGCAATCACCAATTCAATCACAACCATTGATCTGTCTTTTAATCTGATGGTTTGCATTGAACCTGAAATGGCAAACAGTCCGCTTAATCTCCATCGTTGATCCTGCGATCTCCAATCCAACGGTTGGCAGCATTTTCGGGTGGCCTACTTGCATGGAGATTACCCACCCGAAAAAAGCAGTTTTCTCTCTCCTGCGTCGTGCTACGTGTCAGCCAATGTATGGAATTGGGTGGAGCCCATCCAATACCACTTATTGCTTGAAGCCTACCCGAAATACCATTTACTGCCTTCCTTTTGGAACTCAAAAGGTTTTCTTGTTTTATTCATAAATCCGTCGGGTCCGCTGAAAGCCTTTGTGCCTGTTTTAAGTCCTCTCCCTTAGTTTATTGCGATGCGATAAAGGAATGCGATGTGATGAACTCTAAGGGATTTTATGTTTAAAAACACATTTTCCCTTAAGTCCCATTTATAAGAAATTTCCTCCTTTTCTAAGGATAATGGGCAATCTTCTTTTTGTGATAACTTCTTCATCCGAAGTCCATTTTAGCCCATTCAAATTGCAGTAGATTCGGAATGAAAATACCTGTGCAATGGGAATATTCCCAAGAGAATCCATTGACTTTCATTTTCCTCTATGAGGAACACTTTAGACTTAGAAATCTATTCTAGATCCATTTTGGATCAATAAGAGCTTCCACCTTCACGTGGTTGGCCATGTTCATTAGAGAATAATTTAGTATTTGGACAGTCTTGGAGCAAGCCTCACTCATTCCAACATACGAACAAGTAATTCAATGTTGACTCCATTGTTGCTCCAATATTAGACTACTCCAATAAATTATTCTTGAAACCAAGAGGAGCTCATTCAGGTATTCATGCACCTCAATATTTCTAATTTTTGTTTAGTCATAAAAATATTTATTTAGACTTTCTAATTTTATTTAGTCATAAAAAAATTATCTAGACTTTCTAATTTTTATTTAGCCGTAAAGATTCCACCCTAGTTGACATCCTTCCATTCCCTCTTTGTTTTGGCACAAGAATACTTTTGAAGGAGGAGAGAAATTCTTGTTGGATTGATGTATTGTTTTTGGGCACAACTTTATTATTAGAGGCTAGCGAAATTTTGTTGGGGATTAAGGCTCTTGGTTTTAGCACAGAAAACATCCTATAAGAGGATAGTGAGGGTTTTTGTTGAACTATAATCATGAATTTCCATAGGCCTACAAGGAGTAGTATAGCAATATCTCTCTTAGAGATTTCAAATCTCTATTGATACATGAAAGAATCATAGTCCTAAAGTAGGATTGGCTTGAGTTTCCCAGCATAAATCGTAGTGACTCTGAAACCCAAGTTCTGGGAAGGTTGAAGGTCTGAATTAAGTGAAAGTGAAGGTATAGGTATATTACAAGCATGTGCCTTGGGTATGTGAGTGGTTTTAAGCTGTCTGCACTAAGGAGAAGTATTTACATAATGGTAGCAAGGGTTTCCTACCTATAACCTAGTATTATCCCATAGTTTTTCCCTTCCACAGGAGCACCGAAGTTGGTAGACGGAGAGGCTAGTTTAGTGATCCAGATTTGATAACAGTAAGAAGTCTAGATTTGTAGAAGATTCAAGCAAGTATAGGGATCTATATATATGGTAAGAACTTGTTTAAATTTCAATGAAAATGTGCATTTGGATTTTGTAGATGATATGTAAGGATTAAATTCTATTTTTTCTTAACTATATTGTCAAATTCTATTTATGCACTGACAATATTGAATTATTAGGGTACTATGTTCTCCTTCTTAATGGTATAACAAATAATAGTTCGATTTTTTCAGCAAACTAGTTGCTATAGGCAAACCAGTTGCTATAGGAAAACCAGTTGCTACAGGCAAACCCTAGGGCAAAAATTACCCTAGCACATTACAAATTTCTTTGCATGTACCAGTATACCTGTCATAGTTATGTAGGAGTGCTCGTCATTCATAAATACTTCTTGTCATATAGTCCATTTGAATAATTTCAATGCTAAGACTTTTGTTAAATTTAATGCATTATGATCTAAGTATACCTAAAAAACTTTACTCAACATATCTTGTTCATACTTTCCACTATCATGGTTAATTTTTGAAGCTCATATGTGTATCTAAATGTCCCAAGTTCTTTTTTTTGTGATGTCTATAAGTAAAAATTTAGGTTTAGGATCTATATTTTTGTTAGAAAATTATATATTACAGAGCAATGGAACACATAAGATATATTATAGAAATATAAACACAAAAAACATATAAAACAAGAGAGACATAGATATACGTGGTTCACCCAATTTGGGCTACGTCCACGGAGAAACAGTGAGTCCTTCATTTTATATTATCCGGCAAACTGAAGAGATACAACCTACATCAGATTCACTGTAATTCCCTCTTCGCTCTCACACAATCTCCTCTCTCTTCCTCACTCAGAATATAGATCTCCATAGGCGTAGTACAATTCCCTCATATATAGCGTGGGGTTGCCTTCTAAGGCAAAAAACCCTAAATTAAACATAACTTCTACCATCAGATATTCGCCTAATGAACGGCCCATATTGACTACGAAATCACAACATTTTACAAGGCAATTTTACATCTATTTCTAGCTTCAGGGGCAATGCCCTCGATCCCCCACCAAAGGGGGACTCCAAATAATCATCGTCGACACCCCCCCCCCCTCCTTGAACCCCCTTGGTAGTGTACATTTTATGGGTATCATTGCGCCACATTACAAACTGGGGTCCAACATGGCGACACCTCTAAATAAATATGATAAACAGGCTACACACCCAACAATTTACAACCTTTGGTTGATTTTTCCAATAATCCATACGGGTATTCAATTTCCAATAGGACCTTTCATCATTGAAACTATACCAATTATGAAAAACAAAAGATAAATAATATAAATACAATTTTGTAGAGGCCAAAGATATTCTTACTTTGACATCCCTTTTCGCCTATATTTCCTCCCTTTTTCCTATACTTATCACCTAAATAATGCAATAGACACAAGTTTTTGTTAAAGGTAAGCAATTACATGTCTTCTTCTTCATGTTTGTCTATATACCCTATTGTTTTGTTAAAGTATGCATTCGGCTATGGAATTGGTCTGTTTCTGCAGCTACCTCCATTGTTCACAAGGTTTAGAAGCTCCAACTCAGCAAAGAAAGACACGGATGGATAAGGAATGGTTCCCTCATGGATTCCTTCCTACTTCCTTGAACCAATTCATCAAGAAGGTTGTAGGATAACACGGTCAAATCCAAAGTCAACCACAAGATTATCGCTAGATAGAATCCGAGTTTTCACGAAATCTTATCGATTTATTTTCTGAATAGAAAATAGATTGTTTAGTGATATAGTTTGATCGAAATAAAGATATTTAGGTTTGAAATGCTCATACTATTATGTCAAAGACTTATTATAAAAACTATGGCCGCAATGTGTTTTGGGTGTGCGTCAATTCATGTAATTTTTTAGAACAACTTGTTAAGTTTCATTTGCAAGTAATAGACTTGGTTTCATGTTTGCAATTTGCTGCGTTGATTGGAGATTGTCAACTAATTCATGGAGGTCCCTTACGACCAGTAACAGGTCTTTAACTGATTGCAATTAGATTTCTTTCATTACTTGAATACTCTGTTTTGTGTGAAGAAATGTAGTATGATGAGTTCGCCAGTAAATTGTTATATGCATAAGCAATTTCCTTTGATTTATACCTAGTTTAACTCTGCTATTTGATTTTCCTTTTATCTGGTACAGTGTGGCTATTTCATTTGCTTTCTATCTAGTGTAGTCCAATTGTTTTTACTTCATAGCGTAGGTGTTGTTCAAAATGTCTTGTTTGGATGAAATTGAATAAGTAAAATAGTGAGAGTCTTCTCCTTATCAATTGAATTCAGATAATATTCCTTTTATAGAATATATTTCTCTTGCACTTAGTAAATTAGATTTTGCTTCAACATAAAAAAAAATAAAAAAAAAATAAAATAAATAAATAAATAAAATTCAAGACAAAAATCCAAAACAGTCTAAAACAAGTAAAGTCTAGAATCACTCTCATATCATCCATAAACTGATTCAATAGAGAATAACTCCTAAGAAATTAGCTGATAACTTTAGGGATTAAGACACTAATATAATTAATGACACCATCTCCATACTAATATTAAGTTTAGATCCTAACAAGAACATAACGACATAAGAAATAACTTCTAGCACATATAGTGCACCTATACTTCATCAGTATACTTGCCCTAGTTGATAATTTATGATTGAAAATTTAAAGACATTAAGTTGGCCCAAAAAAAATTGATGGAAACCAATATACCATGATCCCCTCACAAGAATTACTCAAATATCTACATGGACCTGACATAGAAACTACACAACTTTCTATCATCATTAATTCCTCCATATCATCTATGCTACTAGTTTGATAACCTAGTATATATTGCCAATAATTGTTATTGTTATAGTTTTTTTTATACATAGGACTATGGCATAGGTTTTCATTGATATCCCATTATCAAGGAACTAAGAACTCTTATTGATAACACATAGTATTTTTTTCCTCTTAAAAAATTTCTCTTATTTTGCGATCAAATGGAGGAAAATTGGAAGAACATTACTAAAAGGATGGAACAACATGTGATGAATCTTACAAGGCATTTTTAGGAAAAAATAGCCTGGCTAGACACATCTATTGAAACTTGTAAGAGATAATCCCATCGATTCAAAACTACATTTGTCCTTTGGGTGACTTCTTTTGTAAGAGTTGCAATAATATCACCATAAAAGAAAATGTGATTATGGTAAACCATATTCACCACTTTTCACCAAACCTTTCATCTACAAGAAGATATAGAGAAAAATTTGTTTCTTTCAAGCTAAAAGTTTGGTGAAGAACATATATAGCATGTAAATTGCACTTATTCTTTCGTCCAAGTATTTTTGTAATTGTTTCATCCATCCTAAGTCAAGTTTCAATTAAAAAGTTGTTTTAGAGGGAAAGTACACATTTATATAATGTTTATGTATCAAGGGTTTGAACTCCTTGACAACATATGGAATAAATATTTTCAGATCTAGGAATCGTAGCAAAAATGTGCACCAACTACAATCATAATTGGTTGCCTCTCTTTATCCATACCACCATGATATACTATCTTCATTTCTGCACTAGTTGAAATGTTCCTACCAAATTCTGATTCTTCCATGAATTTATGATTTATGTTACAACCTATTCACTATAGAAACCCATTTCTATGCCAAATAACCTATGAAATCTAAATATCTTGCCTTCTTCCACCCATGGCTTGAAAATATGCCATATTCAGCAGCTGAAGCATCTACCATTGTCACTATTCCTTTGAATCTAAGGATTCAAAATATAGATCATTCTACATTTTTTGTTCTCCATTATTACCTAGCAGATGGTCCTCCTATATTTTAATTTTTTGGCCATTTCCTGTTTTCTATGCAAGACATTGACTTATATGAAGGATGGATAGGGTTGGAGTTTTCCATAAGAGAGAAGTTCCTATCACAAATTTTATCCTATATCTTATCTGGTTTTTAAGTGAAATTTGGTAAATGTACTTTGATTTGATTACATTTTGCCACAAACCTAAATGTTTTATGGTTCTCCAACGCTAGGGAAATTTTTAGGTAAAAAATGGGTCTCAAAACAAAAATGTACAACAAAAATCAACTTTATAAAAACCAATAGAATTCAATATGATGATGTCAACCATGGGGGATGATTCACTATTTTTGAAGTAAAAGGGTAAAAATATAAAAATATATAAAAATAAACTACTTTTTCAACTTATCTATGTATGATTTAGCTCAAATTTCAAGTGAGAGCTCTCGTTGGATGCGAAATTTAATTTTTCATCCAATGAGAATCCATGTTGCATATGTTTTATAGACCATGCTACACAACAAAATGTGAAATACATGAAAAATTGAGATTTCAATCATGTTTTTTTATGTATTTCACATTTTTTGTGTAGTAGGGTGCATTGAAAGTATGAAACATGGGTACTCCTTGGATGAAAATTTGAATTATGCATCCAATGAGTGCTCCCACTCGAAATTTGAGTAAAATCGTAGGGAGATAAGTTGAAAAAGTATTTTTTGTCTTTTCCCACCAAAACTTGATGAGATAGTATAATCTTATTTTATTATTTCTACTATTATTTTATAATATTCCATAGGAGATCCATTTTATACCTCAAAATGATAAATATTTTTTAGTATCCAACCACTCATGATTTTTGGCTTGGAAAGCCATTGCCATTTTACTATAGGGATGACTCCTTTGCTTTTCCTTTCCTTCCAGATAAAATGAAAGCATTTTGATAGCAACAAGAATATAAGCTAGGGAATTCCAATATCCTAGTATGGACTCTACTAAGGTTAATGTGCCACCCAAGGATAACCATCTTGTGATTATTTTCCCCACATTTTGATATGGAAAGAACCAATATTCATACCTATAGTCATTAAATCTTAGCATAAATCCCAAGTATTTGAAATGAGTGCACTTGGTTGATTTCTCTTTCTAACATATCCTTCAAATCATTGAAAGAGATGGTAGACTTGTGTAAGTTTAATTTTATGCCCAATGCAACCCCAAATGAGTTTAGAGCTCTAATGAGGCTTCACATACTAGGCCTCTTTACTATATCCTGCACGAAATAGAATAGCATCATCCACCAATAGAAGGTTTTTAAACAATAGCATATGTAAATGTGTGAGTGATCAAAATAATAGCATTTGTTAACTTGTTTAGGCATGGGTCTCTTGTTATGTGTCTTCCATGTTCAAAAAATAGACATGGAGTTGGGTGTTGATGCCATGTATCTTCTGAATGGATTAGTCTCCATACCTTTCCAGATGCCGCCAAACCTAAAACTGGGTAAATTTTCTTTTTTATCATACTAGTTAAAACATAATAGTAATAGCAATAATAAATAAATAAATATTGTCGTAATCTATTTTCTGATTTTTCTATATATATATATATATATATATATATATACAGATAGATAGATAGATATATTATTCTAAGTCACAAATGTTGCATCCCCAAGTCACAACTCCTACAACCTCAAGCCACAATTGTTGCAAATTTCACTGCAACTAGATACAAGCAACTATTTTATGGAACCATTGCTGCAACCTTAAGTTACAATTGTTGTTCCCTTACTCAAATAAAAGAATTCTCATATAAATGTTGTTTCCATGTATCTATGCCTCAGCTTCAATATTGACAAGGACTTGTTAGGTATAATGATCTCTTAATATATATATTTTCTTTTATATATAATATGTTTTATTCTAAGTCACAGATGTTGCATCCCCAAGTCACAACTCCTACAACCTCAAGCCACAATTGTTGCAACTTTAACGCACAAGTACTGCAATTGTTTTGTGGAACAGCGGTTGCAACCTTAATCTACAACTACTATTCCCTTAATCAAATCAAATAATTCTTGTATAAAGGTTGTTTTCATGTATCTATGTCTCGTATTCAATATTGACAAGGACTTGTCAAGTATAATGATCTATTAATATATATATTTTCTTTTATATATAATTTTTTTTTCTTAGTAGCAGAAGTTGCATCCCCGGGTCAAGCTCCTGCAATCTCATGCCACAGTTGTTTCAACTTTAACGCATTGTTATTGCAACTAGATACAAGAAATTATTTTATGGAACTATTGTTTCAACCAGATACAAGCAACTATTTTATGGAACCGTTTTTTTAACAACCCTTGGTTGATTTTCTAAGTAAACAAAATAAGACTAAGGTCATGGGACATGTATTCCAAGATGAATGTTGAGAAAAACATAGCAATTGGTATCACTGGTGATTAATTGATGGCTATGGAAATTGGAAAATGCATTCGCAAAGGAAAAGATGAATTAATTGGCATTTATTGATGAAAATAAAGGAAAATGGGAGAAAATGGAGGTGAAAGGTCACAAATTTGCATGAGGAGGAAATTGAAGAAAAAATGAAGGAAAATGAAGAAAATAGAGGTCTCAATGATAAAAAGGCTTTTGACAATTAGTTCACAGCTTTTTTTCAGTTTTATCTTGGAGCTCTCTTCTATTCTCTCATTGTCTCATACTCTTGCACACTTAGAGTATTCTTGGAGAATCCTTGGAGCGCTTTTGCATACATTGGATTTGGAGAAATAAGGAAAGGGAAAGCAAAAAAGCGAAAGGGAACAGGTGGATCAATAGCTACAACTGTGTTGCTTTACAAGTAACATGTTGCATGTGTGATTTCCTTGTTGATTTATAGATGCATGGTATATGCATGTGGTTTTTTGGTTATGTGTTGTCATTGGCATGGAGGATTGCTTGGATTGACAGTGGTTTTAACCTTTCCTTGCCATTTCCTGAATAACCATGGTGTTGTGGATTTTTACGTTTGATTGTTTTCTGATTGGTGCTCATAATTCCTTATGTTTGTGGGTTGGAACAAATGCTCTAGAAGCCCTGGAAAAACTTGGGTTGTGTTACTAGTCTTGGAGCCTAGGCTAAAAAAAATGCTCTAGAGCCCTTGGTGGGTTGAGTTATTAATCCCTGGCGTCGGGTTGGACAAATGCTTTGGATCCCTAGTGAACCGAATTTAAATAGGAACGCAACAAATTATAGAGATAACCATAAACATGGAGATGCAGTGGAAATAATACTTCATTTCATTAATGTAAAATACTGAAATATGCTTACAAACAGAAATGGAAACAAATCAGCTAGGGCAATGCTAGCTTATCTCTGAGAAGAGGTGTGGTGGCTACATGCCTCTGAACCACCTTACAATGAGGCTCAAGGTCCTCTTTATTATTAAACAATAAGAGCAAACCCTAAACAACCAAAACCCTAACCCAAAGAGATGTAGCACCAAGAGTTTATGGGCCCTATTGGGGTGAGTTGGACAGCCAACTTCCCGGGGTCGTGACTTGGTCATATTATCTCCGTTTGACGCGCATGATAACCCGCTGGAAAGATTTCTTCGAGGGCTATGACAAAAAGATGATTTTAGATAAAAAAAATCACTGGCCATAGATTTCCAAAAAAACATCATTTAGGGCCTCAAAATGGCTACGAAAGTTTAGGACACGAAAAACTGCTAAAAATAGTAAATTGTGCTATAATTAAGGAAACTGGAAAACTGAAAGAAGAAATGGTGGGGGTCCATGTGGAATTGACAGGTGGCCACCAATATCCACCTGGATCATTCTTCCCCCCTTAAGAAGAAATGGTCCCCATTGCATTGAGTTCCTCCATGAGATGAGGAAACTTCTACTAAACTTGGTCCCTGGTGAACCACTTGCCCTGGTGAAGGAGTTGGCCTACTTTGACAACTTGATATAATTGGATATTCTGCTGGCAAGTGTGCTTGATTTGTGTTTCCATGATCTGAATAGTTGTAGCTTATTCCATGCAATCTGGATTTAACTCTGTGGGTGTGAGTTGTTCTGCAATGTCGAACATGTCTAGTAATGGTGGAAAGTAGGGTCGAAGGCAGTCCACATTGAACACTGGGTGCAATCCAAGGAATGGGGGAACGTTGAGCTCAAATGCATTGTCTCCCATAGCCTTGGTAATGGTATAAGGACCATATCATAGTGGTCTGAGCAAGGATAATTTTAGGGGCGAATGTTCGCCCTTTGGGGAAATTAAGGGGTTTTAAATTTTTAGTGGGCGAATATTTTGTATCATAGTACATTTTTACAAATCACCTCAAATAGCCCTCCTTATTTTAAGGGAGAGGGTAAAAAAGGTAAATTTAGCCCTTGAAATTAGGAGTTACAACCTTCCATTCGCCCATTTTCAAGAATAGGTTTTATTTAAGTGAATCCTATGGGCCAAATACCATATTTATAAAAGACGTATGGTAAATTAATAAAAATATAAATAAATGAGAGGTATGGTAAATAAATAGATGTATGGTAAATAAATAAAACCTCTTTTTATATTTAGTCCATAACCCTCGTTCTATTTATGAAGGCTCAAGAAAGAGGTTTTATTTAAGTGAATCCTATGGGCCAAATACCATATTTGTAACAGAGGTATGGTAAATTAATAAAAATATAAATAAACTAGAAACAAATAAAACATTTTTTTATATTTACTTCATAATTCACCTTATATTTACGAACACTCAAGAAATGGGTTATATTTAGGTGAAACCTATGGGAAAAATACTACGGGACAAATACCATGGACTAGATTGCTATTAATACCATGCAAAAAACCATTATTAACCCTAACATTAGAATTAATAAAAATAAAAATGGCACATGGTATTGACCCATGGTATTCACCAAAATGGCACATGGTATTGACCCATGGTATTCACCTGGAATGTGGCCTATTTAAATGGGGGGATTAAACCAGCATAGATCCATTTTTACTCTTCTCTAAGAGTTCACAATGCTAAGATTCACTAGGACTTTACTAAGTTTTATTATTTAGTGAAAGAGTCGCCAAGATCTTACAAGATTTTATAATTGAGTAAAATATTGGCCATGCCTGGTGAGAGATTCGCCAACAAATTATATATACATATTATATTATTGATAAAATCGCATTCCATTTTTCCTATATACCATGGAGATTCACCCATTTATTATATTTATAAATTTAGCGAGGGTTCTTAACATTTTCCCTGGGTCTGAGTTTCCAATAGGCTCTGGTAAGGCGTTCCTTTTTCAAATGCAACCAGACTTTGTCGCCCACCTGAAACTTTTGTGGCACCCGATGTTGATCATGTCGCTGCTTGTACTTGGCATTTGATTTCTCCAGAATTTCATGGACCTGCTGGCGAATATGTTGAATGTGCTCAATGAATCTATTTGGCTTATTTGTTTCAGACTGGACATGAGCCGAATTTGTGTGAGTAGCTGCAAATGGCATGGCCACATCAACGAGACATAGTGGCCAAAATCCCAAGCCCACCTGAAAAGGGTTGTGGTCAGTCGGGTTGTGGAGAGCCCATTTGTAGCTATGTTGAACATAGGGGAGGCTCTCGTTCCATGTGCGTGGATGCTTTGAGTTGTACATGCGCAGAATGTGTACAATCATCCTGTTGACAACCTCTGTCTGGCCATCTGTTTGAGGATGGAAGGCTGTGGACTTAGTGAGTTTGGTGTCCAGCATTGACCAAAGACTGGACCAAAATGTACTAAGGAACATGTTGTCCCGATCTAAGATGATAGACTGTGGGATCCCAAAGTGTACCCACACTTGTTCAAAGAATAGTTTAGCAGTGGCTTCAGTTGTGATATTCTTCTTGTAGGCCGCCATAATGGCCATCTTTGAGAACCTGTCGAAGACCACAAAAACACAGTCATTTCCATGCTTAATGGAAGGAAGGCCTGACATGTAATCCATGGAGATGGATTCCCAAGGTCAACTAGGGGTAGGCAGCGGGGTATAGAGGCATTGCTTCTTGATGGTCGATTTGGCAATGGCGCAGGCAGTGCATGATCTGATGTACTTCCTGACATCCTGTCAAATATTCGACCAATAGAAATACTTCTACAATACTGCCACCATTTTATCGACCCCGAAATTCCCAGCAGCCCAATAGTAGTGTGCTTCCCAAATAATCTTGGCATGCTCGCTTGAAGGAACACAAAGGTGACCTAGGTGGCATAACAGGGCATCGTGGAGGTGAAAATATGGAACATCCTGACCCTCCAAGAGTGTCTGGTATGTGTGGCCGAATTCTGGGTCACTTTTGTAGAGAAGTAGCCAATCAGAAGCCTCGTGCACATAAGATTTGAGCACGGTGGTTAATGCCATGATCGGTGGTCGACTGAGGCAATCTGCAACATTATTGGTGCTACCCTTCTTATACTTGGTATTCAAATGGAACTATTGCAGGTATGTGGACCACTTCTTATGGAAATAATTCTGCAGTTTCCCTTGGGCCTGTATGAACTACAAGGGTTGGTGGTCTGTGTGGATTACCGTTTCCTTTCCCAAAATGTAATGCTTCCATTATCGGTAGGCCTGGACAATGGAATACATCTCTTTGTCATAAGTGGGATACTTCTGGATTTTATCTGAAAGTTTCTCACTATGATATGCCACTGGATTCCCGTGTTGAGTAAAGACTACCCCAATAGCATAATCAGAGGCATCTATCTCAACCTCAAATGGTTGTTGCAAGTCTGGTAATGCGAGCATTGGTGCTGAGTAGAGGCGATCTTTCAACTTTGTGAATGCCTTCTATTGAGATTCAGACCAAAAGAATTTTGCTTTCGCTCCTCCCTTACTGACTTGACTCAAGGGCCAAGTGATATGAGAAAATCCCAACATGAACCTGTGGTAGAAGTTGGCAAAACCTAGGACGCTACGGAGCTTTGTCAGAGTGGTTGGAGATGGCCAATCCCGAATGACTTGGATCTTGGTTGGATCCACATGCACCCCCTATTCATCAATAATGTATCCCATATACTAAACCTGGGTCATGCCAAAAGTGCATTTCTCCAAATTGGCACATAACTTGTGTTGTCGCAGTGTTTGGAGAACCTGTCGGATGTGGTGGAGTTGCTATTCCAAACTTTGGCTAAAGATCAAGATGTCATCCAAGTATACCATTACAAATGAGTTAGTGAATGGCCACAAGATGTCATCCATTAGCCTCATGAAGTTTGCAGGAGCATTCCTCAATCTGAAAGGCATAACCAACCATTTGAAAAGGCCCTCCTTAGCTTTGAAGGCAATCTTCCACACATCGGAGGTTTCGATTGGTACCTGGTGATATCCTGACTTCAAATCCATCTAGCTGAAATATTTTCCCCTCTTCAGTTGGTCCAGGAGGTCATCAATCTATGGGATCAGGTACCTATTACAGATAGTGATCTTGTTTAGCACCCAATAGTCAATACAGAGTCTCCAAGTCCCATCCTTCTTCTGTACCAACACGATCGAGCTCCCACAAGGAGATGAACTCAGACGAATGTGACCTTTCTGCAACATCTTCTGAATCTGCCTCTTGATTTCATCGTTCTCTAAAACAGAGCACCGATAGATTGGTCCATTGGGTAGCTGGGATTATATCGATGAAGTGCTTGACCTGACAATGCAGAGGAACCCTTGCGGGGGAGGTGAAGATGTCCTCGTACTCCTCCATGACCTTTTCCATCTATAGTTGTCGTGCAGAGGGGCCCCGTCTAGAGGTTGTTGCCACCGTCTTCTTCTTTCCTTGAGGACGTATCATCAAGAAAACAAATTTCCCAATTTTTGAAATGAGCTTATTGCATTGTTTTACAGTAACCAAAGAGATGGAAGTAAGCAGTGCTACCTTCGGTATCCTGTAAAACTTATTTCCCAAAGTAACAATAACAACACGGGGCCTTGATTCATACACAGCTTATCACTTCCACAAGTATGGTTTTCCTAATAATACATCACAAACTTCAAGGGGAGAAATGTCACACAATACCTAATATGTGAAGGGCTTGATGTTGCATGGAAGGCGACACTGCTGGCTCACATGAAGATCTCGTCCTTGGTGAAGCCACCCGATGGTGTACGGTTGTGGATGTGTTGTGGTCGGTAAGCCCAACTGCTTCATGACCTCTGCTGAAATGAGGTTCTTTTGGCTCCCACTATCGACAATGAACTGTAGCCGGGAGCCCTTTACCCACATCTTGGACTCGAAGAGATGTTCCTCCTCCTCTAGATCTTCGGGTTCCTCCTTCTAGATCTTCATGGTGGCAACGGTGGCATTGGGCTCCGCATCGATAATCTACTTCCCTTTGTCATTCCCCTTGTCACATTTTGACTCAGAGTCAGAACATGCATCTGATTCGAAAACCTTTAGTTCGGCCACCAATGACTGCTTGGCCCGACACTCACTTGTGTTGTGAGTGGATCTCATATGGAACTCACACCACTTTCTCATGTCCTTTTTCGACTTCGTGGCGTTGTTCTTTGCTTGCAGCTTTGGCAGGTTGTCTTAGGCCACCCTGCCTTGGCTCTTTCCTTTGTTCTGTGGTTTGGGGGAACCTTTCCCTTGCTTCAGATTCGTAGATCCAAAGTCTTGCTTCTTTTGTTTAAACTTTTGCTCGACCTGATGGCATATCTGTATGTCGTGCGAAGCAAAGAGATGTTTAGTAATTCTATTTCTTCCTTAATGTACTTGTGCAAGCAGCTGCGGTATTTGAGTACCAAATGCTACTCTGAATCCTTGATACCCAACTTTGTACGAAGGGTATGGAAAATATTGGTAAACTCTGGCACGTCTTGGTCCCTTCCCTGCCGCAGCGTGGTCCACTTTATGTATTGATCCTCATAGCTTCTGACAAGGTAGTACTACTCTTTGATGGCATCCCGAAATAAATTCCAAGTGGATGCAACTAAAAATAGTGAGCCTGTACTTTCATCCTTCTGCTCACAGTAGGTTTCCCACCAATCCTTGACATGGGGGGTTGCTTTGAGAAGAGTGAAAATAATCTTTTCCTGACTGGAAAAATCATGAACAGAAAAATAACCCTCTAGCATATTTAACCATTTATGGATGGCATCTGCATCTATATGACCCTCGAGTAGGGGGATTTCAAAATTAACCTGTACCTTAAATGGTGTGGCATTTCTAGAGTAGTTGTTGGAAGCCGATGCGTCACCCCTGGGTAGTCGCTAAAGGATGTAGGCAAAGTTGTCCATCATTGTGTTCCTTGTCGCTCAAGGGCTTCTTTGAGAAATATTTTGATAGGATCTCCTGCCCCCTCATCTTTCTTTTCATCCGCCATGGGAGGCCGTCGAGATTTACGAGGTTGGTCTTGCAAAGGTTCGACCAGTTCAAGCCCTAAATCCTTATATCCTGACCTCGTTGGGGACATGCAAAGAAAAACAAAGAAAAAAATCAGACCACTCTGATACCACTGATCCAGATTTAAATAGGAATGCAACAAATTACAGAGATAACCATAAACATAGAGATGCAGCGGAAATAATACTTCATTTCATTAATGTAAAATACTGAAATATGCTTACAAGTAGAATTGGAAACAAATCAGCTAGGGCAATGATAGCTTATCTCCAAGAAGAGATGTGGTAGCTACATGCCTCTGAGCTGCCTTACAATGAGGCTTAAGGGCATTTTTATTATTGAACAATAACAGAAAACCCTAAACAACCAAAAGTCTAACCCAAGGTGATGTAACACCAAGAGTTTATGGGCCCCATTGGGGTGAGTTGGACAGCCAACTTCCTAGGGTCGTGACTTGGTCATATTATATTTATTTGACACACATGATAACTTGTTGGAAAGATCTCTCCGAGGACTACGACAGAAAAGACAATTTTAGACAGATTTCCAAAAAAACGTCTTCTAGGGCCTCAAAACGGCTCCGAAAGTTTAGGACCCGAAAAACTGCTAAAAATAGTAAATTGTGCTACAATTAAGGAAACTGAAAGAAGAAATGGTGGGGGTCCACGTGGAATTGTCGAGTGGCCACCAATATCCACCTGGATCACCTAGAAGGTTTTGAGTTGAGTTACTAGTTATTGGATCCACGATAAATTTTGTAGAGATCAATTTGGTTGGTGTTAGTGATGTCTAACTGTGAGGTGGAATCATTGGTTGAGCATTGACGTGGTTTGGCCTCTAGAAACCCTGGTTTGGTTATGTTTGGTTTATTCCATGAGATCCCACATTCATGCTTAGAATATGGAATGAGGATGATTGGATGAAAGAGAGAATTGGTTCAACCCAATCTATGGTCGGGTGGTATGTGGAAGTCCCTGACTTGGTTGGTATTTTCATATGTTAATAAGAAATATTTTTCTATTGTGGTTCAGGTATATTTGTAGTGATTGTATTGGTGATGTTATGGTTGATTTTCCATAGTATATATGTTGGTTATTTTCCAGTTATATGTTGTTCACGTGATGTGTATCTTCTATGGCTCTTGTCATAAATTCTTTAGCTATTGATCAGTTGATGAAAGTATGGACTAATAAGTGTTTTTGCAGTTATGTGGAGAGGGAATAAGGCCTTATTGGTTATTCTCAAATGAATATCAGTATTTTATGATTATATATGTATTCATGAATTAGAGCTTACATGTTTTCCATGTGTTTGACGAAATTTGTGTTATGTTCTAGGTAGTCTAGGTCAAGTTCTTCCTTTAAGTTTGTATATTTAGCCTTGTTATCATGTCATTAATTATTTTGAGAAGTTTCAAGAAGTTCTAGGTAGTGGTCTAGTGGCTAACCTAGAATTGAGGCTCAAATCTCAGGACCACACCCTCTGAATTGGACAATTTCAGATGCAACCACACTCAGGAAGGCTTGTGAGTGTGGTTGGAGGCCTTCAACTGCATGGACGCCTTGTCATGTGTGTGGTTAGGGGTTAAGTTGTGTGAAAAGGTGCCCCATCATAGGGTTTGGTCACCTGGGGTGGTTATTTGGCCCCTGAGTGTCCCTATAGTTCTGAGGATGGTTGTGAGTTGTCATTCAATGGTCAGTTGTAGACCCCACTTCCTTAACTAGAGGTAGGAGGTTGGGTCATGTCATAGTAGCTCTCGGCTCATGCTTACCTTGGCAAGCCGATGAAATTGGGTAAATGTGGGAGGGGTGGTTACAAATTGGTATCATAGTGGGTTTCCATTGTCTTTGGGTGATATCTGATACCACATATTGGTATCAGAGCTCTCAGGTTCAAACACTTGGACTGGATGGGTGGAATGTGTTTCTCAGGCATGCATGTTAGTTTTCTATGTGATTTTTATGCATGCATTGTGATGGTCATTGTTGTGGTCTCGTGTCATCATAATGGTGTTGGTATGTTACAACGCTAGTATGATGTTGATGTTGAGACAATTGATATGTTGATTTCATTATGTATACATATGTTGTTCTAATCTAGATTAATTTTTTAAACAAGATATACTCCCTTTAACATCACTAAGGTAAGATGATCATATTTATATTTAGTTTATCTGACATGATATGTTGGTAGGAAGTAGAAGATCAAGATGACTAGCAAAATGGTGGACTATAGTTCACATGATTCTCCCTACAGATCAGATGAACAACATGGTGATGAGTACATATCTAACATAGAAGATACATTGAGAAGTTTGAAAGAAGAGATCAGAAGTTGTAAGGCAGCTAATGACAGGATCATTCAGTCATAGGAAAAAAAATCAGAAGTTAATGTAGTCATCCTTCAGAGTTTGTATGATTTGCAGAGACATGGACCGCTGAGTATCATTCATGGACACGAGGAAAGGACCAGTGGTGCATATGGAAACAGGTATCAATTAGGATACAAGATTGACAGGGATGACACATCCAGAGAGGTCTGTTCTTGGATACACTTGACAGGAGGGATAATGACCGTGGGTTCTATTCTAGTTCTAGTTTAGAGAGACAACGTTTTCATCATTACCACCATCTGTATAAGAGGAGTGAGAAGTAATAATTTCCAGAGGAGTTCAAGAAAGAAAACCCTCCTACATTGGATGGATAAATGAAGAAGTCACAGGATGCAGAATCTTGGTTCTTGGGATGAATAAGTTTTTTCAGATCGCATGATTATTCAGAAAATATGAAAGCCAGGATAGCTACCTTCAATCTTAAAGGAAAAGCAAACATTTCGTGGGAAGATGTAAATAATGTTAGAGGCATTCGAGAAGAGGAGTTGACTTAGAGTGAGTTCAAGAGACTTTTCAGGAAGAAGTATCTATCTAAAAGATACTATTATGACAGGGAAAAGGAGTTTTATGAGTTGAATATGGGATTTATGACCAATGAGGAATATACATTAGAGGAAATTTCAAACTAAAAGTGACCTCCTAAGGAAAAATAATAAAATAAGAGCTATGAATTTTGGAGGGAAAAAAAGAAAACTACTTTTTAATTGTATTTTTGGCTTATCTCCTTATAGATTTACTGAAATTTAAAGTGTAGAAATTCATTGGATGCAAAATTAAATTCCGCATCCAACGAGTACCCATTATGCATACTTTTGAGAAGACCCACATTGATTTTAAAATATAGATACATTTAAAAAGCGTGTTGGACACGTTTTTTAATGTATCTACATTTTTTTATCAATGTGGGTCTTTTCAAAAGTATGCATAATGAGTACTCATTGGATACAAAATTTAATTCTGCATCCAATGAGTGTCTACACTTGACATTTGAGTAAACCTATAAGGAGATAAGCTAAAAATACAATTAAAAAAAATAGTTTTCCTTTTTTTTCCCTCCAAAATATTTACAAGTACCTCTTTTTAAATTTAAAGGATTTTGATTGGTTTACATATTATGATATGGAAATTACGTGAAAATTTCATAGGAACTTTTAGGCTAAAATTTCCTCTAATGAGTCCAGCAGATTCTTGGAGTTGTTGAGATATATGCCTTATCTTAAGGAGAAGAAAGAAAAAATTCAGAGATTGATCAGTGACTTTCTAGTATCATTCAAAGACAAGATTGAGTTTGATGAGCCTAGAACACTAGAGGAAGCCATCATAAAGTTGAAGCACTGTTATGAGTAATTGAAGCACAAGACTCAGTCTAAGCAAGATTGGAAAGCTAATGAGAAGAATAAAGGAAAGTGGGTTAAGAAGAGAGGAGAACCTCAAGATATAGATGACAAGGAGAATGAAACACCATACAGTAATTTCATTGCAGTTGATAGAGGATAGGGATTTCAGTGTGAGGAGCAAAACAAGGATGATGGAAGGAAGCATTTGTAGTGTTGGACTTGTGGCAAGGATCATCATAAGAGAGGTTGTCCACAGTATCAGGGTGGAAGACCACAAATTTACAGTGCTTAGGAGGCACAGAAAGTTGGGAATATTTGACAGAGTATTCCTCGGATTTATGCAACATTGGATAATAAGCAGGCTGATCAGTAGGCATCCATTATCAAGATGGAAGGTAAGCTTTGTGATCAAGCTATTTATATTTTTATTGACCCTGGATCTAACTATAGTTATATCAGTCCTGACCTTGTGGATAAGTGTTGCTTGAATAAATAAGTTCATGCAGATTCTTGGTTGATGTAGTTGTCTACAAGTACTAAGAAAAGAGTTCGTCATTAGGTAAGATCTTTTGCATTTCAGCTTAACGATATGTCTACATTAGCACGTATGAATGTGCTTCCATTTGGATCATACAATATGTTGTTGGGTATGGATTGGTTTTACATTAAGAAGACTAAGGTGGATTTCTATGATATGGCTATTGAGTTCTCGGATGATGATAGAGAGAAGAGAACCTTTCAAGGTAAGAAGAAGCCTACATCAATGAGAATGGTTACAAGTATGCAAGCAAAGCACATTAGTAGGAAAGGATGTGTATTTTTTGCAGTTCATATCTCTAGTGATAAAGGAAATAATGTTGAGGATGCGAAAGTCTCAAAGAGGCATCCGATTTTGCAGCAGTTTAAGGATGTATTTCCAGGAAAGATCTCAGAGTTAACGCCTCATAGGGAAGTGGGCTTTTCTATCGATTTGATGCTGGGATCAGCACCAGCATTAAAGGCACTGTATAGGATGAGCATTCTAGAGTTAGTGGAATTAAAGTTGTAGTTGAAGGAAATGCTTGATAAGGGATACATAAGGCCAAGTATGTTGCCTTGGGGTGCAGTAGTATTGTTTGTGAAGAAGAAGGATTGTACTCTCAAGTTGTGTATTTATTACGGGCAGTTGAACAAGGTGATGATTAAGAATAGGTAACCTTTTTTGTGGATTGATGACTTGTTTGATCAGTGGAAGGGAGCAACAATGTTCTCGAAGATTGATTTGAGATCAAGATATCATCAAGTACACATCAAAGAAGAGGATATATACAAGAATTTTTTTCTAGATAAGGTATGGGAATTATGAGGTTGTTGTGGTTCCTTTTGGTTCGACTAATGCTCTAGCTACTTTCATGTGTTTTATGAATAGTGTATTGTGTTCTTATCTTTGACGTATTGATATATTCTAAAAATGAGGAAGAGAATGCAAAACATTTTGGTCATAGTGTTAATATTTCTAAAAGAGCATCAATTGTATGCCAAGCTTAGTAAGTTCAGCTTCTTTCAGACAAGAGTTCATTACTTGGGGCATGTTGTTTCCAA
Source organism: Pinus tabuliformis (assembly GCA_031772625.1). NCBI lineage: Eukaryota > Viridiplantae > Streptophyta > Pinopsida > Pinales > Pinaceae > Pinus > Pinus tabuliformis. The sequence goes on from CM062816.1 coordinate 834,142,392, forward strand.
GGAATGTATAGTAGTGGACCCAGAAATATCAGAGCTATCATGGAGTGGGAAACTCCTATGAATGTGGATGAGGTCAGATCATTCATGGGACTAACAAGTTATTACAGGTGGTTCATCAAGAACTTCTCATGGCTTGTCAATCTTATTACATTGTTGTAGAGAAAAGGAAATAAATTTGAATGGAAAGATGAATGTTGAACTAGTTTTGAGCAGTTAAAGAAGTTTCTTACCAATGCTCTAGTTCTAAATATTGCAAATCCAAAAAACGAGTTTGTGGTATGCACAAATGCTTGCAAGAGAGGACTTGGTGGAGTCCAAATGCAGGAAAGGTAGATAGTATGCTATGAGTCAAGGAAATTGAATGAGCACAAGCATAAATACTTAACTCGTGATCTCAAATTAACAACTGTCATTCATGCATTGAAGATGTGGAGACAATATTTTCTTGGCAGGAGGTTCATCTTAATGAGTGATCACAGTGGGTTGAAATATTTTATTCATCAACCTAATCTAAATGTCAGGCAAGCTAGATGGTTGGCTACGCTCAGTAAGTTTTATATTGAGATCAAGTACATTAAGGGTAAAGAAAACAGGGTTGTAGATGATCTTAGCAAAAGAGTGTAGGTAAATCACATTACAGTTATAATTTCATATGGGATGGATTTATAAGATTAGATCTTACAGGCAGGACAATAGGATGACAGGTACTAGCAACTTACGCACATGTTACAACAGCAAGGTGTAGGTGAACAAGATGTGGAATATCATCTCACGACAGATGGTTTAGTCAGATTTAGGGACAAGATCCATGTGTTGGACAACAATGAGCTCAAGAAGATTATCTTAAAGGAATTTCATGTCAAGCCTTATTCAGGTCACCTGAGATATCAAAAGACATTGAGAGTGGTTAAGGAGTTCTACCATTGGTTGAACTTGAAGAAAAAGGTAGTTGAGTATGTCGTAAGATGTATGGAGTTTCAATGGGTAAAAGCATAATGTAAACATCCAGGTGCTTTATTGCAGCCGGTTTCGATTCCATGGTGCAAATGGGAGGTCATTTCCATGGACTTCATTACACATTTGCCAAGGAAATTTAGGCGACATGATTCTATTGTGGTTGACAAGTTCACTAAGGTATCTCACTTCATCCCAGTGAAGTCTATGAATTCATATAGTGAGGTAGCTCAGGTATTCATCTAGGAGATAGTGAGGTTACATGGTATTCCTAAGAATATTTTATTTGACAAAGATGCCATATTTACTTCCAAGGTTTGGAAGGATTTGTTTGCAGGTTTGGGGACATAGTTGGCCTTCAATACAACTTATCATCTACAGATAGATGAAGAAACAAAGAAGGTCAACAAAAATCTTGAGGACATGTTGAGAATGTATGTTATGCATCAACAATGGTAGTGGGAAGAGTATATTCTACTGGTGGAGTTTGCATATAATAATGGGTATCATGAATATTTTAAAATGATTCTATTTGAGGCACTTTATGAGTGGAGTTGTAATACTCCATCAATTGGAGTGATCCAGTGAACAAGGTATTGATTGGACCAGATATGTTGGCAAACATGGAATAGGAAATGCAGGCTATCAAGAAGAATCCAAATGCAACACAGGACAGGTAGAAGATTTATGCATATCATCATAGGGTATTTAAGGAATTTCAGGTTGTGGAGCATGTATTGGACATCAAGCCCAAGAGGATTTCCTTGAGAATTGGATCATGTGGCAAGTTGGCACCTCGGTATTGTGGGCATTTCTAAATCCTTAAGAAGAATGGACTAGTGGCCTACTGACTTGCACTACCTCCGATAGTGAAATTCCATGATGTTTTCCATGTGTCATCACTTAAGAAGTATGTGAAATATGTTGATCATGTGATTGAAACATAGTTACTGATCAACAGGAACTATTGCCTCAAAACAGGTACTCGAGCCGAAAATCCAATAAAAAAATATGAAAAAACAACTCAAAAATAAAAAGTGTTGATTCTACATCACCATTTTTTTCAGAGTAAATTTTCAATATTTTTTAAAAATAACAGTAAAAACAATAAAAGCCATTTTTTTTGGTGCAAAAAACACCTTGAAATAGAAAAGTGTTGATGTCAGAATAACGTCTTTTTTTTAGGGTACATTTTCAACATTTTTTAATAATGACGTTAAAAATAAAATATTGTGACCATGAAAAACTTTAAATTTCCAATGGTTTTCAAGCATGACATTAACTATAAAATATCACATCTTTGAAAAGCCTTAAAATTCCAACAATTTTTAAGCATGACATTAAATTTAAAATATCATTTCTTTGAAAAACCTTAAAATTCCAACAATTTTCAAGCATGGCGCTAAGAAAAAATGTTTATAATTGTTTTCAACCATAACATTAAAGATAAAATATCACGACTTACAAAAACATTAAAATATTGACAATTTTTCAACCATAGAATTAAAACCAAAGATTATGACTGCAAAACAATCTTAAATTTTCAAAATATTTCAAGCATGACATTATGGAAAAAAAAACACTTGAATGAAAGAGTTATTATACCAAGAGTAATTTTTTTAAATGCTAAATGTATAGCGATTTTGAAATCTTAGCCTAAGACAACTTGATACATTGTAAACTAAAAATAAAAATAAAAATCAACTATCAAATTAACACGCGGTGTAGGTGAACTGAACCCATTGTAATGAAAACTTAAAGGTCAACCATGAAATTAACACATTGTGGGGCAGACTCGATTCATTATAAGAAAAAATTTAAAATCAACTATCAAATTGCACATAATGGGATCAGGTTGCTAGACAAGCATCGACACAGACCCTATATATATATGTGTGTGTGTGTGTGTGTGTGTGTGAAAGATACATAAGAAAACAAAAAATCAAATATTAAAAAATATAATAATAACAAGTAAAAAAAAACATGACAAAAAAATCAAATATAAAAAATATATATAGAAATGCAAAAGTTCAAATATTGTTAAAACAATAATGAAAAAAAAACGCAAAAATACAAAAGAAACAAAAAACCAAATATTGAAAAAAAATAATAATAATAATAATAACAAGTAATAGAACATGACAAAAAAAATCAAATATAAAAAATATATAGTAATCACATTAAAAAATAAAAAATAAACAAATAAACAAATAAACAAATAATTAAAAATTAAATTAAATTAACCATACCATGAAAAATTTATTAAAAAAAAAATGAGAAAGAGTAAAATAAAATAAAAACCAAATAAATAAATAAAATACAACATTAAAAAAATTTAAAAACTCAAAAAAAAACCCTTGCCACCCAGAGGCCCAACAAGCTAGGGGTGGCAAGGGGACGATTCATGACAAAAAAAAAAATTCATAAAATATTAAAAACAAAAACAAAACACCCATAAAAACATTATATATATATATATATATATATATATATATATATATATATATAATTTACAAAAAAAACATTTTTTCAGTTAAAAAATAAAAACACAATTAAAAAAATAAATAAATAAATAATTAGCTAAAGAGAAAATTAAATTAAATAAATAAATTTAAAATTAAAAACATTTATATTAATTTTTTTAATTATATTATAAATTAAATTAAAATCAATTATTTTTAAATTAAAAACAAATAAATAAATAAAAATTATAAAAATAAAAACTTAAAAAAATTAAAAATTAAAATAAATAAATAAATAAAAATTAAAAATTAAAAATAAAATAAAATAAATAAATAAAATAATAAATAAATAAAAATAAAAATATAATAAAATAAATAAATAAAAACAAAATTAAAATAAAAATAAAAATAAAATAGATAAATAATTAAAAATTAAAAACAACTTAAATTAAAATTAGAAAAACTAATAAAAATAAATATTTTTTTCAAAAACAATTAAAAATAAAAAATAAAAAAATAAACAATTAAAAAAGAAAATAACCCTGCCCCACTCCTCCTCCCCCTCACGACCCTACCCCCCAACCCTTCGCCTTCCCACCCTCGGCCCTCCCCCTACCTACCCCCACCCGACGGCTCCCCTCCCCTCTACCCTCCCCATCGACCCCACCCTCGGCCCTCGCTCACCTCCCTCCCCTCCCCGCCTGGGCCCCCACCCAGTGGTCAAGAGGCTACAAGTCGATCTTGGGAATCGACCTGCACCTCTTATCCACTGGTTGGGGGCCCGAGTGGGGAGGGGAGGAGGGTGAGCAGGGGTTGGGGGAGAGGGGAGCGCCGAGGGTGGGGAGGGGAGAGGCATGAGGGAGGGGAGAGGTGACGGCTGAGGGGAGGTGAGGAGGGACGGGTAGCAAAGAGGGGGGGAGGGGTCAGGGAGGAAGGGAGTGGGAGGGGAGAGTTGAGGGCCGACGATGGGCAGGAGAGGGGGAGGCGGGTTAATTTTTCCTTTTTTTTAATTTAATTTTTTTTAATGTTTTTTTTATATTTCTTTTTAATGTTTTTTCTAAATTGTTTTTTTTAATATTTTTTATAATGTTGTTTTTAATTGTTTATTTATTTATTTTTTTTTTTTTTTTTTTTTTTTTGAGTTTTGTTTTTCAATATGTTTTGAATTTTTTTTTATTTATTTTTTTTTTTTTTACTGTTATTGATTTATTTTTATAATTTTAATTTAAAAAAAAAAACAAAACAAAACAAAATAAAACAAACAAAACAAAACAAAACAAACTAACAAACAAAACAAACAAACAAACAAAACAAAACAAAACAAAACAAACAAACAAACAAACAAACAAAACAAAACAAATCAAACAAACAAAACAAAACAAAAACAAAAACAAAAAACAAAAGACAAAACAAAAACAAAAACAAAAACAAAAAAAAACTTAAATTTTAATTTTAGTTTTAATTTTGTTTATTTAAATTATTTAATTATAATTTTTTTAATTTATTATTTTAATTAATTCTTTTTTTAATTTTAATTTTTTTTCCCTGATGAGGCTTTTCTTTTTTAACTATAATATATATATATATATATATTTTTTCTTCTTTCTTCTTTCTTTTTTTTTTTTTTCTTTTTTTGTTTTCTTATTTTTTTTGGGTTCAATTTGTTTTTCTTTAAATTATATATATATATATATAGAGAGAGAGAGAGAGAGAGATTAAATTCATTTTTTATTTATTTTTTATTTGTTTTTTGTTTTTTTGTTACTTTTTTATTAAATTTTTTATTTTTATTTTTTACAGAGTTAATTTTTGTTTTTTTCTTACATTTTTATAGGTTTTATGTTTTATTTTCCCTTTTTTATATATCTTTTTGTATTTGATTTTTTTTTCTCATATTGTTGTTGTTTTTTTTTTTTTTTAAACTAACATATTTTTATTATTATTTTTTTCATGATTTATGTTTTATGTTTTTTTAACATTTTTATAGGTTTTTTTGTCATTTTTGTTTTTATTATTTTATATATTTTTTTGTATTTGATTTTTTTTGTCATGTTTTTTAATTTTTATTTTTATGTTTTATTTCTAACATGAAAATCACCAAAAATATAGATATATATATATATATATATATATATATATATATATATATATATATATATATATATATATATCCACACTTAATTCATTAGAAAATTTAAAGCGTAAAAACTAAGCCCTTTAAACAAAAAGGGTTGATGCTCATCAGCACTTTTCAAAATTAAGATAAAATTCACTAACAAAAAAATGTTCACACTTAATACATAAAAAAAAATTAAAGTGTCAAAAATAAGCCGTCTAAAAAAATGTGTTGATGTTGCATCGACACGTTTCAAAATGAGCATGAAAATCGCTAACGTTTAAAAAAATTGTTCATATCTAAGAAAAAAAAAAAAAAAAAAAAAACATGTGTTTTGCTAGTTTATAAGCATCATTAAACAGTGATGACGGTGTTCTCCCAAGGGGAAGGGGTTTATAACAACCCTTGGTTGATTTTCTATGTAAATAAAATGATACCAGGGTAATGGGAAACGTATTCCAAGCAAAATGTTGGGCAAAACATAGTGATGCGTATCACTAGTGATTAATTTATGGCTATGAAATTGGCAAAGGCAAAGTGGCATTAATTGGAATTTATTTACGAAAATAAGAGAAAAGGGAGGTGAAAGGTCACAAATTTGCATGAGGAGTAAATTAAATGAAAATGAATAAAATAGAGGCCTCAATGATAAAAAAAGGCTTCTGAGGATCAGTTCACAACATTTTTTAGTTTTAGCTTGGAGCTCTCTTCTATTCTCTCGTTATCTCAGACTCTTGTGCATTTAGAGTATTTTTGGAGCATTCTTGGAGCACTTTAACATACATTAGATTTGGAGAAAGAAGGAAAGTGAAAGTAGGAAAGTGCAAGGGAACATGTGGATCAACAACTATAACAAACTTGTTTTGCAGGTAACAGGTTGCATGTGTGATTTCCTTGTTGATTTATGGATGCATAGTATATGCATGTGGTTTTCTAGTTACTTGTTTTCATGGGCATGGAGGATTTCCTGGATTGAAAATGGTTTTAACCTTTCCTTGTTATTTCCTGGATAGCCATGGTGTTGTAGATTTTTCCATTTGATTGTTTTCTGATTGGTGCTCATAATTCCTTATGGTTGTGGGTTAGAACAAATTCTTTGGAAGCTCTAGAATAGCTTGGGTTGAGTTACTAGTCCTAGAGCCTAGGTTGGGAAAAACACCCTAGCATACTAGGTTGCAATGTGATAATCGCAATCAAAGATCACAAGGAACAGCAGTTATAGAATCAACCCTCGGTAGTCAAGGTTTTGATTGCGATATCACAATCGCATATCACACAGTGTAGAGTCTTGTATATATGTTACCCCCTGACTCCGCCGATTTCGGATTGTGATGGATCTCGAATGTGATATGGTTATGGGTTGCAGTTAATAGTTCCATCGAGTCCATCGGTTCACACATTTCCCATCGCATAGTGTAGCAGCTGTTATGGAGAATCACCCCTAGTTCTCCAATTGCAATTTATTGTGCCGATAGACTATTCCCGTCGATGATAAAGCTGTCGATTTCAGGGAAATATGTCGATTCTCTATATTATTTCGTCAATTAAGGAGTAAAGCATCGATTCTTTATATTATTCCACTGGTTTAATGGATTCAATGCGAAACGGTCTATGAACTATTTTCGATGGAGGTTTTTCCTTGTTCGACAGGTTTGTTACCTGCATAATATTCCAAGCCCAAGACCCTCTGTTTGAAACCACTGAGATTTGTCTTTGGACTTATATGTCGATTATTGAAACAAACTGCTTGCTAAACTTGTCCTTTGTTGAAACTACCTGGTTTATGAAGCAATTTGCCCTCCAAAATATAAAGTGGGATATCCGCACAACAATAAAGAGAGGGAAGCAAAGAGCAACTAATTTACAGAGCAGAGCAGTGGCACCTACTCCTAGAAGGTGGTTGAAACCTTACCTCAGAGATCAGAAAGTTCTGAGAGGATGCAGAAGCTTCATTTCTCCAAATTAGGTGTTCCGATAGGTGATTCTTCATGATTTTCCGCTAGGTGGTAAGTGGTGCTATCTGTTTCTAGAGTTGGTCTCTCCATTTTTCATCTATCTTCCAAATTGGAGGTATAAGGGTGTTTATATAAAATCTACTTGTACTTCTTCTCTTTTCATGCCATTTAATGAATGAAGGCCTCCCCACTATTGAGCAAGGCCCTAAGATGTAGTCCAAATTGGATGAACTCTATAATCAAATATTTATGTCTTGATCTCATGTGTGATTATGTATTTTTATCTTCATTTTATATGTGTATGTTTCTATGGTTTTTAAGTGCTTTGTTACATGTAATTTTTATGCATCTATAAGAAAAAAAAAATCCTGGATCAAGTGGTATCAAAGCAGAGCTTAGTGATGTGAATTGCATGAGTACGCAAGCCAGAGATAAGTCTCAGAGGACGTGCATCAAGAAGAGGAAACATGACAGACGTTGAAGCTCATTGGGAAGAGAAGCAGTCTTGTTGTTGTTAAGAGTTGTGAACGTGAATGACTGAGTGTGCAGTCATGGAGAATGATAAATAAATGCACAAGACCTTGTTGCGAATGTCTAAAATGGTGAACATAACATATGAAGAATATGAGAAAAGAAGAGAGGAGGAGACAGAGAGATCGGAGAGCGATGCATCATCCACATCTTCTAATGCTTATGCATCTTATTCATCGACTTCCTTGAATGGGGAGATTAACCAAAGACTTCAAGAAGAAAATGTTGAATTAAGAAGGCTACTATGAGAAGAGAAAGAGGAGAAACAAAGGTTGCTAAACCAGTTGCAAGCCAAGGATGAGGCCTTGGAAAAGCTGCAATGTGACCCCCGTGAGGTAAAAAGTAATTCTTCGACTCCGTGTATTTTTCCTGGTGTCGATTTTTCCATTTTTGAAAATCATACCACAAGAATCGGCTCCAAACTGTTAAGGAGAATGGGGTATAAGGGGAATGGCCTTGGCATTAATGGCCAGGGAATCATAAACCCCATCAAAGTAGAATAATTACCCCGTTAGGCAGGACTTGGGTATGCCAGGAAGGAGGTTGGGGATGCACCAAAATAGCTAGCGAAGCACCAACTATAGATGATGAGAAGCCCTCATCGGTTCTTTCCAAATCGATAGTGGGGGTAAGAGATGTTGATTTCTCCTTAGTTTCATCTTCGCATAGTATAATTTATGTTGGAACTCTGGAAGTACCCATTATAGGGACAAACAAGAGACTCCTTACCGAGATGAGGTACAAGGAAGAATAAGGACTTGGTATTAATGGCCAAGGCATAACTCAGCCATTGGAGGTTGAGAAAAGACCTTGATTCGCAAGTTTTGGGTGCACTCAAGGACAGTGCTCAAAGATTTCAGAAGCTTCCACTGCATTTTTGAAACCATCGAGGAAAGAGGATGATGGGAACACATCATCATCAACCTATGGTAGTATGAATTCTAGAGAAAGAGTTGAGGTAAGCTCTCATTCGCATGATCATACCAGAGACCAACAAGAAAGGTATAACCAGTCACAGTATTCTAATGTTCATTTTGATTAAAACCATATTGTTAATAATGAATGGAAATTGTCAGGCCAGGCAGTAACTCCATTAGGCAAAAAAGATGATTCGATTTATTTCATTAGGTAGCTATTGTTATATACAAATAATGTGACTGCTCAGTTCATCTTCTGATGACGTTCACATTCCAAATTCACCCAACCACAGAGGATTAGGTGTCAACATTCCCCCCCCTTAATCTGAAGGGATGTTGGTGAGTCCAAGAATCATTCTGAATCTTTCAAGCTTTTCTCTTCCAAGCGCTTTGGTGAAGATGTCTGCAATTTGCTCATTTGTGGAACAATGACGGAGATGGATTGTTTTGGCCTCAACATGATGTCCGATCAAATGATATTTAGTATTGATGTGCTTTCTACGATCATGGAACTTTGGGTTCTTGGCCAACTTTATTGCAGAGGTGTTGTCAATCATGAGTGGAGTTGATTGTACTTGTTTTACCTGCAAATCTTCAAGAATTTTCCTGAGCCACACAATTTCTTTCGTTGCTTCAGCTACTGCCACGTATTCTGCTTCTGTTGTGGAATCTGCTGGAACTGATTGTTTGCGTGATCTCCAAGAGACAGCTCCTGATCCAAGACTCATAGCATATCCTGAAGTAGATACCCCAATTTCTTTGGCTCCATCGAAGTCTGAATCAGAGTATCCAATCAAGCTGAAGTCATCCACCTGTGTATACTTGATTCCAAGGTCTTGAGTTCCCTTCAAGTACCTTAGAACTATTTTTGCAACAGACCACTGTCCCTCACAAGGCTTTTGCATAAACCTGGAGAGGATTCCAACAGCAAATGAAATGTCTGGTCTGGTAGTAGTGAGGTAGATGAGACTTCCTATAAGCTGTCTATACTTTGTTGCATCCTCAAATTCCTTCCCTTCAACAGATGTGAGCTTTAAGTTTTGTTCCATTGGAGTAGAAAGAGGATTGCACTCTGTCATGCCAAATCTGTTTAACAAATCTCCAATGTATTTCTTTTGAGAAAGAAATATGGATTTTGGATGTTGGGTTACTTCAATGCCAAGATAGTAATGAACATAGCCCAAATCAGTCATTTCAAAACTTTTCCCAATTCCTTCTTTATGGATGCAATGTAGCTTTCATTGTTCCTGTCATTAAAAGATCATCTACATATACCACAAGATATACAACTTTTTTGCCAACTTTCTTGACAAATAAAGTTGCATCATCAAGATCAAAATGATTGAAGTTGAGTTTCAGAAGATGCTCAGTTAGTTTTTCATACCAAGCTCGCGGTGCTTGTTGAGGCCATACAAGGACTTCACAAGTTTGCATACTTTTTTTTCATGTCCTTTCACAGCAAATCCTTCAGGCTGGGACATAAAAACATTCTCTTTTAGATCTCCATTCAAGAAGGCAGTTTTTACATCCATTTGATGGACTTTCCAACCGTTATGAGCTGCTAGTGCAAAGAGTGTCCGGATGGTGGCCCATTTTGTTGTGGGGGAAAAAGTTTCCTCATAATCGACCCCTTCCTTCTGTGCAAAACCTTTTGCCACAAGCCTAGCTTTTTGCTTGTCAAGTGAGCCGTCAGCTTTGTACTTGTTCTTGTAGACCCACTTGCAGCCAATTGCTTTGGTTCCAAATGGAGGATCAACCAGCTTCCAAGTGTCGTTCTTTATGAGGGCATCATACTCCTTTTTCATCGCTTCTTTCCATTTATCATGAGAAGCAACTTCTTTGAAGGAAGTTGGTTCAAAATCTGTAGACAAGTTCAATTCACAATCATAAGAAACATCCATATCAACAGGTGAATTAGAGTTATCTACATCACCTCCATTTTGTCGGTTTGAATTTTTGGTTCCTGTTTTTCCAATTTCATCAGGATGAACACTTTCAAATGTCTTTGTCAGCCAATTTGGGGACCTTTCTGAGATGGTCCAGGCTGCTCTGTTGATTGAGTTGGGACTGAATCAAGATTGAGTCTCCCAATTCTATCAATTACATCACTTAAAGCATCATCCGCTGTTGGAGTTTCAGTCGGGAGAGAGTGTTCTTCAGAAGAAGATTCCACATGTTGATCTAGTATAGGAATCCCCCTTCAAGATGTGGAATCTGATTATCAAATTATTGAAATGATTTCGTTTTTGCGAATCTATCCAAGCGATCAAGTTGCCGCTCAACAACATTGTCAGATTTGGATGATTCAAGAAAAATTACATCTCTAGATACAACAAACTTTTTATTTACTTCATCATAGAGGAAGTATGCTTTGGAGGTGTTTGAATACCCCATGAAGATACACTTACGAATTCTAGCACCAAGTTTGTTTCTATGTACCTTTGGTATCAAAGCATAACAGGTGGAACCAAAGATCTTGAGATGTTTTACCGAAGGAACATGTCCATACCACAATTCATAAGGAGTCTTGTTTCTTATAGCATTAGATGGACATCTATTCTTTATATATGCAGCACATAGAACAGCATCAGCCCAAAACATTATCTTTACATTTTTGAAGAAAAGCATGGATCGTACCATATTCGAGATTGTTCTATTCATTCTTTCAGCTACACCATTCTGTTGGGGATTATAAGGCACAATTGTTTGATGTTTGATCCCATGTTGGCGAAGATAGTTTTCAAATTCATTTGATGTATATTATTTTCCATTATTAGTGCAAATAGAGCCAATATGATATTGTGCATCATTTTCAATCCATTTATGAAAATTCTTGAATGTTTGAAAAGCATCAGATTTGTTCTTCAATAAATAAAACCAACACATTCTGGTGTAATCATCAATAAATGTCATGATATATTTATTTCCATTTGCAGAAGGAACAGGCATTGGACCACATAAACCTGAATGAATGAGTTCAAGCTTCCTATGTGCTCTTGAATGTGAATCATGAAAAGACTGTTTGCTATGCTTTCCTAGAATGAAAGCATCACATTGCTTATGTTTCCTAGGAATTGTAGGCAAACCAACAACACCATTTTTCTTCAATAAGCAGAGACTGTCATAGTTTAAATGTCCAAATCTAGCATGCCATAATAAACTTGATGGAAGTGTACCTCCTTCATGATGAGAAATATATGAGAAATGTTGTGCATGAGCAGAGGTTCCTTGCAGTTTGAGAAGCCTTTATTCTTCTATTCCCCTCATGACAAGTGAGTGGTCAGATGATTTTCTTACCTCAAGCTTGCCATAAAACATATGAATGGAGTGACCTTGCTGGTGGATGTGGACCAAGGACAGCAAGTTTCTCTTGTGTTGTGGGAGGTATAGAACATGATCCAGAAGAAAGTCTGGAAGACCAGGCAGTTTAAGCCTAATTGTTCCAAGCCCTAATGGCTTGATTTTTGACTGATCTGCAAAGTATACTACTCCATCAACATTGTCAGTGAAATCTTCAAAAAAATATTTTCTATGAGTCATGTGACAGGTTGCTCCTGAATCAAGTAACCAGTCATTTTTCGAAGAAGAAAGTGAGGCATTAAACAAATCTTCATTTACTCCAATGTTACATTGTGCCTCAATATAGTGAGTGGATTCAGGTGCTTTACCTTTGTCTGTATCATCAGTTTTACCTTTCTGTTGGTTTCTTATCTGCTCAATTTTGTCCCATGGTAGCTTGCATGTAGAGGCATCATGTGATCCATTTCTTTTGCAGCGAATGCAATGCAGATCTGCCTTTTCTCCTTGAGAATGTCTGCCCCCCCTGCCTCTAAAATACCTTCCTCTTCCTCTTGTGGAATCTTGAGCAGGATGCTTTTCTTTATGAGCAAGGCACAGTGTCTTCAGAAGATTCAGGGGCTGTCTTCTTTCCAAAAGCTTTCTCTCTTTCAGCAAACTTTTTCACAAGAGAGTCAAAGGTTATATCTTTGAGATTTCGATTTGCTTGCAAAGACTCAAGATAATTTGAGTAAGTAGGATAGAGTGCCTTGAGAAAAGCTATAAGAGGGATATCCAGCTCAACCTTAGTGGAATTGATATCATTCATTATAGACTTTACTTCAGATGCAAGAGCAAGAGGATCATTATTTTTCAGTTCAAGAGTGAAGAGTTTAATCATGAGCTGAATAACTTCAAGTGCAGAATGTGAGTCATAGAGTTCTTTCAGCTTTTGTAAGGCTTCAAAGGCAGTTGAATATGACGAAATATGGCGACTCACCTCTTCATTTACAGATGTTGTGATTAAGGCATAAGCTTTGCTGTTCTTGTTTTCCCAAATGACGAGCTCTTTGTCTGAGGTAGGTTGTACTGGGTCTTTGTCTCCTTATCTAACACACACTCATTTCCACAACTCATTGAAGATGAGAGTGTGTTTTATCATTCGGGACCATTCAGGATAGTTCTCCTTGCTAGTGAGAACTATTCCTACCATGGAGATGATTGAATGCATTCTGTAAGAAAATAAATTACTTCTGCTGATAGAAAATAGTATATATGTTATACCTTCCACTTCTTAAGCATATTACATATTGCCATAAAAAATTAATAAAATTTCATTCCACGCTCACCGCACCAATGAAACAGCAGCATTTGAAAATGTATTTGACACCATTCACCATACAACAATTTCACACCTCTATATATTGACCAGACTTTAAAAGAAAGAAGTATGGCAACATATTATTCAATCCAGCGCAGCAAAAAAAATTATTCAAGGCTGCTAAAGCCGCTGTGTTGAATGTAGTATTGAGGCAGCGATGAAACTTGGGCCTGAAACTGGTCACACCTCATGAACCAACAGTCAGACCAGAGGCATTTTCTTCCACTCAAATCACATCCAGCGCTTCAATCATCCACATTAACCAAATCATCTCTCATAAAATCCTACAATGTTTCAATCCTCTCAAACCGAAGGCGGATTACGAGTGTGCATGCTGCATTCCGAGCCGTGGACATGTGGATTGATTACAAATGTCAATGATGGCAAATGACTCGACTAGGAGTGCGCTCAGTCATGTGCATTCCAGCAGATATGTTAGACTTCAAGCAAACATATCTATCTAATTTTTCAACACAGCATTTAATTATGTTAACTGGAATGTGGGCAACGGAACCAGATTTAACTGTTTTATGCTCTTATGTGGATATGGGCAGAAATATGACATTGACCAGTTTTCATGGAGGAGAAATTGCACGGAATAGAGGTTGCAAGTTTCTTTTGTAGCTCAGTTCGATATTAACGCTGAAACTGTAAGATACGCTCATCAAAAAATAATGCACAGTCTCTGTACAATCTTACAAAATTGAGGCAATAACTGATTGGGACAGAAAAATAGCAGAGAACGCAGGAGTTATCTCACACTCCAGCAGCACATCTCCACGTTTCTCAGGTCTTATCACCACAATAGCCAAGCATATCAGATTTATTAACAAAACATGAGCAGGCATATCATGCCGTCTCAAATATGCAGTGCGCAGTCTCAGGTGTATTAACAACAACAGCATTTTTATTGAAAAAGAAACTATATGCGTAACAGCGTTCAGATATATGAAATTTCAATTGTTCAAGCATATGAGACTGATACCATGTCCAGGCGTTCAAACCAGGCAGTGCGCAATCTCAGGCGTTCATACCATGTCAGGCGTTCAAACCAGGCAGTGCGCAGTTATTACTATGACCATCGCCTTAATACCTAATTCAGCGCAGAGATACCATGTCAGGCAGAGAGCGCAGGTATAAGGGCAGCGCAAACGTTCCCATGTTAGATGAATGTCAGACAGAGAGCGTAGGGATGGCAGACAGAAGCAGGTAATCAGTTATTGAATTAAATGGGGAGCAGTGGAGCAGACTAGGAGTTACAAGGACATAAAGGCTAAAAAAGGAGCTGGCTCTGATACCATGTCAGGCCAGGCAGTAACTCCATTAGGCAGAAAATATGATTCGATTTATTTCATTAGGTAGCTATTGCTATATACAAAGAATGTGACTGCTCAGTTCATCTTTTGATGACTGTTCACATTCCAAATTCACCCAACCGCAGAGGATTAGGTGTCAACAGAAATCATGGCATAGAATAATTTGCAGTTTTTGCGGATTACATAACCATGTGTTTGCTGAGTGCTGGAGGAGAATAGCAACAAGTAAAAGGATGAGGCATGAAATACCCTCTAAATAGCAAGCAAAGAAGAAGGTAAAGTAGATCTGGAGGAAGAAGGCTTATTGTAGTCATTGTGACAATGGTGGTCATCAAAGAGCCATGTGTTGGAGGCTCCATCCAGAGTAGCGTCGCAAGGACAAATCATCCATGCATGAACTAGGTGAAACATTTGTTCGACCAACGAATGCACTAGAAGGAGATGGCCCAGTCACTTTGATAAGTGAGAGATGGTTCTTCTAGGTGTGGTAGAATGTCATGGCCTTATTTCTGCTAATCATGTGTTCGATTTTAAACTGTGAAAGTGATGATGTGTTTCCATCACTTGTTGAAGAAACAATAGTGTTTGGCCTTATTTTTGTAAATCATGTGTTGCAGTGATGATGTGTTTTCCATCACTTGTTGAAGCAACAATGATGTTTGGCCTTGTATTGATAGCTAGAGTATTGTTTCCATTTTTATGTAAACTTGACCATAGAGTTTGTGTTATAAACTCTTGGCAAGTATGGCATGCTTGGCTCATTTTTTTTGTCATATAGCTAAACATGTAATTTGCAAGATATTGTACTACAGGTTTTCAGGAGATGCAGGTGTCGGCTCATTGCTTATGGCTCCGAAGGACAAAGGTGAAGGAGAAGGAAGGATGACCTGTTAGGACACTTGTGGTGTAGACAATGTGTAGATCAGCTGTAGATTATTTAATTCTTTTGAAGGACCAAAATCTTCTCTTAGTGGGGAGGATTGATCCAGGAGGATGGATCGAGGAGGATTGATCCAGGTGGATCTCTAAAAAGTACTACTAGCATAGTAAAAAGGCTCAAACTTCAAAGTGGAAAAATCTTGATAAAATTAGCTTCAGATCAAAGTGCTCGTAAACCTGATTCCAATGATGTGAAAGAAACTTGAATCTGAGCTCATATGAAGAAGTTAGGGCAAGTCAAAGTTCAAGTTTGACTTGGACTGATGGCAGGAAGAAAAATGATGTGGCAGAACTTCAGCGAATGGGGAAGTGCCAAGTGGCAGGCCGCCATTAGTCCCGCATTTCACATATCACAAAAGGAAGAGGTTCGCAGTTAAATAAATCAGCCCCCAACACTACTAGGTTGCGATTGTGATATCGCAACCGCAAATCAGAGGCAGCATAATGTTAAATAAATCAGCCCCCAATGTACCAAGTTGCGATGCAATAATCACAATCGCATATTGCAAGGAACAACAATTACAAAATTGGCCCTCGGCAGTCAGGGTTGTGATTGCGATATCACAATAACATATCACACAACGCAGAGTCCCATATATATGTTACCCCCTGGCTCCACCGATTGCGAATTTTGATGGATCCCGGATGCGATAGTTATGGGTTGCAGTTAATAGTTTCTTAGAGTTTTTCGGTTCGCACATCACCCATCGCATAGTGTAGTGGCCATTATGGAGAATTACCCCTAGTTCTCGAATTGTGATTTTCGGCATCTATAGACTATGGCCGATGATGATAAAGTCGTCAGGTTTAGGAAATACACCGATTCTTTGTATTATTCTATCGATTAAGGAGTAAAGCGTTGTTTCTTTATATTATTCCTCAGGTTTAATGGATTCAATGTGAAATGGTTTGTGAACTATTTTCGATGGAGGCTTTTCCTTGTTTGACATGCTTGTTACCTACATACTATTCCAAGCTCGAGACCCTCTGTTTGAAACAATCACAAGTTGTTTTCGGACTAATATGTCAATTGTTGAAACAAATCTCTAGCTAAACCGCACAACGATAAAGAGAGCGTAGTAGAGAGTAGTAGATTTACATAGCAGAGCAACGACACCTGCTCCTAGTAGGTGGCCGGAACGTTACTTCAGAGATCAGAAGGTTTTGAGAGGATGCAGAAGCTTCATTTCTCCAAATTGGGTGTTCGAATAGGTGATTCTGCACGATTTTTCACCAGGAAGTGAGTGGTGTTGCCTGTTTCTAGAAATGGGCTCTCCATTTGTCATCTATCTTCCATAGTGGAGGTATGAGGGTGTTTATGTAAGATATACTTGTACTTCTTCTCTTTTCATGCCATTTAATGAATGAAGGTCTCCCCACTATTGAGCACGGCCCGACGATGTAGTCCAAATTGGATGAACTCTGTAATCAAATATATGTGTCTTGATCTCATGCGTGATTATGTCTTTTTATCTTTGTTTTATATGTGTATGTTTCTATGGTTTTTAAGTTCTCTGTTACATGTAATTTTGATGCATCTATAAGCAAAAAAAATCCTGGATCAAAATCCTTCAAAAGAATATCATTAGTGGCAAGGTTGTCATTAATGACTATATATGACCTTTGTATTATTCTCTAAAACACTCCATTCCACTACACATTAGGTGATGTTTTTGAACTAGATTTAGTCTTATATGTGTCTGAGTTAATGAACAATATTCTTTAGTGCCTCTGAACTTCTAGATGGAATCCCTTTCATATTTTTTTTAAATTTCCATCGACATCAATCTTCTGATGTCAGTTCCTTCTAAATTTTGTAAGCCTTATGGAACCTTGACATTAGTCTTCTGACACCCATTTTGACGGCACAAATGTCACAACTATGGTAGTTTCATCACAATATTTTCTTTTAATACTCATGATGTCGCTTGTCTTTCGACCCCTGTTCTGATGATAGAAACGCCGCAACTATGGTAGGTTTATCATAATATATTTTTGAAAACATTGCAACATCGTCAATATTCTGACACACATTCTGATGGCACAAACATCACAGTGATGGAAAATTTTTCAGAAAATGTTGTAAAATTCTTGCCGACATCAGTATTTCGATGTCAGCTCCCACAACACAACACGATGCCATAATGGGAAAATTGTGATAATTTCTACGCCATGTCAACAAACATATATAGCGAACAGATGTCAAAAATTCAATGAATACTATTGTCTAAATTCCAATGATAAAGAAGATGTCAAAATTACAACTATATAGAAAATGGAATTTCATGAAATCTCTTTTTGTCGTTATAATGATGAAACATTGTCACAAAAATGACAAAGAGCCATCAAAAATTGGGTCAATATTTAATAGCGTGATGTCAGCGAGGGGAGAGGGGGTGTGTTATTGGGCAAAAGGCATTAGATAAACCAAATGAGCGGGTACCGTTGGATTGTGACCTTGGAACCATGAAGTGGAACTAGGATAGCATACCCTCCGCCCCAATGATGTCAACGAGAGGAGGGGGTGCATTATCGTAAGATAGTCATTTGATTGATCCGTTTAATGTGGTCCATAAGATTGTAGAGGCCACATACACACATATGTATAAACATAATATTTAAATTGAGGACGTCACCATATTGTACAATTATATATATATATATATATATATATATATATATATATATATATATATATATATATCTATATATCTATATATATGTATGTATGTAGATATACATACATATATATATATATATATATATGTATGTATGTATATACATATATATATATATATATATATATGTATATACATACATACATATATATATATATATATATATATATATATATATATATATATATATATGGACACCACTACCTACATGTAATGATGGGGAGGAAAGCAAAGGATGGGGTATTGAAACATGCCATATGGGCACCATGTAGTAGGAAATGATAGGTGTCTCATTTGAATTAATAAGAGTTTATAATACCCTATATTGCAATCCTGGAGTCTAAATTGGACAAAATTCATATCACTGGAAAATTCTCACAGAGAGAATTCTGATGATGACATCCAAACTGAGTTCTGGCAACTTGGAATAAATTCAAAGAAAAAAAGTTTGCCCCATTTCTATAACTATACTAGGGGAGTTGGGTTAGCATAGTAAATACACTCCTAACAGTATGGGGGTGTGTTTAAACTTCCTCTATTCAATTTCTTGGAGTTTAACTAAGATTCAAAAATATTAAAGAAGACGACAAGAAAGATGGACTGCAATGGCAGAAGTAAGATGGTGTTCTTGTATGCAACGATAAAAGAAATTTGTGCATAAGATTTGAAATAATAAATAAGATGATGAGCAAGTTTGCATGCAATGGTAGAATCTATTTGTCTATTTACAAATGTCAATAATAATGCAAAAATACATCACCTTAATAATTTCAAATTTGGTGTTTTAAGGTATAAGGATAAACTAGTATAGCCATTTATATTAAATGGTTGGTAAATGTTGATATACCATATTGTCAAAAAAAAATAGCACGACCATATTAATAAAGTGGTTGAAATACATTGATTAGCATCATTTTCCACCTTTCATATGCCAATTAGTCTTATTATAAGGTGGAAAATGACATTGATTGGCACATATAAACCACTTTATGAATGTGGTTGTCCTAGTTAATAGTCGAAGTCATGGGGTAGATTAGTAAACCATGGTTTAATATGGTTGACATTGTCTCGCTATCATTAAAAATTGTTGATGAGGGTTGACCACGATTTACAATGGTTAACCATGTTTTTCGAGGGTTGTTGAGGATTGATGATGGTTGACTATGGTTCAAGAGGGTTGATGAGATTGACAGTATTTAAGCATGGTTGACAAGGTTGAGTATGGTTGAATATTGTTGACATTCATTGACAAGGTTGACAATGGTTGAGGAGGGTTCACCATGGTTGATTAATGTTGACCTTCGTTGACCATTAATGTAACAATGTATTCATGTTACATTAATTTTTGGCATTGATACATTAACGTTTGTCAACCATGGTTGAACAATGATGATTGATGTTACATTGACGTTAATGTTAATGTTACATTAATGGTTGACAAGGTTGAGCATGGTAAACAATTAATGTAAATGTATTTTGTTGCATTAATGCTTGTCATCTATGGTTGATCACAGTTGATGTTACATTGGCGTTAATGTTATTGGTACATTAATGTTATATTAATGGTTGAAGAGGGTTGAGGAGGTTGACCGTGATTGACCATGGTAAACCACTAATGTAACAATGTATTTATATCACATTCCATAACAAGGTTGATCATGGATAAACTTGGTGAACATGTTTGACCATGGTCAGTCTTGCTTAACTATAGTTGAAAGTGGTCGACTATGGTTAAGTTATGGTTAACCATGAACATGGTAGTCCATATTGACAATGTTAGACATTTTTTGACTATATTAAAAAAATTTGATGAGGGATGACCATTGTTGAAAATACTTAATCATGGCTACTAAGGGCCGTTGATGGTTGATGATAGTTGAATATGGTTCAAGAGGGTTTATGAGGTTGACTGTGTTTGAGGAAAGTTGACAATGTTTGGATGAGCCTGATCTTAGTTTACCATTAATGTAATAATGTATTTATGTTACATATTGTAAAGCATTGTTATATTAATGTTTACATCCATGGTTAATGTTACATGAATGGTTGAAGAGGGTTGAGGAGGTTGACCATGATTGACCATGGTCAACCATTAATGTATCAATGTATTTATGTTATGTTGTTGAACAACGTTGACCATGTATAAACTTTGTGACCATGTTTGAACATGGTTGACTATGGTTAAATATCACTAAGTTATGGTTGACCATGAACATGGTAGTCCATGTTGTCCATGTTGGTCATGGTTGATTGTTGGGTAATTTAATCGATAATTAAATTATGTCATTTAATTGTCAAACCAAGGTTCATGTACTTGCAAATTGTATGTTCACTATATATGCTAGAAGCTCTTTTTTATATTATGAAATTAGATTCTAATTTATCAGAATTAAATGTAAGGAAATATGAACTAACTCAAGTTCAATTCTCATTAAAAATATACGCATGTTATTTCCATAAGGCTTGTCAAATCAAAATGAATTTTAAAAGAAAACTACTCTAAAAGAAAGAATTGGAAATGACATAATAGAAATTTATGTTATTGACTTGAAATGAAAACTATTCTATTGACATAATTGAAATTTAATCTATTTAACTAAATTGAAAACTAATCTATGAACAAAATTGAAACTATTTTATGAGCAAAAATTGAATTTATTCTATTGGATGAATTAAAACTATTTCAAACCAAGTTTAAAACCATTCTAAAAATTCCATCAAAAGAATGAATTCAACTACAAGCCTTGACATATTACTGGTGTGTGCAACCAATCATGATCATTAAATTTTCTTTAATCTGAGACTAAGCTAGAAATATAACTAAAGAACCTATAAAAGAAACATTTTTTATATTTTATAGAGCGCTCGACCTATGACAATGGAATCAACAATAAGTGAATAATGGAATGAACAGTTAAAACTAATGATGAAGCATGAAACTAATTGTAGAAGAACACAAATCAAAACAAAACGACTACTCTATCTTATGAATCTCCAAGGGCGGATCCTATTGAGAACAAGGAAGAATGAACTCAAATCAAATCAATCGACAACACTATCGCATTAGAGTCTAGAACAGAGTACTTGTATTGATAAAAATAGAGTTTGAAATTACAAATTTAAAGTGCTTCAAAAACTTTCTTTTATCTACTACCTCAACTTACAAATCAAGGAGATTTTTATACTAGTTATGATTTAACAACTAAAGAAATTGATGTCGAAAAGCAAGTTCTAGAACTGCCACAAGTGTTTGAATTCAATTAAGAAATCTATCTTGCATGGTTTTATATGTCGTATCAAATCATGCAAGTCATCTTTATCTACACAATAGCTTATGAAAATACTCACTCACTTGATGTTGCAACGTTTGCTTGATGTAGAAACCAATACCCTGAAACCCTTTCATGTAAACAGAGCAATGTTGACCTATACTTTGAACGAACATATTCTCACTCCTAATGACCTTCTTAGTAGGCACAATAGGTGGGTGTCCATGTCTTTGAAATTTTCCATCTTCTCATGTCTTTCGTTCACCTTGAAAATAATTGCATCATTTCTAACGCTGGATTGAGCTGTGGAAAATGTAGTTAGCTACGGAAATGTCACAATTCGGTAGCCAAAGTGATATTTCAATTTTTTTCACAAAGAAAATCTAGATCATGGGCTACAATTATTTGATACCTTTTGTTATGTCTGAAAATGAACCAAATGACATTATGACTTGTAAATATATCAAAATAAGTATCAGGTGAATGAAAAGAAGGGAAAAAAGATGTCAAAATTAAGGAAAATTCGAAGATCCAACACTCCCCTAGGCTGAGGATGTTGCATGTCCCAATGCACAAAAATCAAAAGTGAAGAAAGCTCCTTGCTATTGTGTTGCTTCTAAGGCCTAAATAAACACATCCATATTGATTGACATCCCCTCATTTTTCACATTAATATACAATCTATTTTTTCTCATAATAATTTTGGTTATATTCCTTTCACCTTATTTCTTAGCACTTTGTTGTTTTCTTTGAGCTTTTTGTTTTTCTTATACCAGAAATGTAACAACCTCATTCCACATCTACCCAAGTAACCGGCCAACCAGGGTAAACATGTGATGTATTATGATATGATTCAACTCCCTATGTGTCACTTAAGGAAGTGGAATCGATGGAAGCACACTGTTTAGTCAATTTAGTGTTCCTAAATTGATGTCATTAATTGTCAACCTGGGGCTCGTAAGCTGATGAAGTGAAGGTGTACTATATGTACTTAAGCAACCTCTTAGAGTTTTTGTCGTTTGGGGGTGTTGTTTGTGGTTGATTTATCTTCCTAAAATGGAGTGGTGATTTATAAACAGATGATTGATGGTGTGTGTAAAGTGAATTCTAGATGAGTGAGAGTGTGTGATTAGTGATTTCTAACTACTTGTTGAAAAGGAAAAGCTTGAAGGAAATAAATAACTTGAAAGCAAAGAACCACTTTCTAATGGCATTAGACACCATTCATGCTGCTGCAAATAAAAGGTAAGAAAATCACTTAAAAGACCAATGATAGAGTTTATCTCTTCCTAACTCTCTGCCTCTAACACATAGTATTGTGTAAGACATGATTAGGAAGTAGCTAAAGATAAGTCTAAGAAATGATAAAAATGAGAAAAATCTACTTTAAAGACTAGTTATGATGTTCAGCTCTCTCTAACTCTCTGCCTCTAACACATAGTACTGTGTAAGACACGATTAGAAAGTAGTTAAGGATTAGTCTAAAAAGCACCCAAAGCCAGCTGCAAGTTATGAATATTCTAATCTCTAAAAGATAGACAATTTATGATAAAGAGATCATTCATGTGTTAGCAAACCACTTTGAGAAAGAAAACTAAAAAAATCAGCTATGAACATAAAGTAAAGGCAACAACTTGAATCTGTCAACTGAAACTGCCACTAGATATTTAAGCAAATACACGAACACAAAATCAATCCCGGGCTTAAAAACCTGCAAAATAACAATGCTGATCAGCTAAAAAGAAAGGCTGGAAATGAAATAACAAGAAAGTAAATTACGATGTACATGTTTCAACTAAAAGAAATGCTGAATAGAAATAAGGAAATTCTGCACATAAAATACATAAAATACTTTACAAGGCTAACATGAACAGGGGCCCTCCATTCATATCATCCAAAAGAGACTCAAAGAATTGGAAACTTCAAAACAGCACTGTTTCTATTACTCCATGTGCAGAAAAATACAGTCCAGAGTGCTAGAACAGCACTATAAAAACAGAGTCTTCCAATGCTCTAAAATAACAACAAGTTTATAAAATGCAGCAACTAAAAAAAGTAACCTTCAGCGTATGCAAACGCTAGTTTTTATAGGCATCTGAAAGACGGCCTAATGCGTACAGCTAAAACTGAAAAAACAACTAACTGTCATGCGTAATTAAGGATCAAAACACGTCATAAGTCTGCGTGGATGAGCTGGAGGTTCTGGTCGTTATGGGCATTGAATCTAGAGTTGGATTGTGTCCCCCACGGCCTGCATAAGACGGACAAGTCACCTTTTAAACTGACGTGACCTAGCAGCTTACGTATCACCGTTAAGCTGCCTTTATTGACCGTAACTTGACCCTCGTTGACCGAAGGTACAAATGACGTGGATGGCTAAACAGATAGCACAGGAACCTCGAGCACCTTGATTCCTAAGTGCCCATGTGGCTCATTTGGCAAAATGACACGTGGAACCTTGAGTTTAACAAAAAGGCTGCGGGATCATCAGATGGCTGCGGAATCAGCAGATGGCTGCGGAATGCCTGTAAATATGTCAAAATCTAAACAAAACAGTCACACATTAGCAAAATCCCTAAATCATGCTTAATGCCATCATATGTAATGATCTGGGTGAGTTTATGCAGCAAAATAGAGCAAAAGGGAGAGATGAGTGAGGGAAAACTGTGGGAAATGATGGATGACCAAGTGTAAAGTAGAGACTCTACATACCCCCACTGCGAGGGTATTGCATGTCCTCATGCAATCAAAAACATGGTTCAGTCCACCTGCTGGGATGCCTCTGCTAGGACATCCAGCCTTCTCTTCTTTCTTTGTGTGGCCACATTGACCCTTGGTCTTTTCATCAAACACCTGAATTTCAGATTGATTAAAGCTCTGTTTAATTTTCTGCATCTCTTCTTGAGCTTTTTGTTTTCCTTCTGCCACAGACCCATATGAAGCATGGTGTTATCTTGGACCATCTTGTCCACATTGCCCTGTATCTTCAGTTTTTCATTTTCTTGTTTGATGTGGCGATTTAGCACCTCTAGCTCAAATATTTCCTGCTTCAGTGATTGGACTTGTTGCTCCAAGGGTTGAGCAGTGCTTGGCCCAGCCACTGCTTGTTCCAGCGTCTCCAGGTAATTATAAACTTTTTGTTGATCAGGGTCAACCTCAGGTGAACGCCTTGGGCTATGCTCATACTGAAATTCAGATCCTTGTTCGAATTCAGGCTCATGCTCAAATGGACTTTCCTCACGTGGAGGACTGGTCTCTACATACTCAGCGTGTGAAGGACTTTTCTCCAAGTCAGGACTTGTAGCACCTTTTTGAGGTGTGCTCAAGTCAATAAAGAATGACTGATTACCCTTTGTGGCCCCTACTTTTCTGTTTTGTAATCTGCGGCTCCTTCTTACAGAGGTGGTACTCTATTTTTCTTTTGGTAATTTTTGCTTTTGTTTTTCCTCCTTTTTGGAAAGGGCAGTTTCATGGAGTTTGGCCATTCTTTGTGCTAAGGGCTGAGTATCTTCTTCACTGGAGTTCTCAGGAGTAGCGTAAGTTTCTTGAGCTACAACTTTTCCTTTATCTTTCTTTTGTTTCATTCTACTCTCTTTTCTCTTTTGAGCAATTTCTTGGGCAAGTTCTGAAAGAGTTTCTGTGATAATTCCTTGAGCTGTTTGACCAATGTCCACAGCAGGCTCAGGATCAATATCATGTTCAGAATGATGTACATCAGTTTCTTCTACAATCTGCTCTTGAACAGTTTCCTCTTGGACAACAGTTTCCTCTTGGTCAACAGTTTCAGGGGTAGCCTCCTTTCGTTTTCTTCTACTCTTTCTAGGCACAGAGGTTTCTCCTGCTTCCTCAAAATGGTTTCTTACAAGAAATTTCTCCCAGGTATCTCTTTTTGCTTTCAACTGTTCCTCAACTAGCATTTTAACAAGACCATGATGACATAGATGTGATTCAATGTTTGTTGGGTTCCTTTGGGCCATTGAACACATTTTTCTAAGACTTGAGAGTAGAAAATATGGAAGGTTAATATCATCTCCTAAGAAATGCATCATGACTTTGGCATGGTAAACATATAAGACTCCAAACCTTCCCTCACAAGTAAAGAATTTTTGCACTAATAACAGTAAAGTTGTCCATTCTTCCTTGACATAAGTAACAGGAATCCCTTTTGTAAAAATGCTGGTATCCATACCTGGGTTCTTCAAGATTTTCTTCCACTGTTGGTCTTGTACTGATCAGTTTTTAAACCATCTTTCTCCAGTTTATGGAAGTGAAGTGGCTTGTGCTATGCTGCTCTCAGTGACTGTAAACTTCATGTCCCCTATCTCCACTTGATTGTCTTTATCTCTGAAGGAATGTGCAAAGGCCTTCGTAACCTCTCTGTGGTAACCTCTGAATTTCTGGATGCATTGGAGCCAGTTTTCTTTCTACAACGCTTCTTTAACTTGAGGATATCCCTCCAGAAATTTTGAACCCTCGGGTTTTGCCCTTAAAAGTTTACCCATTGACTCTACGGCTCTGTTCTTCAAACTTTTGGAAAAGGGAGGTTACACGGCTTCAATAGTAGCCTTAACACAGTGAATTTACGACTCTGTTCTAAATCAAAAGGCTACACGGCTTCAACAGTGGCCTTAACACCGTAAAATTACGGCTCTAA
This sequence comes from Pinus tabuliformis, assembly GCA_031772625.1. NCBI lineage: Eukaryota > Viridiplantae > Streptophyta > Pinopsida > Pinales > Pinaceae > Pinus > Pinus tabuliformis. Next base: position 834,168,840 of record CM062816.1, read on the forward strand.
TGTAACAGCCGTAACACTGATAACCTGGATTAGCAGAGAGGAAGACGTAAAAAAAAAACAGAGTATGACTGAGGTAGCAGCGTAGTGAGCACAGCGGAATGAGGGAAATGAGGAAATGAAACAGCATGAATGAAATGGAATGATACGAGCGTATGAGGGTTATGAAATGATGGGTGTAAACGGTTAGGTCCTTAGGCTTCAGTCACAGGTCTCCACTTGGCTGCGGGATTATGACTTAGAGAGACGTAGTACAGCAGTCTACGTCACTTAGGTACGAAACCCTTAATGAAAGAGCAGCTGCAATCCAATTTCAAAATCGTGATGAATCATGACCGATGAGTGGGGAGATACGTGGATTTTTGGTCGTATGATGGATAAAAACTGGTAATCATTACATTAAATGGCAAGAAACATAACCCCGGAACTTTAGCAAAATGAGATAACCGTAAGTTTAGGACTTTAGACCATACCTCAGGTTCGCGTTTGAATTGCCTTTGGTTACTTTCCACTAACCCTTCATTGTGTTGTTGTTGTTGCATGACCCTTTTCCACTTATTGTTGATGACTTCTGAACTGTAACTTTCTTTTCAAACAGACTGTGTGTTTTTTTTTATGCAGGTGCAGAGAGCTGCGGAATCGTTAGATGGCTGCAGAATCTTCAGATGGCTGCGGAATCTGCAGTAGTACCCTCCGGCTGCACAAAATAACTTTAGTTGTCTAAAAAAATGACTTTATTGATGGAGTGAAATGTAATGAATGGATTAATGAATGGATGGATGGATAGAAAGAAATGAGGTGAAGTGAAAGTGATGAGATGGTGAATGAGGTGGATGAAATGGCGAAATGAGATGGAAGAGAGAGATTTTTTTTTTATTTTTTTTTTTGGAAAACATGAGGTGTTAGGTAACCCTGATTTTCACCTCAGGTTTTCTGCATGAGACTGCCAATCAGAGATTGGTTTTCAGGCTCATACATTTATTTCTTTTTTTTTTTATTTTTTTTTTTTTGGAAACCAAAGATTAGGCTGATGGAGGAGAAGAATCCTTCCCCACCAACCTGATTGCAGAATCTTCTTTGAACAATTTGACAAACTCTTCTTTTTAGAATGGCTTCTGGTAGATTTTCAAGCGGTGGCCATTTACAATAAGAGGAGTATGAAATTCATCAATAGTTTTTACTCGAACTGCTCCATTGCTAAAGACTTCATCAATCTCATATGGTCCAAGCCAATGAGTTTGAAACTTTCCTTTGAAGTCTTTGAACTTTGAATCAAACAATAGAGCCCAATCTCCTTTCTGAAACTTTCTTTCTTTGATATGACGATCATGCCATTTAGATCTTTGGTGCTGAACTAGATCGGTCCTTAGAATTGCATCTTGTCTTATTTCATCTAGCTCATTTAGCTGGTCCATTCTGTGTCTTTGAGCTTCTGAGAGGCTCATTCCCAATTGGATTGCCATCTTGAAGGTCTTGATTTGGAACTCAATGGGGAGCAGGACTTCCTTCCCATAAACAAGTTCATAGGGAGAATGTCCTGTTGTGTTCTTCCATGTAGTCCTATAGGCCCATAAGGCTTCAGGGAGCCTTTCCGCCCAATCTCTTCTATGAAGATGAACAGTCTTGGTGATAATGCCTTCAAGAACTTTATTGGTAGATTCCACTTGGCCATTGGATTGCGGATGGTAGGGAGTAGATGTTTTGTGCTTAATCTTATATTCCTCCATCAGCGTCTCCATCAATTTAGATGTAAACTGGCTGCCCTGATCTGTCACAATTTCCCTTGGGACACCAAAACGAGTGAAAATATCCTCAAAAAGAAATTGAACAACTGAATTTTCAGTGGCAGAAGACAATGCTTTTGCTTCTACCCACTTAGTAACATAATCAGTACAAACCAGTATATACCTCTTTTGCTTTGATGGTGGATTAATTGGTCCAACGAAATCTAGAGCCCATTTCTCAAAGGGTTCGATGCATACCTGAGGCTGTAGAGGCATTTCACTTGAAGGAGTTGGTTTCCCAACTCTTTGGCAACTGTCACACCTTCTAACATACTACTTTGCATCTTTAAAGAGAGAAGGCCAATAATATCCTAGAGAAAGGATTTTATAGGCTATCCTCTTGTCAGCAAAGTGCCCGCCGCATGGTTCATCATGACATGCCTTAAGGATGTCAGGCATTTCATCTTCCCGAACACACCTTCTGATTATACAATCTGGCCCTGTTTTGAACAATTCATTAGAAATCCAAGAATAATGTGCACTCTCCTGAATGATTTTCCTTTTCTCATTAGGAAATAAGTGTAGAGGAAGCTTCCCTGTAACAAGATAATTAGCCATATCTGCATACCAAGGAGTCTTGGTAGTCACTGCAAATAAGTATTCATCTGGAAACTTATCTTCTACTGGAGAATCCTCATTAGTGTTTTGGATTCTAGACAAGAAATCAGCTACTGTGTTTTGTTTTCCAGGTCTATCTAACACAGTAATGTTGAATTCTTGCAAGAGTAAAATCCATCTTGTAACTCTACCATTAGTGACAGGTTTGTTCATTAAATATCTTATGGCAGAGTGATCAGTATGGACAAAGGTTTCATAGCCGGTTATGTAGTGTCTAAACTTGTTGATCGCATGTACCACAGCTAAGAACTCTTTTTCTGTAACAGTATAATTTAACTCAGTGGGAGTCAAATTCTTACTTGTGTAATAAATGGCATAAGGGATCAAATCCTTTTGTCCCAAAACAGCTCCTAGAGCTGTATCTGAAGCATCAGTAGAGATGTGGAAAGGGAGTTTCCAATTTGGCCCCCTTAAGATGGGTGCTTCAGATATTCTAGTCTTTAAAGCTTCAAAGGCAGATTGACACTCAGGATCCCATTTAAACTCACAGTCTTTGGTAAGCAATTTGAAAAGAGGAGATTCTATCCTAGTGAAGTTTTCAATAAATCTTCTATAATACCCAGTAAACCCAAGAAAACTTCTAACATCCTTCTGGCAATTTGGAACAGGTAACTTAGAGATGACTTCAACTTTGGATCTATCAACCTTAATCCCATCTCCTGAAATATGATGTCCTAAAACAATCCCTTCAGTAAACATCATAAAACACTTTTCATGACTTAAAGAAAGATTTGTTTCCTTACATCTTACCAGTACTTTTTCAAAATTTTCCAAAGCTTCTTCAAATGTATTACCATAAACTGTGAAATCATCCATGTATACCTCTACACAATCATGAATCAGATCTGAAAAAATTCCTAATACAGCCCTTTGAAATGTAGCGGGTGCATTGCACAATCCAAAAGGGAGTACTCGGTAGGCAAAAGTTCCCCAAGGACAAGTAAATGTGGTTTTGTCTTGATCTTCAGGTGCTACCTGAATTTGATTGTACCCACTAAAACCATCCAAGAATGAGAAATACTTTTTACCTGCTAAAGTGTCTAGGACCTGATCAATAAAAGGTAGAGGAAAATGATCCTTTAAGGTTGCCTTGTTCAATTCTCGATAATCAATGCAAACTCTCCATTTACCATTCTTTTTGGGCACTATAACCAAGGGAGAAACCCATTGGCTGTCTGAAATGGGGTAAATGAAGTTTACCTTGAGCAATTTCTGAAGTTCTTCTTTCACGATTTCCCTAAGGTTTGGATTCATCCTTCTTTGTGGTTGCCTAATAGGTCTGCTATTTTCTTCAATGTAGATGTGATGAATACAAGTCTTAGGATCGATTCCTTTCATGTCAGTGTATTCCCATGCAAAGGCAGTGGAATGTTTTTGCAACAGTTTAGTTAATTCTTCTTGTTGTGGTCTTCCCAAGTTTTTGTTAATGTTCAATGTTTTTCCTGGAAGGATTTCAACTATAGAACTACCAAACTCTTCCATTGAGAAGAGAGACATCTGTCTAGAGGAGAGATATTCAATATCTGCATCTATCTGAAAATGTGTAGAGTCATATTCTAGAGATACTTCAAAATTTTCTAATGTATTTAGAATTTGACTGTCTTCACTAATCTCAGAGATGGTTAGAACAGGTCGAATAGTATCTTCATCCTCTACCCATTCATCTTCTCCTATTTCTGTTATAGCTTTTGCTGGGGGATACAAGTTGAACTTCTTGGTGGAATTACCATCTGATATATACATGTCTCCAGACCTACAGCTTATGAAAGCATCAGCTGTGGCCAGCCAAGGTCTTCCTAATATAAGAGGATGTCCTCCTAGATTGTTCTTGGGAGTTAAAATCATAAAATCAACTGGATATTCCCAAGAATCTAGAGAGACTGGAATATCTTCCAATACACCATCAGGTTTAATGATTGATCTATCTGCAAGCTGCAGCAAAGTAGGTGTAAAGAGAAGGTTAGGAAGCTTTAACTGATCCATGGTCTGTCTACTCATGATGTTGATCGCAGCTCCTAAGTCAATCAAAGTATTTGGGATTTCAACCCCATTAATATGAGTTTTGACAATAGGGCTACCGGGATCTACATATTTTTGCATGGTAATCTTACCCATCATTATGTCTGCAATTTTTCCAACTAGATGTATCCTTTTAGTATCTCTGGTTCTTTTTCCTGTTTTCTTCAAACTCAACTCCTTTATTGTCTTCGCTAGAATGGGAATTTCCTTAATGTCTTGTAACAAGGGGATCTTGATACATACATTCTTCAATTCATCTAGGAAGCTATAGTCAGGCACCCATATCTGCTTTTCCACCCCTTTGTCAATTTGCAATCTTTTAGGAAAAGGAGGTGTAGCTAAAGGTGTAGGTTGCTCAACTATGGGAGTTGTAGAGGTTGATTCTTTTTCTTTTTCTTTTTGGATATTTTGGTTTTGAAGTGATACTTCAGAACCTTTATTGACTTTGAGAGATTCCTCCTCAGAAATTCTTGGTTGTTGAACACTTGTAGAAGGTTGATCTAAGATTCTACCTGATCTAAGTTGTACTTCATTGAGAGGAACAACCATATAGGTAGGGAATGGTTGACCTTCCATTATGTAAGCATTTTGAGGGTTCCTATTATTTGGATTTGGTAATGGCTGAGAGGGAAGTTGATTTGATTTTTGCTGGGATTGAAGTGCTAGTTGAGAATTTTGATTTTGTGGAGGAGGTTGTTGTTGTTGAGGGTATGGCAATGATAGTTGTTGACCTTGGTTTGGAAGTTGTGGAGCTTGCTGATTCTGAAATGATGGAGGATATTGATAGAATTGAGCAAATCTCCCATACGGATTTTGCATGCTTTGCATCCATGCTTGGAAAGCATTTTGAGGTTGAGGCCAAGGTTGTTGCCAAGGATTCCAATTTGGTTGGGATTGAGAATTCACAGAGTTGTTAAACCCTTGATTCTGTTGTCCTTGCCAAGGTCTCCTTGCAATAAAACAAAGAGATTCAAGTGTATCTGGATCCTCTTGAAAGACTGCTTTGAGGCCAGGAATTGAAGGACAATCCTTGGTCTCATGAGTTTCTGAGCAAATTACACATGTTTCTACAACGTGTGCATCCAAGGGACATTCCCTTAAAGCATGTTTCTTTCTACATTTCGGGCAAAAGATAGCCAAAGCCTCAGCTTCTGCTTTTTGTTTATTGTGAATCTTAAGGGTATCAAGTTGTTCACTAAGACTCCCTAAGATGTCAGTTTTAAATTCATCAAGCATACTGCCGATTTCAGCCCTACTCACTGATCCTGTTGCAGATTTATTTGCCCTAAGGAGAGAAGGATCTCTAGGCCCTTTTTGAGTTTTTGATTTGCCCCTTGAGAGATGGATACAAAGTTCTGCTATGTCATTGAGAGAAAGTTGAGAAATATCCCCTTTCCCCATCATGTTTAAGATGTCTATCCATTCATCCCTAATGGCTTTTAATAAGAGGGCTTTTAAGGTCTCTTCATCCAAGGTATTCATTTTTGCTCTTTTCAAGTTATATTGAAATCTTTCAAGTAAATCTTCTAGACTCTCATCTTCTTTTTGTATCATTTTAAAAACCTCGTCCTTGTGATTAGTAGGCATACAATAGTCTAAATACCTATCCAAAAATGTCTGTTTCATCTCATCCCAAGTCCTAATGGATTGAGTGAGTAACCCCATGAACCATTTCAAGGCTTGATCCTTCAGTGTTGAAGGGAACAACTTGTGTTTCTAAGAGTCATCCAGGTAGTCATAAGTTCGACACACCACTTCAAACTCAAATAAGAATGTTTCAGGGTCCTCAGTTCTTAACCCATGGAAGTTAGGGAGGACAGATGGTGATATGTTTTTCATGGTGGCTCGGGAATCCTCATTAACAATGGGAAACCCAAATGAATTATCCCCATTTCTATTTCCTCCTCCAATAGGACCTCTACCTCCATTATTGTTATTGTTGTTCCCTCCTCCTCCTCTACCTCTACCTCTACCTCCTCCTTCTTCCTCTGCCATGATGATTCTCCTAGGGATTTCAAAATCTTCTGGTTCCTCTATAAAAGGTGAATGAGAAGAGATTTCTCCTTCTTCTTCAGATGATTCCAATTCCTCAATTACAATTGGTCCTCCTGTAGGGGAAAGAGAAGAGTCTCTTCCTGGTTCAAACTCAATAGAAGGTGTAGGAGAGTCAACTCTTGGCTCTTGAATTCCAGGAATTCTAGGACTAGGAGTTTCGGTTGGAGATAAGGGGGGTGTCTCTTGTCTATCCCTTGAAGCAGATGGACTTGTAAAAATTGAACTTCGAGCTCTAGCTAAAAACCTTCCTCTAGAATCTCTAGCTCTATGCATGTCATTTTTTATTTTTCCTTCAAGTCAAGTTAATAGTTCTTTTTCTGATCTTCCAGTTCACTCTAGGTGCAAGAAGAGAGCATACTCAAGAAACTATCAAATCAATAACTTTCTCTTTTCTGATCCTCCAGATCACCTTGCAGTGCAAGAGGAGAGCATACTTTGATAGGTTATCAACTTCTTTCCTTGAAATCTTTTTTTTTATGTTTTTTTCCTAAGAATATGGCTACTTAATTTCACTTCCCCAGCAACGGCGCCAAAATGTTTAGTCAATTTAGTGTTCCTAAATTGATGTCATTAATTGTCAACCCGGGGCTCGTAAGCTGATGAAGTGAAGGTGTACTATATGTACTTAAGCAACCTCTTAGAGTTTTTGTCGTTTGGGGGTGTTGTTTGTGGTTGATTTATCTTCCTAAAATGGAGTGGTGATTTATAAACAGATGATTGATGGTGTGTGTAAAGTGAATTCTAGATGAGTGAGAGTGTGTGATTAGTGATTTCTAACTACTTGCTGAAAAGGAAAAGCTTGAAGGAAATAAATAACTTGAAAGCAAAGAACCACTTTCTAATGGCATTAGACACCATTCATGCTGCTGCAAATAAAAGGTAAGAAAATCACTTAAAAGACCAATGATAGAGTTTATCTCTTCCTAACTCTCTGCCTCTAACACATAGTACTGTGTAAGACACGATTAGGAAGTAGCTAAAGATAAGTCTAAGAAATGATAAAAATGAGAAAAATCTACTTTAAAGACTAGTTATGATGTTCAGCTCTCTCTAACTCTCTGCCTCTAACACATAGTACTGTGTAAGACACGATTAGAGAGTAGTTAAGGATTAGTCTAAAAAGCACCCAAAGCCAGCTGCAAGTTATGAATATTCTAATCTCTAAAAGATAGACAATTTATGATAAAGAGATCATTCATGTGTTAGCAAACCACTTTGAGAAAGAAAACTAAAAAAATCAGCTATGAACATAAAGTAAAGGCAGCAACTTGAATCTGTCAACTGAAACTACCACTAGATATTTAAGCAAATACACAAACACAAAATCAATCCCGGGCTTAAAAACCTGCAAAATAACAATGTTGATCAGCTAAAAAGAAAGGCTGGAAATGAAATAACTAGAAAGTAAATTACGTTGTACATGTTTCAACTAAAAGAAATGTTGAATAGAAATAAGGAAATGCTGCACATAAAATACATAAAATACTTTACAAGGCTAACATGAACAGGGGCCCTCCATTCATATCATCCAAAAGAGACTCAAAGAATTGGAAACTTCAAAACAACATTGTTTCTATTACTCCATGTGCAGAAAAATACAGTCCAGAGTGCTAGAACAGCACTATAAAAACAGAGTCTTCCAATGCTCTAAAATAACAACAAGTTTATAAAATGCAGCAACTAAAAAAAGTAACCTTCAGCGTATGCAAACGCTAGTTTTTATAGGCATCTGAAAGACGGCCTAATGCGTACAGCTAAAACTGAAAAAACAACTAACTGTCATGCATAATTAAGGATCAAAACACGTCATAAGTCTGCGTGGATGAGCTGGAGGTTCTGGTCGTTATGGGCATTGAATCCAGAGTTGGATTATGTCCCCCACGGCCTGCATAAGACGGACAAGTCACCTTTTAAACTGACGTGACCTAGCAGCTTACGTATCACCGTTAAGCTGCCTTTATTGACCGTAACTTGACCCTCGTTGACCGGAGGTACAGATGACGTGGATGGCTGAACAGATAGCACAGGAACCTCGAGCACCTTGATTCCTAAGTGCCCATGTGGCTCATTTGGCAAAATGACACGTGGAACCTTGAGTTTAACAAAAAGGCTGCGGGATCATCAGATGGCTGCGGAATCAGCAGATGGCTGCGGAATGCCTGTAAATATGTCAAAATCTAAACAAAACAATCACACATTAGCAAAATCCCTAAATCATGCTAAATGCCATCATATGTAATGATCTGGGTGAGTTTATGCAGCAAAATAGAGCAAAAGGGAGAGATGAGTGAGGGAAAACTGTGGGAAATGATGGATGACCAAGTGTAAAGTAGAGACTCTACACACACCATACAAATATTCCACATCAGCAACAAAACTCCAGGAGCCAGCCCAACCCCTCAGGTAACTAGCCCCTGAGTCCCACTGAATTTTTAGACCATTAAACCCCGAACGCTCCCTTGATATGGACAAGCATGTATCCAAGAGGCTCCATATGCTCCCACGGCATGGGTATGAATGTGTCTAGGGACCTTTCTCCTCAGACCTGTGCCTGTGACTCTGGGATTTGTACCACTTTTTCAGGCCCAGAGCCCAAGTCACTGCCCAAAACTCAATGACACCTTCATAATTTAAATATAAAAACAGAACAATGATACAAATGTAACTACTTGAACAAGGACTAGACCAGACCCCTACTAGCCATGAAAGTCATTTTTTCAAACATGTCACAAATATATAATTTGCATGTTTAAACAACATATCTAAGCATAGAGGTCTCATACTTATTTGAGAATTTCTAAGAAGCATTGTTCCCCTATATCATTAGCTACATTATCATTTATTAGGCCATAGATACATTGTTCATTCATTTACAAGTAAAAACATAATGAGATCCATACATAGCCACTATCATAGTACATGCTCATAACCAGTATAATGACAATGGAAATACCAAGGAAACAACAAGTATATAATCCACATATAAACCAATATAATACTTATGAAATAACAAGGAGAAATAACCTCATATTAATGATGCAAAGGCCAACCAGGTTTGACACTTCCACAAACCAACCAACCATATAAATGGCTGAACCAAATATATCTTAGTTAGCCACCCTCGTGGCATATTCCAAGAATGAATGTGGGATCTCATAAAACACATCCATCAAAACCATCCAGGGCTTCTTGAAGCCAAACCACCTCAACCCATCAAACAATGATTCCACCTCACAGTTGTACATCTCAAAACCATCACTAGATTGATCTCTACCCAAACCTTCTAGGGTTCTAGATCATGTTTTCCAACCAAGCCTTCAGGACTAGTAACTGAACCCACAGTTGATATAGGGCTTTAGAGTGTTTTTCCAACCAAGGCTCTGGTATTAATAACTCAACCCACCAAGGGATCCAGAGCATTTTTCCAACCAGGGCTCGAGGACTAGTAAATCAACCCATAGCTAATACAGGGCTCCAGAGCATTTGTCTAGCCAAGGCACCAAGAACTAGTAAATCAACCCAAGCTAAAGGAAACATGAAAACAGTTGGCATGGAATCCCCCCACAGCAGGGTTTTGGGGCTCAAAGCCCAAGTTTTGGTCAAAGGTTTTGTAAGACTCCACGAATTGCGGACGTGGAGCGCGAAGTAGAGGATGAGTCATAGGGTTGTCTGCCCTAAAGTAATGTAATGTAATGTAAAGTCATGTCGGCCTACCCATGGTCCGCGGATCATGGGATTCTATAAATAGAGCAAGGCTCTAAGTGTAAAGGAGGGAGTAGATAATAGAATGGGTATTGAAGGAATGGTTCAAGCTTAGATTATAATTCTAAGTGTCTTGGGTTGTAGTAGTAGGAAGAGGCTCTACAGCTGAGTGCATAGAGACCTAGTAGATTCCGCAACTTGAGTGCGCGGACCCCTGCAGCTGAGTGCACAGGTAGAGTCGAGTGTGTAATCGAGACAGAAAGCTAATAACGAGAAGTTTATCCTAACTCTGTGCATCTAGTCTTGAATCGTTATTCTATTGTTATGCATTACTTTTTCCCTGTTTATTTATTGTGCGCAGTTAAGTAAATGCTTATATGGTTCAAAATACTTATATATGAAAATAATCTAAGTAATCAGCTAACAGTGCATAAGTAGGAAAGACTTGGGTAAATAACAAGGATCACGCTGCAAATAGGACTGCGCGAAGACAGCATCGCATGCTGCGAGGTGCCCATGGGTGCGCGTAGCACAGAGAGCGCGAAGGTTGGACAGCGTACTAGTCCTAACATATCAGACATCCCCAGGGTGTGGAAACCTGGTTCTAGCACCCTCCCATACTACTTCGGGTGAGACCTCAGTTTGCACTCCACAGACTGTTGCTGAAAGGGCTAGTAGTACCAAGATTTTCTTGGCTAAATCACCTCTGAACCTGGGTCAGGCCCCACTAAGCCAACAAAAGGTTCCGTTGCCAGGACCGGGATCTACATAAAGGATGTCTGATGTCGTACCACTAGAACCCTACAAAGAAAGAAATTGAAGAGTAGTTGGACAAGAAGATTTGCGAGTTTGCGGCGTAGGAAAATAGAAATATGCAAGTATCTAAGGAACAATGGTTCAATTGTTACTTGTACACTGAAATCCACAAAATTTTCCTTACATCTTTTCCATCTGAGCTGTATGAGTGGATCGCAAAGTTAGCAGATAGCCAGGGAAGGTGTAGGCTCGATAAACCAATAGTGTGGACTCCGAAACTAGTTCACATACTAGAAGCCTCAGAAGATAAGATAACGCAAGTTGTGGACCACTGGCTCAACTGAATAATAGGAGGATTTATCACTGAGTTTGCGGTAGACACAACCGTCAACTACAGCAAGGTAGAGCGACATTTTCTCAAGGGACGGCGAGGTAAGTATATTAAATCTTTGAACACTTGTATTAAGATGTTGTTGTGTGAAAAGTTGGTTATGCGAATAAATTAATGTTTGGGACTACACGAAGTAGAAGGATCTACAGAAGTGGAAGTAGTGAAGAATTAGAAAACAGTCCCTTAATTTCACCCTCATGAGAGAGCTCGTGAAGGTTTCTCTGAGAAGCACGGTTAGTTTGATAAGGCAGAAAATTCCACGTCTACCACCCCCACCCATACTGCCACTCACTTCACCCTCCTCACCTCCATCTCCACCCACTTCACCTCTGCCACCTCCATAGTTCAGTATGGCAAGAACGATCAAACTACCAATATTTAGAGGAGTAGGAAATGAGGATCCGAACCAATTCTGTTTCATGGTAAGAGCAGTATGGGAAGCATAGGGTATTGTGGATGATAATATTAAAAAGGCTACACTGGTGAGCACACTACAAGATCGCGTATTAACGTGGTATATTAAGCATTCTAATGACCACTCGAATGCAGGAATTTAGCAGGCCAAAATCAGAGACACAATCAATCATTGGGTTTAAGGAGATCATAATGCTCCCAGGCGAGACCCCTTGGGATCTGGACCAAAGGCTAAAGAGTATGATCCGTGAAGCCAATATGATGTTAACATATGCACAGCATCGCGCATGGTTTGTAGCATCTCTGACACCGCACTTAAGGATGGCAACATCAAAGCAAAAACTTTCCACCCAGGTCGAAGCGTTGGAGATGGCAATGAGACTACATGATACCCCTGTACAAGACCCTGGGTTGGGATTCCAACAAATCCACACGCAACTGCAGAATCTGTGTCAAGAGATTCAAATTTTGAAATAGGATAGGACAATTCGGCCAGAGGTGCGCGAGGAAGTATGGTGTATAAAATGCAAAGGCCAAGGGCACGACAAGTACCGTTGCCTAGTGTTCACGAACTACGTGATAAGGGGAGGGCTAATGCCATTAAGGCTGGAGGCATAGGTGGGGCCAAGCGTGGCATCGGCATTATGGTGCACAATCTACCAGATAGGAGGAAAACATACCACAGATAATTGTCATCTGTTGCAGAAGTATACGCAGACGTCCCAGCAATTATTTTGTAATTTATGCATGTCGATAGGCCATGATGAATGCACCTGCCGAAGAAATGAACTAATGATGGATCAGACTCCTGCCTACAGGGTGCAGATTGAAACACGAGCCTTCGACCTAAATGCAGGGATAGTGTGCATTGGGTTTCAGGGGCACGGTCGGGGTCGAGTGGAATTGGACCAAGAAGGGGTAGCAAACAGATAATTTTTTGTAATTGCGGAGGACCAAGGCATTATGCCTGCGATTGTATGAACCTGACTAGGATATCATGTTGGTACTGTAATCAGTTTGATCATGAGGCAAAATATTTCCCTTTGCTGATATCGAAGATGCGCAAAAAGGGGGTACTCCAACCCCCTCCAACCCAGAATTTACAAAAGATGAGGTCTAAACCGCGCGAGGAAGACCCAAATGTAAACATTATGCTCACGAGTGGTATGGCCATGGGAGATGATAAAGGGAAGCAGCTAGAAGACAGCGAGTGGGTTCCAAGACTCCTACAAAGGAACCCGAGTTTGACTTAGAACGCGCAAAGGAGACATTCATGGAAGCTAAGAAGAGCTTCGCAGAGGCCTTCACTTCAGGTAGTAAGGATCAACTAAAACCAGGGATGGATCCTTCAATGCTAACTACCTTTCTGCAAACATGCATGAAACTGTTGTGCGACAAAAAGGCAGTTGAAGGGCTACAGAAACTTATCACTAGGTGCGCAGGGTCAGGAGAACCGCGCGTGGTCCGAAAACTTGGGAAGCATGCATTGCGCACTGGAAGGGAAATGAGGTTGACTGTGCAGATTGGTGAGTATGAAATGGATCAAGTAATCCTAGGTCTAGGTTTGGACGTGAATGTATTACCAAAGAAAACATGGGAATGCATGGGCAGACCCGCGTTACAATGGTCCCCTATTCAGTTACGAATGGCGAACCAACAGAAGATTTTGCCCATGGGAAGATTACAAGGGGTGACAGTCGATATTGAAGGCGCGAGCGCATAGGCGGATTTTGAAGTGATAGAGATTTTCGATGACAACAATCCCTATCTCCTGATACTAGGAATAGACTGGGCTACCGATATGAATGGAGTCATAAATTTGAAGAAGTTCAAAATGACCTTTGAGAAAAAGTCACTGCGCGTAGTAGTACCGCTAGACCCAGCCGAAGGAGCGCGATACACTGAACCAGTTCACGACGACAATAATGATGACGATCTTGAATGTATCCACAAGATAATTGAACAAGGAGAATATTGGGTGAATCCGACTATAGATGGAAGGATTTCATGAGAGCGCGAAAGCTCTTGCACTTTGGACTCAAACGAAGAAATAGAGCGATGGCAGAATCGGCTGCACGAAGTAACAATGCTGAACTGCAACATGATGATCAGGTCATTGCATTGTGTAACAACAGAGGCAAGGGAGATGTCGACATATGATGGATTGTCAGCAATGGAGGAATTTCTAAGAAAATTTGAAAGTGCTATACTAGAACAGCATCGGTTCGATGCGCTGAAATGGGTACTGCGCACAACACTCACACGATGGTGGGGTACGCATCAAGGAACTTTTGGAGACCGGCACGGATGTAGAAGGATGATTCACCTACTTTTTGGAAAACCCCAGCTTTGAATAAAAGCCAATCAGCTAGGGCGGAACAACTTGCGCGCCCACCTTTCTCGATGGGTATAGACATATGTTGTACAGTCCGCACAAGTGCACACCAACCCCAACCTAGAGAATCGGAACAAACCACAGCTGTAAGAAAGGCGACGCATGTTACCAATTCTCCATGATGAGGCTTTCCATAGGGTGCATGGAGTACTGGACAAGGTTCACCAGGCAAGACGGACTGATTGGGGCCTACACATGCCAGCGGTTCAAGGGGCCTATAGGACCATGTGAAAAAACCTAAGCGCGGAGATGATTCCAAAGATGTGGAACCGAGTTGCAACCATAATTTCAAAAGAAAGGAATCCACACATAATAGCTCCCACAGTTGGGACAGTGCACAAAGACCAAGATGAAGGAATCACATGGCTACGCGAGGACGAACATATAAGGATTCAGGAAACCATTTGATGAGGGAAACTTAGACCTCGTGAACTCGAAGAAGATCAGGTACGATTGAGGAAGAAAAACATGTTAATGGACACTGAGATAAAAAGAAATTAGAAAACAAGATCGCGCAAGCATGTCTCGTCAATAAACCAAGGATGACAAGGCAAGATATGGATAGCCATACCACTGCATTAGAATATTGTCACCGAGAATTTATGACTCTACTACCATGGTTGCAAAACCACACCTTACCAACCATAGTAACCAAGGGAGCGCACCGCATAAGGTAGAACACATGGCGTTGACTGTCACGAGAGTAATTGAGGAGTGTACACGGACTATACTAAAAGCCAAATTGAAGTCTCACACATATGGTGCGACCACCTAACTATCCATAGGGGGCACAGTTTCAGCGCCCCAAATAGTCGAAAGAGAGCACAGGACTTTAAATGAGTCTGTTTGGGAATTGCGTGGTGAAGGAAGTGCGTGCAGAATCAACATGGTACAAGGTTCGCACCCACGCACGGGGGGGCTGTGCTGCCATGTGGGTAAACTGGGAAGTAACTGTTGGCATCATTTTTCATGATGAGATGTCCAATTTAAGGCAAAAGGGAGCGAGCGGCGGGAAATTAATACATGAATTAAGAGCTAGATTTGGGACGATTTGCCACCAAGAATGCATTAATAACTCAAAAATGGGGGGAACAGTCAAATACAAATTCAAAAGACGTTATAAAACTCTAAGGACTAGCCACGAGAAAACACTTGGTTGTTTGAGATTTGAGCAGTTGCAAAGTATTGAGCGTCGAGCAACTTACCATCTTTGAGTACGTGATGAAATATATCTCGTGCAAACACGATGACTGCTACTAAGCCAAGTGTGAGCTTTTCTGAAGATATCGCTGGCGAGGCTGCGCCGCCCCATATGGTCCATGAGGAGCCTGGAGATGCGATGGTTGCACCAGAAGTTCCAAAATCACCATGGATGTCGCGGCCGAAGAAAGATAAACAAATGATGGGACCAGTTCGCATGTCACCAAGAAACCCGCGATTCAGCCAAATATCAATGGAAGAAAAAGGTAAGGTCGTCACCATTGAATCAGACAAAGAGGAGGAGGACTTACAGGCTCTAATTGATCAAATAGAGGAGCAAGAAGACGTGGAGGAGGACATCCCATCAATGCCTTCCATCGCGAAGTTACCCGAGTACGTCCCTCTGTGGAAAGGGAAAGATAGGGTGCCCAAAGACCTAGAGGCCACGAAGAGTGTGCTCCAGACCTCGCTTTTCCTCGACATAATTAATTTTGAAGGTTTTCTCCTAGGCTAGGTGCCTACCCTGGAATTCAAAGATTGGGACCTCATGGATAGCGAGAAGTTCCCACACCTAGTGACGGAGAGCTTGATGAAGCAACATTCAGAGGGGCCAGTTATCATGTTGGAGCCACAAAAATGGTTGTGCGGTGTGGAGAAGGCAAGGTTACATCATCTACAATGGATACCCCACTTTCACCGTGCGCCCATCACCATTTTTGTCATCAGGCAGCTGTTGTGCCTAGTGCGTGATGGGTATCTATGGCTGGAAAATCCTATTCCCATCATGGCCGCCCTAATTCATCGGATTTCTCAACTTCCCTGTAAGGGAAAGGACCTTGTGATGATGATGGGAAAAATCAGCGATTTATATCTTGCAGAAGCCATGAAAACTAAATACAAGCTGGAAAATAAGAAGCGCGGCTATGTAATTGCGAGTATCAAGGACAAAGGGGTGCGCGTTGCCACCCAGCTCCTGGTTGGAAAATTAATGCGGAATTGTCGTGCCAATGAAGTACCGGCACCTGTGGTTGCGTTGGCCGAACAGTGTGCAGAGGGGGTCCAATTCAACTGGGTTGAGTTCCTTTGTGAGGAGTTTTTGCCAAACTGCATGGAGGCCCAAGAGCAGGGTAAGAGCTTCCACTACGTATGGTTGCTCTTATCCATATTTTTGGTAGTCGAAAAACTACGGGAAGATAGCCAGTTCCTGAACATCGACTGGGACCTACCTAAGGCTGCGAAGTATGCTTCGCTCTGGGCCACTAAGGATGCGAAGCGGATTCGCGGAACCAAGGTTTTTTGGGTACTGATGGAGGTGAGCATTCGGATGTGGATCAATAGAAGACCACGATTGTTTCCCATAGTGTACACCACTCTGCTGAGCTTTGTAGAGTTTAAAGCAGACATGCACAACATTTATGTCTGGGAATGGAAAGATCCGGCAAAGGGATGGACGAAGCTCCCGTTCATTGTTATTGATGACGCCATCTTCACAGTGTTGGAAACATGACCTCCGGAGTGGCGCGCCCCGGACTTGGCAGGAATGGAAAGTGCCACAACTCAACAAAGGAAGAAGGACACCAAGTTGCGCATCGTGCAGCTGGTGAAAAGAGGCACCAAGAAAAAGCAGCAGCAAAGGTAGCCGCATAGCAGAAGCCAGCCGATGCAGCAGCAATAGTGCAGACAGAAAAAAAAACAACAATGTCAACAATAGAGGCCAAGGAGGGCCATGACATGTCCACAGGGCAGGGGGTTGAGGACATAGACCTGGCCGAAGAGTGCATGGACCCAGAAACCACCTCGCAACAGTTGAAACGGTCGCACGTCCCTAAGAAACCAGTCCCTAGAAAGAAGGTTAAAGCCTCGAAGACGTCTATCGATCCAATCACACTTACAGAAGGTGATATTTTTGACATCAGCAAAATAGTTCATGATGTCACTAAGGACGCGCTCCAAGAGGTGGTGACGGAGTAGAACACTGTGTTGGGGGCACTAAGAGTGCAGTTACAGGAACTACAGGTGCAACCCCCACAAACAGGAATGATGGCCCCGTATGTCGCAACAGGTACATCAGAGACAGAATAGATACTGCGCGCCCAAACGACCAACACTTTCATGTTCCCCGAGGGCACGTTAGTAGCAACGAACAAAGTTGACTGAGCTGCGGTGGGTAGGATTAATGGACTGGACTTAAACTTGGTTTCCCTTCCGCGAGAAACCCTGTACCAGTTACAGGATGGGGTCATAGCCGAGCTCCACGCCAGAGAAGGCCACGCTATAGGTATTGAGCGAACAAAAGATCAATATGGAACAGCTCAGCCGGCAGCGTGATGAACTGATCAAACAAACTCAAGGACTGGAGAAGGAGGTAGACAATTCTTATCGAAACATCCCAGAATTGGTCGTCCCGGCAAATCTACCCGTAGCAGAGCGAATCCACAAATTAGCCAGTGGATTCCACGAGGCAAAGGAGGAAGCAACGAGGGTACAGCTGGACCTCAACCTTCATTTTTCCAAGCTGTTATTAAAGGCGCAACCTCTACGCCCCCGAAAGTTAAGGAATAGTGCGCTAGCACTATTCAAAAAGGGATGGAGGAAATAAGACAAGTAGTACAAAACTGCACCACTATGTTGGAAGAATCCTTCACGGTCATCACTTCATTACAGGAGGACCCCAACATACAGTGCCTGGAAATAGAGGCATGGGAGTTTCAAGTGTAGTATGACAGTGTGCGCAGAATGGTGCAGACAGTTGTCCTGGCCCAATGGCTTGCGAAGCTACAGCAGGCAAAGGCATTGAAGGAATAGGTGGATGCCGCGCAACAGAAATAGGAAGTCCTTAAAGCATGCATCTAGCCTTGGATTGATGAGGCCTTCCTCATCACTGCAAACATCGAAGGAAAGCTTGCACATATGAAGGCGATGCATGCCTTAGGATAGGGATTTACCCCTAACATTGAGACTTCAGCTGAAAGAGTAGAATAGATCCAGCAAATTGCAGAACAGTGTGTTGCGGACTTCCAAGCAGTGCAAGATCAGTTGGAAGGGCTCTGTGCCAAGATTGCCGCACCAACAGAGTGACTCGAGACGAGTCACAATGATTGTGTTGGGGGCCTGTTGGGCATGGAATCCCCCCACAGCAAGTTTTTTGGGCTTGAAGCCCAAGTTTTAGTCAAAGGTTTTGTAAGACTCCGCGAATTGCGGGTGCGGAGCGCGAAGTAGAGGATGAGTCACAGGGCTATCCACCCTAAAGTAATGTAATGTAATGTAAATTCATGTTGGCCTACCCATGGTCCCCGGATCATGGGATTGCATAAATAGAGCAAGGCTCTAAGTGTAAAGGAGGGAGTAGATAATAAAATGGATAGCAAAGGAATGGTTCAAGCTTAGAGTAGAATTCTAAGTGTCTTGGGTTGTAGTAGTAGGAAGAGGCTCTGCAGCTGAGTGCGCAGAGGCCTAGTAGAGTCCGCAACTAAGTGCGCAAACCCCTGCAGCTGAGTGCGCAGGGCGAAGTCGAGTCTGTAATCGGGACAGAAAGCTAATAAAGAGAATTTTATCCTAATTCTGTGCATCTAGTCTTGAATCATTATTCTATTGTTATGCATTACTTTTTCTCTGTTTATTTACTGCGCGCAGTTGAGTAAATTCTTGTATGGTTCAGAATACTTATATATGAAAATAATCTAAGTAATCAGCTAATAGTGCATAAGTAGGAAAGACTTGGGTAAATAACAAGGATCGCGCTGCGAATAGGACAGTGCGAAGATAGCATTGCAGGCCGCAAGGTGCCCATGGGTGCACATAGCACAGTGATCATGAAGGTTGGACCATGTACCAATCCTAACATGCGTACACCCAATATGCTGATGGGCTAAAGGGCCGATGGGCCATGCGAAGAACAATTGATTCACTAGTGGCGAGACCTTGGTTAGCACAGGCAATTGACCGTAAGAAGTTTCACCTGTTAACCAAATCCGGTCAATATTGCTTATTCCAATGCTTATCAGTGATGGTATACAATTGGCTTATGCAGACATCCCCAGGGTGAGGAAACCTAGTTCTATCACCCTCCCATACTACTTTAGCTCTATTACCGAAAGGGATAGTAGTACCAAGATTTTCTTGGCTAAATCACCTCTAAACCTGGGTCATAACCCATTAATCCAACAAAAACCAACCAGAAAAACAAGGAAATGAACCACAACAACATGGCTATCCAAGAAATGGAAAGGCTAGGCAAATCCACTGTCAATCAAGGTAATCCTCCATGCCAATGATATATCATGACCAATAAACCACATGCATTTTCCATGCATGCTAGAACTAGTGAGGAAAACATACATGCAACTCAGTACCTGCAAGAAAAACCCATTGTAGTTTTTGATCATGATGCCCTCTTGTGCTTTCTTGCTCTTCCTTTTCCTTCTTGCTCCAAAACTCCAAGTATGCCATACTCTCCAAGAGTGCTCCAAGAAAACTCTAAGTGTCCAAGAGTATGAGAGAGAGAGAATAGAGAGAGAGATCTGAAACTGAACTAACAAAATTATGTGAACTGATCCTTAGGAGCCTTTTTATTAATGAGGCCTCTATTTTCTTCATTTTTTATTTTTTTCCTTCATTTTCCTCCTCACATGTAACCTCTAACCTTTCACCTCCCTTTTTTCCTAATTTCCATTATTTTCATAAATAAATGTGCCAAAATGCCATTTTTTCATTATGAAACCTTTTCCATTGCCTTTGCCAATTTCCTTAGCCATTAATCAACCAAAAGTGATCCCCATCACTATGATTTTTCCCAAATTCAACTTGGAATAAGTGTTGCATCAACCATGGTTATTATTTTTCCTTTATTAACTTTTATTACATGGAATTTTCACCAAGGCTATTATAGAACCCTCCCCCTTGGGGGAACATCGTCATCGGTGTTAAACAAAACCTACAACGAACAAGGCTATTGTAAGCAAAAGATACTGCCCATGGATCCTTATAACTCAACTCGTTGTGGTATTTACAATGATCATCCTACTGAGAAGGAAACGAACATGACAACATAACAAGTATAAAATCATAATGAAATGATGCCCATACTGCTTATTGGAGCTTTATAACATATCTCATGGCAGTATTTACATCCATATACATATGTACATATACCAAACATCACCAAAACATGTATCGAAAACATATACCAAAAAATTTGTTGAACCAGTGAATAAGGAAGGATACATAGCCTGCATCTGACCATCCATCTCCCATGTAGCTTCATTAGGCCCAAAGTGCTTTCATTGCACTTTAACTTGCTTAATTGCTCAATTCCGAAGCATGAGCATCTTTCTCTACAAATTACATTGTGGTTTTGGATGGAATTCTCTTTCTAGCTCCACCTACAATATAGATCATTAAATCACATGATAAATAGTGTTAACATATTTCTTAAGAAATGACACATGGAAAACATCATGGAATTTCATTGTCGGAGGCAGTGAAGTCGATAGGCTATAGGCTACTGGCTCAATCCTCTTAGTAATCCTAAAAGGTCCACAAAATCTGGGTGCCATCTTGGCACATGATCCAATCTGCAAGGAGATCTTATTCAGTTTGATGCACAAGTACACCTGTTCCCCAACCTAGAACTCCTCGAACAGCCTATTCTGATCTTCATAGCTCTTATGCTTATCGTGTGTTGCTTTTGAATTCTTCTTGATTACCTGCATTTCCCACTCCATGTTTTCCAACATGTCTGATCCAATCAACACCCTGTTAACTGGAACACTCCAACTTATGGGAGCATTACAACTCCACCCATACAATGCCTCAAATAGACTCATCCTCAAGGATTCCTGATACCTTTTATTATAAGAGAACTCTACCAGTAGAAGGTACTCTTCCCACTTCTATTACCGATGCATCACATACATCCTCAACATGTCCTCCAATATCCTGTTGACCCTCTTTGTCTATCCATCTGTCTACGAATGATAAGTTATACTGAAGGCCAACTCTCTGCCCAAACCTACAAATAACTTCTTCCAAAACTTGGAAGTGAAATTCGCATCCTTGTCTGACACAATCTTCTTCAGAATTCCTTGCAATCTGACCACATCCCTGATCAATAATTATGCTACATCACCCGCTGAGAATGTAGACTTCACTAGAATGAAGTGCGTTGCCTTTGTCAACCTATCCACCAGTACCATGATGGAATCATGTTGTCTCACTGTCCTCGGAAAACCTGTACTAAATTCCATGGAAATGACCTCCCATTTCCACTATGGAATTAGAATCGACTGTAGCAGTCCACCTGGATTCTTACACTCTGCATTCACCTACTGAAAATCCAATCACCTAGCCACAAACTCTACTATGTCTCTCTTCAAATTCGGCCAATAGTAAAACTTCTTCATCACTGTTAGTTTCTTCTGATATCCTTGGCACCTGAATATGGTTTCGCATGAAACTCCCTTAAGATCACCTTCTTGAGCTCACTTCTATCTAGCACATATATCCTATCCCTAAATCTAACCAATCCATTTTTTGTGAGGCAATAGTCCACATCTTGTGAACCTACATTTGTACTTGTACATGTACCTGTACCTGTACTCCGTTGTAACCTATGCACGATCTCCATATACCTGTCATCTTGTTGACCTGCCTGCAATATCATATCTTGTAAATATGTCCCATAGGAGCTCATAGTTGCTATGTGATTTACCTGTTTCCACCTGCTAAGAACATATACCACCCTGTTCCCTTTACCTTTGATATGCCTGATCTCAAAATCAAACTCATTGATCATGGCCAACCACCGAAGCCTATCTGTCATTTAAATTTGGTTGGTCAAATAGATATCACAAACCACTGTGATCACTCATCAATACAAACATCCTACCAAGAATATAATGCCTCCACATCTTTAATGCATGTATAATCGTTTCCAACTCATATCATGTGTCAAGTAATTCTTCTTGTTCTTATTCAGTTTTTGCGACTCACAGCATACCACATTTCCAACCTTCATAAGGACTCCACCAAGTCCTCTGTTGCAAGCATTTATACATATTACAAAGTCTTTGTTAGGATCTACAATCTTTAACACCGGTGCATGTGTCAACAACTGCTTGAGCTACTAAAAATGGTCGTGCACTCCTTTGTTCATTCAAACTTCTTACCTTTATTCTGCAATGATGTAATAGGATAAGAAATTTGTGATAAGTTCGTCATGCACCTCCTGTAATAACCTTCTAACCCCATGAAATATCTCACCTCATCCACATTCCTAGGAGCTTCCCACTCCATGATAGCTCTTACCTTTTCTGGGTCCACTGATAGCCATACTTGGAAACCACATGTCCCAAGTAGTGTACCTTAGTCTGAAAGAAACTGCACTTGCTGAGCTTAGCAGACAACTGATATTCTCTCAATAATCTCAACATTGCTACTAAATTCTTGGCATGCTCTTCTTCATTTTTGGAATATACCAATATATCATCAATGAACACAATAACAAACTTTTCCAAGTACAGACGCAACACATTATTCATCAAGCACATAAAAGTAGCTAGAGCATTAGTTAAACCAAATAGAATTACAACAAACTCATAATTCCCATACCTAGTTCTGAAAGTTGTCTTGTATATGTCCTCTTCTTTAATGCGTACCTAATGATATCTAGATCTCAGATCAATCTTCGAGAACACTGTTTCTCCCTTCAACTGATCGAACAAGTCATCAATCCTTGGTAACAGATACCTATTCTTGATGGTCACTTTGTTCAACTGCATGTAGTGAATGCAAAACTTGAGAGTACCATCCTTGTTTTTCACAAACAATACTAGTGCACCCCATGGTGATACACATAGCCTAATGTATCCCTTGTCCAACATTTCCTTCATCTGTAACTTCAACTCTACCAGCTCAGGTGTACTCATTATGTAAGGTTCCTTTGATGTCGAGGCTGCCCCTAGCACCTACTCAATAGAAAAGTATATTTCCCTATGAGGTGGAAACTTTGAAATATCTACAGGAAATACATACTGAAACTACTATAGAATTGGGTACCTACTCAAAAAATCTACATCCTCAACTTCCTTACTTTTTCACTAGAAATGTGCATTGCAAATAATACACACCCTTTCCTACTACTACGCTTGGCCTACAGAGTTTTTACTATTCTAATTGATGTTTCTTTCTTCTTACCCCGCAAGACTCTTTGTTTTCCATTATCATTGAAGCACTCAATGGCTTTTTCATAACAATCCACCTTGGTTCTATGAAGGTACAACCAATCCGTGCCCAACAACATATTGTATGATCCCAACGGTAATACATTCAAATGTGATGAGGTAGGCATACCATTCTGGCAATCAAATGTACAAGCTCTTACCCAATGATGAACTCTCTTCTTGGTACTTATAGCCAACTGCACTAACCAAGAATATGCATGCACTTTTTTATTTAAACCACACTTATCCACCAGGTTAGGATTAGCATAACTATAATTATATCCATGGTCAATCAAAATACAAACAACTTGATCACAAATCTTATCGTCCATCTCAATGATAGATTCTCGATGGTCTGCTTATCTGTTATCCAACACTGCATAGATCCTAGGAATACTCTTTCCAACATCTCCCACTATCTATGCCTCATAAGCATTGTAGATCTACAATCTACTGTCCTAATACCATGGAAAATCTCTCCTATGATGCTCTCCTCCACAATTCCAACACCGCACAAGCTTCTTATTCTACTCCTAAGATCGAAGTCCTTGTCCTCTGTCAGATGCATTGAACTTCTTAGACGACGTTTCATTCTCTTTATTACATGTACCCTCAGGTCTTGCCCGCTTCTTATCCCAATTTCCTTTGTTCCTTGCATTACCTTTCCAATTCAGCTTAGTCTCAAATCTGCTCTTCGATTGCTCATAGCAATGTTTTAGTTTTCGATTGCTCATAGTGAATATCTTAATCTTGGCCTTCTCCTCCTTGAGGTAAGGCACATACCTCAGTAGCTCCAAGAACTTTCTATTGTACTCCTCATCTGTCGTCGATCCCATCTTTAGCTCATAGAATTATTCTTTCCTATCATTAAAGTGTCTCTCTAATAGGTACTTCTTCTTGAATAGTCTCTCAAACTCATTCCAAGTCAAGTCCTCCTCATGAATACCTCTCGCATTCTTCACTTCTTCCCACCAAATATTTTTTTTACCTTTTATACTAAATGTAGCTATTTTGGCTTTCATGTTCTCTGAGTAATCATGCAACCTGAAGAAATTCCTCATACCAAGTAACGATGCCTCTGCATCCTATGATTACTTCATCTCTCCATCAAATGTAGGTAGATTTTCTTTCTTAAACTCATCCAAAAAGTATTCGTTGTCATTCCTCCTATAAGGATGATAATGATGATGATGATCATTCATGTTAGAACCAGAACTAGAATAGTACATGTGTCTATCACCTACCCTATCTGGAGTATCCAACAATCTTCCATCTCTAACCGTGTCATATCTATTTGACATGTGCTCACCATGAGACCTACTAACATATGCCCCATTAGTTATGTCCTCCTGCTCATGGCTGATTCGAAGTGGTCCCTGTCACTGCAATTATGACAAACTCTGAAGTTTCACTACACTTACCTTTGCTCGTTTCTCTTGTTCATGTATGATTTTGTGAATTTTTTCCTTACAACTCCTTATTTCTTCCTTTAATCTTCTCAGTGTGTTTTTCAAATCAAAAGAGTGCCCAACACCACGCTGCTCATTTGATCCGTAGGGAGAGTCTCAGGAACTGTAGTCTACCATCTTGCTAATCATCTTTGATATTTTTCCTGTAAGGTATATCATGTCAGCTAAACCAAATTGTTGAGCATTAGAAAAGGTATGTGATTGCCACTTATTTCGATTATCTTTTCCTTTAATTCATAACTTCTTTACATTATGAAACGGGTATATGATGAAGAATTATGATAAAGTTTAAGAGATTTGTGAGTAACATGGAATAACTAATTATTACATTTTTCTATGTAGAAAATGAAGAAAATGGAAGATCGCCATTTCAAAGCAAAAGACAAGGCAAAACCAACTATTGTCCCTTTGACAGGGAACCGCATCCAGATGAGAAAATCCATATCGGAGTGCATAAGCCAGGAAAAGGAAGAAGAAATACCAAATCAACACAAGAGGACGAAGAGATAATTGAAGGATAACGATATGGCGAATCCCTCAGGATCAAAGGATCCTGAGGGATTACTACCTTAAGAATATCTGTATCTTTGATATTTCCGCCTGGCCACTATAAAAAGGGACAGTGTTGCTAGCCCAAGGGGCGGACTATTGTTGTTTTATAGAATCTACTGTTGTAAACTAAACTTTGATCATCGACTCTCTTTAAAGAGTGATTACTGTAACTCTGTTTTCATGATTAATATATAAACTTTTTTGTTGTTCCATCTTTGATTCTGGAGTAACCGTAGCAATGCATCCCTGGAGGCTAAGGGCCCAGCCCTAGTGGATCACTTGCTTCCTATACCATTATTTTGCAATTCCAAGTCGTGTGTGGTTTTATTTCTTTTACTTGCTTCATTCAGTAATATGTTGTTCATTCTCATTTCGTGTACTAGCTCTGTCATATTTCATTCATATTTGAATAGTAAGGTTATCTTCTGCAACTGAAATGTTATGATGTCTATTCTGAAATTGTATCACATAGTTCTCCCTTACAGATCGGCATTACTGTGTAACATTGTTGTTCCTTTACAAATTAATATTACTGTTCATTTACAGAGTAATGGTGTTGTGCATTTACAGATCGGTATTATTGTCTATTTAGCTACGATTTACCTCTAAGTGTGATTGCTATTTGTTTGGACTGCCATTCCATTGTACTAACAGAAATTGTTGTTTCTTTATCGCAGTGGTTAATATTTATTATGCCAAAGACTTAGATTACTGATTCCATCATTATAACTTCACTATGTGTTAACATTTGATTTAGTTTGTTGTGCGTTTACCTTTGATTCAGTTGTTGTTCAATATTTCGTAGACTTACTTTAGTTTGTTGTGTGTTTACCTTTGATTCAGTTGTTGTTCAATATTTTGTAGACTTACTTTAGTTTGTTGTTCCATTCTTGGTTTGTTGTTCCAACCATTTCTGAGTTAAAGATTGCTGTTTAATTCATTTTTGTAAGTTAAAGCTTGTTGTTCAATCTTTTCAAATAGATTAGTTGTTGTTCCCTTTTCTGTTAATTGAATTATCATTTCAAGTAATTGCTTTGGTGTGAACAGAATGGTCTGCAACTATAGTGAACATTGACTATTGTTGTTTGGTTCCCAGATTGGAGATCTTCTCTTTGATTGCTTTTCATTTGCATCAGTTTACAAAGGGAAGAGTTATCGTTACTGCACCCTTGACTGATGAAGTGTTGTAGTTTCTTAAATGAATGATTTAGTTACAAAGCATTTCCATTTCTTGCCATTACATTTAGAGTTTGTTTCCAACATTTATTTACTCTTGTAAAAGCACTATACTACTAGCATTGCTCTTAACAAGTGACCGCCTCAGACTGAGTACACTCTTTGAGATAACAAATCGTACCTGGATTGATAATTAATGTAGGGTAAATAGAGGTGAAAAAGACCCTTTTTACTGCTTGACATTTTGGCATAGTTGTCGGGGAAGAGTGTAGCCATTTATTTCTTTTGAAAGTAGTGTAAGTACCTACTAGGAGAGAGTTGAGTTTTAAAAATGGAAGGTAAGAACCTGCATATGGAGCATGTAACAGCCCTGCTCCCCTGCCCGCTTTCCTACATATTTGTTGTTGTTTTAGGTATAAATCAACATTTGATTTGTGTGCATGACTAAGAAGAAAAAGCCTAAAAAGAATCCTAATCCACTACCCAAGCCTGATAAAGCTAAGGGGCCAGTGACCCTTGGTCGATCGACCTTTACAGACGAAATCCTTAAAAAAGCAGAATCTCAACCTTCAGTAGGAAACAATGTAAACTTTGAAACGGGAACTATAAACTCAAAACGGGAACTCTGGCCAAAAAACCTCGAAAAAACATCAAAAGCAGTGCTAAAAACGAAAAGTGTTGATACTGGAATAACACCTTTTTTTTTCTTGGGTAAATTTTCAACATGTTTTAAAAATGGTGGTGAAAACCAATTTTTTGCGCAAAAATTGTCCAGAAAACACCCTCAAAACGAAAAGTGTTAACGTTGGGAAAACACTTTTTTTTTAAAAGTAAAATTTCAACATTTCGAAATAATAGCGTAAAATATTTTATCATGACCCCGAAAAACATTAAAATTTAAAAAAAAATAATGAAAACATAAAATAAAATTAAAATTAAAAAAATTAAAACAATGAAAAAGCACACAAAAAAAAAAAAAGAGTTTCAAAAATAACAAAACTTAAATTAAAATATATACTAAAAAAACATCAATCATAAAAATGTAAAAAAAAAACAAAATTAATTATAAGAATTAAAAAACTAAAAAAAATTAAACATTGTAAACAAATAAATAGTAAAAAAAAATATTTAAAAAAAAATGCAAAAAAAATAAAAAATAAAAATAAAAATTATCTTGTAGACCATAAAAAAAATTGGCAAAAAAAAAACAAAACAAACAAAAACAAAAATATGGAAAAAATAAAAATAAACAAAACAAAACAAACAAACAAACAAACAAACAAAACAAAACAAAACGAACTAGAAATTAAGTAAGTAAAAATAGAAAAATTAAGAAAAAATTAAAAATTAAAATTAAAAACAAGCTAGATTTAAAAAAAACAAACAAACAAACAAAAAAAACAAAACAAAAAAACAAAAAAAAAGAACAAAAAACAAAAACACTACTAAAATTAAGATTAAAATGTTGATTACTTAAAAAAAACAAATATAAAAAGATATATATAAAAGACAAAAACAAAAAATAAAAAAAAAATTATCTCATAAATCATAAAAAAAAAAAAAAAAAACAACAACAACAACAACAATAACAACAAAAAACCAAAATATATATATATATATATATATATAATTAAATATGTAAAAAAAAAAACAAACAAACAAACAAAAAAAACTAACTAACTAACTAATGAAAAAAATTAAAAAACTGATAAAATTAATATTAAAAAGAACAAAAATAAACTCAAATTAAAAAAATAAATAAAATTATATATATATATATATATATATATAATTAAAAAAACCCCAAAAAAAAAATGAAAATACTAAAAAAACCAAACAAATTTTAAAATTTAAATTTGTATTTTAAACAATTTTTTTTTATTAAACAAAAATTATTATTACTATTTTTCCTAAAACAATTTTTTTATTTAAAAATAAAAAATAAAAAATTATTTTTTTTTAAAGAATTTCATACTTTAATTTAAATTTAAAATATATATATATATATATATAGATATATATTAAAATTGTAAACATGTTTTTCATTTGTAATTTAAAATTTAAAAATTTTAAAAAATGATTTTAATTTTTTTTTTAATTTTAAATGTGTTTTATTGTTTTTTTTATTAAAAAAAATAAAAATAAAATTCCATGGCCGCCGCCCATGGTGGCACGGCCGTGGGCGGAGGGGCCTGCACACAGGCCCTCCACCCATGGCAGCGACACCACGGGCGGCCAGGGGCGGTGGCCCGATTCCGAGAATTGGCCCATCGCCCCCCGACCGCCTGTGGTGGCGCTGCCGTGGGTGGAGAGGCCTGTGGCCAGATTCTGAGAATCGTCCCACCGCGCCCCGGCCGCCCACGACAGCACCACCGCGGGCGGCAGCCATGCAATTTTTTCTATTTTTTTTAATTAAAAAAAACAATAAAAAACATTTAAAATTAAAATATATATATATATATATATATATATATATATAAATTTAGATCAGTTTTTAAATTTTTTAAATTTTAAATTACAAATAAAAAACATTTTTAAATTCTAATTTTTTTTTAATAATTTTTTAAAATTTTAAATTAAAATATGATATTCTTTTAAAATATATATACATATATATATATATATATATATATATATATATATAATTTTTGTTTAAAAAAAAAATTTAAATTTTTTTGGTTTTTTTAATATTTTCATATTTTTTGTTTTTTTTTTTTAATAATTTTCAAATTTTTTGGGTTTTTTTTTATAATATGATTTTATTTTTGTTTTTTTTTAATATTAATTTTATTAGTTTTTTATTTTTTTCCACTAATTTTCTTTTTTTTTTAAACTAGTTTGTTTTTATTTTTATTTTTTTTCCTAGTTTTTGCTAATGTTTTTTTTTTTTTTAATTTCTCTCTTTTTACTTATTTAATTATATATATATATATATAGATATAGATATATTTTAATTTTGTTTTTCTTTTCCAAATTCTTTTATGGTTTATGAGATAAATTTTTTTAACATTTTTTATTTTTTATTTTTGTCTTTTCTATATATATTTTTATATATATTATTTAGAGACAATTATGTCATGTGGATTGAAAATTTAATTAATGGTGTATAAATATGTAGAATATCGAAAATGCAAAATATCAACTTTCTTCTTTAAATATGCAAAACAATAAAAACCTCACTACAAAAAAATAAAAATAAAAATAAAAACAAGAAAATATGAAGAAGAAGACCACTTCCAAAATTATTAAATTTACAAAATAATTATTTACATTTCATACATTATAAAATTAAAAGTAAAAAAAAAAGCTTTTTAACGAAAGGGCATGGTGTAGAATTACCACTTTTTTAAATCAACATCAAAATCACTACCATTCTAAAAAGCAATGTACATAAAAAAAATTATAGTGCCAAAAACTATGCTTTAAAAAAAACATGTGTGTTCTGCATCACCCCTTTTCAAAATCGGGTCACTTTTTTGTTATCTCTACAAAACGGGTAATAGTATCAATTCCCGTTTCAAAGTTTACATTGTTAGGACCTAGAAAAGTTGCTTCGAGACAACCTACTAGTTCCCTTCAGGCCACAGGATCATCATCTGTAGCCTTTGTTGAGGTGCACAACTAAACTAAGGAGCAAGATTTTCAAGAAATTGAGAATTCTAGCGCAAGAAGGGAACCTTAGTAATCTCCGCGAAGGGGGAGGAGAAACAGGGGAAACTGAAGAACCAAGATCTCCTCGTAGAATAGTTCAGCCATTAAGAAGCCCAGATAAGGAAAGTGCTGTAAAAATCATCCAAAACGAAGTTGAAGAAACTCAAGAGCTAAAATCCCCCCAAACATTAGGAACTCTCATCATCCCAAACAAAGGAAGTGTTGTTAAGGCCACTCTTGTTAAGGCCATTCCTACTCCGTTTAACCAACCTAGGAATACCCTCCTAAAAATCTCGAAAGGTTATTGGCACATATTTGACCAAATGGCCCAGAACCAGCAAACCCCCCAAACCTCCACACTGCAATATCCCATTGTAGATACTGCAGTCAATGCACCTATGAAGGCAATTCCTCTCCAGCATATCCCTACATTTCATGGCCTAACATCGGAAGACCCAGATGCATTTTTGTTTGAATTCAATGTGTTGTGTAGGGGATATGACTATACCATCAATCCCCAAAAGCTGAAACTATTTCCCTATACATTAAATGGAGCTGCTTTATGATGTTTTATGGGGTTGGGTGGAGGTGCTATAAATAACTGGGATCAGATGAGAGGTGCTTTGCTGAAGAAATATTAGGATTATTGTAGGTCTAGAGAGTTAAAGGATGAAATATTTCAGATGGTAGCTAGACCTAATGAAACCCTAGAAGAATATGTTGAACATTTTCAGTATAATCTTCAAAGATCTCCTTATGCATCATTACCCTTACCTGACAATGTATTAAAAACAACAATAATTAAAGATATGTTGGAACAATGGATTGAAACACTAAATATTATGGGAAAGGATAAATCTATCAAGAAGATTTTGCTAACATTATTGATTTATGTATCTAGAGCTCACGAGGCAGCACAAGGCTAAAACCAGTAGAACATGACAGGTTTACAAGGGACAACAAAATCTCTGGAGAAGGAGTAACTCGCGCAGAAATTGGAAATTTACTAAAAAATTTCGAAACTGATATATTGGGGACTTTGACAATGCAGCTCGATATTATGCAAGCGAAATAGAAACAAGCAGAAGCAGAGCAAAATATGCAATATTTTGTCCCAGATGCAGAAAGAAACACAGCCACAAAGAGTGCCCATTAGATGCAGTTCAAGTTTGCGTTATTTGTACAAAATACCACTCTACGGAGAGCTACCCCTCACTTCTTGGTTTGAAAGCGGTATACAAAGAAGTGGAAGAAGAGCCAGAACCGGTGTACCTACTTAATCAGCGCCGTCAATGGCAGCCGCGATAATCAGGTATGTTCCCCGATCCAGCTTCTTCTTTCCAGCCTCCACAATATCATGCTCAGCAATATAATACAATGTGGCAAAATCAACCTCCCTTCTCAAATTGGTCACAACAACCATTTCCTTCATCATCACCATGGCCGAATCAAGCAAGCTAATCTAATTGGCCAAATTTTCCCTATGCTCCACCATATTGGCAAAATAATGTGTATCCAACACAGTGGTCCCCTCCCACTTCGCAGAGTCAAGCCTGGAAAACAAACTGGCAAAGATCGATGAATTAGCTAGTAGGAACCATTCCACTCCCTCAACCTACACTGCGAGCACTACAACAAAACCCCAGTCCAACTTAAGACCGCAACTCCTAGCCCAACCCAACCCGAACCCAAATAATAGACTGGTTCAATCTATTCAAATAATTGAAACACCAGAACTAGAACTCGATCTAAGGGAGTGCAACGACCTTCAACTAAGGTCTGGGCATATTGTAGAAACTAAGGGAGACAAACAGGCCCAAGTTGAAAATCAGTTACCTGTAGAACAACCATTACAAGAAAAAGATGTGGTCAGACAACAGACTCATGACCAAGCAACCACATCTTCTCCCCCATTCCCAGAACGATTAATCATACCACGCCCTATAGAACATCCTGACTTTGATATTCTGGGAGAACTAAAGAATTTGTACATAAAAATCCCACTCCTCCAAGCTATCCAAGATATCCCAATATATGCAAAAACCATTAAAGAACTCTGTATAAAAAAACCGAGGAGAATAACAAATAACCCAACAGTCTAAGTAGTTGGCACCCTATCTGATCTATTATTAGGGAGAGAAGCACCTGTCAAATATGAAGACCTAGGAAATCCAATAGTGACAATGCAAATCAATGGACAAACCTTTTCAAATGCCTTAGTTGATTTAGGGGCTGCATTTAATATTTTAACAACCACCACTTGTCAAAAACTGGGCATTACATCAATGGAACCAACTTCTACCTTATTAGAATTGGCTGACCGATCAGTGGTTAGGACAGAAGGTACACTACATGATGTCATGGTATCCGTTGATTCCTGGGAATATCCTGCCAAATTTCTAATAATAAACCCCAAAAACCAACTCGATGGACATCCGTTAATTTTAGGTAGACCTTGGCTTGCAACCGCTGATGCTTATATTAGTTGCCGACAAGGTAGTATGACCATAACTAGAGGAAGTAACATCAAGAATCTAGCCCTATACCCTCCAGCCTAGCCAAGTGTAACAATAATAAAAACTAACAAACATCTTGTATCATACCTCACCGAAAACATTAGATCCCCATTAACCATAGAAGATTCCCTTGATTTCAAAGATCAAACAGAGGATGACATTATTAACAACTTCATTAACCAAGCTGAATCCAGAACCCACGTACAATGTCACATGATAAAGGTAGCATTTGACAATGAACTAGAAGAAGATCCTCTCAAAGACACCCATGATCAGACAATACCCACCACCTCTGTTTCAAATAGCAAAACTATAGAAATTGAGCCAGGAAAAACTTTGAACATCAATAATAACCTAACTCTTGAACAAGAAGAGAAGCTGACCCAACTACTGAGAAAATACAAGGAAGTTTTATGGGATTATCCTGACATGAAGGGAATCAATCCCCAACTATGTACACACCACATTTATACAGAAAAGGATGCGAGACCTGTTCGCCAACCCCAACGGAGACTTAACCCTCACCTAAAAGACATTGTGAAAGCTGAATTACAAAAACTTTTGGATGTAAACTTTATCTATCCAATCTCCAATAGAAAATGGGTCTCTCCACTAGTAGTGGTACCAAAGAAGAATGGAAAGTGGAGGATTTGTGTAGATTATAGAGAATTAAACAAAGCAACCCAGAAAGACCACTTTCCCCTTCCATTCATCGACCAGGTATTAGATACATTAGCAGGAAAGAAATTCTTTTCTTTCTTGGATGGCTTCAGTGGGTACAATCAGATTCAGATTGCCCTTGAAGACCAAGACAAAAATACTTTTACCTGTCCTTAGGGAACATTTTCCTACAGAGTCTTACCCTTTGACCTATGCAATGCCCCTGCCACATTTCAAAGGGCTATCCTCAGCATCTTTTTATATTTAATAAATGAAGGGCTCGAAGTATATATGGATGATTTCACACCATACGGAGATGATTTCGACCCAGCACTAGACACATTGGAAAAGGCGCTGCAATGATGTATCGCCACCAGGTTATGCTTGAGACATGAAAAGTGTTATATGATGATGATTTAAGGACTCATCCTAGGTCATTATATCTCAGCAGCTGGAATACAGGTAGACCCAGCCAAAATTCAAATAATTTTATTAATACCTACTCCTACCACACAGACAGAGGTATGCAATTTTCTTGGATTTTTTGGTTATTATAGGAGATTTATAGAACATTTTTCTCAAATAGCTGCACCTCTATATGCACTAACAGGGAATGTTGATTTTATTTGGACAGATAAATGTGACCGTGCTTTTGAGGATCTGAAAAAGCTTATGTCAACAGCCCCAGTGCTCAGAGGACCAAATTGGGACCTACCATTTCAAATTTCATCAAATGCTTCAAACACAGCTATTGGACAGTCCTTGGGAAGGAAGAAGACAAAAAACCATATCCAATATATTATATTAGCAAGAATTTGTCTCCTACTGAGCTAAACTATATTGTTACTGAAAAAGAATTTTTAGCTGTAATTCATGTTGTAAATAGATTTAGGCATTATATCACTAGATATCCTGTTATTTTATATACATATCACTCTGCCATAAAATATTTAGCAAATAAACCAATTACAAATGGTAGAGTAACAAGATGGTTGATTTTATTTCAGCAATTTGACATCACAATAAAAGATCGACCTAGGAAAGAGAATCATATAGCTGACATTCTCTCACGAATGCCAAAGCCAGTGGACGCAACAACAATCGAAGATCAATTTCCAGATGAACATTTATTCGCTATTACTGTCAAAACACCCTGGTATGTTGATGTTGTGAATTATTTAACAGTAGGCAAATTACCAAAGCATCTAACCCCCAATGAACGAAAACAGATTATGCAGTGTAGTACCCGATTTTCTTGGATTGGGGGCTACCTATTCCATACAGGGGCAGATATGCACATCAGAATATGCATTTGTGAAGATGAAATATTTGACATTCTAAAAGCCTGTCACAACAGACCATGTGGTGGACATTTTGCAGATCGAAGAACTGGTCACAAAGTTCTGCAAACAGGGTATTACTAGCCCACAATCTTCAAAGATGCAAAGAAATTTGTTCAAGCCTATGATAGTTGCCAAAGATTAGGACGCCCTAGGCAGTCAGACAAAATGCCTCATAGCTAGTAATCGAACCATTTGAACGTTGGGTGCTCGATTTTGTTGGTCCGATCAACCCATCATCAAACCAAAAAACATATATTTTGGTAGCAACAGAATATGTGACCAAATGGGTTGAAGCAGAGGCACTTCCAAGAGCTACAGAGGATTCCATCATTCATTTCCTGTTCTAGATATTTGTGTGATATGGCCTCCCAAGAGACATAATCACGGATGGAGGACCACAGTTTGCTGGTAATAAAATTGCTGCAACATTAAAAAACTATCATATTCAGCACAAGATTACCACTCCATACCACCCACAAGAAAATGGCCAAGTAGAGAGCACGAATAAAGTAATAGAAGCAATATTAACAAAAACCATTGTGTCACACAGACGTGATTGGGATACAAGATTTCTAGAAGCCTTGTGGGCATATCGAACAACGTGGAGAAACACCACCAGTTATTCACCATATCAGCTAGTATTTGGAAAGGAACCCATCTTTCCAATAGAGTTCGAAATACAAACGTTGAGAACAACACAAGAAGTCGGTCTAGATTTAAATGAGGCCTAGATTAATAGACTACAGCAAATCAACGAGCTAGATGAAATCCGGCTCTCCGCTCTTCAACATACTGCATTAATCCAACAACAGAGACTGAAATGGCACAACGCCCTCATCAAAAAGAAAGTCTTCCACAAAGGAGATTGGGCACTCTTATACGGTTCTAGGTTTCAGGATTTTTCGGGGAAACTTCAAACTCGCTGGTTGGGACCGTATGAAATCCAAAAAGTGCATGATAATGGCACTATTAATTTAACTACCATTGATGGATCTGGACATACCTTTAAAGCAAATGGCCACCGAGTTCGACTATACCACAAACCGCTTACACGGGAATCCTTCTACCAGCAAATTCGTAAACACTCTTATATGCAAATTCTGGCTAAGGAAGAAGACTCTTCCTCACCTTTGGTTCACTAAGTAATTTGATTGCTTTCAAAATTTTGTACATAACTTTTGCTGTTCTGTTTGTGTAAATTATTTTCTGTACAGATTTCTACATTTCTGCACTTTTTACATTTTGTTGTTCCTTTTCGAAGGAACAGCATTTTCACTACTTTGCTGTTCCTTTTTGAAGGAATAGCATTGTTGCATTTTTCTATTCCTTTCAGAAGGAACAGCAGTTCATTGCTTTGCTGTTCCTTTCTGAAGGAACAACACTTCTACCTTTTTGCTATTCCTTTCCAAAGGAACAACATTTTCACCGTTTTGTTGTTCCTTTCCGAAGGAACATCATTTTCGTATTTTGTTATTCCTCTCCGAAGGAACAACATATTTGTCGTTTGTTGTTCCTTTCCGAAGAAACAACACTTTTGCATTTTGCTGTTCCTTTCTAAAGGAACAACATTTCTACCTTTTTGTTGTTCCTTTCCAAAGGAACAACACTTTCACATTTTGTTGTTCCTTTCTGAAGGAACAACACTTCCACATTTTTTTTGTTCCTTTCTGAAGGAACGACACTTTCGTTTCTTGTTGTTCCTTTCTGAAGGAACATCACTTCCACATTTTTGTTTTTCCTTTCCAAAGGAATGGCACTTTCGTTTTTGTTGTTCCTTTCCGAAGGAACGGCACTTTCGTTTCTTGTTGTTCCTTTCCGAAGGAACAACACTTTCATTTTTGTCGTTCCTTTCCGAAGGAATAGCACTTTCGTTTTTCCTTTGTTCCTTTCTGAAGTAATATCACTTTCGTTTTTTTGTTGTTCCTTTCTGAAGGAACAACACTTTCATTTTTCTTCTGTTCCTTTCTGAAGGAATAACACTTTCATTTTTTGTTGTTCCTTTTCCACATCTTTTGTGTGTGCTTGCTTTATTTTGTTGTTCCGATTAAGGAATAGCTGCTATTCCTCTCAAGTAACAGCAACTTCGAGCATGTTTTTTTCCTTTTTGCTTGCGGTTTTTGTGTGAAAATTTTCTTTTGCTATCCCTCTAAAGAAACAATAGTTGTTCCATCTTGAGAACAACACTTTCGGAGTGCATTTGTTTATTTTTGTGTGTATGTGTGTTACCATTTAGAGGATTTTTGTGAGCGATGGTCATTTAAGGCACAACTATACATTTATGCAAGAATACAAAAACTAGAGGATACTAAAATCAGCAAATCAAAGCAAAATCGTCATCTTTAGAAGAAATTGCTTTGAATTGATAAAGAGAAAAGAGGAAAGGACACAACTATTTATATCACCTTGCTGTCATTATTTCCTCTAATACCAATATGATTGATTATTTTTTATCATGATGGTTCTTTCTAAATCCCCGTAATTCTCTTTGATCATTATTATTGAATAAGAATAAGGGCATATTTTTCTCTATTGATATGTTCAGACTTCTTCCACCATCCCTATTCTTAACGAGTGTTGAGCCACCCTTTGTATATAAATAGGAAAAGTGCTAAAAAAAAAAAATTGTTTATCTATATGATTACTAACATGATTTGTCAGATGAAGGATAGGGGGTCTCATCAAGAGCTATCCTACCATGATCATATGGAGGAAATTGAAGTGGCATTCCCACTATCGCCACCACACCAGGGATATGATCTAAGAGGCACATCAGAAAAATAAAAAAGTCCTTGCAATAGGAGGTCTCATCACGAGCCGACCTGCCCACCTTTCACTCCCTCCTAGTGAATGGCAATGTGATCCATCTGGTTATCAAGCCAGCACAATGGCCTCCATTCTGACATTGCACAACACTTTCCTAGGCATACACAAAGGATTATAGTTCCAAGGGTGAAATAAACAACTTTGTCAATGTTATGGACACCTGTGGGCAACGGAGCTATGTTGATGGTATTGAAGTCATATTTCTTATACACCAGTAGTCATTATAAAACCCTTCTTCTTATATCTTTATAGATGGTTTCAAATGAGATTATGTATATAACCCTTTCGAACCTTTGATAAATGAAAAGTATTTACAAATCAATCATGACGGTAAAAGTTGATAATGACTGCATAAGGACTTTTATTCACATCAGTTGTCCTATTCCCCATTTTTCGCATCATATCACGACATTTCCATGTCTATTAGTGATTCTATAATATGCCTCAATTTCGGTAATCCCCTTATTTTTGTAAATATGTCATAAATCTATACGTTGTTCCTTTATTCCACTGTACAATGGCAATTCAGCATGCTGCTCCTTTATTTGATAGCCGAGGACGGCCTACCACATTACGGGGGGCGCGGATGATCTCCATAATTCACTGGCATACATGACAGCTCAT
Source organism: Pinus tabuliformis (assembly GCA_031772625.1). Classification (NCBI taxonomy): domain Eukaryota; kingdom Viridiplantae; phylum Streptophyta; class Pinopsida; order Pinales; family Pinaceae; genus Pinus; species Pinus tabuliformis. The sequence goes on from CM062816.1 coordinate 834,207,204, forward strand.
TATTCAGAGGTATTATGACTCGGGAATAGCAAGCTTAAAGGTATTTTGTTTCCCAATATGCATGGCTTGTTGTTCCAACACCATTTCTGTGTTTTTCTCTACAAAAATTAGCAGTAAGTTAGAAATTTGAATATCTTGTTGTTCCATCATCTTCTTTGTGTTTTCTTAACAGTGGGCTAAAAATTTGAACAGCCTGTTGTTCCATCGTCGTCTCTGTATTTTTACAGTGTGCTAAGCGTAAATAATATGGGAGGAAGATAAAATCATAGTGAGCCACAGGTGTTAATGGTTTCTGATGCTGCAGGAGAAATCCTAACAAGGGCCGGATGGATAGCTTACCTTAACCGTGTATAGCAATCCAACAAGACGGTGGCAATCGAGTTTCTACAGAACTTGCAAGAAAATCATTCCATGGTGAGAGGGAGACAGATAGTAGTCACAGATGACATAATTGCTGAAGTTTCAGGATTGCCAACCGCTAGACCTATGTGGACTCTGAAAAAGGTGAGACTGCGAGACGCCATAACCATCTTCCAGGATAAAGGGCAGAACCTTACTGTCAAAGGGAAAGGAGTCCTGCCAGCAACCCTGGGTGAGTCGTGGGTAGAATTGGCGAGAATTATCCAAAGCTACATCACTTGCGATGGCAGAAAAGACGTGGTAAGACCACGCCATCTCAAACTTTTAGCCGTGTTAAAGCAAAAATGTGTTATGAATTTGCCTGCGTTCTTAAATTTTTTATTACATGATGTTTCCTGAAGCATGAGCAAATCTCGCCATGTACAGTCAGTAGTAAGCCACCATGGGTTAATTCGACTGATAGTCAGTTACATTCTTTCCCAATAGCAGAGTATTTGGGAAGAATTGATTTTCTCGATATATAGGGGACTGGATTTACTAGCCCCAAAATGAAAACATATCGCCAGCACATCGAGCAGACCACTGAAACGAAGACAATATGTTAGATTGGCGAGGAGCAGAGGAATTCTGGGAAATTCCCAGGGAAACATTATCCAGCCTATGGAAATACATGATTCAGAAGACGAACAACCCCCACAATTGGAAGGTGGGGAGAATGAAGAAGAATTGGAGGAAAACGATGAAGAAGAACCGAAGGAGGAGATTGAACAATCCGGTCAGGAAGAAGGGGAGGAAATAGGGCAGCGTAGTGAAATTCCACTGCAAAACCCTCTGCAAGAAGATGAATTGGCCCAAATTTTGGCCAATATGGGCGAGTATGTCCAACCTCATAGCCCACTCAACCCCCATACTGAAGAAGAACCGCAGGAGCACTCTGCTCATGATAAAAGTGCATCCGAGGAAATGTGTGATGAGGAGGAAGAAGAAGAGGATCACTCTGCTCATGATAAGAGTTTATCTGGGGAGAAGAGTGACGAGGATGAGGAAGAGGAACAATCTATTCCTAGTCAGAATACACTCAAAGAATTGCATGATGAAGAAGAGGTAGAAGAAGAAGTTGCCCAGGAGACAGCAGAACAAACTAGGGTTTCTACCCCTAAAAAACCCGATCAGCAGAACACTAAAGAAGTGTTCCAAGAAGGAAACATGGAAATTGGCCAAGACAAAGGTATAATTCCTGAGGTACAAAGCCTAGGCCTGAGAAAACAAACAACTGTTCCTTCTAAGAAAACGGAAGAAATTAAAGATTACGAAAGGAACAACAGAGATTTCTTAACGTAATTAAGCAACTTCGACAACAAATAAGAGTCTTAAAAATGGGGAAGAACTCAAAAGGAACCTCTGGGGCAAAGCGTGCAACCACCCAGGCAAAACCCCATAAGAAAAATACCAAGAGGACTCAAGTCCAACCTGTTATTCAGAATCGCAAGGAACAACATTTGGCTATTGCAAATGCAGAAGCACAAACGGACAACGCACCGGCCTGTGATAAGGAAATCCAGACAGAGGCACTGTCCTCTAGTGAGAAGGAAACTCAAACCATAAAGACTAGATGTCGCAATAAGGAGATCCAAGTAGATCTCCAGCCCAAAATTATCATGATGGATAATGACCCGAGGATAGTAACTCTGCGAAAAGATTTGGCACAAGCCCAACAAACAATAGAGAAACTCACAGAGGAAATTGTTCCTCAAGAAAAATACCAGAAGTTACAACAACAGCTGAAGAACATCAATGCATCAGAAAGCCAGGCCTTTGAAGGATGGCGAAAGGCAAAGGAAAGAGTCAAAAAGGTAACCCATATACTAGACACAGTCATAAATCAAATGGATACCTTATGTTCTCTGTATACTGATGTTCTAGCGTGTAGGGCACCCGCCAGAAACTATGCTTTGTTTTTTATGGAAAGATATTTACAATTGAAAATTAAGGTTGTTAAGGCAGGAGTACCTATAGAGATAAAAACCATTGATGATTTCATAAACTCCTGTAAGCATTACGAGGTGAAAGTTCAGCGATTATTATGTGAATTTTATTTGCACAATCTTGTGTTAGATGGAGAAACAGAACAGAATCCTAGCCCTTTTGTGGGTGATTTCCAACTTCAGGCATTCATTTATTTTGGTGTTAATTAGATAAAGTGGCTTAAAGCCTACAATGTATTCTAGAGACAGGAGAATGCATTAGATCTGTGGGTAAGTGGTGAACCTAGAGACCCATTGCAATTATGGAAAAAAACATAGGAGCTTAATGAGAACTTGAGGTGTAATCCAGACATTGGGGCCTATTCACGCAGCAGTCATCCGGCAAGGGGTAGAATACTTCTTTACCATCAAAGACCTTGCCATAGCAGCAGCCAAATTTTCATACCAGACTTCTAGTCGGAATATCCAAAACAGTGAACCATTCAATTATGAGAATTTTAAGCTAGCTGCTGACCGCTTGGGTATCTACGGTGACCTCATTTTGAGAGAAGACCCGTCTTGGTTAGGCTGTAGGTTCCGAAGTCCAGTCATTTCGTATCCTGCACCAGGATATAGAGCCTTATATGAATTGCTTGAAGTTCAGACAGGGCATATTTTTGAATTCTTAGCTAGGAATCATGGTTGTAGACCACTGACTGAGAACCCTTCTCCAGCCTATTCCCTAACTGCCTTGCATGTCAATTACAATGTTTTCATGAGGGCATGAAAAAGGGTAAGCAGGGGGGTGTGTTGAGCATTAGAAAAGGTATGTGATTGCCACTTATTTTGATTATCTTTTCCTTTAATTCATAACTTCTTTACATTATGAAACTGGTATATGATGAAGAGTTATGATAAAGTTTAAGAGATTTGTGAGTAACGTGGAATAACTAATTATTACCTTTTTCTATGCAAAAAATGAAGAAAATGGAAGATCGCCATTTCAAAGGAAAAGACAAGGCGAAACCAACTGTTGTCCCTTTGATAGGGAACTGCATCCAGATGAGGCAATCCATATCGGAGTGCATAAGCCAGGAAAAGGAAGAAGAAATACCAAATCAACGCAAGAGGACGAAGAGATAATTGAAGGATAACGATATGGCGAATCCCTCAGGATCAAAGGATCCTGAGGGATTGCTACCTTAAGAATATCTATATCTTTGATATTTCCGCCTGGCCGCTATAAAAAGGGACAACGTTGCTAGCCCAAGGGGCGGACTATTGTTGTTTTATAGAATCTATTGTTGTAAACTAAACTTTGATCATCGACTCTCTTTAAAGAGTGATTACTGTAACTTTGTTTTCATGATTAATATATAAACTTTGTTGTTGTTCTGTATTTGATTCTGGAGTAACCGCAGCAGTGCGTCCCTGGAGGCTAAGGGCCCGGCCCTAGTGGATCACTTGCTTCCTGTACCATTATTTTCCAATTCCAATTCGTGTGAGGTTTGATTTCTTTTACTTGCTTCATTCAGTAATCTGTTGTTCCTTATCATTTCATGTACTGGCTCTATCATATTTCATTCATATTTGAATAGTAAGGTTATCTTCTGCAACTGAAATGTTATGTTGTCCATTCTAAAATTGTATCGCATTTTTGTTCCCTTACAGATTGGCATTATTGTGTAACATTGTTGTTCCTTTACAGATTAATATTACTGTTCGTTTACAGAGTAATGGTGCTGTGCATTTACAGATCAGTATTATTGTCTATTTAGCTATGGTTTACCTCTAAGTGTGATTGTTGTTCATTTGGACTGTCGTTCCATTGTAACTGCAATTGTTGTTTCTTTATCACAGTGGTTAATATTTATTATGCTAAAGACTCAGATTACTGATTCCATCATTATAACTTTGCTGTGTGTTAACATTTGATTTAGTTTGTTGTGTGTTTACCTTTGATTCAGTTGTTGTTCAATATTTCGTAGACTTACTTTAGTTTGTTGTTCCATTCTTGGTTTGTTGTTCCAACCATTTCTGAGTTAAAGATTGCTGCTTAATTCCTTTAGATTACGATTGTTGTTTAATTCATTTCCGTAAGTTAAAGCTTGTTGTTCAATCTTTTCAAATAGATTAGTTGTTGTTCCCTTTTCTATTAATTGAATTATCATTTCAAGTAATTGCTTTGGTGTGAACAGAATGGTCTGCAACTGTAGTGAACATTGACTATTGCTGTAGATTGGTTCCCAGATTGGAGATCTTCTCTTTGATTGCTTTTCATTTGCATCAGTTTACAAAGGGAAGAGTTATCCTTACTGCACCCTTGACTAATTAAGTGCTATAGTTTCTTAAATGAACGATTTAGTCACAAAGCATTTCCATTTTTTTCCATTACATTTAGAGTTTATTTCCAGCATTTATTTACTCTTGTAAAAGCACTATACTACTAGCATTGCTCTTGACAAGTGACCGCCTCAGACTGAGTACACTCTTTGAGATAACAAATTGTACCTAGATTGATAATTAATGTAGGGTAAATAGAGGTGAAAAAGACCCTTTTTACTACTCGACACAAATCACAATAAACCAACATACTTAGCATAATTCGGGGAGGATACCTCATCTACAAGATCAACAAATAAACGTAATACATGTATAATATAATCATGACAACATATGTAAATATAACACATAAGCATATAACCATCATTCTAGCTAGACTTCGGTCATCAATGCATGACTATATCAACTACAAATACCATGACCTCATGCATGACAAAAACTATCACATCACTACGCGCTTGACCACATGTGAATATGAATGAGCATAATCAATCATATACTCATGAAAACACACTCTAGAACAACACCATCAAATTCCCATGGCGACCTCACTGCAACCATAACCCATACCATACAAATGCAACAAGAACATGGTATTACAACATAAGAAACATATATGCAACCGAAATGAATGCATGACCAACACACATCCCATCTAGTCTGAGGGGTGAACCATGCTCTGATACCACTCTGTAACACCCTCCTCCGACTTCTACCCAAGTAACCGAACAACTGGGGTAAACATGTGATGAGAATTTACTATGATATGATTCAACTCCCTATGTGTCAGTTAAGGAAGTGGGATCAATGAAAACACACCATATAGACCTTCCACATAAGCAACAAAACTCCAGGAGCCATCCCAACCACTCAGGTAACCAACCCCTAAGTCCCACTGATGTTTTAGACCATTAAACATCGAATGATCCCTTGATATGGACAAGCATGCATCCAATAGGCTCCAAATGCTCCCACAACATGGGTATGCATGCGTTTGGGGACCTTTCTCCTCATATTTTTGCATGTGACTCCAGGATTTGTGCCATTTTTTGAGGCCCAGAGCCCAAGTCACTGCCTAGAACTGAATGACACCTTCAGAACTGAAATATAACAACAAAACAATGATACAAATGCAAATACTTGAATAAGGACTAGACTAGACCCCTACTAGTCATGACAGACATTTTGTCAAACATGTCACAAATATGTAATATGCAAGTTTAAACAACAAATTTGAGCATAGGGGTCTCATACTTATCTGAGAATTACTAAGAAGCATTGTTCCCCTATATCATTAGTTGCATTATCATCTATTAGGCCATAGATACATTTTTCATTCATTTACAAGTAAAAACATGATGAGACCCATATATATCCACTGTCATAATACATGCTCATAATCATCATAATAACAACATAAATACCAAGGAATCAATAGCCATATAATCCACATATAAACTAGTATAATACTCATGAAATAACAAGGAGAAATAACCTCATATTAATGATGCAAAGGCCAACCAGGTTCGGCACTTCCACGAACCACCCGACCGTAGACATGGATGGGCCAAATCTCTCTTCAACCAGTCATCCTCATGCCATATTTCAAGCATGAATGTGGGATCTCATAAAACACATCCATCAAAACCATACAGTGCTTCCAAAGTCCAAACCACCTCAACCCCTCAAAGAGTTATTCCACCTCACTATCGAACATCTCAAAACCATTACTAGATTGGTCTCTACCCAAGCCTTCCAGGGCTCCAGAGCGTTTGTTCCAACCAAGGCTCCAGGACTAGTAACTCAACCCACAACTGATACAAGGATCCAGAGTGTTTGTCCAACCAAGGCTCCAGCACTAGTAACTCAACCCACCAAGGGCTCCAGAAAATTTTTCCAACCAAGGCTCAAGGTCTAGTAACTCAACCCAAAGTTGATACAGGGCTCCAAAGCATTTGTCCAACCAAGGCTCCAGGAACTAGTAACTCAACCCAAGCTAAAGGAAACATGATAATTAACCATAAAAACAAGGAAATAAACCCACAAAACCATGGTTATCCAGGAAATGGAAAGGCTAGGCAAATCCACTGTCAATCCAGGAAATACTCCATACTAATGACAGATCATGACCAATAAACCACATGCATATGTCATGCAAGCCAGAACTAGTGAGGAAAATATACATGCAACTAGGTACCTACAAGAAAAACCCACTATAGTTGTTGATCCCAATGTCCTCTTGCACTTTCCTTCTCTTCCTTTGCCTTCTTGCTCCAAAAATCTAAGTTTTCCACACACTCCAAGAGTGCTCCAATAAAACTCTAAGTGTCTAGGAGTATGAGAGAGAGAGAATAGAGAGAAAGCTCCAAAACCGAACTGACAAAAGTCTGTGAACTTATCCTCATAAGCCTTTTTATTAATGAGGCCTCTATTTTCTTCATTTTCCTCCTCACATGCAACATGTGACCTTTCACCTCCCTTTTCTCCTAATTTCCATTATTTCATAAATAAATGTGTCAAAATTCCATTTTTGCTTTCCAAAGCATTTTCCATTTCCATTTCCAATTTCCTTAGCCATTAATCAACCACAAGTGATCCCCATCACTATGATTTTTCCCAACATTCAGCTTCGAATAAGTGTCCCATCAACAGTGGTTATTATTTTTCCTTTATTAACTTTTATTACATGGAATTTTCACCAGGGCTATTACAAGAAACACATGTTTAACAACATATTGTTATTTTGTGCCTTCAAAAGTTCATTATGTGCTTTGATTGTTTCATTTTGTTCTCTAATATGCCTGTTTAGTACCTCCAACTAATAAATATATTTCTTAAATATTTTCTTGTTTCCCTTAAGAAGTAGTTGCATGAGTCTCTGAATCAACTATAGGAAGATTATCATATAAAACTTCTTCATGGAATTTAGTTTCTTCGGGAGACTTTACCTTCTACGTTATTTGCTCCGAAGTCTCCAAATATTTATAAGCTTCTTGTTGGTTCGGATCAATTTCGAGAGTTTTCCTCATTGGACTCTAATGGAATGAAAATTATGGCTCTGTTCCTATCTTAACATCATCTTCCTCTTCAATATTAACATTCTTTGGAAGGTTCCAGTGTGCAGGTCCATTTGACTGCTTGGAAAGTCATTTTCTTCTTATTAACTTCAGCTCTAGCTTTGGCACTTCTTGTGTAGTCCTTTTGTTCCCCTTCCTTTGTATCTTTCCTTGATTTTATTCAACTTTTTCTATCGTCTTTGTGGCCTCTGGTTCTTATTAATTCCCGTTTTATTTCTTCCTTCTAACCTCTTGTTTCCTATTATTTTGTTTAAATTTTTCAAAATACTAGCTGAGTGGGACGTCATCCTCTGTTTCCTTTGGTGAAACTTCCACTTTTTCTGCTTCATTGCTAGTCAAACCTTGTTACACATCATTTTGTCACCATTAGGAAAATGACCGCCAATATGTATCTCTCGTTATCCAATGAAGTGTTCCAAGCATTCCCCTGCAATGTTAGAAGCAAAACAATCCCAAAGACAACAAGAATCCTTGATTACATTGCTCAAAAACCTACTTTTAAGCACTTGCGCAGTTTCCTAGCCAGAATCTGTACAACCACAATTTTTACCAATATAGACTGCACAAATCTATGTTATGTCTTCCATTATGAACAGTTCAAATTTGTTAATGTAAGTAAAAATAAAAATTTATTTCTAGAAGCCTTGCTGGATGAATACTTACCAAATGAGAGCCTCGAGCTTCTATATCCTTGGACCTCATCCCTTTGTTCATGGATCAAACTTCCTCCCTTTGTGGAACCCTAATCCCTCATTTTAGGGATATCATCCCTTGAGAAGAGGATCTCAAACCTCCTCCTCTTGGCCTTTAAATTTGACACAAGCTATAGGATGAAGGGGGACTTATAAATGTAAAATTATGTTGTTGGAATAGGGCTAGAATGCTTGTCACTTAAATGAATGATTGGAGACTATTGGGAAGAGGCTTACAACATCAAGAACAAGGTTGTATTTCTCCTTCTTATTCAAGATTAATACAAAAGAGTGTTTCTTTCCCACTATATTGTTCAATGGAGCCGATGTATTGTGTGTTTACTTCCATTTTTCTGTTGATAATGATATTAGGTAGTAGTTTCCTTAATCACTAGTATGGGTCTTATTGAGTCGTTCATCTATCGTATGACTTTGATCATTTGTTGTTATTATGTTTGCAAGTCTAGATTTTGAGCATTGAGAAGTTGCATCAAACCATGACAAGGATCTTCATCAGAAATTTCCTTTAAAAGGTATGGAATTCGTATTCCAACATTCTTTCTTATGATACGATAGGACTGAACTTAGGGAAAGATTTAGTAGTTTGTTCGTTTCTTACTAGATTCAACCATTGAATATAGGGATATTTCTCTTGTCCGCAAGAGCAATTTGTACGCATAACAAATTGGTGACGATACTAGGGAAATATTTGTTCTTCATTATGTCCTCTTGCAACCTCTGATTGCTTTATGTAGCCTTGTTTGACTGTGATCTGTACCTTGAAAGTTTAAGTTTTATATATATATATATATATAATTCTTTTTCTTACGTTTTCTTGGTTTGTGCACTTTTCCTTTAGAAAAAGTGTGTTTATGCACTAAACCTAACTGGTTACCTATGCAAATCTCTTAAATTCTTGAAAAATTAGGGCTTTCATTTGTTGGGTCCATAATTTTTTTATTGTCGTACTTTCTTGGATATGTTTACATTCTGGAAAAGTCTACTTTATTTTGATTTGGTGTTTTGAGTTGCCTTCTTGAAAAATAGTGATTTGTAATTCATTACGTCAAGTTGAAATTATGGCTTGTGTCTTTTGAAGGAGGAATCAATTGTTTGATTTTGGGTATACAGGTTGAGATTAAAAATTTGCATTTTCTAGCTTGGATTTTAAGGAAATTAGGTTGCATTTAAAACAAAAATTAAAAAACAATGGGTGGGGGGGACAAGAATAATTTATTCTACATTCCCTTTGATTTTCATTTTGAAAATGATTCATTGATTCTTGCATTGTTGAAAAGTGAATGAAACCTCTATCCTTACTTTAATTAGGATTCATCGAAGTGAAAATATTACATTATAATATTCGATTGCATTCACCTTTGAGTCAAGTTATAACACCATCAATTTCACATCCATCAACCTACTGAGTAAAAAAAAACTTGAAAACAACAATAATAAAATAAATTAGAATTTTTTTATTTCTATGGCTCATTACACCTACATTAGATCAGATTGTAGGGCTTTGGAATAGGAAAATGAGTTAACTTTCTAAAGCTACAAACAAATAATAGAATCTTGTGGTAGGGAGTAATCCATCTATTATATTTTGACTCTCAGAAGCTCCTATTACAACGAAGTTAAGCACGAGATCATATCAGACCCAGTGAAGTGATCGACCCCACTTCATTGGTTACAATAGAGTTATTTTCACACATTACAAACATTTTCGAAAGGTGCTTGGGAGTCAGTTGAAGGACAAACCTCAAATTGACCATGTTGAGGAACCTTCAAGGGGATTGAGCTTTGTTACTCTGCCCTTGCGTGCATGATCAGAAAATGATCCTGGATGACTTTTTACTCAAAAAAATGAAAGTTAAAGGATGCCCGTGTAAATAGTCTCATTGCAGAGATCTCTTTATTCTGAATCTAACACAATTTGAATGGGCTAAAACGGACTTCGGATGCAGGAGATATTGTAAAAAGAAAATTTCCCATTGTCCTTTGAAAAGGAGGCATTTTCTTATTAAATGGGACTTAAGAGAAATAAAAAATTTCTATGGAAAAATCGCATCCGAAGGTTCAAAGGGAGGACTTAGAACAAAGGCCTTAAGGACCCCCGATTAGTGATCTCCGATATATCGCATCGAAGGAAAGTCTGCATGCGATATCGAAACCCTGGGTAAGCCGAAATGCGATATGTCGACATTGCAACGAGCGATATGTGACTGCGGTCAGCGGATCGGCAAATCGACAATCCGCTTCAGTGATATATATTGGATCGGAAAATTGGATCGGCGATATATATATATATATATATATATATATATATATATATATATATATATATATATATATATATATATCGGCCGGCACAGTCCATTGGGCCATTGCGATTGCGATATGTGATGCACCGATATTGGCAATCGGCAATCGCAACCACATAAAGGGTCATTGACATACACAACATGCGATTGTGATATGTGATCAGACCCAGACCCGATAAGGATTATAGACATGATTGAATAATATTTGAAATCCGGATTTATGGGATTTCAGTGTATTTCCATGTATTTGGGTTTTTGGACCATACACAATGCGATTGCAATATTGTGACCAAAGGCAGACCGGATGGGATTATAAGCGTGATTGCATATTGTTTGAAGTTCGGGCTTAAATTCCATAATGTGTTTTTCATGCGTTTCTCTGTGTATTGCCATGACGTGTTGGAATTTGGGATTCTGCACAGGAAGTCCAAACGACTGGGTTTCCCGTTCCCGCCGGTTCCTTTCCAATTGTAAACTACTTCTTGTGAGGAAACAGATAGGTTTCCATGTGTTAGGCAACTGTAGCTGTTGTGTATTAAATACACAGAGAATATAATTGACAGGGAGCATGCAGAGGTCGAGAGATAACACAAAAAGCACAATTTAGAAGGAGTCGCTTGGAGGTCGAGCGAAACTAGTAGCTTGTGAAATCCGAGAAGCCACCAGAGATTGTGGAGATGGTAAAGGGGTGATTCCCCAGAGAGTTGAGCGCAGCAGAGTTGCAGAGCGCAGAAGGCCAAAGAGCCGTAGATTGCAGAGTGCCACCAGAGGTTGGGAGGACAATGAAAGAGACACCAGAGGTTGGAGGCTTGACAGAGAGCCAAGAGCCAAAGCCAAGATCCAAGAGCTAAGAGCCAGAGCCAGAGCCAAGATCCATAGCCAGAGCCAAGTGCCGAGAGCTAGAGCCAGAGCCGAGAGCCAAAGAGCCAAACGACCAGGGATAAAAATGGTATTCTAAGCCTAATGGTTCATTCGTAACTTATTGGAGTTGAGTGTGGAACTTGTAAAAGAATTCAACCATAATACCAAAGAGCCTAATCGAGTTGATTAGAGCTCAAGGAGATGTAGCCCAAGATATCCAGGTGAACTCCAAATTAAGTTTGTTGTCTTATGGTTTGTTTACTTGCTGCATCTTATTGCTATGTGTATGATGTTTATTTGCTGCATTGTTTCACTATTATATGCTATATATCAATTTTTTAAGAAAATAAACAATTAAGGATAAACGCAAGCATACACCTATTTCAAGTTTTTTTAATTCCGCAAATTGTCAAGAATAAGCATAGATCTTGGGAATATATAAGCTTTTGAGTGGGAGAGGTTCTTGTAAGCTTAAAAAGAAGCTTTTAGTGCCCCATTTTCAGATCAGGTGGTATCAAAGCCAAAGGTTGATTAACCCCACCTTCAAAGAAGGTGGTATCAGAGAAGTTATATCAGAGCATCAGGTTGATTAACCCCACCTTCAAAGAAGTTTATATCAGAACTGGTTATACCAAAGCAGGTTGTATCATGAAGCAGGTTGTATCATGATGCAAGTGGTATTAGATCAGAATGCTTGATTGATAGAGCAATCTATATGCTTGCTTGACTTGAAAGGTGTCAAATAGTAGCAAGGATTTTGTTGTTTGAATTTTTGTAAACTGGCTTTTGTTTGATTTTGCAGAGGTGAAGCTATCAATAAGCTAAGTCCAGGAGAGGACAAGAAGGAAGAAGGGTTGAAGGCATTCTTCTTATTCCAAAGGACCTCAAAGCAATCCTTGAAGCACAATAGGTTTGTTGCAAAAGATTGCTTGAATAAGCTCTTTGTTAATCTTGTTTGAAGCTCTTTTGTTCATTTTGATAATGACAACTTCTACAAGTGAGTCCTCAAATTCTTCTTTCTTCATAAGATTCTTTAATGAAGACATGAAACAAGACTTGTTCACCATGATGGATATGGTGAGAGAAATGTATGAGGATGGAATGCAGAGCATCATACTTAGAGAGCAGTTGAATTCCATGAAGGAAGAGAATTAGTTGCTTTCTGAAAAATTGTGGGAAATGGAGAGGCAACTTCATATTGCAAATATGAACCTGGAAAGGGTGCATGAGTTGGAGACATAGCTCTTTATTGCAAAAGAAGCCTTAGTCAAGTATTAGCTTGAAGAAAAGGTAAACAATTCATGTTTGTCTTCAAATTCTTCTAAGAAATGTTTATAGTGGTTCTTTTGAAAAACATACCAGAGGCTTAGGGTCCAAGTTAATGTCCAAGATGGGCTATGAAAGAAAAGGCTTGGAAAAACATGCACAGGGTATTGTTGAGCCAATCATGGTTGAGGAAAGGCCTAAGTATTTGGGTCTTGGCTATGGACAATCTTATGGAGAAAATTCCAAAGTTGCCATGAAGACAATTGAAACAGTTCCAAGAAGGAGTTTCATTTCAGGTCTTCTACCTCAAGAGTGTAAAGGTTGTATTCATGGGAAATGCAATAGCTTGAAACATCATTTTCAGGGAGAAGGTGTTCATAAGCATACACTTGAACCAGAGAGTTGTGGAAACTCTGAAACCATTGAAGAGGTTGATGGTGTTTCAAAGGGAGCTACTTCTTCATTCAATTCACCTCCTCAAGAAGGCAATAAAGGTGAAATAGAAAGGTATAAATCTTGTTCTAATCATATTCCTTTTGATTATGTTCAGCATGATAAATTTCCATATAAATATGGGAAAAGAATTGTATGTTCCTTTTGTGGTTTGGATAACCTTAATGTTTCTATATGTTGGAAGAGAATGGCCACATACAGGAAACTTTTGAAGGAAAGGAAGCAAAAAGCCAAAGGTCCACTGGACAAGGCAAATCATGCTGTGAAAAGGATGCACATGTGTTTCACTTACTGCCATAAGCAAGGACACATTGCTGAAAAGTGTTGTACTCTGAATCCAACAATGCTTCCATGAAACTTGAAGAAGCTGGAAAGAGAGAATGGTAGGAATGGAAAGAAATATTCCATGATTGATGTGTTTCAGGATGATTCACATGTTGATGCTGATGTGCAAACAAAGGAAGGACCTTTGAAATGGATTGGTAAGAAATGGTTAAAGTTCTTATCCAATTAAAAATTGCATGTCTTTTTGAAAATGCATTATATCAAGTTGCATCTATTTGAATTTATTTGTTGATGGGATGCAAGTTGCAGGGTTTTACCAAGAAGGTGAATGGAAAAAGTCGATTAGGAGACTCACTTTATTGCTACAACATTATATTTCATTTCAGCTTCGAAAGTACAATGTACTTAGGCAAAAGTTGAAAGATGAAATGCATGCACAAGAATGATGTGCATGAACACAGGGATGTTGATGATTTCCTTGTATTTAAACATGTATGTGTGTTATTAACTTGAAAGGTTGATTACTTTGTCGTAAACATGCATGTAATGCAATATTGACTTGAGAAAAGTTGATTTGGTCTCCAAGATGGAGATGATGATGAAGTGTTTCATCTTTGAAAAAGAATTGTGGAATTCTTTTTCTACATGCTTGACTTGAAGGGTCAATTGTTTTAAAGGCATTTTTTGTTGGCTTGTTATCTAGTCAATCATTTGTATGCAGATGTAAAGACATGGAGGTGTTCACAAGATGTGAAATCTATTTCTTTTGTTGAAGCAGGAGTTTGGGTCATCCAATTGTTGTATGTAATCCTGTTGTTGTTAACAGTTATTGTTGACAGTATGTCAATCACGTACAAATGAAAATTTTGTGAAGCAGATGTAGTTTCACATTGGTTTGAGCCACCTTGGATCAATGATCAAGGCAGATAAGTTCAAACTACCTTCTTTGACCTTCTCAGCAGGAGTTCTGCAGGAAGTCAAGGAGGAATAAAATTCTTCCCACGAGGACAAGGACATCCAGGAAGGGAGTGTTCAAAGGTTTGGTTTAGAGGCACTATGCAAGGCAAGTGTATGGAGGCTGAAAGAAGAGGGTGACATACTCTCATTTACTGTTCAGATCAGTATATCAGTCTTTTGGAGTCCAAAATATTTTTAGTGGGAAGGCGTGATCAGAAAATTATCCTAGATGACTTTTTACTCAAAAAAATGAAATTCAAAGGATGCTCTTGGAAATAGTCTCATTTCAGAGATCTCTTTATTATGAATCTAACGCAATTTGAATGGGCTAAAATGGACTTCGGATGAAGGAGATATTGTAAAAAGAAAATTCCCCATTGTCCTTTGAAAAGGAGGTATTTTCTTATTAAATGGGACTTACGAGAAATAAAGGCATGCTATGGAAAAATCACATCGGAAGGTTCAAAGGGAGGACTTAGACCAAAGGCCTTAAGGACCCTCGATTAGCGATCTTCGATATATCGCATCAGAAGAAGGCCTGCATGCGATATCGAAACCCTGGGTAAGCCGAAATGTGATATTGTTATATACCTTGGGGGGATAATATGGGGTACAAAGGGACGTACCCAAGGGAATAATGTAATATTGGGATGGGCCATAGTAATAAATAAGGTAGTTAACTTGTATCATGTAAGGGACCACAAGTAGTTAGTAATAATGTAATGGGACCATGGTATTAGATAGATGGTATTGAAGGAACCATGGTAATGACCCATGGTATTGTATGTATGAGGGTTGTTGGGTTGTGTTATATTCTTTCCACGACTAACCCACGTAGTGAATCAGGGGGTTAGAGGGGGGGCGGAGAGCCCCCCTTCGTTGCACCGATTGCGCAGCGGGGGGGGGGGGGGGGGGGCGATAGCCCCCCCTGTCCGGGGGGTTTGAAGGGGGCGGGTAGCCCCCCTCTACGGGGTCCGGGGCAGCACCCCGGGAAAAAAAAAAAATTGGACCCTATATTAGGTTGGGCGAACCTACCTATGGTTTTCGGTCCTTGGTTTTGGACGCGATGGTTTTTAGTCCATGGTATTGGATGCTTCGGCATGTATAAATATGTATTGTAACATTGAAAGGAATATAATGAAAATAAAGTTGGTAGTCCCGGTTTTGGGATCTAGGGGAAATCTCTGTGTATATGTGTTTTATGTGTTATGCTCTCGCATTGTTTATTTTTCTATGATTTAGAATTCGTATGCAGGTAATTTCTGTACAAGGTTAAAACCTACATTTGGTATCGGAGCTGTTTTGGCTTCAAGGGGATGCCTTTGTTGTTGAGGGGTTTCGCTCGGGCCTGTGGTAGACCCTGTTCAGTGGGAGATCTACGAGATTGATTCTGGTGGTGAAAGAAGATGGCGAGCAGTGGAAAGATAGAGATCGAGAAGTTCAATGGTCAGAGTTTTGAGCTGTGGAAACTCAAGATGGAGGATCTGTTGGTGGATAAAGATCAGTGGATCGCGGTAGATCCAGGTACTAAACCAACGGAAGTGACCGATGAAGAATGGAAGAAGTTGGATCGGAAGGCAAAGAGCACAATACGATTGTGTGTCTCAGATTCAATATTGCTGAATTTATCAGGGGAAGCTACGGCGAAGGCTTTGTGGGACAAATTAGGGACTTTGTACCAATCTAAGTCTCTGGTGAATAAACTGTTCCTGCGGAAAACGTTGTATAACCTGAGGATGAAAGATGGAGACTCGGTGACAGAGCATCTAAATGCATTTAATACTGTGGTAAGTCAGTTAGCGTCTGTTGATATTAAAATTTCAGATGAAGATAAGTGCATCAGTTTGTTGTGTTCTCTACCAGATTCGTGGGATAGTCTGGTTATTGCAATAGGTAGCAATGCAACTGCTTTGCAGTTTGATGAAATAGTCTCAGCCTTGCTGACGGAGGAGATGAGACGGAAAAATATGGAGAGCCAGAATGGTGATGCCTTGTTTGTACAAGGACGGTCCCAGAATAGAAACAAAAATAAGTCATCAAGTGGGAGATCTAAATCTAGAGGGAGATCTAAATCTCCAAGAGAACCTGTAAAGGTGGTGTGCTGGAAATTCGGAAAGGAAGGGCACTTCAAAAGGGACTGTAAATCTAAAGCTCCCAAAAAAGGAAAGGGATCTGATGATGCTCCTTCTACAGAAGCGAAAACCACCTCAGATGAAGGTGGGGATGTGTACTTGGCTTCTTCAAGTACACATGTAGATCATGAGGCATGGTTGATTGACTCAGGTGCATCCTTTCACTTCACTCCCCATAGAGAGTGGTTCTGCGAGTATGAGAAATACAATGATGGTGATGTCTTCTTAGGAGATGATAGGAAGGCTAGAATCATTGGTCACAGAAAATTAAAGTTGAAGTTGCAAGGTGGAAGGGTTAGAACACTTCCGGGTGTTCTGAATATTCCTGCATTGGCCAGAAATCTGATTTCTGTAAGCAAGTTGGATGATGCAGGTGTAAAAACAGTGTGCGAGAAGGATACCTGCAAGATGGTTCGGGGAGCACTGGTATTGATGCGGGTAGTTTGGACTGGAACTCTGTACAAGCTGCAAGGTAGCACTGTTGTTGGTGGATGCAACAATGCTGTGGTTCCTGAAAGTGGAGCTGAAAATCTAGTGGTCTCTGGAGAGAAGACCATGCTGTGGCATCAAAGGCTTGGACATATTGGAGAGAAGGGCCTTCGAATACTTCATAGTAAAGGTATGGTAGAAGGTATGAGTAATAGCTCTCTGGATTTTGATTTCTGTGAAAATTGTGTATATGGGAAGCAGAATCGGGTGAGTTTCCCCTCTAGTGGTAAGAGGGAAAAACAGATATTAGAGCTTGTGCACAGTGATGTGTTTGGACCTGTGAAGGTTCCATCACTGGGTAAGTCTGTGTACTATGTATCATTTATAGATGACTTCTCAAGGAATACATGGATATATTTCCTTAAGAATAAATCTGAAGTCTTTGACAGGTTTAAAGAATTTAAGGCTCTGGTGGAAAATCAGACAGAGAAGAAGATAAAGGTGTTGAGGACAGATAATGGTGGAGAGTTTTGCAGCAAGGAATTTGAAGAATTCTGTAAGAAGTGTGGTATAGCACGACAGAAGACTACTCCATATACACCTCAGCAAAATGGAGTCGCAGAAAGAATGAACAAGACGTTGATGGAAAGGGCAAGAAGCATGCTCAGTGGTGCCGGGTTAGGACAGGAATTCTGGGCAGAGGCGGTGGATACTGCATGTTACTTGGTCAATAGGTCACCTTCATCAGTGTTGGAGGATAAGACTCCACAAGAAGTATGGACTGGTAAGAAACCCTCTCTTTCACATCTGAGGGTATTTGGATGTGATGCATATGTACATGTTCCAAAGGAGAAACGAACCAAGTTGGATAGTAAATTTGAAAAGTGCATCTTTATTGGGTATAAGGATGGTTTAAAGGGTTATAAGCTTTGGAACCCAGTCACACGGAAGGTTGCGTACAGCCGAGATGTGGTGTTCAGAGAGGTAAAAGATGTTATTAAACATGAAGTTCAACCAAAGGAACCTGAGAAGATAGAGTTTGAGCTAAAGGAGGAAGAATCAGACTCTGCAGCAGAGGAGGAATCAAAAGATGAAGAGCCACAAACTTTGGCTGTGAGAAGATCAGTTCGAGAAAGAAGGCAGCCAGAAAGGTATAGTCCTTCTGCTTTCTGTTCAAATTTTGCTTTGTCTGTTACTGATGATGATCCCAGAACTGTGAAGGAAGCAGTAGATTCAGAGGATGGAAAACTCTAGAAAGAGGCCATGGTTGATGAAATGGAATCTTTGCACAAAAATGAGGCTTGGGATCTGGTGGAGTTACCGGCTGGAAGGAAACCCATTGGTAGAAAATGGGTGTTTAAAAAGAAGGCAAATGCAGAAGGGAAGGTGGAGAAATACAAAGCTCGGTTGGTAGCAAAAGGTTATTCCCAGGTGCCGGGAATTGATTTTGGTGATATTTTTTCTCCTGTTGCCAAGGTAACTTCTATTAGGTTACTTTTATCTGTTGCTGCTGCTTTTGATTTTGAGGCAGAACAGATGGATGTGAAGACAGTATTTCTTCACGGGGATTTGGAAGAGGAAATCTACATGAAGCAACCTGAAGGCTTTGCGGTGAAGGGTAAGAAAGAACTGATATGCAAGTTAAAGAAGTCTCTGTATGGGTTAAAACAGTCACCGAGGATGTGGTATCAGAAATTTGATACATTTATACGGGGACTTGGCTTCACCAGAAGCAAAGCAGATCACTGTGTGTATTTTAAATTAATTGGTGACGTGTTATTTATCTGGTCTTGTATTTGGATGATATGTTGCTGGTTGGAAATGACAAAGAAATTATCCAGGACTTGAAGACCCAATTGTCCTCCAAATTCGACATGAAAGATCTTGGTGCTGCAAACTATATTTTGGGCATGGAAATTAAAAGAGATCGGGAAAAGAGGAAGCTCTGGTTAAACCAGAGGATATGTCGAGACAATACTGCAGAGGTTTAATATGCAGGATAGTAAATGGTGAAGGTTCCTATTCCTGTAGTTGTGAGGTTATCTGCTGAACAGTGTCTCAAGACACAAGAAGAGGAAGAGGACATGTCCCGTGTTCCATATGCGAGTGCAGTCGGTAGCCTGATGTATGCAATGGTTTGTACTAGACCAGACATTGCACATGCAGTGGGAGTATTGAGCAGGTTTATGTCAAAACCAGGGAAGGAGCACTGGACAGCAGTGAAGCGGGTTTTCAGGTATTTGTGTGGCACTAGTGATTATGGTTTGTGCTACCAAGGAAGACCAGGATTGGACAGAGTGTTGGATATTCATGACTTTTTTGATGCAGACAGGGCTGGAGATCTGGATCAGAGAAGATCTACAAGTGGGTATGTGTTTAACCTATTTAGAGGTGCAGTCAGTTGGATGAGTAAGAAACAATCTGTAGTGGCACTATCAACTACAGAGGTAGAATACATGGCAGCCACTCATGCAAGCAAGGAAGCAGTTTGGTTGCAGAGATTGTGTTCAATTATGGGGTTAGTACAGGGAGCTATAAGAATAGACTGTGACAGCCAAAGTGCAATTTTCTTGGCAAAGAACCCTGCTTATAATTCAAAGACAAAGCACATTGATGTTCAGTATCACTTTGTGAGGGATATGATAGAAGACAAAAAGGTGTTGCTGGTAAAGGTGGACACTTTGAAGAATACTGCAGATGCATTGACAAAATCTGTGAGCTCTGAGAAGTTCTCTTGGTGTAGAGAAACAATGGGCATTTCAGGGCTGGAAAAATGACTAAGCTCTCCCATGGCCCCCTGTGGAAAGAAAACAACAAGTGGGAGATTGTTGGGTTGTGTTATATTCTTTCCACAACTAACCCACGTAGTGAACCGGGGGGTTAGAGGGGGGGCGGAGCCCCCCTTCGTTGCGCCGATTGCATAGTGGGGGGGTCACAGGGGGGGCAGCAGCCCCCCCTGTCCGGGGGGTTTGAGGGGGACGAGTAAAAAAAAAAATTGGGCCACATATTAGGTTGGGCGAACCTACCTATGGTTTTCGGTCCTTGGTTTTGGACGCGATGGTTTTCGATCCATGGTATTGGATGCTTCGGCATGTATAAATATGTATTGTAACATTGAAAGGAATATAATGAAAAATCAAGCTGGTAGTCCCGGTTTGGGATCTAGGGGAAATCTCTGTGTATATGTGTTTTATGTGTTATGTTCTCGCATTGTTTATTTTTCTGTGATTTAGAATTCATATGCAGGTAATTTCTGTACGGGGTTAAAACCTACAAGGCCTATATAGAGGCTAGAGACTACACATTGAGAGATGTCAAGGAATATTGTATGAACAGACATATGGCTTGTGGAGTGTTCTCCTTCCTTAAGGAGTGAATGTATGGTGTTGCCCTACCTTAAGGGTTTGATAATAAATAATCATTTCCATCTATTTCTATCTTATTTCTGGGTATATTTCTATTATCATATATTTTTAGATCAGATCTATAACAGGTGGTATCATAGCACTTTCTTGGGCAAAAGTGGAGAATTTTTTTTAATTTTTTTGCAGGAACTTTTTGGGGCGGTGATTTTGGAGATCAAATCTGTACATTTTGGGGGAAAATCTGCAAAATCTAATTGCAGATCTGGATTTCTTATGAAAAAATACCCAATTTCAAAAAAAAATCGGCCGAATTGGAGTTCGAATGAGGGAGATATCGTTGATCTAAAAATCAGTGGTGTTGAAGACAATTTTTCGAGGCAACGAGTTTGTGGCACAGATCTGGAAGTCTTGGTGAAAAATCTACAGAATCTAATTGTAGATCTAGATTCTTTGTGAAAAAATACCCGATTTCAAAAAAAAAATCGGCCGAATCGGAGTCCGGATGAAGGAGATATTGTTGATTTAAAAATCAATGTTGTTGTAGACATTTTTTGGGGAAACAAGTTTGCGGCGCATATCTGTACGTTCTTGTGCACAATATGAAGAATCTAATTGCATATCTGGATTCTTTGTGAAAAAATACCCGATTTCAAAAAAAAATCAGTCAAATTGGAGTCCGAATGAGGAAGATATGGTTGATTTAAAATTAGCTCTTTTTTTCAGAATTTTTGGTGACGGCAGGAGACTTGCAGCGCAGATCTGAAATTCCAGTGCCTGGATCGAGATTTCTATCACATAGGTAGATGAAAAATGGTTGGTCTATTTCCAAAAATAGGTCATAGTGGGGATCCTGAGAAATATTGACTTAATTGTGGCCATTTCAAATTTTCGCCAAGTAAGCGATTTGTTTTCAAAAACCCTCTTCATGGCTTATAACAGTAAGTTTTTTACAGGAAAAAATAATGGGTCTTGTATTGAAAATTTTATAGCACATCTTAAGTTTGACTTCCCAGGGTGTTGGAAGGACAAAACAGGGTATTATTTGAAAGATGAGGATGCTATATGGTGGAAATCACTTGACAGTGAGATTCTAAAGTTATGCCGTGCTAACAAAATTGAAGAACTACTTTTGGACAAATGGTCTCATACTAGAAAGAAGGAAACAAAACAACCTAGCAAAGATTTTATTTTTGCAGGAAACAAGGGAACCAAGAAACCTAAAGGGTTATTTTCTACTGGTATCTCTTTATTGCAAGTTCATGGATTGCTTCAAAAGGAGAAGATGATTGTGTCTATAAATCCTAACTGCACGCATAATTTTATCAATGTTAATTTGGAAAAAAAGTTGCAAGTTCCAGCCAAACACATTGAAAACACACAGGTTGATGATGAGGATGTTCAAGTTTATAAGGATTTGAAATTGTCTATAGATAAGTATGTGTTGCATTGTGATTTTTATACTTCAGATATGGATAACATGGATGTTGTTTTGGGATATCCTTAGATGGAATCTGTGGGTACTGTCAATATTAATGTGCAGAAGAAATTCTTGAAGCTTTGGTATAAAAAGAAGAAAATTACATTGCAGGATATTTCCATTAAGACCCAAGCAGAGACTATGGAGGTAGAAGCACAAATCTCTAATGAAACTTACACATCAGATGATGAGCCTTTGATGATCGACAATCAAACACAAACAGAGGTTGAAGCAGAAAAGGTTACAGGTGTTGATACATCAGATGAGGGTTCAGTGGTTGAAGTAATATTGGAAGATAAGACACCATAGCAGGCACCACAACATGCACCAGATAACAGTCAGGCTCCAGTAAGGGGTGAATTAAAGAAAAAGACACTGTGGGTTAAAACTTCAACATATCATCACCCACATCACCCCGCAAGACAACAACCAACAAGATGGCAACCAATTAGCCATAAGGACAAAAACCCTCGCATGATATATAGAGAGGAGCGAAGATCCACCTACTACACATCAACACAGAAGAGCTGCCACAGTCAACTTCCATCTCAAGCGAGCGAGGCACCAGCGAGATCGAGGGTTCACCTTTCTCTTGGATGGCTAGATGCACGTGCATGGTACCAGTGGACTACTCTTTTGAGTAGATCTTATTATTTGTGTTCTTCCCATGTTTCGGGGACAAAACATGCTAAGGGGGGTGGAATGTTATATACTTAGGGGGGATAATATGGGGTACAAAGGGAGGTACCCAAGGGAATAATGTAATAAATGGATGGGCCATAGTAATAAATAAGGTGGTTAACCCGTATCATGTAAGGGACCACAAGTAGTTAGTAATAAGGTAATGGGCCCATGGTATTAGATAGATGGTATTGAGGGAACCATGGTAATGACCCATGGTATTGTATGTATGAGGCCTATATACAGGCTAGATACTCCACATTGAGAGATGTCAAGGAATATGGTATGAACAGGCATATGGCTTGTGGAGTGTTCTCCTTCCTTAAGGAGTGAATGTATGGTGTTGCCCTACCTTAAGGGTTTGATAATAAAGAAGAATTTCTATCTATTTCTATCTTATTTCTGGGTATATTTCTATTATCATATATTTTCAGATTAGATCTATAATAGATATGTTGGCATTGCGATGAGCGATATGCGACGGAGATTGGCGGATCATCGATCGGCATCGGCAATATTGATATATATCGGCCGGCACAGTCCATTGGATCGTTGCGATTGCGTTATGCGATGCGCCGATATTGTCGATCAGTGATCGCGAGCACATAAAGGGCCGTTGACATACGCGACATGCGATTGCGATATGCAATCAGACCCAGACCCGATAAGGATTATAGATGCGATTGAATAATATTTGAAATCTGGATTTACGAGATTTCAGTGTATTTCTGGGTATTTGGGTTTTTGGACTTGCGACAAAAGGCAGACCCGATGGGATTATAAGTGCGCTTACATATTGTTTGAAGTCTGAGCTTAAAGCCCATAATGTGTTTTTCATGCGTTTCTCTGTGTATTGCCATGACGTGTTGGAATTCGGGATTTCTGCACAAGAAGGCCAAACGACCGAGTTTCTTGTGCCTATCGGTTCCTTTCCAATTGTAAATTGCTTCTTGTGAGGAAATAGTTGAGCTTCCATGCATTAGGCGATTATAGTTGTTGTGTATTAAATACACAGAGAATAGAATTGACAGGGAGCGCGCAGAGGCCGAGAGATAACACAGAGAGCACAATTGAGAAGGGGTCGCTTGGAGGTGGAGCCAAACCAGCAACTCGTGAAATCTGAGAAGCCACCAGAGATTGGGGCAATGGCAAAGGGATGATTCCCCAGAGAGTTGAGTGCAACAAATTTGTAGAGCGCAGAAGGCCAAAGAGCCGTAGATTCGCAGAGTGCCACCAGAGGTTGGGAGGATAGCGAAAGAGCCACCAGAGGTTAGAGGTTTGACAGAGAGCCAAGAGCCAAGAGCCGAGATCCATAGAGAGAGCCAAGAGCCAAAGCCAAATTTGAGAGCCAGAGCCAGAGCCAAGAGCCAAAGCCAAAGCTAAGAGCTAGAGCCAGAGCCGAGAGCCAGAGCCAAGAGCCGAGAGCCAGAGAGCCAAATGGCCAGGGATAAAAATGGTATTCTAAACCCAATGGTTCAGTCGTAACCTATTGGAGTTGAGTGTGGAACTTGTAAAAGAATTCATCCATAATCCCAAAGAGCCTAATAGAGTTGATTAGAGCTCAAGGAGACGTAGCCCAAGATATCCAGGTGAACTCCATATTAAGCTTGTTGTCTTATGGTTTGTTTACTTTCTGCATCTTGTTGCTATGTGTATGATGTTTATTTGTTGCACTATTTCATTGTTATATGCTACATATTAGTTTTTTAAGCAAATAAGCAGTTAAGGACAAACACAAGCATACACCTATTTCAAGTTCTTTTAATTCTGCAAATTGTCAAGCATAAGCATAGATCTTGGGAATATATAAGCTTTGGAGTGGGAGAGGTTCTTGTAAGCTTGACAAGAAGCCTTTAGTGCCCCATTTTCAAATCAGTGTATGTTTGATCTACAATTGTTCCCCAAGGTTAATTTGTTGTATGTGGTAACCTTAGAGACCATTCTCTTAAGGATTTTACCGAAGATGACAGCGAGGGGAAGTCCCTACTGTACCTAGAGCAGACGTTGAGTAGACTCACTTAGACCTTTTTGGAGGGTATTCTTCATTCGAGATAGCATAAGTGAAGTTAATTGCACCAAATCATGGCCATTAAGCAGGTTGTCAGCGTAACTGATTCCACCTACTCTATCTCTATCCACTTTTCATATTGATCTTTGTAACGTTGGGTTTCATCACCAACTAGTGATTTCGTTGTGAAAAGGTTATTTAAATGGTATGATTCCTTAGATTTATTAGCGCATGTTATTTTCTTTTTTTACTTTTTGCAGACCTTAGGTGTGGATTGTGAATTTGGATTGTTAATATTGTTTAAATTCTTAATTAAATTTATTAAAATTGAATATAATGGAAACAATTCTAGAATTTACCAATCAAGGAACCCCTTTTAATGGGAATCCTAGTCCTTTTCCTTACTTTGGAAATGTTGGTCCTCCTTATGTGGTTACGTTGTGACTTCTTGGATTCATGATAGGTTTACCGGTGTGGTTGTTTTCAACTTTTTTAATCCCAAATACCCAAATTGTTCCACCTCAACCAAGTTTTTCACCTCAATCAAGTTCTCCATCTCAACAACACAAACCATATGTTGACCCTTTACCTTCTTCACCCAAAATTTCTTCCTCCCTTTCTTCTTCTTCGCTTGGTAAAAGCCTTGACGCTAGTAACCGCGTGGCTAAGAAGAAGAAGAAAGGGAAGAAGAAGAAGAAGAAACAATATAAAAAATAAGTCAACCACCCAACCATTGCTTCGAGCATGGAAAATAACGAGGAACCATCGAAAATATGGCACAAGCTCAAATTCCCTTACAATCTTTGTAAGGGTGACCACCTTCTTATTGATTTCCCTGGTATTCCAAAGGTGTTAAAAGTGTGGTATAAAAATTCTCATCAACTTATTATTGATCCATCAACTAGTGTTTTTCAGGTTCAAACTCACCTTTTCCATCACATGGATGAAGTCTCAAAATTGTTGGAAAACCTTACTATTTCTCAACAACAACTTCCAACCAGTTAACGTAAGATTTCTCCCAACCTACTGTCAGTTGACAAAGTGATTGATTTATTTCAAGGTACAGTCAATCCCACTCTTCCAATGGAGAGTGAAACACATATCACTCAGGTTGACGAACCATTGGTTGATTAAGTAGTCGAATCGATTCCATCTTTGGTCGATCCCACTCTCCCATTAGAGAGTGAAGTTAATACCGCTCAGGTTCTTATTGTTACTTCATATTCTTCTACACATGGGGGCATCCTACCTGTTTCTCTAGAACCCCCTCCAAGTACTGAGGCCATTTCCTTTGATCGAAGTATACTGATAGATCCTTGTGTCCCTTCTTCCACCCCTTTCCAAATCATTGTGAAAGAATATGGTAAGAATGTGCACCTCACAAATGTAGATGAAGGTGCTTTTGTTAATATTTTATCCTCAACTGCTTGGAAAGCTTAGGGTTCCCCTCAACTTGTGTCTGTTACACATAATCTGTTAGATTTTAACATAACCATCAATTAACCTTTAGAGATCCTTCCAAAGTTTCCTATTACCTTGTAAGTTAAAATTGTCTATATTGATATTATGGTAGTCCAAGGCCCCTTGGATTTCAACTTGCTCCTTGGGAGAGACTATGTCTATGCCATGAAATTTTTTGTGTCCACACTCTTTCGAGTGATTTCTTTTCCTCACAATGGAAACATTTTGACTATTGACCAGCTTTTGTTCATTGATCTCAATTCGACTACCAACAATTTGACACTCTTGAATATTCCTTATATGGAAGTGGTATTTACCCCACCATGGGTTAATTATGTGGCAACCTATCCCATGTTTTCATTTACTGATGTAAGTGAGCCTCTCACTGTTTTCTCGACTTCTTTTAACTCACATCTAGTAAGTGACATGGTGAACCCTTCATTGGGGACATTTAAACCTGATTTTCTTATCCCTATTGATTCCCTTAACTATTCTTCCTTTTGATGAAGACCTCTTGGAATCCATGATCGAGGTGTGTCCCTTGGCACGCGTTCCTTCCATATGAAAGCCATGATCAAGATCATGATGAGGATGGTCCTTTTACTGTGTCAACCTCAATAAAAAATGAAATAGGTCCCTATGAGGATAGTTCTTCTACTGTGTCAACCTTGATAAAAAATCAAGTCTCTATGAGGATAGTTCTTTACTATGTCAACCTCGTTAAAAAACTAAACAAGCCCTTATAAGGATAGTTTTTTATTATGTCAACCTCATTAAAAAAATGAAATAGGTCCTCATGAGGATGGTTCTTTTACTGTGTCGACCTCATTAAAAAATGAAACAACCTTTATGAGCATAGTTCCTTTTCTTATGTCAAGCTTGTTAAAAAAGGAAACAAGGTTTCATGAGCATAGTTCCTTTTGTTGTGTCAACCTCGTTGAAAAATGAAACAAGGTTCCATGAGAATAATTATTTTCCTGCGTCAAGCTTGTTAAAAAATGAAATGAATCCTCCCCTAATTAAGTCGACTCTTTCACCTGATCTTGTAAATGAACCTTCATTTCATCCACCTATTAGTAACTAGTAATATACTCAGGCGAATTAAACGAAGCTTGGGGGGCAAGCGCCTATGTCGTTATGTTGGGGGCATTAAAACTTATCTCAAGCATAGTTTCCTCTATGTTTCAAGTTTGTGTAAAAATAAAACCACACTCAAGCATACTTTTTCTTTGTTTCAAGTTTGTATAAAAATGAAAACTATTTAGAGTCCATTTTGGTTCTTATTTTGAACACTCGTTAAACTCATGAAAATCCTGAGCTTCTTTTGCTATCTTTTCATGCTCATAAAACGTACAAGCAAATGTTGAGTCCTTTCTATCTTTTCATGCTCGTTAATTAAATTGAAAGTCGATGATATGAGTATAGTTCTATCACTTTTTTGGGCTCCTTAAACTTACGAAAAAGTGAAACCCTAGAGTTACCTTTAAGCTCTTTGCTAACTCCTGAAATGTGAAAAGATTACCGAGTATGCTTTTTTATTTTGAACTCGTTAAAGAAAATGAAAAACGTCTACTTGATATAAGTTTACCCATTTTACAGATCATGTAGACTATTTGCGAAGACGGTATAATTTGACTAATCATGGTAAAAAGATTTCTCTCCTCCATTATTTTACCCTTTTTCGGGCTTGAGAGACTAAATTTACGAAAAAATACATTTCGTAGTTTACTTATGTTTTTTCTCCTGACTCCCTAAAAAACATTGAGCTTTACTTTCTCCGGGACTGTTAAAACTTTATGTTGAAAGAACTAAATGAGTTTTATTTTCGTGTCTTTT
This sequence comes from Pinus tabuliformis, assembly GCA_031772625.1. NCBI lineage: Eukaryota > Viridiplantae > Streptophyta > Pinopsida > Pinales > Pinaceae > Pinus > Pinus tabuliformis. Next base: position 834,235,175 of record CM062816.1, read on the forward strand.
TCAAACTATTTAAATATGAAAACAACATCGAGTTACCCCTTCGCTAAACTCGTAAAATATAAATTGTGCAGGATTCGCCATTCATGATGAGACCGAACCACTCCTTCCTAAGGTTTTTTAAAAATATTCCAAAGGACTCATCGGAAGGATGATCTTACAGGACATGCATATGTTAGCCTCCTCAAGCTTTCACAAAAATAAATAGGTACTTTCCAATAATGATGGGGGGAATTGGGAAGAAACATTGGTTTTGTATTACAAAAGGATGTATGTCCCTCCTGAAGGTGACACTTTGTCACTTCGTGTCTGCGTTGGGAAATCCATTTGTCTCTCAGTTGATCATACCTCATTGAAAGTCTTCAACTTGGTTTTCGGTCTTATTTTTGAGTCAAATGTTGCTAAGTCAAAATGTTGTGTCACCGATATGTTCAAGAGAAGTCCAACTTCAATTAAAGTTACCTTGCAATTCATATCCCTCAATCGCACCAGCCATCCCTGAGTCAATATTGGATCACTCCAAATTTGTTCTTCTTGACATGAGTTTTGTGTCGTAGGTCCTCCTGTGATGGATCACTTCCTATCAAATTCAACTCATTATCTAGTAAGTTGATCCAGAAACCTCCTTTAGCACCTTAGAGCCTACATGCCTTGATGGAAGGTTTCTTTCCTTCGACAACAGGTTCTCATCATTGACCTTCGATCGAATTATTCTAGGAGTGTTCGACTTCAAAGACATTTAATCACACTTCATAGGTTGTACTAGGGTACCTTGAGAACCATTGTCCTTATCAATGGTTTCTCTCGCACTTGTTAATAGTTCATGCCATTGACTGGTAATTAGGTGGTTTCTACCATGTTCAACTTCGAGACATTCACTTTCATGGCTAGATTTGTACTATGGGTTGATAGAGATGAACACCAAGACCCTAGATATAGTTTCATCCATCTAGGTTGCGTGGAGTTTTAAATATTCCTCCATCCAGGTTGCATTCCTCCATTTGGTTTGATAATATTCCTCCATTTGGTTTTGAGAGTCATGACTGGAACTCCTTTCTTAAATGTTGAAGTATCCATGTGTGGATAATGCAAGAAGTTCTTCCATAATTGAAGCCATCCCAATTATTATAATTGGTCACTAGCTCATGGGTAAGCGCTAAGAAAATTTTCTCCATGTGGTTCAAATCTAATAGTAACACCCATGGCGGTAGAGAAGTTGCACCCTCGAATTGCCTCTTTCTTGGCAAGGGATGGTTGAACATGGATATGGTGGCAGAGAATTGGATTAATGGAGGAAGGGTATGAGTAAATAGACAAGTGATTGAGTACAAATGGAACTCCTCTTTTACTAATGATTTCACATGAATTCGTTTGATCTGTTTTTGTAGGACCATTGAGATATTTCAAATCATTTGAATGTAGTGGAAGGATTTTATCATAATGAAGTGAATTATGATAAGAATAATTAGATGATAAGTGTGGTCAATATTATAGTACATGGTCATAATTTTAAAAGAAGGTGTATCAAAAATTATTATGCAAGCCCATAAATATATCTTTTTTTTTAAAGAAAATTAACTTAATATCCTTTGTACATACCTTTTTTTGTAGCCATATTTGTCATTTTGTATATTGGTGTTGTCTTATGGATGGTTATTAGTTGAATAATCCTTGCAAGTTTGTGACTAGCTGCAGAATTTGAATGGAGCCACAGAAATTTGAAAATTTTGTAGCTACTTTGTTGAACCTCATAATTTTGCTTGAAAACTTTGTTGTTGTTGTGGTTCATCCTTATTAGTGTTGATGACATTTGAGAATTCTTGGAGAAAAACTAGGTCTCAAAGACTTTATTAGACCCAAAAAATATTATTAGAAGAAAAAGGAGGGACAAAAAGGAAATGGGACTAGATAAGGGGTTCTGAAAATCTAAACTACCAAGAATTATTGGTTTTCAATTAAGATTTTTTGTATAGACATGCCAATAACTTTGGTTTTCAGTTCTATACTTACTATTTTTATATTTTTCTCTTTTTTTTTTTCTTTTTTTTCAATTTAAAGAAAGAAATTACAATCTAGTTTGAGGATAAGGAGAAGGGTCTCATTTTTCAACCAACTTGAAATCAAAATTGTTCTGCAAAGATTTGATAAATTATTCCCTTGGAAAGGGTTTATGGTATAGCTTTAATCTATGGCCATTAACAATGAAGGTGATATTTTGTTCATCAATAGTCTTGATTCTAACTACTCCATTATCAAAGACAATATCTATCTCATAGGGACAAAACCAATGAGTTTGAAATTTTCCTTGAAAATAATTAAATTTAGACTAAAAATGAAGAGCCTAGTCACTTGGCTTGAATTTCTTAACTTTGATGAATTTTTCATGCCATCTCAATCTCTACTTCTGGATTATGTTGATTCTTTGGATAATTTCTTTTCAAATCTCATCTAGATCATTCAATTGTGCTAACCTTTGTTTTTGAGCCTCAGATAGACCAAGCCCCAACTATGTTGTTGTTCTAAAAGTATTGACTTGGAATCAATTAGAAGAAAAAATTTCTTCCCATAGACAAGATCATAAGGTGTTTGCCCACTAGTGTTTCTCCATGTGGTACAATATGCCCAAAGTGCCTCTGAAAGCCTTTCTACCCAGTCTCTTCTATGTAAGTGTACAATCTTGGTCAAGATTTATTCAAGTACCTTATTGGTAGATTCCACTTTCCCATTGGCTTGTGGATGATATTGAGTAGTGTTACACAATGTTTTGTCATGTCTCTTGTTCACTTCTCATGTCATATCCCAGGGTGCAAAAACATTGACTATTGTGCAAAATATCCATCATTATATACATACCAAAACCTCCTTGAAGAGTTAAAGGAAAGCTGTCCTACAATCACTCTGGAGGAAGTTTCCTTAAAACCTAATTTTTGGCATCAACGTATTTTTCTCCACTGACTGCCCGTGCTGATGGAAAGTTGCTCAGTTAGATACTCGCAATGCCAGCATGGGTTTTCATAGGAAAACTCGCGTTGAACTCCTTCTGGAAGGATTTCCCAAACTTGAGGAGAAGCTTCACTCACTAGAACCTTCGAGAACAATGAGCTGGATATTGGTTGTTGTTGATATGGTCGAGCTCTCTCATTTGGGCCTCTTGATCTTATCATCATGGGATTTCCCCTTGATATGTGTACCTTCCTCCATCTTTTTTGGCTCCCTAACTCCCTCTCCCTTACTATAAATTCACCCTCTTCCATTCCCAAATGGTTGGTCATTGATTGTTGCATCCCTATGCTGAGATTATGCTTACATGCTTCCCATTCTAGCTTGGAGAAGGAGTGCTTGAAGAGTCTTTGCTTGGAATTGGACATCCACCCAAAGGAAGGCCTCAACATCAAGGAATAGGTTGTATGATTCCCTTTTTAGTTTCTTAATATATACATCTGATGTTCAATTTCCATAATTGTATAAATATTTATGTGATTAGCTTAATGTTCCTTGATCTATTAAGTAGTTTATGCTTGATATATGTTATATATGATCTCATGTCTTGTATAGTACTTTGATCTTCCTTGTAGTTTTTGAACGTGAAGAACGACTTAGGAGTGAGGCCTGGAGCGAAATATTCAAATCCATCTCTGAGGAACGAGCGATTAGCATCAGAACGAGGTAGGTTCCTCTTTCTTATTGCATTTGTCAAGCATAAGCTAGGAAAGTGAGTATTAGATTGTTTGGTTTGTTGCTAGACCCACTCATTGGGCTAGAGGGATCACCTATGTCCACAGAGGGGATTTTCCTTCACAACAAAATTAGTTTTATGTTGATCAACAAGAAGAATGTTAATCTCATTGTAGCCAGAAAAAGCATCAATAAAAGAAAAGATCTCACTCCCAACACATTCATCAATGATTTGATCGATAAAGAGAGTTGGATAATTGTCTTTGGGACATGCCCGATTGATATCACAGTAATCAACACAAACACGGATATTCCCTTGTTTTTTAGTCACCGGGACAATGTTTGAAACCCAATCTATTCATGGGGGACCTTTGCCTATAAGAAACTCCCTTTCGGTCTAGAAAATGTTGGTGCTATCTTCCAATAAGCAATGTCTTATGCTTTTCATGAAATTAAACACATAGTTCAACCATATCTTGATGACTTACCAGCTCATTTTTCTAGGTTCCAAGATCATCCTAACCACCTACAAGCAATTTTTCTTCGTTGTAGACATTACAATATCCGTTTAAATCTGCATAAGTGTGTCTTTTGCGTTGAATCTGGTTGTCTCCTAGGGTTTGTAGTATCATAGGAATGCATCCAGATTTATCCCCTCAAATTTGAGGCCATTGTAAACTTACCCCCTCCATTGTTTTGTATCAGTTGCAGAGTTTGCAAGGGAAAGCTAATTTCCTTCGTCATTTTGTACCTAACTACGTTGAGCTTGCCAAGGGATTTACTCATTTGCTAAAAAAGGGGTTCCCATTTATTTGGGTTGAAATTGCTCAAAGATCTTTTGATGCATTAAATAACACTCTCATTAGTGCTCCTTTGCCGCATCCTCCTGACTATCACCACGATTACTTCTTGTACTTGGTCGCAGACGATAGTACTATTTCCATGGTACTAGTGCAAGACGATGATGATGGAAATGAATACATGATCTACTACCTAAGTCGTAATCTTATTGATACCAAGACTCAATATGCCCATGTTGAGAAGCTTTCTTTAGCTACCATTCATGATGTTCAATGCTTTCGCCACAATATTCTTTTAAGAAAAACCACTGTGATTTCTGATTACAACCCCATGACCTACATTCTAACTCGTCAGTTGCTAGGGGGAAATATTCTAAGTGGATTCTTATCCTTCAAGAGTTTGATTTGGAGTTTGCTACAACCAAATCAAATAAATTGTTGGTTTTCGTTGAATTGATTTGTGATCTTCCCTCTGCATCCACGTCTACTTATTTTGATGAGTACATTCTTGACGAGACTCTCTTTCTCACCAGCACTCTTGACTCATGGTATGGGGATATTATTGTCTATCTCCAGACCCAAATTTTTCGATTAGAGTTTTCCAATTCTGAACATTGTCTCATTCAACATCAATCCCAACCCTATTGAATCATTGGCGATACTTTGTACCATGTTGGTGTCGATTCTATCCTTCGTCGATGTTTGACACTCAAAGAAGCTAAGAGAGTTCTCAATGACTGCCACTCTGGGGCTTGTGGTGGTCACATGTCTGGGTATGCTACTGCTCAGAAAATCCTTCGTGTTGATTATTTTTGGCCATCTATATTTAAAGATTGCATTTTGGCAGTCCAAAAATGTCACGCTTGCCAGATTTACAACCGTAAACAACACACCCCACTCGCATACCCAGTTGTTACCATCGGTCCCTTTGCTTAATGGGGGATTGATTTCATGACATGTAACCCTAGCTCGGATGTGAGGTATGGTTATATCATCATCGTCATTGATTATTTTACTAAATGGGTCGAGGCGATGCCCAAACGTGAAGCTGACACTAAAATGGCTGCTCAATTTATTTTTAACCATGTCATAGCTCGATTTGTTGTCCCTTAAGCCATCGTTATTGATCATCGATCTCATTTCCGAAATTACATGACGGTAGAGCTTACTGCTCGGTTGGGTTTGCGTCACGACAACTCAACCCCTTATTATCCACAGGCCAATGGCCAAGTTGAGGCAGTCAATAAAGTCCTGGTTACTATGCTTCAACGCACCATTGGGATGCATAAATCGAATTGGCATATTATGTTATTTTCGTCTCTTTGGGTTTACCGAACTGTAGCTAAGATTTCCAGTGGATTCACACCCTTTCAGTTGGTGTATGGTCTGGAGGAAACTCTTCCAATTGAGTGTGAAATTCCTTCATTGAAACTAGCCATCAAATTACTCTCGGATACCTCACCTGAAGAGGAACGTTTACTTTACCTCAAAAGGCTTGATGAAACCCACCGCTTCGCAGCATTAGTAATTGAGGCCCAAAAAAAACAAGTTAAGGCTCAATACGATAAAATTATTTCTCCTCATGTTTTTTTTGAAGATGACTTGGTCTTACATTATTATTAAGCTAATGACAAATTGGGAGCTGGGAAATTTGAACCAATGTGGCATGGACCTTACATTGTCAAGCGAGTTCTACAAAAAGGTGCCTATGAGTTAGTTGACTATGAAGGAAATTCTTTGGCTAAACCTCGAAATGGGCTTTACCTAAAGAAGTATTATGCATGATTATCCGTATAAATACTTGTGTACAATAGTGTGTGTTTTCATTAGTGTGCAGTGTGATTTTGGTGTGTTAGTTTGCTTTTGCAAACCTTTTCCCCTACTTACCTCGTGCTCTACTTGGTTTGTAGATGTCATCCAACCATTATGTCGGTTTTGTTGATGGTGCTTGTCGTAGTACACGAAATATATCTTCTGTTGCATGGGAAATCTATGACCCTAATGGTGAGTTAGTGAATTTGCAAGGTATATAATTAGGTCAGATAACTAATAACATTGCCGAATATAGTGCGGTCATCAAAATTTTGTCAGAAGCTATCGCTCTTGGCATTAGAGAGTTAATCGTAAAAATTGATTCACAACTAATTGTACTACAATTTAATGGACAATATTCAGTTAGAAACCCTCAAATTTTGAGAATTTATTTGTGAGTTTGTTTATTGGAACAAGAATTTGATTTTATTACTTATCATCACATTCCAAGATGCATGAACAAATTAACAGATGCATTAGCTAATTATGTGTTTGATAGACATTTGTGAAACTTGTAAATCATAGAACATCACACATAGAATTTGGTAAACAAGAAACATCAGGAAACATGTATATATATATATATATATATATATAGTGAGTGATTGAAAAATAGTTTGCTACATCAAAATAACAAAATTTGTGTTCTGAGACACATGGTTTTACAAGCCTACATAGTGCAGAAAATAAACTAGAAGTTGGTTATTCGCCCAAATGGTGCTCATGATAGCACGAGACAACCCTGATAACTCGGCCCAACAGTTGATGCAGTCTGGAAGATACTCCTTCTGTGTGCCTCTGATAGCGTAATGGCACCTCATTGATCGAGGAATACTCTGGAATCCCCCTGGTTAAGCTTTCCAGGTTGCGCTCTACCTCTACAACGGGATTCACTCCCTCTACATATGGGGGAGCATCCTCAATTTTTTTGCCACTCGCCTAGCTATTGGAGAAACCCCTGGAGTTATCTCTGGTCCAACATTTGCACAACATTATAAATCAAGTCTCAGTACAGATATAAAAAAAATGATATAAACTTCAAAAGATTCAAAAATAGTTTTTATTTTACCTGAATTAGTCCACTGCTCCCCTGGAGGGAGTGAAAGATCTAGATCTCCTTAGAAATTTGTCCCTGCATACACCCAATCACTGACCACGTTAGCTTCTAACGCATCCATCTAAAAAATGTGGGGGGGAATGACATCTATTGACCACCCCCATGTCGCGGCATCAACTCTCCCCATCTGGGCAAATGTGGATATTTGGGTGCTGAAGGATCCACTTCGCGCCACTGATAACAAAATAATGACACACGTTCCAATATGAACGTCACCAAAATAGATATGAAACCATATTGTTTCAAATTTCCCCTCTTGCACTTGGTTAATTAGTGTTTCATGCATGCCAATAAACCTTCACACCAGTTGAATATCGTGGGATTTAGCCATTCAATCACGTACTAGAAGTGAGACTTTGATGCCTCATGCAATGTTTGTGCCCCTATTATTCAGGCCATAGTGTGTGGTATGGTTCACAGTGGGATATTGGTGATAGTTTTTAGTTCAATCTTCCCACTATTTCCCTTTTTGGCTCCCGGACAATGCCTCGCAATGAGCATGTCCGTTCTCTCTCCTCCATATCGTGACCCAAATAACTACACCCGTTGTCCCTTTCTGGACAACCCAGTAATGAAGTAGATGTCAGTGACCTCTATCTCAAGCTCTTGATCCCCAAACATGAATAGTTGGTGATCTACATCCCACCAACTGATTAAGTGTTGCAATAATTCGGGTTGTGCTTTGATCCCAGGAATCATGAATAATTTGATTAGTCCACATGCTTGAAGGGCATCGATATAGTTTTCATCTTGCATAGCCTGATGGTCTTCAACTTCATGACCCCTCTCTTTCCATTTAATCACCATTTTGGACTGGTTTTTCTGCAAAACATCAACAAACCAACATTTCATGAGCATCCATGGAGAGAAAAATCAAGATTAACTATTTTTCATGGAAGATTTCACTTCAATTTTTTTACCTCGGCCCCAGCGCGTCTATATCAGAATTTTTCGCGCTGCCAGCGCGAGTGCCTAATTGGCCTCAGGGTGAGAAGCACAAGCTCGATGGGTGAAACCCACGCTAGTCACCCATGATGTAAATTTTTGAAAAATCTTCCTCACAACCTACCTTATGGATGAAAATGCTTAAAATGACTGCCAAAATGAAGAGGAAGGATAGATCTATTACCTGTAACAAGCGAATTGACAAATGGTGTCCTAGATTGCTCATGCTCCTTGCCTGAAAATTGAGATAAAATGAGGTAAAATTTCTCCCACAATTGAAAATTGGTAAAATGGTAAAAATGACTTACCTTTTGCCTTATTTATAGTTTTTTTAAAAACAGTTTTACCAAATTATGGCATATTTCACTCATTTTTAAATATTTGTCCTCAAAATCGGTATTCTGTGTTTCCTTGTACAGCGGGAGGTCATATGTTCTTGGTATTGATAATTTACTTTAACTGATTCAATGAGTTTTATTTTTTGTATAGTTTTCTTCCAGAATTAGCGCATCCATAATTGTTAGAATCGATGTTTCAATCCATCCACCATGGCTCATCATCAGGATAGATCATCAGGAGTTTTATTTTATCACTTTTTCGGACTCATAAAAAATAAAAATAAAAAAGTGACCCCCTAGAGTCATATTTAAGCTCTTTTCTAACTCTCGAAAAATGAAAAGATTTTTTAAAGAGAGAATCCATACAAGTTAGTCAAATTTTAAATGTTTGTGGAATAACCTGTTCAGAGTTTTGATTAAACCCAACGTTTCGCACTTCTATGTGAGTCCATCTTTAGGGGAACACCCAGATTCTTGAGAAGATTGTGTGGAGTAGGGCAAGGAAAAACAAAGATATATATAATGATAGATGTGGGGGAATTATGGAGTCGGCTGGTGGAATATTTAATTAAGATTCTTAATATAATTTATTAGGGTTATTTAAGAGATAAATTAATTCAATTAGGAGATAATTTATTTATGAGATAATAATTTTTATGTTAATTTTATACATGCATTATAGTAAACACTTATGTTTTATGATTAAGTTAAATTAATTAATCTAAGTGAATATTCTTAATATAATATATTAGGGTTATTTAAGAGATGGATTTAATTAAATTAGGGGATAATTATTTTATTATATGTTAATTTGGTATGAGAATAATATTTGTTTTAATTTATTATTTATTAATTTTATGATTTCTTATTAACAAAACATTAATGAAAATATTGTTGAGTACTTGTTGTTTCGAACTCGTAAAAGTAAATGAAATGACGTCTACTCAGTATACGTTTAACCCTTTTCTGGATTGAGATAGACTATTGTACGAAAAATGAATACCTTTGTTGAACATGGCTAAGAGGTTCTCTTGGATATTGTTTTCTACCTTTTCGAGTTCAAGAGATGATTTACGAAAACGGACCTTTGGATTTTTCTTTTTTGCTTCTTTTTCAAACTCTCTAAATGTGAAAAAGATGTTGAGTTTCACCTCCGTCAAACTCATTAAACTTAAATGACACAGGACTTGTCACCATGACGATACCGATTTCCTCCTTCCTAGGGCTCATAAAAATTACTAGGATGGATTCATCCGAAGGGTGAACTTATATGACAAGCATATGCTATACCCTTCAAGCTTGCGATAAAAAATATATGGGGTACTTTCCATAAATGGTGGGGGAAAATGTGAAATTGTCCATCTTTTGTATTTTGTAAAGGCAACATGTCACTCTTGAACATGACACTCATCTATTACTCATGTCGGGTTTGGGACATCCTCACTTCGTCACTTGCCTTCCTGGGTTTGGGAAATCCATTTCGCCTTTCATTTGGTCATACATTTCATCATCATGACCTCTGATCCTATGTTGAGTTCAATGTATCTAAACTCTGGAGTCATGCCACCAATATGTTCAAGTCCTATCTACAGTTCTTTACTGCTTATGCATTGTCTGACTTTCTGCCACATTATTGAATCATGCTTATTTACTCTACTACATCCCTTTTTCGTGTCGATGATGTGGGATTCATTATGGCCCTCCTTCCATGAATCACTCCCCTTCGATTTCAGCTCATTATCCGAGAAGATGATTTAGAAACCCCCTACCAGTACCTTGGAGCTTGCATGCCTCAATGGAAAGTTCTTTGCATTCAACAACAGTTTACATCATTGACCTTCGATTGAATGGCTTCATAGGTGTTCGACTTCAGTTCCATTATTCACATTCATGGATTGTATTGATTGTACCTTCAAAGCCATTGTCATTATTGGTGGTTTCTCTCATGCATGTTAATGGTTTACATCATTGATTGGTAATCAGGTGGTTTTCTATCATGTTCGACTTCGACACATGTTTTCACATGTTAGAATTCGTACATTGATCGAGTTGAGACGGAGCACAAGACCCTAGATTTTGTCTTATAGAATCTAGTTGCGTGGAGTTATGAGTCATTCGTGATTGTATACATGTTTCCTCTTGACAGATGGCTGCAACAATACTGTGGGTCCATATTCATGGTCCTTTTCATTCAGATGGCTGCGACCATACCAAGCATCTTTGCACATGATCCCTCCTATTAGGATGGTTGCGTTCATACTGCAGATTCATGTATTATTTGATTCATGTTCCTATATTGTTAGGCATGGTCATCATAGTTTTCATATATGTATATGTATATTCTTGATTTGCAGGTCCCCTGACGGTGTTGCTCTCGTCCTTACATTGACTTGTAAAGCATCTCATCCATCACTCCTTGTTCTGCCTTCATGCTTTAGGGGACATCTATTACACAATATTTTTTCATGTCTCCTTTTCACTTCCCATGCCATATCTCGGAGTGCCAAAAAATTGACTGTTGTGCGGAATATCCATCATGATATACAAACCACAACCTCCCTAATGAATCAAAGGAAATTTGCCATGAAGTCATTCTGGAGGAAGTTGCCTTAAAACCTAATTTTTGGCACCAGCACGTTTTGCTCCACTACCTGCCCATGCTGATGGCAAGTTTCTCAGTTAAACACTCGCGCTGCCAGTGTCAGTTTTCATAGGAAAACCCGTGCTGAACTCCTTCTGGCAAGCTTTCCCAAACTGGAGGAGAAGCTTCGCTCACTAGAACCTTCAAGAACAACATGTTGGATATTGGTTGTTGTTGATATGGTCGAGCTCTCTCATTTGGGCCCCTTGATCTTATCATCATGGGCTTTCCCCTTGTGATGCGGACCATCCTCCATCTTTTTTGGATCCCTAACTCCCTCTACCTTCCTATAAATTCACCCATTCCATTCCCAAATGGTTGGTCATTGATTGTTGCATCCCTATGTTGACATTTTGCTTACATGCCTCCCATTCTAGCTTGGAGAAGGAGCGCTTGAAGAGTCTTTGCTTGGAATTTGACATCCACCCAAAGGAAGGCCTCAACATCAATACATAGGTTGCATGCTTCCCTTTTTAGTTTCTTAATATATACATCTGATGTTCACTTTCCAAAATTGTATAAATATTTATGTGATTAGCTTAATGTTCCTTGATCTGTTAAGTAGTTTATGCTTTATATATGTTATATATGATCTCGTGTCTTGTATAGTACTTTGATATTCCTTGCAAGTTTTCGTACATGAAGAATGACTTAGGAGTGAGGCCTGGAGCGAAATATTCAAAGCCATCTCCGAGGAACGAGTGATTAGCATCAGAACGAGGTAGGTTCCTCTTTCGTATTGCATTTGTCAAGAATAAGCTAGGAAAGTGAGTATTATATTTTTGGTTTGTTGCTAGACCCACTCATTGGGCTAGAGAGATTGTCTCTGTCTGCAAAGGGGATTTTCCTTCACAACAGTAGACTTCCGATGTTTGATCTTGTAGCGACTCCATAATTTTCTGAAACAACTTGGATGTAAATTATGTATATTGATCTGTCAAAGTTTCCCTTGGGATAGTGAAACAAGTGAAAATTTCCTCAAAAAGAAATTTAACTACAACATTTTAAGTAGCAAGAGGAAGTGGCTTATCTTCTACCCATTTTGTAACATAATCTATACAACTAAGAATATACATTTTCTTCTTAGATGGAGGTTGATTAGACCAACAAAATCTAGAGCCCATTTTTCAAAAACTTCTACACGTACCTGGGGTTGCAAAGGCATCTCATAAGATTGTATGGGTCTTCCCATTCTTTGGAAATTGTCACATATTTTGGCATATTCCTTGACATATCTAAAAATATAATGCTAATAATATCTCAAAATAAGGACATTATATGATCCATAAATTGTTGTGGATATTCCATTGGATAGTTTGTCACAACAAATATGATAATATTATATTAAAAATATGAGATTATACACTATTACATATTTATTAAACTTTAATATCTATAGATTTAACTGTAATTAGTGCATGCATGCGAATGGAAATTACTCAGAAAATTAGAGAACGACAAAATAAGCTCACATGCACACATAAGACACAAGATAAGCTCTCTGGGGAACCCTTTCGAGAGGAAACCTAACTGGAAGGTGAGGTTGCTTCACTCTTTTTCTCTGCCCAGAAATATGGTTACAGGTACAATGAAGTATGCATGTGGCCGGTGGGCTCCTACAATGCACAAATCCTCTATGTTTTCTCTACCTCCTATCTCTCTTGGATATCTTTGCTAAATTGTGAAACAAAATTATCTTACAAGAATAGAATGCCTCTTTCTCCTAGTGGCCCACAATGTAGTCCAGAATGCACTAATAAATCTTGTATCCTCATCTGAAATGATTCTCCTTGGTATCCCAAAGTGCACCCAGACCTATCCAAAGAACAAGTTTACTTCTTCTTTCTTGGTGACGGTCTTTTTACATGGCATCAGAACACACATCTTGTTGAACCTCTCAACTACCACGAACAGGTATTCATGTCCCTTCTTGGTTGTCGGTAAGCCTCCCACAAATTCCATGGAAATACTTTCCCAAGGACGAGTAGGTACAAGTAAGGGATGATATAGACCCAGTTTCGTATTATTAGGTTTGTTGGTACAACAAAGCATGCATCCTCTTATGAACTTGGCTACATGTTCTTGCATCTTGGGCCAATATACATACCTCTACAAGTTAGCCACAATACTCCCTACACCAAAGAGCCCTAAAACCTTGGAGGTGTGAGCCTCTCTAATCAACTGCAATCGCTCACCTTTAGGAACACATAGCTTATCCAACATGTAGAGTAACCCATCGTGGAGATGGTATTCAACCGCGCTATTGCCATCATACACATGAATCTGACTCTACAACTAATGATACACCTTCTTGAAGTCCTCATCTTCTCAATATGCCTCTTTGTATGCATCATGGGTGAATGGCTCCATGTGCATAAGAGTCCCCAAGTCTATGATCTTTGATGTGGGTGGCCTTGAAAGCATGTCGGCCAAATTATTTTTTCTTCCCTTCTTATACTTGATCACCAAATGAAACTGTTGTAAAAACCCCATCTACTTGTAATGCTTGGTCTATTCCTACATGTACTGTAACGGATGGTGATATATGCGGATTACTATCTCCTTTCCCAACAAATATTTCTTCCATTTCTTCACAGTGTGCACCATGGCATAAAGCTCCTTTTCGTAGGCAGGTTAGTTAAGGACTACCCCATGAAATGCTTCAAAATGGTAGCATACAGGCCTTCCTCCCTGCATCAAAACAACTCCCATAGCATACCCACTTGTATTTGTCTCCACTTCAAATGGTCGCTACAAGTTTCATAATGCTAGAACTAGTTCTTGGATTATCTTCTTCTTTATCTCTTTGAAATCCCTTTGTTGACCTTTTCCCCACTGGAAACTCTTTCTACTTGTTGTTATGGCATGGAGCGGTGCTACTACCACTGAAAATGAGGTTATGGACTTCCTCAATTACTTTTCTTCCCCAATGAAACTCTTGACCTCATAAACATTAGTAGGCACTAACTAGTTCATGATGACCTCCATCTTGGAAGGATTTCTCTTCATTTCTCCTCCACCGATCACATACCCCATATACACCAAATATTGATGTGAAAACTCGCACTTCTTGAGATTTGCTAGAAATTGGTGCTTCTTCAATGTTTCCAGCACCTATGTCAAATGTGACATATGCTCCTCCCAAGTAGAACTATATACCATTATATCATCTAAATAGACAATACAAAATGAATCTATAAAAGGGCACAGTACATCATTCATTAATCTCATAAATGTAGTTGGTGCATTACATAGGTCAAATGACATGACTAACCACTCATATAAACCTTGCTTGGTTTTGAAGGCATTCTTTCATGTATCTTCTTCTTTGACTCGAACCTCGGGATATCCATACTTCAAGTCCAACTTGGTGAAGAAATTTTCTTGCTGCAATTGATATAGTAGATCATCTATTATGAGCAGGGGGTATCTGTTCTTGAGCATGATTTTTTCAACTCCCTGTAATCTATACACATCCGTGAAGTCCCATCTTTCTTCGGGATAATGATTATGGGTGACCCACATGGTGATGTACTCAGTCGAATGACACCCTGTTCCAACAGTTGTTGCAATTGTTTCTTCACCTCACTTGCTTCTATAATAGGTTGTCTGTAAAACCTAATATTTGGCAATGGGGAGTATGGAAATAGCTGGATCACATGCTTCTATTCTCTCTTAGGTGGTAACCCTTTAAGCCCTTAGAACACATCCTTGTATGCCCGTAACAACTCCTCAATTGTTGTTTTCATTTCTTAGTACACCCCTCCATGTATGCCTCGCCTCTTATTGACTCCTCTTTAGACTGAATTTCTCATAAAAACAATAAAACATACTTCTTGTTGGAACTAATCAATTTCTTGGCTTGGTTGGAACTTACTAGTGATAATTTCAACTTACCCTTGCGCTTGTTGATGATTAACAATTTTTCGTCTTTGACGAGCCGATATTGTTTGGATCTCCTCATGAATATTGCATCACACACGTACATGTATCAACTCCCAAACACAACTCCACATACATCAAGGGGAACCACATCTAGGTCTACTTCATCAATAAAATCAGCGTTATTAGCAAATCTAATTTACACTATTTTGTTACCTTCAAATCTGCATCCTTATTTACCCATCCCAATGGATATGGGTTTGGATGATCACGAACTTCAGCCCCAACTTCTTGACCAGCTCTATTGCAACGAGATTCGCCTGTGATCCTAGTAAAATAGAGCATCAATCTTTATCTTCTTGACCTGTATCTTTATATGGAAGAGTTTGGCCATTTCTTTCTCTTCCTATTGTTGAAGGCTACTCAGATTCACCTCCTTATGTATTGACGTAAAAATTATATTCTCATCCACATCCAAGTTTCCTTCAAATTGGTTGCTCGAATCAGTGGCCATGAGATTCTTCTTCTTGTTATCTTTCTTCTTGTTCTTCAAGTTTAGCTATGGATGCAACTTCTAGCATTTTTCCTCTATATGGCCATCGATATTGCAGTGGTTATAGTGGTTGCTAGAATCTTTGCACTGGTGTCTTATGGTTGTTGTCTTCTTATCTTTTCCCCCTTTCTTCTTCTTCTTCCCCTCCTTAGGAGCTTCTTGTTTCTCCTTCTACTTCAATCCACTTGATTGTGCTCTCTTCAGGCCTCTGTTTTCTAGGTACTATGCATGTACACAAGCCTCATCCATCGATTTGGGCTTGAACAACATCACTTTCTCAAGCAGATGGCAGTGTATACCCCCCAAATACTTGAAAAGTACATCTAGGTTCTTTGGAGAGATACCCAACATTATAGTCATCTTCCTTAATTCCGTGATGTACTCCACGCTTTTGCCCAACATTTTCCTAAAGTAATGCCACCAAATCCACTGGTCCTCCACGTACCCAATGGGATAAAACTGTGGCTTAGTGAGGCTTTTGAAATCCTCCCACTTAGTCACTAAAGGTTCTCCTTCCAACCACAGGATTTCCATGTGGCTCTTCACCAAGTGAGCACATGGCCCTCTAATTTCAACTGTGCGTCTAAGATCTTTTTTCCTTCCTCGATCTAATGGACATTGAGATAAACTTCTAGTTGTTGCAACCAGTGGTTTAGCTTCAAAGCATCAATCTCACCGTGGTAGGGCTCGATATCGAATTTTGATTCCATTTTAATTAGGGACTGTGATTGGTTCACGACACTCAAATTGGGTTAATCTTTTTTGGGTCATTTCTTTCACTGGTTCTTTGGTTCTCCCCGACCCTCTGATCCTCGTTGTGATTTTTCATCTACATTCAAACCCCCATCTTCTCCAAATATCCCCAACTTTCTATCCAAGCTCACCATTAGGAGACTTACATTGTGGTTGATATCTATGACTTATTGTTCCAATCATGTAAACCTCACCTCTGCAGGATCATGAGATTCATTTACAAATTTATCAGCCATGATTAGGGTTTTATGATTTTCAGCCCCACCAATCAAGATCCCTGCAACCTCCACAAAATACCCAAAGAAACCTACTCTGATACCAAATGATCTGTAAACTTCCATGGATATTCCATTGAGCAGTTCATCACAACATATATGATAATATTATATTAAAAATTTGATATTTTACACTATTACAATTTTATTAAACTTTAAGATTTGTATATTTAACTGTAATTATTACATGCATGTGAATGGAAATTATGAAAAAAAGTAGAGAAAGACAAAATAATATCACACTCAAACATAAGAAACAATATATGTTCTCTAGGAAACACTTTTCGGAGAAAACCTTGCTGGAATGTGAGGTTGCTTCGTTCTCTTTCTTTGTCTAGAAATATGGCTACAGGTACCAAGAAGTAAATTTTGTGGCTCGTGGGCTGCTACAGTGCACATATCCTCTATGTGTTCTCTATTGTCTATTTCTCCTGGCTATCTTTACTCAACCATGGAACAAAATTCTCTCGAAAGAGATCAATGCCTATTCCTCCTAGTAGCCCGATTATAACGCAACTTGATAGTCTACTAGTGGTTAATTTTGACTACATCAACTCTTAACTAGAGTTATAATATAAAATATTCTATATTCTTTTACATCATAATCACGTGGATAACCCCTTTTCCATGAATAATGGGGGCTAGCGTTGCATCCTCCTGAACTATAATTGTGAAAACAGGGAGGTCAACTTCTGACTAACATAACTTTTGCGTACAGACTCTTATTGACGCGCTTCTTGTTCCATTGGAAATATCTCTATGTGTAGAATAACATGAAATGGTGCGACACAAAGCCACCAAAGTTTTACCCCCAAAAAACGTATTTTGATGCCTCAAAAAGCTCCCAAAATGCTTCAGACCATGTTTTGCCACACTGGGTCCCGCTAGTAAGAACGGTCCCGTGAGCTAATTCCTCCACTTTGTCCACTCCAAGTGCATCAAGATGGATGAAAAAAAATATAATTATCCAATCTGGATCAGTGAAAGTATTTATTCTATCAACAAAGCATCCTCCACATGGTTCATCATGGAAGGATTTCAATATCTTTGGTACTTCGTCCTCTAGAACACATCTCTAGATTATCATATCAAGTCTAGTTTGGAACAATTCTCCCTCTATCCATGAGTAAGGTCACTAGTTTTGATAAATTTTTTCCTTTCTTTGGCTGATAATTTTGGGGGGGGTTTCTTGTAGCCAAGTAGTTATAAATATCTGCAAACCAAGGAGTTTTAGTAGACACTGCAAAAAGATATTCATGAGGAAAATTATCCTTCATAAGGGTATCAATATTGTCATTATGCATCCTGGAAAGGAAATCAACAACCGTTTCTTCCTTTTCTGGCCTGTCTATAATGGTAATATTGATTCATAACAACCATCTAGTAATCCCGTTGTTAGTAATTGGTTTATTCATTAAATATCTAATAGTATAATGATCTGTATGAATGAAAGTTTCATAACCAATAATATAATGTAGAAACTTATAAATGGCATGTACAACAATTAAAAAATATTTTTATGCTACTATATAATTTAATTCTGTAAGAGTCAAATTTTTACTTGTGTAATAAATAACACAAGTAGTTAGATATTTTTGTCCCAACAAAGCTCCTAAATTTGTATCTGAAGCATCAATTCAAATGTGGAAAGGGAGACACCAATTAGGCCTCTAAAGATTGGTGCTTCAATAATTTTCTGTTTCAATGATTCAAATGCTTTCAGGCAGTCAAAATTCCAAACAAAATCACAATCTTTTTAAGAATTTTAAAGAGTGGAGAAGTTATTTTTATGAATTTTTCTAGGAATCATATGTAATATCCTGTAAGGCCGAGAAAATTTCTAACATATCTTTGACAAGTTAGAACTGAAATTTTAGAGATTACCTCTACCTTAGATGCATCCACCTTGATTCCAGCACATGAAATATGGTGGCCTAAAACAATTCCCTCACTAAACATCATAAAACATCTCTCATAATGAAAGATTTGTTTCTTTACATCTAATGAGAACGTTTTCTAATTTTTCATGGGCTTCTTCAAAATTGTTTCCATAGACAATGAATTCATCCATGTAAACTTCTACACAATTAAGAATCAAATCAGAAAATATACCTAAAACTTATATTTTGAATGTTCCAGGTGCATTACATAACCCAAAAGGAAGTACCTTGTAAGCATACATAACCCATGGACATGTAAAGGTTGTTTTGACTTGATCTTCTAGTGCCAATTGGATATGGTTATATCCACTGAAACCATCAAGAAATGAAAAATATTTCTTCTCTACTAAGGTATCTAGTACTTAATCAATGAAAGGTAGTGGAAAGTAATATTTTAAAATAGCTTTATTCAGTTCTCTATAGTCAATGCACGCTCTCCACTTTCCATGCTTCTTAGGAACAATCACTAAAGGTAAGACCCATTGACTATCTGATATTGGATAAATGGAATTCACATTAAGCAACTTTTGTAATTCCTCCTTAACAATTTCTCTCAGGTTGGGATTCATCCTTGTCTGAGGTTGTCTAATTGGTTTGGCATTTTCTTGAATGTAAATATGATGCATACAAGTGTTAGAATCAATTCCTTTCATATCAGTATATTCCCATGCATATGCAGAGGAATGCTTTTGTAGCATCTTAATCAATTGTTTCTTTTGAAATTCTTCCAACTTATTATTAATATTTTTTTTTTCCATGGAAAAAAATCTACCAAAGAATTGCCAAACTTCTACATAGAATGCAAAGCTACTTTACATTTCCTAGATGATAACTATTCAATGTTACATTGCTCTTAAAAACTTTGATCTTGTTCACAATATGAAGAAGAATCATTATTATTCATCAAATTTATCAATTGATCCCCCTCATCTATTTGTGAAAGAGTAAATACTGATTGAATGACAATATTGATACCCTTATTGTGAAAGAGTAAACATGAGAACCAACCAAAAACAAACAATTAAAGTAAACCAACAATCACCATGGATATCTAGGAAATGGCAAGGCTAGCCAATCCACTGTCAATCCAAACAATCCTCCATGCCAATGACAGATCATGACCAATAATCCACATGCATATGTCATGCGTGCCAAAACTAGTGAAGGAAACATACATGCAACGCGATACCTGCAAGAAAATCTGATGTAGTTGTTGATCCTTATTCCCTCTTGTGTTTTCCTTCTCTTCCTTTGCCTTATTTCTTCAAAAATCCAAGTATGCCACATCCTCCAAGAGTGCTCCAAGAAAACTCTTAGTCTCTAAGAGTATGAGAGAAGACAGCTCCACCAAAACATGTCAAAAGCTTACACTAACAAAGCACAAGCCAAGAGCTTAACACTGACTAAGAGCTTGCCCATTGATCCTCAAAAGCCTTTTTATCAATGAGGTCCCTATTTTCTTCATTTTCCGTTATTTTCCTTCAATTTATTCCTCACATGCAACCTGTGACCTTTCACCTTCCTTTTCTCCTAATTTCCATCATTTTCATAAATAAATGTGCCAAAAATGTCATTTTATATTTCCAAAGCCTTAGTCATTGTCTTTTTCAATTTCCTTAGCCATAATAAACTGAATCAACACCCACTAGGATGTCTTGTCCAACATTGAGCTTGGAACACATGGCCCATCAACCATGGCCTTATATATTTTTACGTGATTTTTTTAACCAGGGAAGTTACAGAACCATCCCCCCTTGGGGAACACCATGTCGGTGTTGAATGGCACCTATAACCAAAAAGACTATTGAAAACAAAACATACTACCCGTGGAGCTTTATAACATAGCTCGTTGCAGTATTTTCAATGACCACTATTGAAACATGAAAAACATACCGTTTAGTGGAGCTTTATAACATAGCTCGTTATAGTATTTACAATAATAACCCCATATACTTATGCACATTTGTTTCAACCAGCAAATAACCATATTGTCTATGGAGATTTATAAACTAGCTTGATATAGTATTTACAATAATATACACATATATACATATATATATTTTCTCAACCAACAAATAAAAGGATATGATGTCTGCATCCGCAACAAGGGAATCCAGAGGCTCACAACTCCACCCTCAAAGTAATACTAGGATTCACCTCCTTTCGAGGAAGTATAGAATTCATTGCAAAGTCAAATATGCATCCAATCTCCAACGCTACAATCTAGTGCCACTTGTCCTCTCAGTGAACAGTTATCGGCTCATTGTTCCAGGGTGCACTCCCAATGTGCATATGGTTCCATCTGGCAATGCTAATGACCAAAACAAATATATCCATGACCTTCCCTTCTCTAATGCATAGTGCCTCGGGCAATCCGGTCACTCCTTTCATGCAATCACTCACCTCCCAAGTTCTGTTGGCATCCCCATTCGGGGCAGTCCATCCATTGGCAAGGCTTCCTCGCATCAAAAGATAAAAAAGCCAAGGCATATCCTTGCCTTAAAACCATCATACCATTCATAGCATGCTCATGGAAATCAAAGGACACTATTGGGTACCAATGTCCCACAATGGCCCTGCTCCTGAAGTTCTCTACCAGCATGTTGCTGCATGTTCCAATTTCTTTCACTATTGCTTCCAATTCTTGCAATCGATTTTAACCACCCAACCGGGCATGTTCATGCATTCCTATTCCAAGCACACAATTTCCATTAGATTCAAAATAAAATGAAATAACATCAAATCATACCTCATTAGTAGTTCATCAATAAGATACACTTGCAAGCATGTTCGTTACCTCTCACAACAATTCAAACTAACTTGTTTGATCAAAACATTGTGTATAACCATATCACATCTGGTTAGATCAAAACACAACCATCATAGATCAAAATTATAATCATATGTAACCATCATAAACCAGGATCATAGATCACATGCATAATAAAACTGAAATAAATGTTGATACTTATCCTTTAATCAATCATTGGCTTCCACTTTTGTCTTTATTTTGTATGCACTTTGGATTGTTTCCGCACCCAACAAACACCCAGTGCCTTCTCCTCAACCGTCTGCACACACACATAGTGTACATACCACACATACAACCACACACGGCATACCACACCATGCAATACATGCATCTACATATGACATACAACACAGACACCTACACCCAGTGTACAACACAACACAATACATACGTCTACAGACAATGTACAACACAACACAACACGTATACGTATGCAATGTACATCACAAGACATGCATCTGCACACAATGTGCGACACCAAAAATGCATACACATACACCTGATATATAACACAACTCATACATCTATACCCGATGTATAATGTGTGACCCAAAACATGTACCTACACCTGTCATACAACACAACAAAATACATGTACTACATAAAGTACAACACAAGGAATACACATGTCATGATACCATGACTATACAATTCACATACATAGTACCACATGTCCGCAACACATCATGTACAACGTGGACATAATACCACACGTACACTAGTACCATATATACAACATGTAAACAGTACCACTTGTACACCGCAACCACCTCCACAACATCACAAGTACACGACACCACCTACACAATGTGTATACAACGCCACATGTACACTACACCACCTGCACAATGTGTACACAATACCACATGTACATAGTACCGGATATATGACCCCACCTGTACACAGCGTCACATGCACGACATGTACACAACAGCACCTGCACACAATGCCACTTGTACAACATGTACACAACACCACATGCACATAACACCACTTCTACAATCATGCACACAACACCATATGTACATAGCACCACATGTAAAACATGCACACAACACCACATTTACATAGCACTGCATATCCAACATGTACATAGCATCATCTGTACCCAACACTACATATCCGACATGCACAAAGCACCATATGCACACAACGTTGCATATACATCATGCATACAGTACAATATGTACACAACACCGCATATACAACATGTACATTGTACCATCTATACTCATCACTGCATATGCAACATTCACACAACACTATTTGTACCACCTTGTACACAATCATTGCATGTGCACACACTATATATGCACAACATCACATATGCAACATGTACAACACATGCATAACAATAGTACCACACATATAAAACCACACTGTCTCTACCAAGCAACCTTATTTTCAGTGTTTTTTTGTCACCCATGCTTATCTTAGCATGCATAGCACCATCTATACCCAGCGCTGCATACGCAATATTCACACCACACTATCTGTATCACCTTGTACATAATCATTGCATAAACAACATGTACACATACCATATATGCACAACACCGCATACGCACAACATCACAGATGCAACGTGTACAACATATACAACATATGCACAACAATAGTACCACACATCCAAAACCACACTATCTCTACCAAGCAACCTTATTTTCAGAGTTTTTCTGTCATCCATGCTTATCTTAGCATGTCACAAAGCACATTGTTTTCATTCCGTTGATGTATCCTTTAGTGTTACCTATCATAACATAAACATAGGCATAATAAAAACATACAATATCAAATCATATCCACATGATATTGACCTCATATATTTGTCATGAATATTCTCCCCACTTGATTCCTCAAATCCATGGGCCTCTTCATGTCATTCATCTGCATAAAAAATCATTCCTCCACAAGAGTGATCCTTCATGACCATGTCAAACAGTGACACAGATACATGGATACATACATACATATACATAAACATTAGCATAAAAAAATCATGATCCTATCATACAACGATATGCATACATACACATACATACATAGAAACATCAACATAAAATAATAATGATCTAGTCAGTCAACAACATACATACATACATGTATACATATGTAGACATAAGCATAATCATAATCACAACATAATTACCAAATATCATAAGGTCTAGGTTAAGAGAACTTCTTTATTTATGCACAACATTGAGAACAAGTGTTCCCAACATAGCCAAGGCATCTGACGTCTCAGATCCATTCACTTCACCTTTCCTATTACCTTTCTCATGACTATACTGGCATTTTCCATTTACACCAATGGACCAAACCAATCTAACCAGTTGGCATAGTCTTACCCTCCGCTATGCTTACTCATGCACATAGCTTCATCTGAATCTTACATTACCTTTCGGGTACCACACAACTCTCCCCAAGCTCCATTAACTTTCTTCTTTCTCACCTAATTCCTAGGACTCAAAAATTAAAATGCAAGCACAAGAAACAAACAAGAAGAAAACCATGAAAACCAATAACAACATGACACCGCAATAAAGTGGCATAGATATGCACCAGACACACACAAAATCACAAATCAAGTGCAACAATCGCAAAATACCAAAAGCACAAGACTAACCACAGACACCATGACTCAATCCCCATGGTTCCCAAGGAAAGCTCAACCAGAGCCTTCTTTAAAATTTCATGGCAACCTCTCTTGCCGTGCAACTCCCTACATCATGTTGTCATTAACACATAATTGTTAGTGCATAAATAAACATAACAATACACCAGTTACCTTATCTTGTGGTGCCAAGCACTTTTCTTGCAACTGAACACATCCACGTCATCTCTCAAGGGACTCCAATTCCCTTGACAGATCCACTTGTAACTAGAGACTAGCTAATATACATGTCAAATACATGTTCATGAATCTAGCACATATCCACATAAGGTCAGACAAAATCAACGTTAAGGAGATTTCCTGTATGCAAGTCACTCATTCATTTGGAATTAGGGTTTCCAAACATAGCAAAAGGAATTCTTGTCCAATTCCTTTCTTTTACCCTTTTTACCTTGTTGCAATTAAGGCTTACTATGTACCGTCACATCACCCAATTTTTAGTTACATAAACACATCAACCATTACCTTGTCACGCTAATACCAAGCATGTTCCCGGCAACTTCTTACACATGTCAACCACGTGTTCCAAATATCAAGACAATCATATCTATCAATTTGAAATCAACTTTTACAAACAATCATGTCATAACCCATATTCAATTCATAGTCATTAGACATAATGCTACAACTATCAACTACATTCAAGTACATATCAACTGTCTCAACACATATGTATTATTACAATCATCTTAAAACAAGATCATTGGAATGCCTCATATTATGAAATTAATGAAACTTTCAACCAACTTGCAAACATACCATGCTAAATAAATCAATTAAACATCAAACACTCAAACACCAAATAGATGTCATAATCAAACAATCAAGCACAAAATATATGACAAAGCAACTCATACCTTAATGTACATCAGGGGAGGTTATCTTGTCTGCACAATCAATCCAATTAGCACAATATAAATTCAAAGCATATCAATTCAAACATAAATAAGATCATGATATCCATAACAATAACTAGTTAACATGTTCACATCATAAACTCATAAACATTTGTCATTCATGCCTAACAACCACATATACAAGGTCAATATAGATTAGTACAACACAATGTCACAATATGTTGACTCATACCTGAATGTCATAACCCTAACCATATGCATAGCCCATTTCAATTTAGCATGATACATATAACATCAAGATCTTAATGTAATAACCCTAATCATCAAGTTACTAGCATACACCAACAACAACAAGTTAACCTATAACATATTCATCAACAACATATAACATAATCATCAAGCTATCTAACATAATAGAAATGCATACAACCACGGCCTACTGTCATTCTTGACTATATGGCATGTGCTTATGACTATACTAATCAACTATCAACTATCATGTATGTAATCATAACATCAAAATACATGTACATAAACCTAATGTATATAACAATCCAATAACTTACATACATGCATGTCAAACATACAATACCTGTATGACAATCTGATCTTACCTCAAAGCCTAATGCAACAACCTTATTATGACGATCTGCATCTCCTCCTCTATCTCAGCCAACACATTAGCATCATAACAACCAATAGCGCCATGATGACCTAAATTGCATACAATGACTTCACAAGGCATGTTCTACCTACTATTCATGCATAACTATAACCAAAACCATACATGCATAGAAATTTCATATAGATGTATAACACATGATTACAAAACCATATACACATCATTCTAGCTAGAGTCCAGTCATCAATGCATGACCATAGCAACTACACAAACCATGACCTCATGCATGACAACAACAACCACATCATGTGCACTTAATAACATGTGAACACTGACGTGCATAACAAATGCATATACAACCATACACTCATCACAACGCATCCTAACAACAACATCATCAACCTTGACATGGCGACATCGCTACAACCATGATCAACACCATGCAAATGCAACAAGCACATGGACTACAAACATAAGGAACACACATGCAATTGACATGAATGCATGACCAACACACAACCCATCCAGTCCGAGGGGTGAACCATGCTCTGATACCACTCTGTAACACCCTCCTCCCACATCTACCCAAGAAACCAACCAGTCGGGGTAAACATGCGATGAGAGGCCACTATGATATGATTCGACCTCCTAATTCACGTTAAGGAAGTGGAACCCACTGAAACACACCATACAAACATTCAACATCAGTTTCAAGACCCCTGGGAATCAATCCAACACTTTAGAAAAATTGCCCTTGAGTCCCACTGAACTTTTGGACAAGTTAAGCCTCAGTCGCTCTCATGTTATAGGCATGACAATGTCTAGAAACCTAGAGTCACTCTCACAGGCTTTCCTGCCAGCGTCCAAAGACTCATTTAATTAGTGTTATCCTAGCGTCCCCGAGATTTGTACGACTTTTTCAGGCCCAGAGCCCAGGTCACTACCCAGAATTGAACCATCTCTTCAAAACAGTAAAATAACATGGAAATGACAGTACTAAAGAAAATACTTGTTTAAGACCTTGAATGGACCCCTACTAGCCATGACAGGCATTTCGTCAAACATATCACGAATATGTAAACTACAGGTGTAAATAACATATCTGAGCATAAGGGTCTCATACTTATCTAAGATTCACCATGAAGCATTGATGCCTCAACACATTAACTATCATTCCATCCATTAGACCATAGATACATTGTTCATTCATATACAAGGAGAAACATAATGAGAGTCATACATAGTTGATGTCATAAAACATATACAAACCATCATAATAGGGACAAAAATACCAATGAATTCACTGCCATATAAACCTCATATAATCCAGTACAATTCTCATAGAAATAAAAGGAGAAACAACCTATTATTGATGATGCAAAATCCAACTGAGTATGGAACTGCCACATTCCACCCGACCGTAGAATGGTTAAGTCAAATCTCTCTTCAAACATTCACCATCGAGCCATATTCCAAGCATGAATGTGGGATCTCATAGAAAACATCAATCAAAACTCATACAAGGCTTCCAGACGCCATCCACCTCAACCCATAAAATAGTGATTCCACCTCATGGTCGGACATCAAAAAACCATCATCAGATTGGTCTCCATCCAAGGCTTCTAGAGCGTTTGTTCCAACCAAGGCTTCCAGGACTAGTAACTCAACCCAAATATTATATAGGGCTTCTAGAGCATTTTTCCAACCAAGGATTCCAGGACTAGTAACTCAACCCACCAAGGGCTTCCAGAGCATTTTTCCAACCAAGGCTTCCAGGACTAGTAACTCAACCCAAACTGTTTCAAGGTTTCAGAGGATTTTTCCAACCAAGGCTTCCAGGAACTAATAACTCAACCCAAGCTAAAGAAACATGAGAACCAACCGAAAAAGAAAAAACAATGAAAATAAACCCACAATCACCATGGCTATCCAAGAAATGGCAAGGCTAGGCAATCCTCCATGCCAATGAGAGATCATGACCAAGAATCCACATGCATATGCCATGCATGCCAAAACTAGTGAAGGAAACATACATTCAACTCGGTACCTGCAAGCAAATATGATGTAGTTGTCGATACCGATTCCCTCTTACACTTTCTGCTCTTCCTTTGCCTTCTTTCTCCAAAAATCCAAGTCTGCCACACCCTCCACGAGTGCTCCAAGAAAACTGTAAGTCTCCAAGAGTATGAGACAGAGAGTGTTAAAATTGGCATCTAGGGCCAAACTCCATGTGGTTCAGCTTATTTATGGCAGCTGATATTTTTATTAGGTCCCTCTCGTCGAGAGGTGTAGGATTGATCTAAAGATCATCCGATTCTGATAAGTATTTATGGAGATGTGAATTTACTTTGATTACGAAATTATTATCAAGCCGACCAGCAACTTATAGCCCAAACATCGTGTCTATTCATCATCTACATGTTAGTATAAATAGAAGAGTATTTAAATTCATTTGTAACTCTCTTCAAGTGATCTCCTCTCCACATATTGGGTTTTTGGAGAAGGAGATACACTATGGATTATGTTGGCCTAGTATAATGATGCCCTAATGGAGAATGCAGTGATAAATCCGCAGGCAAGTTAGAAGTAGCTACAGTCAAAGTATATGGAGACACAGCAAATCAATATGTTGTTCATGAATAAATGTAATACGTTGTTCTTGGAAGACCTAGCCGCAGTCATAAAAGGGTATTGACTACACCATGTTTAGGTGCAGTCATTTTGAGACACTCTCGGCATCCTGTAATGTTCTCAGCACAGATCAGGCTCCGTCTATAGTGGATTTGGCAGCGTAGTTACACACACCACTTATACGAATACGTGGAAACATATATACACTATCCAGGAGTCATACCCAGGCACGAAGTGGATCTGGTAGCATGGTTACACACAAGGCACGCAGTGGATCTGGCAGCGTGGTTATATGTGGAAACATATATACGCAGTCATGATATACGTTGTCCATAAGACATACACAAGCAAACAGTGGATCTGGCAGCGTGCTTACACACAAGGCATGCAGTAGATCTGGCAGCATGGGTATATGTGGAATCATATATACGCAGCAATTCTATATACGCATATACATTCACAACAAATGCAGGTCATATGTAGATGTGGAATACGTTGCAAGCCGCAATCACATAGAGAGGAGCCGCAGTAGGGTTTGACTGCACCTAAGGTTTCGGTGCAGTCACAACCTCAATGCCAGGAGAAATGAATAATGTCATCGCAGTGAAGAAGAGTCTCAGCATACCAGTGATTTGAAGGAGGTATTTCACATTCTTTTGTGTGAGTATTGGAGCAAATCCGCTCTACAGGATTTATCATATTGTTTGGTGCAAATGATAAAGGAATGATGTAGTCTTAGCAGCATAATAGTAAGGGTTACATAATAAAGCAGTAATGAAAATCACTATCTCAACAAATATACAGTGATGACAAAGGTATATTGCAATAGTCCACATAATGATGACTTCAATAAAGAGCTCATTGACATAATGTAATGATTGTCTTAATGCGTCAATGAAATCATAGAGATCACAGTGAGTGGATCACGTTGATATGAAGCAACAGTGAAGATCTTTATAATGATGGTGCTGAAATGAGGATAGTTTAACCACTGAAAGGTTCTCGGGTCAATCCATGGAGGAAGAACTTCAAGAGAAAAGATTGGGTTGTGTCATACATAAAGAACATTATACAATGAGAGTGTATCTAGCACCCCAATAACGGACTGCAAAAGAGGATTAGAGATCTGGTATATGGATCTCGGTGACATGCAGTTGTGACTTGGAGTACAGCATGATGTATGAGATCATGTGCATGGGTAGCAAAATGATACATGGATCATGGACATAAAGGGCAGCATGAGATCATGGGCATAAAGGGCATCATGATGATGAACCGGATCATGGTCATGGGCAGCATGATGATAATCATGATTAGTGCAGCATGGTGCAGTATGCAGTGGTGCAGCAAGTGAACCAGATGCAGCACTACGATAGGTGAAGCCATCACCTTGGAGAATCAGTTGAAGTAGAATGTCTTCAACTGATCTCATCATTATACGAAATGATCTATGCTAGATCTAGATAAGTCATAGTGTTGACTTCTGTTGTAAATGTACTATCTCTCTCTCTCTCTGCTGAACTTTGAAGAACATAAAAGAAGAATTGATCAAGGGTTTCCCCACATTGTGGGGTTTGTTCCTGGCTAGCGCCACATCTTGTGTCCTCTTGTCTTGGCTTGTATTCTGTGATTTATATTTATGTTCTATTTGCAGTCTACTTTAATGTTGATGTGATTGCTAACTACAAATATTTAAATAAATTGCTCTCACATAGAACATACCTAAATTTAACATGGTATCAAAGCTAAGGTGAAGAAAATGCCCAAGAAAGAGTGAAAGAGCAATCACCAAAGACAGTTGGGACATGACAAAAGGATCAATGGGATCATTATCCCTCTTCTCATTCACTAAGGGTGAAGTGGAAGCAGAGAATATTATCAGAATGGCGCAGTGGAATTTCTGATGGCCTACATAAAGATCACTTCATTGGGAAGTTCGGATCTAAGGGTGGAAGGAAAGGCAGATGTCTTGGTTATAAGTTCAGCCCTCATGCGAAGGAGTGTCTGAATGGCAGAGGTGCAAGTCATCAAGGACACGGCCGACTCTTCAAAGAAAGCAAGGAACCCCAGAATCTCTTTTATGTACCTGATCACAAGAACCTGGTGTCCATATCGAAAATGGAAGTCAAAGATTTCAGGATGGCACTCATCGATGGAAAGGTACATGTTTGAAAATAGATTTTTCAAAGATGTTTTTGAGTTCAGGGTTGTATCAAGTTGCAGGAAGTCCATTAGGGGACCATGTCCACTAAAACAGAGCACTGGAGCTCCATGAGTCAGATGGTGACAGGGATGCCTGAATTCAAAAATAGCATGAAGGTACATGTTTAAGATGTACCGAAGGACAATCTTATAAGGGGACCATTCCCCTCATGCCACAGGTCCACAAGTTTGGAACAAGCCGAGGAGTTTGAGATTCATGATCGGGAATCTCATGTATGCAGGTGGTAGAAAGCCCTCTATGGCTTGAAGCAAAACACCCCAGGCATAGTATGGGAGGATCAGAAGCTGTCTGATGAAGTGGAGATTCACTAGGAGTGAAATCAATCCAAACCATCCAAAGGTTGTGAATAACAAACCTCTCATACCGGCACCTATGTCTGACAGGTGCTGACCCTCTCATTCGTAGAAGACAGAGGGAGTTGGATTCCGAATGTGGAAAGATAAACAGCAATCCTGTAACTACCTCAAAGATCTTAACTTTCAGAAGTTATATGGTAGTGATGTCGGACCAGATTTGGGAAAGTTCTTGGTGAACTTCCGTCTGGACATATGTTTTGCAGTTAGCATGGGGAGCTCATATTTGGTTGAGCCTCACTAGATTGGTGCCAAGAATCTTCTGAGATGTCTTCAGGGCACAATTTCTCATGGATTGAGATACACTGTCGGAAATATGAAAACTGCATGATTATTCGAATGCTAACTGGGCAGGCAGTGTGGAGGATCACTATAGCACTTTTCTGTGTTGGTTCTCTTTGGATTTTGCTTTGATATCATGGATGAGCAGGAAGCAGAAGTTGGTTGTTATAAGTACCGCCGAGACTGGATACATAAATATGAGTATGACCTCATATGAAGTTGCCTGGTTGTGGAAACTCTTCAATGAGTACACATGATGGATACCACTATGATTCTCTGTGACAACCAGAGGTGGGATTCAATTATTGAGGAATCTCATATTCAATGATTGCTCCAACAGATAGACATCAGATACTACCTTATCTGGGATATGGTAATTCAATGAGCAAGGAGGCTCCATCACACTGAGATGATGTACAGGTCGCTAAAGCCCCAAGCAAAAGATCAAATATGTGATCTTTCCGAACGACTTAGAGTCATCAAGAGACCCTTGTACAAGGGTCCTGCATGTTGCATACATTGAGGTCTGGGAGCTCTGGAGGCTTGCGGTTCTTACTGGAGCAACATACGACCACAAGGTGACTCACCCTCCCCTAGTGGTGTGCACTGGAACAAGATTATTCGCTCTCGTGGAACAAGATGATTGGCTCTCTTGTGGGACAGGATGATTCGCTCTCCTGTGGACAGGATGATTCGCTCTCCTATGAACAAGATGATTTGCTCTCTCGTGGGACAAGATGATTCGCTCTCCTGTGTAGCAAGATGATTAATTCTCTTGTGAGGCCTGGATGATGTGTTCTCCATGGTGATTGTGTAGCAGGATGATTAATTCTCCTGTGAGGACAGGATTGATGACGTTCTCCTGTTGAGGCATCCTACCCATGCAGTATGGGACTCATGGGAAGTACCTCTCATCTAATCAATGAGCAGGGAAATGAGGATAGGGACCATAGTTGTACTGATGGATGCATCTTTGTATCTACCGTACTCCCTATGATAGGATGACCTTCATTGATCTAGGATCAATGATACTGGTCTGGGACTAGTGGTAGGAGTTGTACCTACTATGACGCTAACTTCGGGTCAGTTGAGACTGGTCTGGGACCAGTGGTACATACTCTGAGACTGACTTCGGGTCAATGGAGGACTAGTTTGGGACCAGTGGTAGGAGTTGTACCTACTATGACGCTGACTTCGGGTCGGTTGAGACTAGTCTGAGACCAGTGGTACATACTCTGAGACTGACTTCGGGTCAGTGGAGGACTGGTCTGGGACCAATGGTAGGAGTGGCACCCACTATGACGCTAACTTTGGTTCGGTTGAGATTGGTCTGGGACCAATGGTACGCACTCTGAGACTGACTTCAGGTCAGTGGAGAATGGTATGAGACATTCTCGATCAATTCTTCTTCTTCATAGTTCAACAGAGAAAAGTTGAGCAGAGCAGAGCTAGCAGAGCAGAGCCAGCAGAGTTAGCAGAGCTGAGCTAAGCAGAGCAGAGCCAGCAGAGCTAGGCAGAGCAGTGTAGGGCACTGATGGCAGAGATACTACAGTTAGACATATGGATCAGTGGATGGAGTTCTCCCTAGTTGAGAGGGAGTGTTAAAATTGGCATCTAGGGCCAAACTCCATGTGGCTCAGCTTATTTATGGCAGCCGATATTTTTATTGGATCCCTCTTGTCGAGAGGTGTAGGATTGATCTAAAGATCATCCGATTCCGATAAGTATTTCTGGAGATATTAATTTATTTTGATTATGGAATTATTATCAAGCTGACTAGCAAATTATAGTCCAAACATCGTGTCTATTCATCATCTACATGTTAGTATAAATAGAAGAGGATTTCAAGTCATTTGTAACTCTCTTCAAGTGATCTCCTCTCCACATCTTGGGTTTTTGGAGAAGGAGATACACTATGGATTACGTTGGCGCCTAGTATAATGATGCCCTAATGGAGAATGCAGTCACAAATCCACAGGAAAGTTAGAAGTAGTTGCAGTCAAAGTATATGGAGACACAGCAAATCAATACGTTGTTCATGAAGAAATGTAATATGTTGTTCTTGGAAGACCTAGCCGCAGTCATAAAAGGGTATTGACTGCACCATGTTTAGGTGCAGTCATGTTGAGACACTCTCGGCATCCTGTAATGTCCTCAGCGTAGAATAGGCTCTGTCTATAGTGGATCTGGAAGTGTGGTTACACACACCACTTATACGGATACGTGGAAAAATATATACGTTGTCCAGAAGTCATACCCAGGCACGCAGTGGATCTGGCAGCATGGTTATACACAAGGCACGCAATGGATCTGGCAGCGTGGTTATACGTGGAAACATATATACACAATCATGATATACGTTGTCTAGAATACATACACAGGCACGCAGTGGATCTGGCAGTGTGGTTACACATAAGGCACGCAATAGATCTGGCAGCGCGGTTATATGTGGAATCATATATATGCAGAAATTCTATATACGCATATACATTCGCAGCAAATGCAGGTCATATGCAGATATGGAATATGTTGCAAGCCGCAATCACATAGAGAGGAGCTACAGTAGGGTTTGACTGCACCTAGGGTTTCAGTGCAGTCACAACCTCGATGCCAGGAGCAATGAATAACATCATCACAGTGAAGAAGAGTCTCAGCATACCTGTGATCTTAAGGAGGTATCTTACATTCTTTCGTGTGAGTATTGGAGCAGATCTGCTCTACAGGATTTATCATATTGTTTGGTACAAATGATAAAGGAATGATGTAGTCTCAACAACATAACAGTAAGGGTTACATAATAAAGCAGTAATGAGAATCACTGTCTCAACAAATATACGGTGATGAGAAAGGTATATTGCAACAGTCCACATAATGATGACTTCAATGAAGAGCTCATTGACATAATGTAATGACTGTCTTAGTGCATCAATGAAAGCATAGATATCACAGTGAGTGGATCACGTTGATATGAAGCAACAATGAAGATCTCTGTAATGATGGTGTTGAAATGAGGAAGATCTCAGCAGCAATGGAAAAGAGGATTAGAGATCTGGTATATGGATCTCGGTGACATGCAGCTATGAATTGGAGTACAGCATGATGTATGAGATAATGTGCATGGGCAGCACAATCATACATGGATCATGGACATAAAGGGCAGCATGATGATGAACTGGATCATGGTCATGGGCAGCATGATGATAATCATGATTAGTGTAGCATGGTGCAGTATGTAGTGGTGCAATGAGTGAACCAGATGCAGCACTACGATAGGTGAAGTCGTCACCTTGGAGAATCAGTTGAAGCGAAATGTCTTCAACTAATCTCATCGTTATACGAAATGATCTATGCTAGATCTAGATAAGTCAAAGTGTTGACTTTTGTTGTAAATGTATTATCTCTCTCTCTCTCTCTTTCTCTGCTGAACTTTGAAAAACATAAAAGAAGAATTGATCAAGGGTTTCCCCACATTGTGGGGTTTGTCCCTGGCTAGTGCCACATCTTGTGTCCTCTTATCTTGGCTTGTCTTTTGTGATTTATATTTATGTTCTATCTGCAGTTTACTTTAATGTTGGTGTGATTGCTAACTATGAAAATTTAAATAAATTGCTCTTGCATAGAACATACCTAAATTTAACAGAGAGAGAATAGAAGAAAGCTCCACCAAAACCTGTCAAAAGCTCACACTAACCAAGCCCGAGCTAAGAGATTAACATTGACTAAGAGCTTACCCACTGATCCTCAGAAACCTTTTTATCAATGAGGCCCCTATTTTCTTCATTTTCCATTATTTTCCTTCGATATCCTCCTCACATGCAACCTATGACCTTTCACCTTCATTTTCTCCTAATTTCCATTATTTTCATAAATAAATCTGCCAAAAAGGCCATTTTTCCTTTCCAAAGCCTTAGCCATTACCTTTGGCAATTTCCTTGGCTATAATAAACTGAATCAACACCCACTAGGATGTCTTGTCAAACATTCATCTTGGAATACGTGCCCCATCAATCATGGTCTTATATATTTTTACATGAGTTTTTTAACCAGGGTTGTTACAATAGGCGGTTGGCCACCAATATCCACCTGGATCATTTCTCTTTGTTATTTCATATGTAAATGTATTGGTTTATATGTGAATTCTATGGCTGAGGTATCCTTGGTATTTTTGTTGTTATTACGCTGGTTGTGAGTTTGTATTATGACAGTGGCTATGTATGACTCTCATCATGTTTTACTTGTAAATGAATGAATAATGTATATGTGCCCTAGTAGATGAAATGACAGATAATATTTTGAGTCATCAATGCTTCTTAGAGATTCTCATATAAGTATGAGACCCCTATTCTCATATTTGTTGTTTACACGTGTAGATTACATATTTGTGACATGTTTGATGAAATTCTTTTCATGGCTAGTAGGGGTCCAGTCAAGTTCTTATTCAAGTAATTGCATTTGCATCCTTATTCTGTTGTTATCTTTCAGTTCTGAAAGTGTCATTAAGTTCTGGGTAGTGACTTGGGCTCTAGACCTGAAAAAGTGTCTCAAATCCCGAACACACATACACAACACTAGGAAGAAAATTCCCTAGATGCATGCATACCCATGTTGTGGGAGCGTCTAGAGCCTCCTGGACGCATGCTTGTCTATATCAAGGGAGCGCTTAGGGGTTTAATGGTCTAAAAAACTAGTGGGACCCAGGGGTTAGTTACCTGAGTGGCTTGGATGTCTCTTGGGAGTTTTTTTGTTGATGTGGAAGGTCTGTATGGTGTGTTTCCATCAGTTCCACTTCCTTAACTGACACATAGGGAGTTGAATCATATCATAGTAACTTCACGTCACATATTTACCCCGGTTGGATGGTTACTGTTGAGAAATCTATGGCATCATTAGTTAGGAGATTTATCTTCTTGATAATTGCTTGTGATATACTTTTACTTTTTGGATTATGAACTTCTCCTCGTTATGTTATTATTATGTTCTTCTCATCAAGACAATTACCAAATGAACAATAAAAGACAAGAGACACAGTGTGTAGGCTTGTCAGCCAGGGCCAAAACCTCTCACTCTTTTAGAGGAAAACCTAATCAAGAATTCTTCTTATAGATCTTAAATTAACGAATACCAAGACCATGACAAAGACGCTTGACTCTAGAGTCCTCCCAAGACACTTATCACTAGCTTCCTTGATGTTCTACCTCTTCCCTTTCTCGTCTTCCTTCTACAGTCTCAAACTTCTCTTCTTAGCTTCCTAAAGAATCTCAGTCTCTTTTCTTCCTCACTACTCTTCTCGGATTACCTAGAGAATCTCGGTCTCTTAGGTTAACCCTATTCCAGAAACCTTAGAACAATCTTTACTCCTTGATTAGTCTCTTCAAGAGAGAGGAATATAACACTTCTCCTCGGCTTCTTCTTGCGAGATCCTATACCCAAACAAGGTCACCTTAATGCAGCAGCAAGTTATTCGACCTTCTCTCTATGCTTTTGGACCTACTTCCTTCGTACATGGGAGAGTATACAAGACCAAATCAGAATCCCCAAAATAATCCCTTCCTTTGCTATCCTTTCTTTGTTCTTCGCACTTCTTCTTCTTCACCGAATTTATTGCCTCTAAGTGAGGCTGAGTGTGGCTATATATACACGTTGCCTCATATCCTTTAGGCCGACATGATCATAAGGAGGAGGGTTGACATCATCTTCTAGGTTTCTTCATTTGTTGTAGGCTGACTTGGAGAGGGCTAGTGACAAGGTCTTGGAGGGTTATTTTAAATAGACAAGTGCGACTCTTTACAATGCATAACATGACTTCTTTACATGAAAATGACTCTTTTATTCTTTTACGACTAGATGACAAAATTCCTAAAGGCTCTCAATGGGAGCCTTGACTCAAAAATAAAATATCTTGCTCATGAAACCCATGATGCAAGCATTACAATATTTTGTTTTTCTTCTTTACATCTCTTTACATAAATCACAATTACATGTCATTATGAACACTGAACCTAGTTACACTTTCAACACTCCCTCTTAAATAGGGAGGTATTCAGAATGGTACTTGGCCATTCTCAATCTAAAGAATTTCTCATAAGAAGAATCAGATTGGTAACCCATTTGTTTAGCATCATATCAACCAACATTGTTACATAGCAAGGCCTTGACTAACAACTCTATCTCTCCACAAGATCTGAGCTCAATGTTGGCGAGACTAATGATTTAGAGACACTCTCATTATCGTCTCTCTCGGAACATACCCTACCCAAGTACTCAGGGTATGTTCCATGAGGACTATTCTTATCTTGGACTCCCCAACCCTCAAAGAATATTGGTCTTCCATGACTACTCTTCTTTCGGATGCCCTATCTCATCCTCAAAGAGTATCAGATGCCAAATTATTACCCATTCCTCTCATTCTCACACAAGGAATGTACCTAAGCTCCCTCTTGGCTTAGGAATTTCCAAGTAAGAAGCTTTCTAGTTCCCTTTCAAAATAGGAACCTTCAACAGCTCCTCAAGTGGAGATGATGGAACAACCAATTGCTTTAAGAACTCCTTTCTTTGATGTCATGAATTTCTTCTTTTTTGTGGAGTCTTCATATTTTAGGACTTCTTAATAGGGAAAACACCATCCATCACTTTCATCCATTAGTCATGTCATCATTCCTTTCACCAAAAAGTGATCCATCGGTCTTCATCTGGCATTGATTCATGTTATGCTACCTTCATCATGCTTTCTTTTTCGAAAGGTTCTTGCATCCTTCTACATGGTTCTTCATTAGAGTCTTCATACCTTTCTGGGAGATATCATAGTCAAATCTTCTTGGTCCTTCGGATGTTGACTTCCTTTACCATAGTTGCATAGCTTCATGATCTCTTCCTTCCTTTATTCACACATTTCATTCCCAGGAGCTTCAGAGTTCCTTAGTTGTAATCAAATACCTCATGTTTCCATATGAGGACATATTATGCTGATTTCATCTAATAAATACGTGACTCATGCATTCTAGCATCATTTTGAGGGAGGAAATTTCTTCTTTGATCATGCCTCTTAAGAGAAATTATCCATGTTGTCTACAACCATATGACATGACTTCCACAATATTAAATACATACCTCATCTTTCCATTGGGCCATCCATACTTCCTGCAACAACTTCCTTGGATTGAATGAATTTCATTCCCTTGATCTACTTCACTGTCATGTTATCATATCATCATTCTATGAATTCCACAAGATTGGAATTCTTGAAGAAACACTTACCTTTCCTCTTACTCGTAGAATCTTATATTGAAGATTCTATCAGAGAATTTTTTAGGATCTTGCATATCCTATCTTGCCCATGCTATCTTTTGACAGATGTATGATAACCCTTTTTTTCAGATGACTTCTTATCATTATCACTTGATCTTTCAATGAGGTTTCCCATAGCTATATCCTACATATTTTATTTCCATAGGTGTTGTTCCATACATCCATCATATTACATATGTCATGATCTCTTACTTATAATGCTTTTACCATGATGTAATTCTCTAATATAATGCATCTTATCTCATTTACAATGCTTCCTATCTACAACAGAAGAGTACCTTTTTAGTGAAGGAGATTCTCTTAGTCATAGTATATATCTTTCACTTCCTCCTTCTTAGGCTTATTTGTCTGACACTCTTCTACTTCTTCAATACTATGGGCTTCTTCCTTATTTCTCTTGTTATTGTCCCTTTTAATCTTAGGACAATCTCGTCGATAGTGCCCATATTCTTGACATCCATAGCACTGTACCTTAGCCATATTCTTCTTCTTCTTTTGAGGACCAAATTTTCCAAACTTTCCTTTTCTTCTTGACATAACAACATATGCTTGATTCTGCTCATTTGATCCTACATCAATCTTTTCTTTCAGTCTAGTTTCTTTGATCCTGCATAGATACCATAGATCTTGGAATGGAGTAGCTTCTTTCTTCCCATAAATACTTGAAGTAAAGTTACCCCATTCTTCTAGTAGTGCATTTAATACCATTGTTTTCATTTCTCTATCAGACATGACTTCGCTTAGATCTTGCAGTTGATCCCTTATCTCAGAAATCCTCATAAATTATGAGGCTATTTCATCTTCCTTTTCCATCTTTAGCTTGTAGAGTTCCTGCCTTAATGAGATTACTTCTTCTGCAATGCTTATGAAAAACAACTTTGCCAATTTGACATATATAGCTTTTGCAGTGTCTCATTTTGATACATATGGGATAAGAATCTTTGATGGATTCTATGAGAATCCTTTGGGCCCTCACTTCCCCCTTCATGAATCTAGCATGTGCTTGAGTATCTTCTTTGGTAGGTTGGGTTATTGACCCCTTTATGTGATCCATGACCTCATTCTCAATGAGATTTAGGTCAGTTCTTTTCTTCCATGCAAGGAAGTTTGAAGCCCCAACCAATTTGTTGCTTTCTTTGCAAAAAGACATTTTGATAGTATCAGATGAAGTCATAAACTTACTATAGTGATTGATGCTTACTTCCTCCTTAATATTAATGTTGATTGAAGATTACTCCTTGAAGAATTGATGAGAGAGGGCTTGCTTCATGATCCTTCTTGAATGTTCTAGCCTTCTTTCGTTGATGATCTTGGAAAAGCTTCTAGGTTTTTGGTATGATGAAGATCTTGATATCTTGCTTGGTGTTTTTTGACTTGCTTTCATCCTTCTTTGAAGCTCGATTCTCGTGTGTCTTCTTGCTTGAATGCCCCTTCTTGACTTTAGCACCTAAGCTCTGATACCATGTTGAGAAATCTAGGGCATCATTAGTCAGGAGATTTCTCTTCTTGATAATTGCTTGTGATATACTTTTACTTTTTGGATTATGATCTTCTCCTCATTATGTTATTATTATGTTCTTCTCATCAAGACAATTACCAAATAAACAATAGAAGACAAGAGACACAGTATGTAGGCTTGTCAGACAAGGCCAAAACCTCTCACTCTTTGAGAGGAAAACCCAATCATAAATTCTTCTTATAGATCTTCAATTGATGAATACCAAGACCATGACAAAGACCCTTGACTCTAGAGTCCTCCCAAGACACTTGTCACCAGCTTCCTTGATGCTCTGCCTCTTCCCTTTATCGGCTTCCTTCTAGAGTCTCGAACTGCTCTTCTCGGCTTCCTAGAGAATCTCGGTCTCTTTTCTTCCTCACTACTCTTCTCGGCTTACCTAGAGAATCTCGATCTCTTAGTTTAACCCCATTCCAAAAACCTTAGAACAATCTACGCTCTTTGATTAGTCTCTTCAAGAGAGAGACCTATAGTACTTCTCCTCGGCTTCTTGCGAGATCCTATGCCCAAACAAGGTCACCTTAATGTAGCAGCAAGTTCTTCAACCTTCTCTCTATGATTTCGGACCTGCTTCCTTCGTACATGGGAGAGTATACAAGTCCAAATTAGACTCCCCAAAAGAATTCCTTTCTTCGCTATCCTTTCTTTGTTCTTTGCTTCTCTTTTAGTCCCTTTCTTCATACTTCTTCACCAAATTGTTGCCTCTAAGTGAGGCCAAGTGTGGCTATATATACACGTTGCCTCATGTCTTTTAGGCCGACATGATCATAAGGAGGAGGGTCGACATCATCTTCTAGGTTTTTTCATTCGTTGTAGGCCGACTTAGAGAGGGATAGTGACAAGGTCTTGGAGGATTATTTTACATAAACAAGTGTGACTCTTTACAATGTGTAAAATGACTTCTTTACATGACAATGACTCTTTTATGACTAGATGACAAAATTCCTAAAGGCTTTCAATGGGACCCTTGACTCAAAAATCAAATCTCTTGCTCATGAAACCCATGATGCAAGCATTACAATATTTTATTTTTCTTCTTTACATCTCTTTACATAAAATCGCAATTAAATGTCATTATAAAGACTAAACTTAGTTACGCTTTTCAACAGTGACTTGGGTAAATGTGGGAAAAGGGTGTTACATATACACTTAATAATTATTGATAATTAAATTAAAATTCTAAAAACATTATTCCAAAATAAACATACTCATAACATAATAACTTATAACTTGAGAACATGCTACTAAACCAAACATACTACTAAACCAAAAATATACTAAACTAAACATGAACCAAAAATATATATAACTAGGTTGTTTAGCACCGTACCATAGTGAAAACATACTACTAAACCAAAGATTAACCATAATTTTGTGACAACTCTTCAAATTTAGCCTACAAATTTATTTTATTAATATAAATCATTCTCAGCTCCAGTTCAGTTATATATATAAAATATAGAATTTTATTCTTATTTTTTTTATCTGATTTCATATTTTGATTTTTTTACTTGCCTTATTCTTATGGGGTAAAAACATAAAATTATGGTAATTTCACTTTCTAAGAAAAGATAAAATAATATAAAACTTTATTATTATATTATCTTTAATTATTTTTACATTCCCAAAAATACAAACTTAAAATATTACCAGCATAAACAAACTTAAAATATTACCAGCATAAATCTATCTTAAGCACAAATAGGGATCAAATTTTTTAGTGTGCAAACTTATTTTAGAGTGGATAGGATCAATTTTATTAGTGTGCAAACTTATTTTAGAGTGCAAAAGGCAATTTATAATTTTTCATTGTTTAAATTGTATTTTTGAATAATATAGAGATTACGTAATGCCTATATTGAGCCATTTTATGAGGACACATTAAAATAGTTTTTTTGTTATTAATATATTTTAAGTATACATCAATATTAATTCATATTAAAATATTTTATTAATACCCACATTGGATATTTTGTTCTATATAACATACAATATTTTCTTTTAACATTTTTATATATATGAAAAATGATACCACATTTTTATATATATAAATATATATATGAAAAATGATATCACGTGTTAAAATATTTTTGAAAAATATAAGGTTTAAACATCTTAGTCACTTTTTTATTTTTATTTTAAGAGAGACATGTCAACTCCAAGTTGAGGACAGATAGACACCCATAATGGACACACATATTACACATTTCTTTCGCACTTACACATTACTTTCACACTATGCTGTAAAATGACACTATTGGCTAAATAAGTTAGACCATATAAAAAAACATAAAATAATATACAACGAAGTTCTAGGTTGATTACTTTTAGTTAAATAAGTTAATTACTTATACCTTGTGAAAAAAACATAAAACAAAATGAACTCCACAAACCCACTTTTATATATATAAAACGAAATTGATACCCTTATTTCGTATAGTCTCTCATATTCAAATGTAAAATGTATAACGAGATTCTAAAACATCTTTGTACCATGAAAAATAGAATTATTCAGAAACATAAATAAATGTTAATAAAACATAGATATAAAACAAACGGTAAAACCCTTTGCTCGAACACCTCGAAACTTCGTTCTCTATCTCGAACACATCAAACCTTCATTCTCTATCTTATCTGTAACTCCTATACGTTGGACTGTACATGCAACTTTCAGCAAATGCCAGCAAGTCTGCAGGGCGTGGCAGGCGGGTAGCTAACCCTGAAATTTAACACAAAACATCATTAAACATCATCACCATTACCTTCAATTCAGGGAATCCTTCATACATTTTATCAAGTGAATCAAAACTGAGATCTTAATTAATCTTCAACATAGGAAGAATCAAGTGAATCAAAACTGAGATCTTAACATAGGAAGAAAGAGGAGGCACATATAGCAGCGAGAAATAAAATTGAGCTTATATTTTTTATTGAGCTGAGAGGCTTATTCTACATTCCAGTGTGATATGTAACTTTGTCCATCTGTCATTAAATTTGAAATTTTGATGAAGTTGATATTTTGCTCATGTCCGCCAAATAAAAATTAAAAAATAAAAAAAAAAAATTAAATAACTATACAAAATATAAATAATATTGTTTCATAAAAAAATTTGAGCGTCAAAAAATTTTATCTCTCCGCTCATATTAAATCTGTATTTAAAATAAATCCAAATAAAAATTAAAAAATAAAAATAACTATACAAAATATTTAAATAATATTAATTCATAAAAAAATTTGAGCGTAAAGAAATTTGATCCCTCTCCCCGCTTATATTAAATCCGTATTTAAAATAAATAAGAAATATGTATTCTACTTGATTAGATGGTATTCTATTTAATGAGATCCTCCATGCTTGTATAATGCCCGAGAAATATGTATTCTACTTGATTGGATGGTATTCATTCTACTTGATTGGATGATAGAACGTTTGAAAATAGCCAAAAACAATCAGATGTTTAAACCTAAGATGTATTTATATTAACTTGTATTTACTAAAGAGAAATCAGAAAACAAGATACAATTTTTTTATTTTTATTTTAAATTCAATAAATCTATGTTGAAAATGACCCAAAATAACAACATGAACTCATCATACAACCCTTTCATGTTTAAATTTTTTTATATAAATTTAGTTTATGAATTAAAAGTTTATTATACTATTTCATCATGGATATTTTTCAAAATTCTCTTCATAAATTATCAACTTTAATAATGTTTCCTGGATATCTCAATGCACCTTGTTTTTTGTTTTCCAAGTGAATAAGCAAACTTTATGAACCACAAAATCACAATTGTTGATCAAAATCCTCAGAAACGAACCTCAAATGTGGTCAAACCATTCTCTCTGCAAGGAGGTAGAGGGCAATTTATTTAGTACAATGGTCACTCAATTTTTCTCACGCAAAACAAAAGGCTGCTGCCATTCAACCTCGAGAATAACTCACAAGACAAAGACAAGAATGAAGAACAATTATAACTCACAAGACAAAGACAGGAATGAAAACAATTGGAAACATTGAAATCACAGGGGGAATTTGGGTGGATTTCATGCCTTTCTCATCATTAAATAGATTATAAATATTTAATCCTGACAATGTGTAAAGATATTTAGGTGTAATCGCTTTTAGAATTAATCAGACCCACAATTAATTGTCTAACTATTCTAATTAATTAATAGGAGAGATTATACTTTAACACCCCCTCATTAGGATTGACAATGTGTAATGTTCTCTCTAAAACTCAGAAGTTATTCTTCCCCATTCCCCATGGTTTGTTGATCCTGAATCTATATCTACTAGTTGATATCTAGATCCACAAAATTAAAGGAATATATCACTATAGTTGACAAGATTGCAAATAAAGTGACAGTGAATATCAATATGCTTGATTTTCTTGTGAAAAACACAGTTTTTTTAATGCAATTGTTTAACTATTGTCGAAAAAAATAGTAATTTACTCATTTTACACATGTACAAGATCTTTCAAAAATCTTCTTAGTCATACTACATAGCGTGATGTTGTAGTTGTTACATATTTTGCTTCTACAGAATATATTAAGACAATGGGTTGTTTCTTAGAAGCCAATGAGATCAAGTTTTTTCCCCAATGAAAAGCATGTCTTGAAACATTTTTCCTATCATCAATATTGCCATAAAAATCATTGTCTGAGTATCTTGTAAATGTGTTGTATTCAAAACTTGTGTACCACAATCCAGAATCAGTGGTACCTACAATATACCTTAAAATTCATTTTCCAACTTTCCTGTGTGATTCCTTAGGAGACTCCATAAATTTGGAAATGAAATTAATTGCATACATAACATCAGGTTTAGTTGCAGTAAAAAGTACATGAGGCTGCCTACAAGCCTCTTATACAATTTTGTTCCTATTGCAATAGGTATCTCTGTTGGTTTGCATTTGTCCATCATGAACCTCTTTAACCTCTTTAAGATGTCTATAGCATACA
This sequence comes from Pinus tabuliformis, assembly GCA_031772625.1. Taxonomy (NCBI): domain Eukaryota; kingdom Viridiplantae; phylum Streptophyta; class Pinopsida; order Pinales; family Pinaceae; genus Pinus; species Pinus tabuliformis. The sequence goes on from CM062816.1 coordinate 834,280,146, forward strand.
TTTGTTGACCTATGATAATCCCTTGAGCAAATTGCTTCACTTCAATTCCCAAAAAGTACTTCATCAGGCCACGGTCTGTGATCTCAAATTCTCTTTTCATGGCAGTTTTGAATTCATCTAACATCAAAATTTCAGTATATATCATGTCATCAATATAAATACAAACTATAAGGCATTTACTTTGATCTGATCCAGTATAGAGAGGGGGTTCGTTATTGCTCTTATTAAGCCCATTGTTGAGTAAATGCGAGTCAATCCAAGTATACCAAACCCTTGAAGCTCACTTAAAGTCATATAAAGTGTTTTTCAACTATGCACTTTGTACTCTTGGCCTTTTACATCAAATCTTAGTGGTTGCTCAACATACACCTTCTCTTCTAGTTTTACATTGAATAAGGATGACTTCATATTCATCTGGTAATATGGCCATTTGTTCTAGGCTGCAATGGCTAACATAGTTCTAATGGTATCCAACCTTTCCACTGGAGCAAAGGTTTCACCATAGTCAATACCGAGTCACTGAACAAATCATTTAGCAACTATCCTTGCCTTATATTTTTCTTCCTTGCCTTTCTCCAATTTTTCCTTGTAAACCCACTTAACAGTTAACACCAATGCTAGTTTTATATGTTACGATATCAACAACATTCCATCTCTCATTCCTTTCAATAACTTCAATCTCTGCATTCATAGCCTATTCTTTAACTACCTCTTCAAAATAAGTAGGTTGATAAAATAATAAGGAAAAATTAACTTTGTTGATCCATGTCATCGCACTGCTCAAATATTTCTCATAAGGTCCTTGTTCTTTGATTTATCACCTCTTCTAACTCATTGCTAGAAGAAGGGCCATTTCTTTGATTTTTCATTGAATCTGCTAACTCTCTATTAAAAGAAGAATTGTCTTCTTATGTTTGCACCTATAACCTTGGTAATATTGGTGGAGGGACTTGTTTTCCAAAACTTTCCACCTATTCATTTATTGAGAGAGATGAATTTCTATTATGCATTGCTCCATTCTCTTTATCATTCCAAGATTTTTCCTCCACGAATTTTACATCTCTACTCACCACAACTTTCTTAGTGAATAGATTATACAATCTATAGGCTTTGGATTGTTCATTGTATTCAATGAAAATGCATTTTTCACTCATGTTGTCAAGTTTCCTCCTTAGCTCTTTTGGGACATGTGCATATGCAATACAACCAAAAACTTTGAAATGAAACGCACTTGACTTTATGCCACTCCATGTTACTTGAGACACTTTACCTTTCACGCTATTTTTTGAAGGTCTATTCAATAAGTAGACTGAACAAACAACAACTTCAACCCAAAAATCACTGAACAAATTTCTAGCTTTGAGCATACTCCTTGCCATGTTCATAACGATTTGATTATTTCGTTCATCCACTCCATTTGATTATTTCGTTCATCCACTCCATTCTGCTATGGAGTATATATGGTGGTGAACTGCCTTTTAATTCCCTATTGTCTACAAAAATTTGAGAATTCCTTTGAGACATACTCTCCTCCATCTAATCTGAGTATAGGAGGCTTTTGGAAAAAAATCTCTTTCCCTATTGTCTACAAAAATTTGAGAATTCCTTTGAGACATACTCTCCTCCATCTAATCTGAGTATAGGAGGCTTTTGGAAAAAAATCTCTTTGATGCTTCCAAAAATGAAAATTTCACAAGTGCTAATTCACTCATTCAATATGGGCGATCCCTTAACCATATATTGTTTCTGTAAGAGATTAAGACTTCTAAAAGGTAGGTGACCATACCTAGTTTGCCACAACCACATCTCATTTATTCTTGAGACATTTTGAGCATATGACAACGATATATTTACACTTCTCGAATTCAGTGAGAACATTCTATTCTGATTAAGACTTCTAAAAGGTAGGTGACCATACCTAGTTTGCCACAACCACATCTCATTTATTCTTGAGACATTTTGAGCATATGACAACGATATATTTACACTTCTCGAATTCAGTGAGAACATTCTATTCTTGGTCATTTAGAACTTTGTAACAAGTATTCTACTAGGTGATTTATGGAGTGTGCATGTGGTGTCCTTGAATATGACAACATAACAATTTTGAGTCAATTGTCCAATACTTAACAAAATATCTTTAAGATTTGATATATAAAAAAATTCATAAATATATTTCTTTTCATTTTGCTTAGTTAAGACAGACACAACACCTTTGCCTATGGCCTTGACATGATGGTCATCTCCTAAAGTAATTTCAGGTTGAATATAGTTATCAATATAAAAAAATAACTCCCTGTTACCTATCATGTGATTGTTGTAGCCACTATCCAACAACCAAAGATCCTTGCTTTGATCTTCTTCAGTTATTTGACATGAGCTAAACATTGATTCAAATTTCTCTTCTTCAATGTCAGAGATATTAGCTTTAGCTTTTCCCTTGTTCAAATATGATTCTTTCTTTTGGAATTTACTTTCACAATATCCACATTTTTTGTAGTAATAACATTGCATCTTATTCCTCTCTCTCTTATTCTGGAAGTATCTAGGCTGATTTGATCATCTTAATTGTTTTAGCGTAGTTGTTCCTTCTACTTGATGACTACCTTTTCCTTTACCAATAGATGCTTGAGTCTTGAACGCATGTTCTAAGGACTCCTCTTCCATGTTAATTCTTGATTCATGAGACAAAAGAGATCTCATTAATTCTTCTACTATCAATTTGAACAAATATTTTGACTCCTCTATGGCAATGACAACCATCTCAAACTTCCAATGTAGGCTCTTGAAAAACTTTCTTTGCCTTTTTTTAATCTTTAATTGTCTTTCCATGAGTTCCGAGCTAATTCAAAACTCTCATCACTATGATCATGAACTAGTCAATGTTTTCTATCCTTCATCTTCAATGTTTCAAACACTCGTCTAAGGGTTTGAATCTATATCATTTCCCTAGTATGCTAACTCCATCCTTTCATCTTCAATGTTTCAAACACTCGTCTAAGGGTTTGAATCTATATCATTTCCCTAGTATGCTAACTCCAAAATATTTATATTTGGATGCTCCAATTATCTTGGGAAAAAATTGAGTCATGAACACTGGATCCAATTTGGTCTTGCTCTCCTTTTTCATTGACTTTACTCCACATTAGACATGGCTTACTGGATCCAAAATTTGGTCTTGCTCTCCTTTATCATTGACTTTACTCCACATTAGACATGGCTTACAAAGTTGTTTTATCTAGCTTTGAGAAACCATTCTCCATTGTTTCCCAACAATCATGTACCTGCAAGAAGGATTTCATTGTAATGTCCCAAGGGGATTTTTTTCCTTTTCTGTTATAGGGTTGCAAGATAAATTATGCTTCATCGAATTCCTTTCAAATCCATACACAGGTAATATAGAATATACAACAATATAATTGAGCAGCAAATTCCACAACACATCAATGACTCACAATAGTTCAGTTTAACAACTAATCCTGGTTATCACACCAACAATTTTGATTATGTAACAATGGCAGTCCTTCCAGATAAATAGTAGCAATACAATGATCCACCAATACAATTCTAGTTATTTAATGATTACAACTATCACTATCAGTGCTGTTATACAACAACTAGTTTTCAATGGTTACTGATCAGATGTTATTCTAAGTGCTCCTATATCTTGTAGCCCCTTCTTTGACTCAGTAAAGCCGTAATCCTTGCTTTCTGCCACAAATTATGCAACTCTTGTTTCCCTGGAAAGTTGAGCAACAACTCTCCTTGTTAAATGTTTTCTGACTCATTTTACCCTCCATCCCCCCAAGTAAATGGGCACGGTCCCTCTGTTCCCATAGGGGAGTGACCTACTACCTCTGCCAGTACCCGATGCTACCCATATTTTACTAAATCAGCTTTCGAAACTCGCTAAGGGTGTCATTGCCCTAGGATGGTACTGTTATAATGGTCAACCCTTAATCCACCTATGGTGTCCTAGATGAAGACAATATGAAGACAAGAATGAGATCATTGCTCTGACCCAAGTGTCTTCACTATGCACCAATCTTTATGGTAATCCAAAGAACTCCAAAATAACCCCATCCGAGCCTGATATAAGGAATATTTTCTTGGTCAAGTGGAGACTTCATTGACAAAGAATAGTTACAGTCAAATGCCATAGAGGGAATCAATTAGGAGACTTCATTGACAAAGAATAGTTACAGTCAAATGCCATAGAGGGAATCTTAATTGCTTTAGAGTCTCCTTAGCCATAACATAGAGAACTTATCTTCGCTTACCTCGAGGCATCCAAAAACTAGCCTTCATTGCTTCAGGGTATGATCCTTGGTGCCACATAAAACAACCACAACGAATTACATCCTTCTTTTGCCAAAACCAAATAAGAATTGCCTTAGAATATTATGTTTCAATAGGTAGAGAAAGGGAAAAAGACTCGCTAGGGTGAGATCATCTCCACCAAAACTAATTAAGGGAAAGGGGTATTAAAACCCTCAAAGCCACAACTCAAAAGAAACAAACAGAGATATTCCAATCTAAATCAATGATGAGAAAATGATTTTTCTCTCTCGCTTATTTATAAATTCCTTACGGGGTATCCTCTCATTATGGGGTCTCTTCTCCTTATTTTAATGTGAAGGGTTACAAGTTAGCCCCCAATTCTAGCTTTTTGCCCTAGCTACCATGAATTTACCCAATGTTGCCCCAAAACATTAGATAATAAGTTTCCCCATTATTAATGACTATAGCCTATAGCCTATAGAGTTGAATAGGCTATTTCATCTTCCTTTGAGTAATTAATTAATGAAGAACATTACATTCATGTAATTCTCATGAACCAGAACTCAACTAACAAGAAATAACCTATAACTACAAAATATTACTTCTAAAAGCCATAAAAAAATTCGTAATGCCAGGAAAAAAAAAATTCCCTAACATTCTCACAACTGAACCCCTTTTTAAGTTTAAAAAACCTTTTAAAAATAAAACAAAAAACCCTTTTAATCCTCACTTAATTTTTATTTTTTTATAACTCCCACTTTTTGATATAAACCAATAAGCCCCACCCCAGTCCAAGAAGGAGAAAAAAAAAAAAAAACTTTTTTAATTTTATTTAACATTTTTTTTATTTATCTATTTAATAGCGGAAAAAATACCACCTTAATATATCCTTAAAAAACTATCATTTTTATTGAGTTTCAGGCTGGTGTTTATTGATCCTTCTCCATTAGGATTTGCAAATTTTAATATTATCAGTGCTATGCAGGTAACCCCAGTCCAAGAAGGAGAAAAAAAAAAACTTTTTTAATTTTATTTAACATTTTTTTATTTATCTATTTAATAGCGGAAAAAATACCACCTTAATATATCCTTAAAAAACTATCATTTTTATTGAGTTTCAGGCTGGTGTTTATTGATCCTTCTCCATTAGGATTTGCAAATTTTAATATTATCAGTGCTATGCAGGTAACCCCAGTCCAAGAAGGAGAAAAAAAAAAAAACTTTTTTAATTTTATTTAACATTTTTTTATTTATCTATTTAATAGCGGAAAAAATACCACCTTAATATATCCTTAAAAAACTATCATTTTTATTGAGTTTCAGGCTGGTGTTTATTGATCCTTCTCCATTAGGATTTGCAAATTTTAATATTATCAATGCTATGCAGGTATGGACCAATCCAAGGCCTAAAGAAGCTTGGAAAGAAAGGGTGTGCATATTTTGCACGTCTGGGGCTGTGGAATCGGAAAAACATTTCATTTTGGAATGTGATGCATTCAAAGACATCAGAGAAAGTTATGACAACATGTTAGCATCAGTTTCTTGGCATTGTCTTTTTAGCGAGGGGATTGTTGGAAGGTTGGGTCAGCTCATCATCAATTTGAATCGGAAAAGGACTAAATTGCAAAGAGCGAAAAACAGGGAACTAATAGTCTCATAGACTATTTTTAGTCTCGTGAACCTTAAAATATCATTTCATTTCATTTTACCAGAAACAAAATTTTTTATCTTATTTTTTTCTTTTAAGAGGAGGTAAAAACCCTTGAAGCAGGGATGGCCTCAAACAAGGTGCAAATTTGATCCATGAATAATATATATAGGAGTGCTCAAAAAAGCCCGCCCTAATACATTTGTGCAAGTTACAAAAATGACTAATTTATATAGAGGTGCCCACAAAAAGCTAGCCCCAATACACTTGTTCAGACATTATTTTGTTAAAAGGAACAATGTGTTAGTGGACTAAAATTGTTTCAATTTTGGTTTCATGTTTAGAAGATCGGGCATCTAGTAAATTAGACTTGGAGGGTAATTTTGGTTTCATGTTTAGAAGATTGGATAGATAGTAACTTAGAAATCTGGGTGTTAATTGCCAAAGGTTTTTTATTTCAACCTAAGGTGAATGAGGATCTGACTTTAAAAAAAAAAAAATATTGACGGCCTAGATTGATTCTCAAGGGAATATGCTCAGCATATGCTTGGTCTTAATGTTTATCAACCGTTGTAGTGTGTTACAGAGTTTGTTAGGTTGCATTCCATTTTAATAAATTTAAAAAAATATATTTGTGCCACATGGCTACCTGCCCACCAATTTCCTAGGGATTTGAGATTATTCCAATTCTAATATCTTCATATTCTAATTAGATGTGAAAATTAATATATAAGAAAATTTTATTTAGCAAAATGGTTCATTTTACAATAAGATGTGTAATTCATTATTTCTCTTAAGTTAAATTAGATTTGTGCCACATGGCTCCCTGCCCATCAATTTCTTAGGGATTTGAGATTATTCCAATTCTGATAAGTTAATATTCTAGTTAGATAAGGAAATTAATATATAAGCAAATTTTATTTAGAAAAATGGTCAATTTTACAATAAAATGTGTAATTCTTTTTTTTCTCAAGTTAATGTTGACCCACAATCTTTTTATACATTGTCAATCAGGGAAATGTGTGCATTGGTAAGGCATTCTTCGTGTTGCAATAGCTTTTTTTGTTATATGTATGAAGAATTCGGCTATATCAACCACATTAATATTTTTAAAGTAGTTGTACTGGTTATAATATGGAACGATTCTCTCATACTCGTTTCTTCATCTCTATTAAATGTAGCAATTCACATTGAATTTAGAGGTCTAACAAATTGGGAAAATTGATTAACATAATCAACCTATATGGTCGTTATGGGGAAAGGAAAACTTGGAAAAATAAAAAAGAATTGGCAAAATTGACGATGTCACTATACTAGGTGACCTAAATCTAACAACGAAGTTAGAAAAGGTGACCCGTTAAGTGCTTGTAGGATCTTTCCTAGGTCAAGACATCAAAAGAGTCATTGTCATATGTTGAAGACCCTATTGGGCAAATGGTAACTTGTAAAAAGAATTATTTTTGTATTTAAAAGTGTTAAAATACCCTCCAAGGCCAAATCGGTTTTCCAGCTAAGAAGTCAGCCTAATTTGAGGTACAATTGATCTGAAAATGGAGGAGGAGGTCAATTCCTCTTCCTAAAAACAAGAATCATTCTCTGACACTTTGCAAGGAAAAATGGTTCTTAACATGAAACAAGTTTTCTAAAAGGTCTCTTCAAGTTATGAGTTAGTTTTCATGTGTAAGCTTAAGCATAAGCAACACAACATCACATAACTCATACATCCATTCATGAAGAGTATGACAGAGGATTTGGTGACGGAGTTCACCCCTCCTGGGCTACATCTTCGGGTCTGTCAACATAGCTAGACCGCTCCATATATTCAATGGAAAAGAAGTACACAAAAGTTTGTTGATACAACATGTGGCTATTTCTCCTTCAATGAAATATTCTCTTGCAAAAAACTCTCACATAAACATCATGACAACCTATAGCCAGTCATAAAAACATCAACAACACAAGGTGTCTCCTACAAATACCTTGTACTCCATCCAAAAATGAGCATTCATGAGCATATTAGCACTTTAATTCCACATTGAAGGACAAATATCAAACTTTCATCAACAAAACATGGTGAGAAAAGTATAGAAAAGCTGAACCCTGCAAGTACAGTTGTTGAAAAAAACTTATGAAGGTAAGAAAACCCCTAAAAGGTCTTCTCCATGCTCAAACACCTTCAAGAACTGCTCCAAAACACTGATTGGTCCATACACCCATGGACTTGAACCTGCGAAAAGTCTATTTAGATGTGCTCAAATCAACAAATATAGGTCACCATTGAAACTAGAATGTCCAAAAACCCCTGGGTAGAATCTTCTTGAGCTTCAAAAGGCCAAAAAATCACAAAGATATGGCTCTACAAGCTCTCCATGTAGTTTTACTGTTATATGTCCTACAAATTGGACCAACTATCTAACTGTCCTACAAATCTGCCCTGTTTTCCACTGCGGAGGCGACAAATTCATCTACCGAAAGTGCAATTTGTTGGATACTTAAATTGCCCAATAACCCTTATGCAGAATAATCTGGCGACATGGGCCATGCGACCGGCGGTCGGGGCTAACTGACTGCCCCTGCCGTCCTAACCCCTTATATGTCGAGTCGGTGGTCATGTTGGTGCCCATGGGGCCGAGGGTCAGGCCAACAACCCGCCCTTACCATCGTAGCTCCCTCGCTTCAACTATCGCGGTCATGTGAAAGGCCATATGGCCTAGGGTTGGCCCCCTTCACTAGCGTCCATCTGTCGAGCCCTTGCCACAATTCTGTGGCGCCCAGGTGACCTCAACCTAGAGCTTACCGTTGCACCCTCCGCCTAGCCCCTTCTCGACTTTGCCTGAGGTCTTGTGGGAAACCTGTTACCAAGGGTCAGGCTAAGGTCTCGAGCCCCTTAACCTTTTGTGCTCGGTTGTATGGTGGTGCGATGATCGGGGGTCGAGGCTGACAACCCAACCCCTCCTCCAAAATTGCGCCAAGTTAAAGTTCAAATAGGCTCGAAGCCCTTATCGGGTAAGAACCACCTACGAACTTAACGGTAGAGTGTTGCGCTATTAGATTTGAGATCGGGGGTTCGATCCCACCCTGGCCTCTGGTCGACCAAACAAAATTTTAGTGCGCTCTTGAGGTGCCACGTCGCAACACATGATTGGGCCAAACAAAACCAATCAAATTCGACCACCTGCACGAACTGGAGCTTGACACTTGGCAGCACCCGATTGGTCCATACCTACATAGTCACCCTCAATGATGTCAGTTGTATGGAATCCCAGTCAGTTGCCCAGTCATCAACCTTGTTTATTTTTTAGCTGTTAGGACAAACTATCAGAACGTGATAAATTGAGCATACGGTGTCAGATTGAGGTAAAACAAACGTTGTTAGATTCAGAATGATAAGCGCTTCGACTTGACGTCAGTTTCAAGACTTTCTAGGCACTCACATTTTTGAGCTAAAACTTGATCCCCTGACTAAAAAATATGGTCAAATGAGGCTTTGATACCAATTGATCTGAAAATGAAAGAGGAAGCCAATCTCCTCTTCCTAAAAACAGGGATCGTTCTACAGCGCTTTGCAAGGAAGAATGGGTACACAAAACAGGTTTTCCAAAAGGTCTCTTCACGATATGAGTTAGGTTTCACATGCAAACTTAAGCATAAGCAACACAACATCACATAAATCATACAGGCATTCATGAAGATTAGAACAAAGGATTTGGTGCCGATGTTCACCCCTCCAGGGCTACATCTCTAGGCCTGCCAACATAGCTAGACCACTCCATATATTTAATGGAAAAGGAGTACATAAAACTTTACTAATAAAAAATGTGGTTATTTCCCCTTCAAAGAAATATTCTCCTGCAAAGAACTCACATAAACATCATGACAACCTACAGTCAATCATGAAAACATCATCAACACAAGGTGTCTCCTACAAAGACCTTGTACTCCATCTAAAAATGAGCATTCATGAGCATATAAGCACTTTAATTCCACATTGAAGGACAGATAGAAAAATTTTCTCAATAAAACATAGTAAGAAAAGTATAGAAGAGCCTAACCCTACAAGTAACAGTTGTTACCATAAACTTCTAAATGTAAGAAAACCCCTACAAGGTCTTCTCTATGCTCAAATACCTTCAAGAATTGCTCAAAAAAATTGATTGATCCATACACCCATGGACTTGAACCTGCAAAAAGTCCCTTTAGATGTGCTCAAATAAGCAAATAGAGGTGCCCATTGGATCCAGAATGTCCAAAAACCCCTAGGTAGTCTCTTCTTGAACTCCAAAAGGCCAAAAACTCATAAAGATATGGCTCTACAAGCTCTCCATGTAGTTTTGTTGTTATCCGTCCAACAAATCGGACCAACAGTCTAACTGTCCTACAAATCTACCATGTTTTCCATTGCAGAGGCGACAAATTCGCCCGCCGAATGTGCAAGTTGTTGGATACTTAAATTTCCCAATAACCCTTGTGCGGAATAATCTGGCCACATGGGCCATGCAGCCAGGGCTAACCATCTGCCCCTTCCAGCCTAGCCCCTTGTATAACAAAGTTATCGATCAAATGAGAATTATTACCTCAAAAAGAGAACTCTAACAAAAAAACACCAAAAAAACATGAAAAAACAGGCTAGTAGTAAAAACCAATTTTTTTTTGTGCAAAAGGTATGCTGAAAACGAAAAGTGTTGATGTTGTAATAACGTCTTCCTTTTATCATGGTAAATTTTCATCATTTTTTATTGTAAGCTTGGTAGGACTCCTATTTTTGTGTTTACATGTCCATTATTCACCCCACTACGGGGGAGGGTAGCACAAGATTTGAACCCAAAACTTTTGGTACAATGAGACTTCATTTCCACAGCCACTGCCACTTGAGCTACCCCAGGCGAATGCACAAGATTTAAACCCAAGACTTCTGGTTCAGTGAGACTTCATTTCCACAGCCACTACCACTTGAGCTACCCTAGGCAGACAAATTTTCATCATTTTTTAAAAATGGCAGTAAAAACATTTTTTTTGTGCAAAAGACACCATGAAATCGAAAAGTGTTGACGCTGAAATAACATTTTTTTTGACAGGGTAAATTTTTAACATTTTTTAATAATGATGTTAAAGATAAAATATCACGACTCTGAAAAACTTCAAAGTTTCAACGATTTTCAAGCTTGACATTAAAGATAAAATATCACGTCTTTAAAAAGTATTAATATTCCAACGATTTTTAGGCATGACCTTAAATATAAAATATCATGTCTTTGAAAAACTTTAAAATTCCAACCATTTTCAGTCATGGTGGTAAAGAAAAAATACTTATAATTGTTTTCAACAATATCATTAAAGATAAAATATCATGACTTACACAAGCATTAAAATCTTGACAATTTTTCAACCATGGGAATTAAAACCAAAGATTATGACTAAAAAAAACGTTAATTTTTCAAAATATTTCAAGCATGAAATTATGGAAAAAAATTATAACTAAAAAAACTTTAAAAATGAACACCTGCATGAAAGAGTTTTTATACGAAATGTAATTTATTTTTAAATGCTAAATGTATAGTGATATTAAAATCTTAGCCTAAAACAACTTGATAAATTGCATCAAAATTTTAACAATCAACCATCAAATTGACACAGTGTGGGTGAACTCGACCCACTGTAATGAAAACTTAAAGACCAACCAAGAAAATAACACATTGTGAGGACAGACTCGATTCATTATAACGGAAATTTTAAGATCAATTATCAAATTGCACATAATGGGATCGAGTGTTAGTCGAGCATCAACACAGACACTGTAATAATAATAATAATAAATAAATAAAAATTAAACAAACAAACAAACAAAAAATTCGAACATTTAAAGTATAGAAACAAAAACAACACAAAATTTTAAAAGATAATAACAAGTAATCTTTTCATAATAACAAGTTGTTGAAAGTTCCACTCCTGTGACAGCAAAATACACCTCCAAAATAAAACAAATATGAGGACATGGTTCACACAGTAATTATGGACCATATGGGGAAAATGATGCATGTGCATTTTGCAAGCATCTCCAATATTCTCACCATATGTCAGTTGGTAAAAGTGGTTAATTAGAGTCATCTGCATTGTTGTCGTCATCATCAGACACTGAAAAGATGAATGGCAAGTTCAAGGAGGTAATAAGCATTTCAAGTATAATTCTTTTTGTTTATGTTCATAATACCTTTTTTGCAGCATGTGAGCAACATACTAAAGGCATTGCTATGAAGCTACTTTCTAAAATGGGTTATGAAGGAGGAAGTCTCAACATCAATGGCCAAGGGATAACCAATCCAATCATGGTACAAGAGAGACCAAAGTATCAAGGATTGAGATATGGTCATAGGGAGTTTGGAGAATGCTCTAAACAGTTTGAGGCACAACAATCATTTGGGGATGATATGTCACACCAAGATGGTGGTGACAATGTTCATTTGTCTCTCAAGCAAGACAAATGCTTCAAAAGACATTGCATATCATCATCCACTCCACATCGTCAACGCTGCAACCTAAGGGACAGGTATAAATATCATGGTTGTTTTCAAAATAATGGTAATTTTGTCTATTTGTGGAATATGTATCCTTGTACTTTCTATGATGCATTTGACCATTGTGTGATTGTCTGTGAGTAGTGCATGGTAATGGTTAAAAGGATGGATCAGATTCTAGGCATCAAGCATGATGAATCTTTTTCGCATGAGAGGAATTCCTTGTCCGCAAGCAAGAGAAAGTTCTTTTGTACCCATTGCAGATGCATGGACATGGAAATGAACGATGTTGGAAATTACATCCAGAGCTCTGTTCCAAGAAGGGAAAAGAGATTGTGCAACCTAATGCAAGGGAAGCAAGAGGTGGCAAAGAAGACTCGCAATAATATTGAGAGCATACAATATCAATTTTGAGCGATTCAAGTTGCATTGAATTCATATCATCAAGATCTACGCTCTAGTGCAAGTTTTGAGCACTTTTGAACACTTTGAATTTTGAGCACTTTACTGATCCCCTAGATCACTCCTCCCAGCTGGAAGTTTTTGGACCTCCAAAAGACTATTTTCAATCAACAAACAGATGAGGGTATGGCTCCCTCACCCTTCCAATCTCAATCCATTTGGTTTTTCCTGGTTTTGTACCTTTGAACCCCATATGAAGGTGCTTCATGTTCCTTCTTCTTGAAGTTCTTGTTTCTCTGTCAAAGTTAGGATCTTGCTGCAATTCTTCAAGATATTTAGAAGAGAAAACTTTTGTTAAAGAAATCTGAACATTCTCTCCTGCGTCTTCAATCAAAAGAGACTCACCCAATTTCAAGTTATTTTCACCTTGAAATTTTTCTTTGCTAATGCAAAGCCTTACCTCATCTTCAACTTGAAAATTGTGGTCAACATGATGCTTATCATGTTTAGCCTTATATTTGGCTTGACTCTTCTCCAAATGTGATCACCATTGCCATGCATCATCCTTCTTCAAAGACAAAACACTAGGAGACCCACAAGAAGATGTATTAGAACTAATGTTCCCTTTGTCAAGTAGCTCTTGCATCTGCTTCTTGATCCCTGCATTCTCTAACACTGACATCTTGTTCAAACCAATGTTTGGATTAGGACAATGGACCTACTGCAATTGAACTTCATGTTGTTTTCCTCTTTTAGGAGGCAAAATGTCAGATTCCTGAAACATCTTATCACATGTGTTAACAACTTCAACTAAATCAGATTTTAATGTTGCATCACATTCTTGGAAGGCTTCAGATTCATCAACATCTTTATGTTTAATCATCAACAATGCAAAATTCTGACTAGCATTTACAAACCTCTTCATTTGTCCAACATTCACAAGTGATAAATACAATTTCTTGCGATTTGCTTTAACAATATACTCAATCCCATTTTTAAACAAATGATATTTGTTCTCATGGTGATGAAATATGGTTTTCCTATCATATAAGTATGGGCTTCCCAAAACAATCCCACATATGTCAAGTGATACCACATCAAGTTTTACTTCATCAATAAAATTTGTAGTGATGGCAAATCTAAGTATGCATTTTCTTGTCACTTGCAATTTGGCATTGTCATATACCCAAACCCCAAAGGATAAGGTTTAGGATGAGGAATGGTTTCTAAATTTAGTTTCTTGACAATGTCTTCTAAAATGAGGTTTTCTTGTGAACCACTATCAAACAAAGTATATACTTTGTTATGTTTTGTGATGACTCTAATATAGAAAAGCTCTATTTTTTCTCTTTCATTTTGAGTTTCAATGGGTTTGCTAGAAGAACTAGTACTTGCAATAGAATCCTTACAGTTCAATCCCATGGCTATCATTTTTGTTTCATCTCCGAAATCAGATACTAGATCTTGTTGTGTAGTTGCAACAATCTTTCTTTCTCCTTGTTATTAAACATTTTGGGTATCATCTCAAGATGAAGTTTCCAATAGTGGTCTTCATCATGGCCTTCTTTAGAACAGTGTTTACATGTGAGTTTTTCTCTCCCCTTCTTGACTGAAGCATTCTTTTTATCCTTTCCTTTGAACTTCCCTCTCTTTTTTCTCCAGACTTAAAATGACTTCTCACTAGTTTCTTCAGAAACATTCTTCCCTCTTGCTTCTAAATGAGTTGCTTGCACACAAACTTCATCTAGTTTTGTAGGGTTAAACATGAGAATAGTTTCTTAAGTAACTATGAAAATCTCCAATATATTTCAGTAGAGTATCTTGGGAGGACAAATCTATACCCAAAATCAAAGCTCTTTTCTTATTTTCTTGAGTATAGTTTTGCACATTTTGTCCCTTAGCTTGCCTAAAGTTTTACCAATCCATTATAAGCTTTTTCCATGTATGCTAATGGATAAAATTGTCTTCTTATTGCAACAACAAAATCATTCCAAGAAGATAAAACCTTACCATGTTTCTTCATGTCCTCTTGAGTTTTGGCCTCCCGCCAAATAAGTGTTGAACTTTCCAACCTAAGAGAAGCAAGCTAAATTTTGGTCTCATCATCACTGATTCTTTGTATCCTACAATACACTTCAATCTGATGAATCCAATTATCCAAT
The DNA here is from genome assembly GCA_031772625.1 of Pinus tabuliformis. NCBI lineage: Eukaryota > Viridiplantae > Streptophyta > Pinopsida > Pinales > Pinaceae > Pinus > Pinus tabuliformis. The sequence goes on from CM062816.1 coordinate 834,295,151, forward strand.
TTCTCAGCACTACCTCTCCATCATACATAGGCAATTCAAACTTTATGTCAAGCTTTGACAAAGGAGTTTTGCCAGGTCCCTTTGGAGAATTTGGAGGTGTTTTTGAAAGGGTAGAAGAAGTGGAAGAAAATGAGGACGAAGATGAGGATGAGGATGGAGGCGAAGGTGGTGGCTTATCATCGTTTCCTCCATTTCCTTTTGGAGGTTTGTCTCATTTTCCTCCATCTCCTTTTGGAGGTTTTGATCTTTCTCCTTGCAACTTTGAATTCCTCTGCTCATAAAGAACTTTTACTATTTCAAAGAAAGCTTTTATGAAAGTTCTTTCATCTTCAGACATCCCTTCAAGACCTTCTTCATGTGCCATGACTAGTGAAGTTTGAGGTATGAGTATTCTCCTTGAAACAATTTGAGACCTTGGCTCCACAAGTTCTCATTTTCATCTTTTAAGATTCAATCTTGTAAGCATCAGAAAACACTTGCAAACAAAATCAACCCTTCAAAATAACCTTAAGCTCTAATACCAAAATGATCTGAAATGCCAACTTGAAAGTGATGGAAAAATTGAAAGTAAAATTTTATGTATTTTGAGTAATGGATCACTTTACAAAACACATAAAATATTGATTTTTAAACTTACTTAGTAGCAATAATAAAGACAATATACCATATTAGAAACACATAACAGCAAAAATGATAAAGGATTTCACCCATCTCCTGGGCTACATCTCCTGGTTCAGCTTCCAATGTTGGGTCTCTTTCATTAAGTGCTCAAATTTGTGTTTACATGGATTTATAGTGCTCAAAATGTAAATATTATGTCTCCAATAGCTTCAAAACAGTCAAAAACCCATAGCTAGGGTTTTGTTGGGCTCAATTTGGCCAAAAACTGAAGAAGTTATGCTCTCCCAAAGTTTTCCCTGCTAACTGATCTACAAATTGCACTAGACTGCTATTCATCCTACGAATCCACCCTTTTATGACCAGCAAGATTCGCGCCGAATTTGGTGCAAAATGTCGCTTAGTTTACATGTCCAGTAAGGCCTATGTAAGAAAAATGGTGGCCACATGGGGCCATGCGCCCGAGGGCTGGGGCTAGCCACCCGCCCCCGTCGACATAGCCCCCAAATCCCCGATGAGTGGTTCCATGCCACCATAAGACCAGGGTTATCCCCAAAACTCTGCGCCCAAACTCCAAACTCCGCACTAACCCCTCGACTGTGGTGGCGTGTCGTTATATGGCGGTAGAGTAAACGTGGGTTGGTCCCATTCCTCCGCCCCCAACTATTTCGCTCTCATAGCATTAGCATTTGGTCCAATGCAATGTGCCACGACCGTGGTTTAGTCCCAATTCCTCCGCCCCCCGTTGATTGGCATTGCGATATGTATGACTGTGGTCCCGTGGTTATAATTGCGGGTGCCGGAACTGTGGACCGACACTAAGCCCGAGCCCCCGGCTCCCTTGCCTGCGGTCTCGTGGGCATGGGGTGATTGGGGGCCAAAGCTTAGCCCCAACCTCGTCCCCCAATAACAAATGACATAAAACTTAAATACCAATTCGGAACTATGGTAGTTAAGAACCACTATGCACCCTAGCGATAAGGCACTACAATGTTGCTCCATAGGTCATGCATTCGACTCACCCGGAGGCTTATTCGGCCATGACATAATTCTAATGAACCCAAGGTTGCCATGTGGCAACCCATGACTAGGTTACGTGGCATCTCACCATTGTTCCAACTCATAACCTCATTCAACCAATCAAATGCACAATAAATTCAACCCAATATAGAGAGGACGAGTGGCAGCCTACCATTGGCTCAAATTGTACAGTCACTCTGCCCAGTCAGCAGTCCTGTATCCAACCTGCAAATTTTTTTACCTATTTGGGAAAACGATTAGAATGCAATATCGGGAGCATACAATATCGGTTTTAAGCAATTCAAGTTGCGTTGGATTCAGGTCATCTCTATGCTATGGTATAAGTTTCGAGCATGTTTGAACACTTACAATCTTGAGCACTTTATTGATCCCCTGGATCACGGAGCTTGACACTTGGCAACTCCTGATTAGTCTATCCCTGCACAGTCACCCTAGATGATTTCAGCGATATGAAAGCACAGTCAGCTGCCCAAATAGCAGACCTACTCATCTTTTAGCTATTGGGCCAAACAATCATAACGGAATAACTTGAGCATACAGTGTCAAATTGAGGTGAAACAAACATCATTTCATTTAGAACGACGAGCACTTTGACTTGATGTTGGTTTCAAAACTTTCTGGGCACTTTCATTTTTGAGCTAAAATTTGATCACCTGATCACACCTCCCCACTAGGAACTTTTGGACTCCAAAAATTTACTTCTCATAGTAAATAAAATGAGGTTGAAACTCAAAATTACCCAAAAATTCAAACCATATGATATCTTTTCAATTGAGACCCTTCAAGCTCCAATCAAGGCACTTCACCTATCTTCTTCATGAAGACCTATTGTCCTGTTAAGAATCGAGCCAAAAATTCTTATTGTTGATGCAGGAACAAAAACACTAATGAGTGGAATCTGAACATTCTCTTTAATCTCATCTTTGCACGACTCAAAACAACTTCATCTTAAATTTCAATTGTTGAAGACAAACTTGACTCCATCTTGGAAATCATAAGCAATATAAACTTGATTTACCATCTTCAAACTGAGCTTGTACACTAAAGTACACTACTGAAAAAATTCAATGACATAATTGCCTTTTTCTACCAAAACATAGTCATATTGTACAATATTAAACAAAGATTGTATTTACAACAAGTTTCATCTTGAATACTTGCATCAATGAGTACATGACAAACTTGTAGACAAACTTGGATGACAACTTGTACATTCCAGAAGTCCTTACACATATGGACTTATAAACAAGCCAATAAGATAACGTCAATAAAACATACTAGTTGTACATAATGACTATTATTGTTCACTTTACAAAAGTAACCAAACAGGTAAACAACAACTAGTAATTACAAATTTACAAAGCAATTTACAAATAGTCTAACCAATCTCTACATCTCCTAGGCTTATGGGTTCTCTTTTCGCATCAATTTTTCCTTGAAGGTTGCTTTAGGATCGCTGCGAGTCCTCTTTGCCACCTCTTGCTTCCCTTGCATTAGGTTGCACAATCTCTTTTCTCTTCTTGGAACGAAGCTCTGGATGTAATTTACAACATCATTCATTTCCATGCCCATGCATCTTGCAATTGGTACAAAAAAAAATCCTCTTGCTTGTCGACAAGGAATTCCTCTCTTGCGAAGGAGATTCATCATGCTTGATGCCTAAAATCTAATCCATCCATTTAACCATTATCATGCATTGCTCACAGACAACCACACAATGGTCAAATGCATCACATAAAGTACAAGGATACATATTCCACAAATAGTTAGAATTACCAACATTTGGAAAATACCCATGAGATTTATGTATGTCCCTTAGGCTACATCTTTGATGATGTGGCGTGGACGATGACATGCAAGGTCCTTCGAAGCATTCATTTCACTTGAGAGACAAATGAACATTTGATGATAAATCTAAAAAATGGAGGAGGAGGTCAATTTCCTCTTCCTAAAAACAAGAATCGTTCTCCAACGCTTTACAAGGAAAGATGGGTCTTAAAACAAAACATGTTTTCCAAAAGGTCTCTTCAAGTTATGAGTTAGTTTTCACATGTAAACTTAAGCATAAGCATAAGCAACATCACATAACTCATACATGCATTCATGAAGAGCAGAACAAAATATTTGGTAACAGAGTTCACCCTTCCTGAGCTATATCTCCGAACCTTGCCAACATAGCTAGATTGCTCTATATATTCAAAGGAAAAGGAGTACATAAAAGTTTGCTGATAAAACATGTGGCTATTTCCCCTTCAAGGAAATATTCTCCTGCAAAGAACTCTCACATAAACATCATGAAAACCTTCGGTCATTCATGAAAACATCAACAACACAAGGTGTCTCCTACAAAGACCTTGTACTCCATTTAAAAATGAACATACATGTGCATATAAGCACTTTAATTTCACATTGAAGGACAAATAGAAAATTTTCCTCATCAAGACATAGTGAGAAAAGTATAGATGAGCTTAACCCTACAATTAATAGTTGTTGCAGTAAACTTCTAAAGGTAAGAAAACCCCTACAAGGTCTTCTCCATGCTCAAACACCTTCAAAAACTGCTCCAAGACATTGATTGATCCATACGCCCATGAACTTGAACCTGCAAAAAATTATTTTAGATGTGCTCAAATCAACAAAAAGAGGTCACCATTGGATCTAGAATGTCCAAAAACCCCTAGATAAACTCTACTTGAGCTCCAAAAGGACAAAAAGCCAAAAATATATGGCTTTACAAGCTCTCCATGTAGTTTCGTTGTTATATGTTGTTAAATTGGCAACTAGGGCCAAACTCCATGTGGGTCAGCTTATTTATGGCAGCTGATATTTTTATTGGATCCCTCTCGTTGAGAGGTGTAGGATTGATCCAAAGATCATCCGATTCCGATAAGTATTTATGGAGATATGAATTTATTTTGTTTATGTAATTATTATCAAGCCGACCAGCACTTATGTAGGTTCTAGAAGCCTAACCGACGTGTCTATTCATCATCCTCGTTTTAGTATAAATTGGTGAGGATTTGAAGTCATTTTGAGTAAGTATCCTTGAGGTGATCTCCTCTCCACATCTGGGTTTTTGGAAGGAGAGAACCAAAAGATACGCTAGCCTAAAGATGATACCCTAACTCACACTCAGTTGATGCCCTAGTTTGCACGCAGATGATGCCCTAGACTATACGCTGTAATGGAAACACCAAGCCACAGTAAGGGAAGGATTTCATACGATGTAATACGCATGGACACCTTGCACGCTGTCATAAAGACACTATCCAACGCAGTCATGAAAAGAGATATACGCAGATCAGGGAAGGCATGTAAAACACAGTCACATTGAATGCAAATATATACTTCAGGGACGCAGTCATATTAAATGCATTATGGGACGGCAGCAATATTGAATGCAGATATATACTTCAGGGACGCAGTCACATTGAACGCAGGGACGCAGTCATATTATATACGTTGCTGTAATGTAAACGTTGGACAGTATATACGCTGGGCATTATCTAAATGCACTGGAAGTATATACGTTGGATATATACGCTGGGCACTCATAGTTTAAATACGCTAGACCATTTGAAACGCTGGAACAGCAGACAGTCAAGATTATGGTGAACACAAGACCGTCACATATATATGAAACCGCAGCACATACTTGAAGCCGCAGTCAATGCATGCAAACACAGTCTATATATGAAACCGCTGCAAATACATGAAGTCGCAGTAATGGTAACGAAGCCTAGCCGCAGTCATGTCTTGTGAGAAGGTCTGGAAAGGAGACCTGTCCATGAGAGCAGCAGATCCGCACCATGTATAGATACACAGTGAATGACGAGGGTTTCAAGCTATGCCAAGTGTTGTTGTAATAATGACAGTAATAGTTACATTCTCAGCATTTTAATGCAGTTCATGAGAAGCTGTGATGATCAGTGACAAAGTCATGAACCAGTTCTTGTGAAATCATGATCTCGATCACCTCTGGGGTAATTTCAAGGGACTGTCATGGTGCAGCAATGATGATAACAGCAGTACTGAAGATCTTAGTGATGAAGTACAACACAGGGTTGCATGATGATGGAAGATGCCGCATCTTGGACAACATAATGTATGTGCAGTATGATGTAGATTATGGGCAACATGATGTAGATCATGGACAGCATGATGTATGGGAAACACGATGAAGATCATGGGTAGTACAGTGATGTATGAAAGCATGAGCAGCATGATGATCATGGGCAGCATGATGGTGCTACACAGTAAGGTGCAACAAATGGGCGAGATGCAGCACGATGATAGGTGAAGGAGTCACCTTGTGAATCAGTTGAAGCAGAATGTCTTCAACTGATCTCATCATGATACGAAATGATCTATGCTAGATCTAGATAAGTCAAAGTATTGACTTCTATTGTAAATGTACTCTCTCTCTCTCATTCTCTGCTGAACTTTGAAGATAAAAGAAGATTTGATCAAAGGGTTTCCCCACACATTGTGGGGTTTGTCCCTGGCTCGCGCCATATCTTGTGTCCTCTTGTCTTGGCTTGTCTTTTGCGTTTTATATTTATGTTCTATCTGCAGTTTATCCGTTATCGTAATGCTGATGTGATTGCTCACTGTGAAAATTTAAATAAATTGCTCTAGCATAGAACATACCTAATCTTAACATGGTATCAGAGCAGAGGTGAAGACAATGCCCAAGCAAGAGTGAAAGAGCAATCACCGAAGACAGTTGGGACAAAACAGAAGGATCAATGGGGTGAAGTCAAACCAGAGAATGTTATCAGAATGGCGCAGCGGAAGATTCTGATGGTCCATCTTAAGATCACTTCATTGGGAAGTTCGGATCTAAGGGTGGAAGAAAAGGCGGATGCCTTGTTGAAATAAGTTCGGCCGTTATGCGAAGGAGTGTCTGAATGGCAGAGACACATCTCTTGATGAAGATAACAATCATTCCTGGGACATCTTCAATGATCAAAAGAATGACTGGTAATGCAGGTCATCAAGGAAATGGTCGACTCTTCCACAAAAGCAAGGAACCCCAAAATCTCTTTTATGTACCTGATCGAACCTGATGTCCATCTCGGAAATGGAAGTCAAAGGTTACAGGGTGGCACTTATCGATGGAAAGGTACGTGTTTGAAAATAGATCTTTTAAAGATGCTTTTGAGTTCAGGGTTGTATCAAGTTGCAGGAAGTCCACTGGGGACCATGTCCATTGACTCAGCACCGGAGGTCTGTGAGTCAGATGGTGACTAGGATGCCTGAATTCAAAAAGAAGCATGAAGGTACATGTCTGAAATGTATCAAAGGAAAATATTATAAGGGGACCATTCCCCTCATGCAGCAGGTTCACAGGTCTGGAACGACCCGAGGAGTTTGAGAATCTCATGTATACAGGTGGAAGAAAGCCCACTATGGCTTGAAGAAAAACACCTCGGGCTTAGTATGAGAGGATTGATAGCTGTCTAATGCAGCTGAGATTCACTAGGAGTGAAACCAATCCAAACCATTACTCGAAGGTTGTGGATGATAAACCTCTCGTACCGGCACCTATGTCTGACAGGTGCAGACCCTCTCATTTATAGGAGACAAAGGGAGTTGGATTTTGAATGTGAGAAGATAAGCTGCAAGCTTGTGACTGCCTCGAGGATCTTAACTTTCAGAAGTTATATGGCAATGATTTCGGACCAGATTTGGGAAATGCCTCTGAGTTTCATAAACTCATTTGCATTGATGTTCTTGGAGAACCTCCGTCCGGACATCTGCGTTGCAGTTAGCATGGTGAGCTCATATTTGGTTGAGCCTCACTAGATTGGTGCCAAGAATCTTCTAAGATATCTTCAAGGCACAATCTCTCATGAATTGAGATACACTGCCGGAAATATGAAACCACATGATTATTCGAATGATGAGTGGGCAGGCAGTATGGAGGATCACTAGAGCACTTCTTAGTGCTGTTTCTCTTTGGAATCTGCCTCGATATCCTGGATGAGCAGGAAGCAGAAGTCGGTGACTCTGAGCACCACCAAGGCAGAATACATTGCTGATAGTATGGCCTTCTGTGAGGTAGTCTGGTTGTTGAAGCTCTTCAGTGAGCTGTTTGTACACATGATGAATACCACTGTGATTCTCTGTGACAACCAGAGATGGGATTCGCTTATTGAGGAATCTCGTATTTGACAATTGCTCCAGAAAATAGACATCAAATTCTGCCTTATCTAGGATATGGTAAGTCGATGATCAAGGAGGCTCCATCGCACTGAGATGATGTACAGGACAGAGCCCTGAGGAAAGATCAAATTTGTGATTTTCCCGAACGACTTGGAGTCGTCGAGAGACCTTTGTAAAAGGGTCCTGCATGTTGCATACATTGAGCTCTGGGAGCTTTGGGGGGCTTGCAGTTCTATTGGAGCAACATACGACCACAGGGTGACTCACCCTCCCCTGGTGGTACGCACTGGAACAAGATGATTCGCTCTCTTGTGGGACAAGATGATTCGCTCTCTTCTGTAGCAGGATGATTAGTTCTCCTGTGAGGCATGGATTGATGTGTTCTCCATGGCGATTGTAGCAGGATTGATGTGTTCTCCTGTGAGGCCTGGATTGATGTGTTCTCCATGGCAGCCTGGATTGATGTGTTCTCCATGGCGATTGTAGCAGGATTGATGTGTTCTCCTGTGAGGACAGGATTGATTAAGTTCTCCTGTCGAGGCATCCTACCCATGCAGTCTGAGACTCATGGGAAGTACCTCTCATCTGATCAATGAGCAGGGAAATGAAGTTAAGGACCATAGTAGTACCGATGGACGCATCGTTGTATCTACCGTACTCCCTACGCTAGGATGTCCTCTATTGATCTGGGATCAATGATACTGGTCTGGGACCAGTGGTAGGAGTTGTACATACTATGACGCTGACTTCGGGTCGGCTGAGACTGGTCTGGGACCAGTGGTACATACTCCGAGACTGACTTCGTGTCAGTGCAGTACTGGTCTAGGACCAGTGAGAGTGGTACATACTATGACGCTGACTTCGGGTCCGCTGAGACTGGTCTGGGACCAGTGGTACACTCTCTAAGACTGCGATACTAGTCTGGGACCAGGAGTGGTACCTACTATGACGCTGACTTTGGGTCGGTTGAGACTGGTCTGGGACTAGTGGTACGCACTCTGAGTCTGACTTCGGGTCAGTGGAGAATGGTATGAGACATTCTCGATCAATTCTTCTTCTTCATAGTTCAGCGGAGATGAGCAGAGCAGAGCTAGCAGAGCTGAGCTGAGCAGAGCAGAGTAGAGCTAGCAGAGCTGAGTTGAGCAGAGCAGAGCTAGCAGAGATGAGCTGAGCAGAGCCAGCAGAGCAGAGCTAGCAGAGCTGAGCTGAGCAGAGCAGAGCAAAGCCAGCAGAGCTGAGCAGAGTAGAGCAGAGCCAGCAGAGCTGAGCAGAGCTAGGCAGAGCAGTGCAAGGCACTAGTGGCCGAGATAGTACAGTTGGACATATGGATCACCGGATGGAGTTCTCCCTAGTTGAGAGGGAGTGTTAAATTGGCAACTAGGGCCAAACTCCATGTGGGTCAGCTTATTTATGGCAGCTGATATTTTTATTGGATCCCTCTCGTTGAAAGGTGTAGGATTGATCCAAAGATCATCCGATTCCGATAAGTATTTATGGAGATATGAATTTATTTTGTTTATGTAATTATTATCAAGCCGACCAGCACTTATGTATGCTCTAGAAGCCTAACCGACGTGTCTATTCATCATCCTCGTTTTAGTATAAATTGGTGAGGATTTGAAGTCATTTTGAGTATGTATCCTTGAGGTGATCTCCTCTCCACGTCTGGGTTTTTGGAAGGAGAGAACCAAAAGATACGCTAGCCTAAAGATGATACCCTAACTCACACTCAGTTGATGCCCTAGTTTGCACGCAGATGATGCCCTAGACTATACGCTGTAATGGAAACACCAAGCCACAGTAAGGGAAGGATTTCATACGATGTAATACGCATGGACACCTTGCACGCTGTCATAAAGACACTATCCAACGCAGTCATGAAAAGACATATACGCAGATCAGGGAAGGCATGTAAAACACAGTCACATTGAATGCAAATATATACTTCAGGGACGCAGTCATATTAAACGCATTATGGGACAGCAGCAATATTGAATGCAGATATATACTTCAGGGACGCAGTCACATTGAACGCAAGGACGCAGTCATATTATATACGCTGCTGTAATGTAAACGTTGGACAGTATATACGCTGGGCATTATGTAAATACACTGGAAGTATATACGTTGGATATATACGCTGGGCACTCATAGATATAAATACGCTAGACCATTTGAAACGCTGGAACAGCAGACAGTCAAGATTATGGTGAACACAAGACCGTCACATATATATGAAACCGCAGCACATACTTGAAGCCGCAGTCAATGCACGTAAACACAGTCTATATATGAAACCGCTGCAAATACATGAAGTCGCAGTAATGGTAACGAAGCCTAGCCGCAGTCATGTCTTGTGAGAAGGTCTGGAAAGGAGACCTGTAGCTAAAGGAGACCTGTCCATGAGAGGAGCAGATCCGCACCATGTATAGATACACAGTGAATGACGAGGGTTTCAAGCTATGCCAAGTGTTGTTGTAATAATGACAGTAATAGTTACATTCTCAGCATTTTAATGCAGTCCATGAGAAGCTGTGATGATCAGTGACAAAGTCATGAACCAGTTCTTGTGAAATCATGATCTCGATCACCTCTGGGGTAATTTCAAGGGACTGTCATGGTGCAGCAATGATGATAACAGCAGTACTGAAGATCTTAGTGATGAAGTACAACACAGGGTTGCATGATGATGGAAGATGCCGCATCTTGGACAACATAATGTATGTGCAGTATGATGTAGATTATGGGCAACATGATGTAGATCATGGACAGCATGATGTATGGGAAACACGATGAAGATCATGGGTAGTACAGTGATGTATGAAAGCATGAGCAGCATGATGATCATGGGCAGCATGATGGTGCTACACAGTAAGGTGCAACAAATGGACGAGATGCAGCACGATGATAGGTGAAGGAGTCACCTTGAGAATCAGTTGACGCAGAATGTCTTCAACTGATCTCATCATGATACGAAATGATCTATGCTAGATCTAGATAAGACAAAGTATTGACTTCTATTGTAAATGTACTCTCTCTCTCTCATTCTCTGCTAAACTTTGAAGATAAAAGAAGATTTGATCAAAGGGTTTCCCCACACATTGTGGGGTTTGTCCCTGGCTCGCGCCATATCTTGTGTCCTCTTGTCTTGGCTTGTCTTCTGCGTTTTATATTTATGTTCTATCTGCAGTTTATCCGTTATCGTAATGCTGATGTGATTGCTCACTGTGAAAATTTAAATAAATTGCTCTAGCATAGAACATACCTAATCTTAACATATGTCCTACAAATAGGACCAACAGTGTAATTGTCCTACAAATCTGCCCGATTTTCGTTGCGGAGGCAACAAATTCACCCGTCGAAGGTGAAATTTGTTGGATACTTAAATTGCCCAATACACCTTATGCGGAATAATCGGGCCACATGGGCCATATGGTCGGGGGTCAACGCTAATCGCCCGCCCCCGTCGTCCTAACCCCTTAACTCCTGGGTTGTGGTCTTATTAACCCCCACGAGGCCGAGGGCCAAGCCAACGGCCAACGCTTTCCACCGGAGCTCCCTCACTTCAATTGTCACGGTCATGTGAAAGATCATATGGACTGGGGTTGGCCCCCTTCACTAACGCCCATTTGTGAAGCCCTTGCCACAGTCCTGTGGCACCTAGGTGACCTGGACCTAGAGCTTACCTTCACGCCCTCCGCCTAGTGCCTTCCGGACTCCGCCTAAAGGCTTGTAGGAAACCTGTAACCAAGAGTTGGGCTAAGGTCTCGAGACACTTAACCTTTTGTGCCTAATTGTATGATGGTGTGGTGACTGGGGGCCGGGGCTGATAGCCCGACCCCTCCTCCAAAATTGCGTCAAGTTAAACTTCAAATAGTGTTAAGAATCATGGCTTAGGCGGACCGGTAGAGCGTTGTGTTAGTGGACCAGAGGTTGGGGATTCGAGCCCTGCCCAAGCTATCTGACCCTAACCATAATTTTGGCCAACCATGGGGTGCCACGTGGCAGCCTTTGGTTGGGCCACACGGCACACCCTAATCGGTCCACCACATTGAGTTGAGAAGAATGCTATAAATGGCTGAAGAGGAGAAGAGGAATATGAGTCTTCATTTGCAGTGTGTGCTTGAGGAACAAGTTGTTGAAAGTTCCACTCCTGTGACAACAAAAGACACCTCCAAAATGAAACCAATATTTGGGCATTGTTCACACAATAGTTATGGACCGTATGAGGAAAATGATGCATGTGCATTTTTCAAGCATCTCCAAGATTCTCACCATATGCCAGTTGGTAAAATTGGGTGGCCTCAGAAGCTGAAAAGATGAATGACAAGTTCAAAGAGGTAATAAGAATTTCAAGTACAATTCCTTCTGTTTATGTTCATAACACCTCTTTTGCAGCATTTGAGCAACATACCATAAGCATTGGTATGAAGTTGTTGTCTAAAATGGGTAATGAAGGAGGAGGCATCAGCATCAATGGCCAAGGGATCACCAATCTAATCATGGTACAAGATGGCGGTGACAATGTTCATTTATCTCTCAAGTGAGATGAATGCTTGAAGGGACCTTGCATGTCATCCTCCACCCCACATCGTCAAAGCGACAGCCCAAGGGACATGCATAAATCTCATGGGTGTTTTCCAAATGCTGGTAATTTTGACTATTTGTAGAATATGTATTCTTGTACTTTATGTGATGCATTTGACCATTGTGTGTTTGTCTATGAGCAACGCATGGTAATGTTTAAAATGATGGATCATATTCTAGGCATCAAGCATGATGAATTTCCTTCGCATGAGAGGACTTCATTATCGGAAAGCAAGAGTAAGTGCTTTTGTATCCATTGCAAGATGCATGGGCATGGAAATGAAAGATGTTGGAAATTACATCTAGAGCTTCGTTCCAAGAAGGGAAAAGAGATTGTGCAACCTAATGCAAGGGAAGCAAGAGGTGGCAAAGAGGACTCGCAACAATCCTAAAGCAACCTTCAATGTTAGGTCCCTATAATACTAGTGATTCCCCCATTACTATTGTCATTGTAGTCCTTATTGTTATTGGTGTACCCCTATTGTCCCCATATTGTTATTATTATGCCCCATAGAAGCCAACTATTGTCATTATTGTGCCCTTATATTATTATTGTTATGTCGGCTTTGATTATATTGTGATCCCTTAAACTCCTATATATAGAAAGGAGGTTTTGTCATTTGTATCATCCAAGAATTGTTCATTTGTGTGATGTAAAGGAGGTTGCCCCTTTGAAAAGGTTGATTTCTAAGGCATTGATCTTTCTTTTCTATCTTTTTGTGAGCTGATTTCATAACATTTGGTATTAGAGCTTTGGATTCTAGGGTTTCGCTGCTCCAAACAAGTCATCGTGGCATTTTCACTATAATTTTTTGTCTACGACATTTCAGAAGCTAAAAAAAACCCATGTGAGCCGAAATCGTTCTAAACCTCGGGTCCGAATTTCAGATCTTGTCTCGCTATATTTTAGGAGATGTGCTCTGAGAAAGTGAGGGTTTTAACAGACTCTGAAAATCGTCATAACTTTCTCTCTGAGCATCAGATTGAAATTTTGTAAGAAGTCACAGAAAGAAGACGGACTTTAGTTTTTTGTGTATCTTTTTCAGATCTGAAAGTCAAAACAGTGACACATGGCACGTCGTACAAATTCTCTCTACTGAAAAATTATATAATCAAGTCATCTTGGGAGATTGAGCATAACTCTTTCTTGGAGAATCCAATTTTGATCAAACTGGTGGGATTGGAAAGAGGACTCAGAGAGCTACTGCAGGAAGCAATTTCAGACCTTGGAGATCCGCAATTACAGAGATACAACAGATTCAATATCGAGCTTCTACAAAGCGAAAAAATGTGTGTAGTCTTTTCAAAATTTTGAATAAGTTTGGATTGAAAAATTAGTTTGAATTTCAAAGAGCATAGTGAAGCATAATTATCATTAATTGATGCCCCGAATAAAGAAAATGGAAACACCTAGTAAGCAACCTGAAAGTGCTAGCATGACTCATGAGGAAGAGGAAGAGATGCAACATGATATATCAAAATTACGAGACCAAGTGCAACAAATTTCACTCTCGCAAAAGGTAACAGAAGCTAAGATTGATGGTTTAAAGAAATGCATGGAAGCTAAGATGAATGGCGTAGAAGCTAATATGAATGGCGTGCAAGTTAAGATGGATGGCGTGGAAGTTAAGATGGATGGCATGGAAGTTAAAAGATGAATGACATGAACGCTAAGATGGATGGTATAGAAAAAAACTAAAAGGCGACATGGAAGATTTGAAGATAGATTTGACTAAGTTGCTACAAGAAATGCTTACTAATGTTGAAAGGGTAGTAAAGGAAACTCATGATGAGAAAAAAAGAAATGTTAATCATGAATTCATAGACTCTAACGTTGGATTGAAAACCCATCATGTTCCAAAGATCGATATGAGGACTTTTGATGGCAAGGATCTTGTAACATGGATACTACAGATGGAACAATATCTCGATCTCCATAATGTGCAAAGCACACAAAAGGTACGCATTGCTACATTATATTTGGAACCAAATCAGTTTGTATGGTACCGATGACTTTTCTCTCGTAAACAAATTTTCACCTGGCAATTTTTACGGAAAAAATAATAGCACATTATGAGGATACAAAAAGAAAAAAAAAAGTTAGCCAATTGATAAACCTCAAACAAAAGGGTTCAATGATGGAGCACATTGAAGACTTCCAAAAATTGAATATAAGGGTAAAAGATATTCCAAAAGAGCATAGGATTGATGTGTTCATAGGGACTTTAAAGGATAACATCCAACAAGAGGTTCGCCTTTGGGACCCTGACTCATTGGAGTGTTGGGTGTGGAGCATGATTATTTAGAGGTCTTTGTTTCAGCCGGATGTATACCCCAGGAAGTTTGTATACCCCTCCACGCGGAGGGTTGTGGGGGAGGACTTGTCCCCCCTGCGGGGATTCGGGGGGTCCGATCCCCCCCAGCTGAGGAATCCGGGGGCCAGCGATCCCCCGGGGGGCTTCGAGGGCAGCGCCCCCAAAGCTCAAAATAGAGGTAAAATTGTTTTGTAAAAGTATAGTAATTTCTATTCAATCTGGGCCGTTCATTAGGCGGATGATCTGACGGTAAAACTTATGTTTAGTTTAGGGTTTTTTGCCCTAGAAGGCAACCCCTCTCTTTGTATGAGGGCATTGTATTGAGGCTGTGTAATAGATGTGTATTCTCCAAGCGATAAACAAAGAGGTGAGACTGTGAGAGAAAACAGAGGATATTATAGCGGATCTGATGTAGGTTGTGTCTCTTCATTTTGTTGGATAATAGAAAGTAAAGACTAGCTGTTCGGGGTGGATGTAGCCCAAACTGGGTGAACCACGTATATTTGTGTCTCTCTGGTTTTATGTGTTTTTCTTTGTTTATATTTATGCAATAATCTATGTGTTTCATTGCTCTGTACTATATAATTTTCTAACAATCGGTATCAGAGCCGAAGGTCTATTTGGCTGACAAACTCGCAGGAGAGAAGGGTTCCGGGTTCGAGTGGGAACAATGGCGGAAGATGGTAAGTTAAGGGTCGAGAAATTTAACAGCCAAAACTTCTCGCTGTGGAAGATGCAGATGGAAGATTATCTGTATCAGAAAGATTTGTACCTACCATTGGGCGGAAAAACAAAGATGCCGACGGGTATGACAGATGAAGAATGGAACCTTCTCAATAGAAAGGCACTCGAAACAGTACGGTTGTGCCTCACAGCGTTGGTCGCCTTCAACATTTCGAAGGAAACAACGACAGAGGGTTGGATTAAGGCGTTGGCGAAACTATATGAAAAACCCTCGGCCTCAAACAAGGTATTTCTTATGAAAAGGTTATTTAATATGAAGATGTCAGAAGGTGGATTTTTTGCAGACCATTTAAATGATTTTAATACGGTTACAAGTCAGTTAAGTTCTGTAGGGGTAAACTTTGATGATGAAGTTAGAGCTCTGTTATTCTTGTGCTCATTGCCAGAAAGTTGGAATGGTTTAGTAATGGCCATTAGTAACTCTGTTTCTGGATCTAGTACTTTAAAGTTTGATGATGTTGTCGGTGCTATCCTTAGCAAGGAAATGCGACGGAAAAGCTACGGTGAGATATCGGGTAATGCTTTGAGTGCAGAGTCTAAGGGGAAAAAATGAAAAGAGGAAAGAGCTCAAGATATCACAGTGAATCAAAGAAAGACAGATCCAAGTCCAGATCGGGGATAGTGTGCTGGAAATGCGAAAAGAAAGGACACCTAAAGAAAGACTGTAGATCTCGAAAAGGAAAAGAAGGAAATGCGCAATAAGAAAACAATCATGAAGCAAATGTGACAGGTGAAGTGTTACAAGATGCTTTGATTCTTTCTTTCGAAAATATTAATGATTCCTCTGTGGTAGATTCAGGGGCCTCATTCCATGCCACACCTGATAAAAAATATTTTCATGACAATGTTCAAGGAGATTTTGGACAAGTCCGTTTGGGTGATGATAAACCCTGTAAAATTGTTGGAATGGGTAAGGTCCTTGTAAAACAGCAGAATGGAAACCAATGGCTACTAAAGGAGGTAAGGCATGTTCCAGATCTGAAGAAAAATCCAATTTCAACAAGGCAGTTAGGCGCTGAAGGTTGTGTGACAACTTTCACAGATAAAGCTTGGAAGGTCACCAAAGGAGCCCTGGTAATAGCAAAAGGCAAAAAGGTTGGTACATTGTATTTATGCAATGGTATTTCTAACTTTGTTAATGCTTCAACTTCCAAATGAGCAGATGCAGCATTATGGCATCATAGGCTCGGACACATGAGTGAGAAGGGGATGAAGATTCTTCACTCAAGGAATTTGTTGCTGGGTTTGATGAATGTTGATTTGGACTTCTGTGAGAATTGCATTTATGGAAAACAGAAGAGAGTCAGATTTCTTAGAGTTGGGAAAGAAAAGAAGAGCCAAAAATTAGAGCTTGTGCATACAGATGTATAGGGACCTACTCAGGTATCATCTCTCGGTGGCTCTCGTTATTATATTACTTTTATTGATAATGCAACTAGAAAAACTTGGATTTATTGTATTAAAAATAAATCTGATGTATTTGATATTTTCAAGAAATGGAAAGCTTTGGTTGAGATTGAGATAGGAAATAAATTGAAGTGACTCAAATCAGACAATGGAGGTGAATATTGCAGTAGAGAGTTTGATAGGTATTGTTCAGAGCATGGAATTCGCAGAGAGAAGACGGTTCCAAGAACACCACAAGAAAATGGTGTGTCAAAAAGGATGCACAGAACAATCATGGACCATGCAAAGTGCATGAGATTGCATGCAGGATTGCCTTCATAATTTTGGGCAAATGTTGTAGATACCGCTGTTTATCTAATAAACAGAGGGCCTTCAAGTTCCTTGGATGGTGGTGTTCTAGAGGAAGCATGGACAGATAAAAAGGTAAACTACTCCTTTTTAAAGTCTTTTGGTTGTGAGGCCTTTGTCCATATCAATAAAAAAAATAGAACAAAGCTTGAGGCAAAATCAAAGAAATGTACCTTTATTGGATATGGTGTTAATGATTTTGGTTATCGCTTATATGATTATGAAAATCACAAAATCATTAGGAGCAGAGATGTAATATTCAATGAAAAGGTCTTGTATAAGAATCAGTTGCAAGAAAAGAAACAGGAAAAAGAAAACAAGGAATACACAGTTCTTGATGAGATCACTGAAAAAGTAAAGGTGCCTGAAAATAATAATAATCAACAACCACAACAATAGCAACCACCACAACAGCAACAGGTACCCCAAACCCCTGAAAGTGGTGTTAGAAGATCTACCAGGATGAGTATACCCCCTGAACGATACTCTCCTTCATTATATTATTTATTGTTGACTGATTCTGGTGAACCCGAATGTTATGAAGAAGCAATGCAGGTTGAAAGTACGGAGAAGTGGGAGCTAGCCATGGAAGAAGAGATGGACTCCTTAATGCATAACCAGACTTGGGACTTCGTCAGGTTGCCTACAGGAAAAACTACATTGAAGAATAAATGGATTTACAGGCTGAAGGAAGAAGATGGAGGAAAACAAAGGTACAAAGCTAGACTTGTGGTGAAGGGGTTTGCACAGAAGAAAGGTATTGATTTTGATGAAATATTTTCTCCTGTTGTTAAAATGACTTCAATCAGAACTATTTTTAGTCTAGTAGCAGTTGAAGATTTGCATCTTGAGCAGTTAGATGTAAAGACAACCTTTCTCCATGGGGATTTGGAAGAAGAGATATATATGCAAAAGCCACAAGGATATGAGGTGAAAGGAAAGGAGAAACTAGTGTACAAGTTGAAGAAGATCTTGTATGGCTTAAAACAGGCTCCAAGGCAGTGGTATCTAAAATTTAACAAGTTTATGCCTGAACAAGGTTATACTAGATGTCACTCTGATCATTGTGTTTATCTGAAAAAGCAAAATGATGACAGCTATATTATATTGTTATTGTATGTGGATGGCATGCTTGTTGCAGGGTCTAACATGCAGGAAATAAATGTGCTCAAAAAAAAATTGGCAAATTCATTCGTAATAAAGGATTTGGGAGCTGCAAAACAAATCCTTGATATGAGAATAACTAGAGACAGAAAAAACCACAAATTAACATTGTCTCAGAATGAGTATATACAAAAGGTGTTAAAAAGATTTAATATGCACAATTCAAAACCAGTGAGTACACCTTTTGCTAACCATTTCAAACTTAGTAAGGAAATGTGCCCAAAGACCCAAGAAGACATGGATTATATGTCTAAAGTTCCATATGCATCAGCAGTTGGAAGCTTAATGTATGAAATGGTCTGCACAAGGACTGATATTGCACATGCAATGGGAGTTGTAAGCAGGTACATGAACAATCCAGGAAAAGAACATTGGATGGCAGTGAAATGGATCCTAAGATATTTGAAAGGTACCACAAATCAAGCATTATGCTTTGGTGGTTCAAACATTTCTCTACAGGGATATGTAGATGCAGATATGGCAGGTGACAGAGATAACAGGAGGAGCACTACAGGATATGTATTTACTGTAGGTGGAACAGCTGTCAGTTGGGTTTCAAAAATCCAAAGTGTTGTTGCACTTTCAACAACAGAAGTAGAGTATGTTGTTGCTACAGAAGCTAGTAAAGAAATGATTTGGTTACAAAGGTTTATGGGTGAATTGGGCAAGAAGCATGATATGGGCACGTTATACAGTGATAGCCAAAGTGCCATTCATCTTGCAAAGAACTCAACATTTCATTCCAGGACTAAACACATACAACTCAAGTATCATTTCATACGATCAGTGATGGAAGATGGAGAGTTGAAGCTGGAAAAGATACACACTAGCCAAAATCTTGCAGATATGCTAACAAAAGTTGTAACCAGGGAGAAACTGAGAATATGCTCAGTTTCAATTGGTCTTCAAGGATGACGATGAAGATGAGAAACAGCCAGGTCCAAAGAGGAGCAGCAGTGGAGTTGCTACAATCATTCTCCAAGCGAGAGATTGTTGGGTGTGGAGCATGATTATTTAGAGGTCTTTGTTTCAGCCAGATGTATACCCCAGGAAGTTTGTACACCCCTCCACGCGGGGGGATACGGGGAGGACTTGTCCCCCCTACGGGGGTTCGAGGGGGTCGATCCCCCCCAACTGGGGAGTCCGGGGGCCAGCGGTCCCCTGGCAGAGGTTTCGGGGGCAACGCCCCCGAAGCTAAAAACAGATGTAAAATTGCCTTGTAAAAGTATAGTAATTTATAATCAATCTGGGCCGTTCATTAGGTGAATGATCTAATGGTAGAACTTATGTTTATTTTAGGGTTTTTTTCCCCTAGAAGGCAACCCCTCTCTTTGTATGAAGGCATTGTATTGAGGCTGTTTAATATATGTGTATTCTCCGAACGAAAAACAGAGAGGTGAGACTGAGAGAAAACAGAGGATATTACAACGGATCTGTTGTAGGTTGTGTCTCTTCATTTTGTTGGATAATAGAAAGGAAGGACTAGCTGTTCGGAGTGGACGTAGCTCAAACTGGGTGAACCACGTATATCTGTGTCTCTTTGGTTTTATGCATTTTTCTGTGTTTATATTTATGCAATATTCTATGTGTTCCATTGCTCTGTAATATATAATTTTTTAACATGGAGAAGGCATTCAGGTTGGCAAGAAAAATGGAAAGAAAAAATATAACAACAAGGAAGCCTACCACTCACAACTATATGGAAGTGTTGTTTCCCCTAGCTTTCCACAATCTACAAGGTTGACACCCCAACAATTGGAAGAAAAAATAGCAAAAGGGCTTTGTTATAGTTGTGATAGCAAATACACTAAAGGTTATAAGTGTGCTGAGAAGAAATTATTTTACATAGATTGTAAAGAGAAGGAAGAAAATGAACAAGAAACGTCAAAAGAAGAGTATATACACTAGGAACAAACCCTATAGAAAGAAGAAATGAATTTGAACATATCTTGTAATGCATTCGCTGGAATGACCACTCCTCAAACTATCAAGATAAAAGGACACATGAAGAAGAAAAAAGTAATAGTGTTGATTGATTTGGGCAGTACCCATAATTTTATTCATTGTAAGATAGCCAAGGAATTGCATTGCTTCCTATATCCAGCACCAGAGTGTCAAGTGATGGTTGCAAGTGGAGGAACCATAAATTGCTCTGGAAAGTGCCATAATATCAAGCTATCCATAGGAGAATATGTATTGAATAGCCCAATGATTTTTATTCCAATGGGTGGTGTTGACGTTGTATTAGCAATCCAATGGCTACAATCCTTGGGTACAATAGCTTTTAATTTTCATGAAATTTTCTTCGAAAGGAAAGGAAGTTGAATTAAGAGGTATCGTGGGGAAACCAGGAAAGATAATCAGCTCTAATGGAATGACAAAGCTTCTAAAGAAAGAACAACGAGACGTAATTGCAAAATTATGTTCGCTAGAGGTTCCCACATAGAAATCATCTATTTCTCCAGATCTCCAAAAAGTCTTGGACAATCATTCCAAGGTATTTGAGACTCCCAAATGTCTCCCACCTATATGTGGTCACGATCATGCTATTCATTTGATTCCAGGAAGTGTTCCTCCAAACATCAGGGCTTAGTGCTTACAGATATCCCTATGCCCAAAAGAGTGAAACTGAATGTATGGTTGCAGAAATGCTAAACACTGGTATAATTCAACCTAGTCAAAGTTCTTTCTCTTTCTTTGCTCCAGTGGTATTGGTGCACAAGAAGGATGGATCATGGCGCATGTGTCCGGATTATAGGGAGCTCAATAAGCTCACTATTAAAGATAAATTTCCCATTCCTGTCATTGATGAACTATTGGATGAATTGCGTGGATCAATTTACTTCACCAAGTTGGATCTTCGTTCAAGATATCATCAAATCAGAAAACTGAATACATTTTGAAAACGGCATTTAGAACTCACAAGGGTCATTATGAATTTTTGGTCATGCATTTTGGCCTTACCAATTCACCTTCTACATTTCAAGGTTTGATGAATTCCATTTTCAAACCCTTCCTTAAAAGATTTGTGTTAGTATTTTTTGATGATATACTAATCTATAGCAAGTCTTGGAAGGATCATGTTCAACATTTTGACAGAGTGCTCAAACTATTGGAGGAGAAACAGTTATATGCAAAAAGCTCCAAATGTTTCTTTGAAGTAGAAGAGATGGAATATCTGGGTCATATTGTATTTCATGAAGGTGTTAAGGTAGACCCAAGCAAAATTAAAGTCATTAAGTTATGGAAAATCTCCACATCCATAAAGCAGGATTTCTCAGGTTGACAGGGTATTATCGCAAGTTTATTAAGAATTATGGGAGAATAGCAGCACCTCTAACAACATTATTGAAGAAAGATGCATTTTTATGGACTCCAAAAGCAACGAAGGCCTTTGAACATCTTAAAGAGACAATGTGCCAAGCACCGATCTTAGCTACGCCAAACTTCACAAAAACCTTTATTGTGGAATGTGATGCCTCAAGAAATGGAAATGGTGTTGTTTTAATGCAAGAAGAAAGACCCATTGCTTTCAAAAGTCATCCAATCAAAGGAAAGTATTTACACAAAGCTATTTATGAGAAGGAAATGTTGGCAATACTACATGCACTTAAGAAATGGCGACCCTACCTAATGGGAAGACACTTCAAGGTAAAAACGGATCATGATAGCATTAAATACTTTTTAGAACAAAGATTATCTTCAAAAGAGCAGCGAAAATGGGTCAAAAAGATGTTAGGTTATGACTTTGAAATCATATACAAAAAAGGGAAGCAAAATGTTGTGGCAAATGCACTCTCAAGAAAGGATGAGGATGTGGAAGCATTGCTTTGTGCCATTTCTATTATCCAACCAGATTGGATAAACGAAGCAAGGGATGAATAGAATAATGAAGAAGAAGTGTGGGCACTCATTCAAAAGTTACAACAAGATCCCAATACATTTGATACATTTAGCTGGAAAAATGATTCGTTATGGTACAAAGATCACTTATACCTATGTCAGAATTCCCAACTCAAACAAAATATTCTTATGGAATTGCACGCCTCTCCCTTAGGAGGGCACTCGAGATTTTTAAAAACTTACCACAAGGTTAAGAAGGAATTTTTTTGGGATGGCCTTAAATCTGATATTCAAAAGTTTGTGGCGGAATGCTTGGTTTGCCAACAAAATAAAGTTGAAACAATTAAGACCTCGAGTCTATTGCAACCTTCATCCATTCCAAGTCCACGTTGGGAGGAGGTTTCAATGGATTTTATCACAGGTTTACCCAAGTCCGAAGGAAAAAGTGTCATCATGTTGGTAGTTGATAGACTTACCAAGTATGCACACTTTTGTGCATTATCTCATCCATTTAAAGCCAATGCAGTTTCTACTGCATTTATGGAAACAATTCAAAAGGTACATGGAAACCCAAAGATTATTGTAAGCGACAGAGATCCCATTTTCACTGGAAATTTTTGGACTGAATTATTTTCTTGTATTGGTACTCAGTTAGCTCATAGATCATCTTATCATCCTCAATCTGATGGGAAAACTGAGATAGTAAACAAATGTTTGGAAAGATATCTTTGTTGCTTTGTATCTGATAAACAAACACAATGGGCCAAATGGTTGCCTTTGGCTGAATGGTGGTATAACACTTCCTTCCATACTGCAGCAAAAATGACCCCATTTATGGCACTTTATGGATATCACCTACCATCCATCACATCATATTTAAGAGAAAATTCTAAGGTTGAAACAATGGAAGATCACATCGAGCATTAACAACAAGTTCTCCAACTCTTAAAGGATAACCTAACTTTGGCACAAAATAGAATGAAACAATAGGCAGTTTAACATCACAGCAAAAGAAGTTTTGATATAGGTGACTGGGTATTTCTACAGCTACAACCATATAAACAAATGTCCCTCAAGCAAGCTAAGAAAGATAATAAATTATCACCAAAGTATTATGGTCCATACAAGGTGTTGCAAAAGATTGGTACTATGGCATACAAATTGGAGCTTCCTCCAGCTTTCCGAGTGCACTCAGTTTTCCACGTTTCATGCTTAAAGAAGGTTATTGGTGACAAGCTCCCATTTCAAACAATATTAACAATGTAAACTTTGAAACGGGAACTATAAACTCAAAACGAGAACTCTGGCCCAAAAACCCCAAAAAAACCACAAAAACAGTGCTCAAAACGAAAAGTGTGTATACCAGAACGATGTTTTTTTTTTTTAGGTGTCAATTTTGCGGTTGTTTTAAAAATGGCAGCGACTACGAAATTTTCTACGAAATTTTCCTGCAAAATATAGCTTCAGAAAAAAAGTGTTGATACTGGAATAATGATTTTTTTTTTTAGGGTCAATTTTCATACTTTTTAAACAATGCTAATAAAACCAATTTTTTATGTCTCAAACAAAGTTAACTTTTAAGGAAAAACACATTAATGTTTCTGGTAGAATATCATTTTTCTTTCTTAAGTATAAATTTAACATGTTTTCAACCACAAAACTAAAAAAACATGACATTATGAACAAATTATTTCACTGAATGAATTCAAAAGTCTTTATTTGTACACTGAATAAAAGAGACATTATATCTCTAATTTGATATTGCATTGTAGATATTTAAACAATAAGATTTATCATATTTAAGACATAATCCAACAACATAAAAATGCTTCATAACTTCTCATTTAACAAAATATGGAAAACATCCATTTTATTTGAAGATACGATGCATACATCAGTTATATAAACTGTCTTAAACAATTATTCAAAATCACTCATATTTTCTTGCACGCCATCAGAATTCACATCTTCAGATGAGTGACTGGATGCTGACGAAGATGTTCCATATTCTTCTCTGTCATCAACTAGTGCCCCATCTGAGTCCACATGCATGCCCAAGATTCCAGGTTTCAAAAGTCTTCTAGATCTACGACTGGTTTCAGCAGAGTTCCATGTCAACACTGTTCCTTCTGGTAACAACCTTTTCAGAATCTCTGTCGTCTTGAAGCGAAGAGTTCCTCTCTTTGTTAAATTGAAGTCATAAACAAGTATGTCAACATCCTTCAATTGTAATATGTCTGTGCGGCGGCGATTTATATTTGTACCCTTTCTTTTTCTTTTTCCACCATTTTTTTTGTCAACTACCATCTCTGGCTTATACACACCATTGAATGGGTGTGTATTTGTGGCATACCAATGTACTTCAACACCTGTAACATCCTCATTTTCTGTAAAGACCTTTAAAACTTTAGCAACCCAAAATGGATAGCCATTAGGATCTCCATCTGCTAGCACTGCAATCATGCAACCCTCCTTAATATCCTGTACTGAACCCCTATAAAGGTCTTCCATGGCTTCACGTTGTGCACGAGATCTTCTGGAACCTATATACATCTCTCTTTCCTCTGCCTGTGAAGAATTAATAATACCCTGAGATTGTTGTTGTTCAACAATGTTTACTTCCTCATGTTCATTCGACACATTTTGTGGCCAAATAAATGGATTTTTCAAAGGTATATCTTCATTTATTGTTGTCGAAATGAGATAACTTTGATTATTGAAAAACGACTCCCACCAAACTGAATCAGCAATGTCAAAGTACTCATATGTATATCTAATACATTTTTTAATTTCTTCCAGGCAATCAGAATAATTTATAGCCCTGTTCTGTCTACGTGCATTCTGAACTTCACCAACTGATTGTAATGACAATATTTTTGATGCAAATATTGGATGATCTGGAATGAACTTCAAAAATTGCAATCCTGATGACGGTGCCCACTCTGTAGTAGTTGAATACTTCTTGCCCCATATTAGTGTTTTCCCATCAATTTTTTTGATACGAAATTGATGTTGGAAGCTAATGTCATTAAGTTGTTCAATGCATTTCCCCTCACCATATGATCCCAGAATAAACCTTCACATGTCAACAGTTTCTTCCAACACTTTAAAAGCAGGCTCTGGCATGTATGATTTCTTAATACATTCAATTAGTGATGGCAAGCTCCCAACTTCCTTCCTCCTCAATGTGACTGAAAAACGACTGAACATCTGATCAATATGGTCATGAGTGTGCCCAACAAGAAGGAAACCAACCTTTACCTTTTGAAAAATTCTCAATTCAACAAGCATGTTCAGATACCCAAAAACAATCTGATTTTTGTTTTCACGGCAAGTGTTGTCCAATTGTAGATACAAAACTTCAGGAAGATTACCAGA
The DNA here is from genome assembly GCA_031772625.1 of Pinus tabuliformis. Classification (NCBI taxonomy): domain Eukaryota; kingdom Viridiplantae; phylum Streptophyta; class Pinopsida; order Pinales; family Pinaceae; genus Pinus; species Pinus tabuliformis. The sequence continues at coordinate 834,320,764 of CM062816.1, forward strand.
CCAATGAGAAATGACATCATGAATTATGGTTATGGTCAGATTTGCATCATTATGAATATTTGGAGCTGTGAAGTACACCCTTGGCAACATTTTCCCATTGAAGACCATACAACCGACCAAGTGAAACTGAATAAAATTTTCCTCTTGTAGATTTTTGGGTGTGCGAACAAAATGTGGTAAAAGTGTTTTCTTTTGGTCCATACCATCAATTATCAAACCCAAATATTTATTTGGATTATCATAACACTTCTTTCGATGCTTGTACAACTTCTTCCTTTCATTTGTTTGTTGTTCGCGATGCTCCTGAAGTTCTTTGACAATTAAATCTACACAACATAAAAGAAATTCATTAAGAAATATGTTTTCATAGTTGATGACTATACAATTTTAAAAGTAAAAGTTATGAACACTTACCTCTTTCTGAGCCTTCACATTTGTCCCTTTTTGATTTAAGAGAAGCACATGTACTGCAAATCCCCATCCTTGTCTTCTTAGGAATACGAACATTATTGAATTCTTTCTTCCATAGCTTCACAAAATATTGATATGTAATAAAGTGGCCCTGTCCCTCAGCACTTTCTGCATATTCTTTGTATAAGTTGTAGATTTCTCGTCTTGAAAAATTATCTGGAATATGTATTGTCTCTCTATTTGGCATACACTCTCCATGCTTTGAAAAGAAATCTTTCATCCATGACATTGCAGTATTTGATAATGGCCCAAACTGTCTTTTATAACGTACTTCTGAATAAAATGTGGGATCCTTTTCCAAATTTTCTTGAATTCTCGAGAGACAAAAATTCCCAAGTGAATGAAACATTTTGAAAGCTTTTCTACACAATAAAAAATTCCTAATATGATAATCATAACCTGACAATGTAGATTGCATGCAGCCAACTAAATATGAGTTTTGCATGCTTTTATTCATTGACAAATATCTCTTCCTGCTTTCTAATGCAAATGTGAAATCCATACGTTTCAAGCAATTTTTTTGGCAACATTCACTTGAAATGAGAGCGCTGATAGAACTTCTTCTCGTCAGATATTCTGCTCTACCCCTTGTATAACTAGAATAGCTTGCATTGATACGAAAAGGTCTACTCCTACTCCTTGATACAATATTTCTTGGCAACATCTCCATCATTGGATCTTCATTTTTATAAGGACTTTCATCATTAAGAGGAACGTTATCCACACTATGATCTGCTCTGATTTTCAAATTTTGACTGAGAGGATACCCTTCATCTTCCCCTTCTTCAGTGCTACTATCATAGTCCTTAGAATTCAGACTAAATGGAAAATCTGACTCGATGTTTAATGGATATTCTTCCTCATGTACATTGTCAGTGCTGCTCTTATAGTCCATAGAATTAGGACTATGTTGAAAATGTGGCTGTTTACTTATTGAAGATGCTACATCCTGTCCTTTGTCACTGCTACCTTTATACTGATTAGAATTAGGACAAACTGCATCATCCTGTTCTTCATCACTGTTGCTCTCATAGTCCTTAGAATCAGGACTAAGAGGACATTGTGATACTCCAATGTTTTGAGAATCATCATCCTGCGCTTCATCACCGCTGCTCTCATAGTCCTTAGAATCAGGACTAAGAGGACATTGTGATACTCCAATCTTTTGAAAATCATCATCTCGTGCTTCATCACCGCTGCTCTCATAGTCCTTAGAATTAGGACTAAGAGGACATTGTGATAATCCAATCTTTTGAAAATCATCATCCCGTGCTTCATCACCGCTGCTCTCATAGTCCTTAGAATTAGGACTAAGAGGACATTGTGATACTCCAATCTTTTGAAAATCATCATCCCGCGCTTCATCACCGCTGCTCTCATAGTCCTTAGAATTAGGAGTAAGAGGACATTGTGATACTCCAATCTTTTGAAAATCATCATCCCGCGCTTCATCACCGCTCCTCTCATAGTCCATAGAATTAGGAGTAAGAGGACATTGTGATACTCCAATCTTTTGAAAATTATCATCCCGCGCTTCATCACCGCTGCTCTCATAGTCCTTAGAATTAGGAGTAAGAGGACATTGTGATACTCCAATCTTTTGAAAATCATCATCCCGCGCTTCATCACCGCTGCTCTCATAGTCCATAGAATTAGGACTAAGAGGACATTGTGATACTCCAATCTTTTGAAAATTATCATCCCGCGCTTCATCACCGCTGCTCTCATAGTCCTTAGAATCAGGACTAACTGGACACTGTGACAATCCATACTTTTGAAATTCATCATCATGCTCATCATCACTGCTGCTCTCATAGTCCTTAGAATTAGGACTAAGTGGACACTTTGACACTCCATTATTTTGAAATTTTCCATCATGCACCTCAAAACTGCTGCTCTCATAGTCTTCAGAATTAGGACTAAGTGGACATCGTGACCCTCCATTCTTTTGAACTTCACCATCACATTCTTCAAAACTGCTACTCTCATAGTCCTCAGAATTAGGACTAAGTGGACATTGTGACACCCCATTCTTTTGAACTTCACCATCATGCTCCTCATCACCGTTGCTTTCATAGTCCTTAGAATTTGGACTAAGTGGAATCTGTGACTCTTTAAATTCTCCATCCCCTCTTTCATCAGTGTTGCTCTCGTAGTCCTTAGAATCGGGACTAAGTGGAAGAATTGACTTTCTATTCATAGTGGAAGGATTCCCACTATATTCATCAATATGAATAGAGTTGTTACGCGATGAAGATGTTGATGGTGTATAAACCGAAACTTCACCATCAGAGCAATCCATCACTTTCAAATAGAAAATGTTGAATGACACAAATGGAGTCTCCTGAGAGTATTATATAGCTTAAAGAATGAAATATTCCCTCCAAAGTTATTCCCTCCAAAAATTTTCGCGAAAATATTTCCCTCCAAAAATTTTCGCGAAAATATTTCCCTCCAAAAGTTTGTTAGATTTATTTACCTTTATTATTTTATTCTACAATTGATTGAAAAACATAAACTAATTTATTTTTATGAAATAAATCACTAAAATTCAAATTGTAAATCACAACTTGTACATTAATTATTCTAATAGTTAAAGTATATCATATTTACTTAACAATTTCTTTTTTTTCTAATTTTTATAATATATTCTCAAACATATTAATCCCACATTCAATCCGTTGTAAAACAACTCTACAATATTCTCTCTATAATAATGTAAAACAAATTATCCCACATTAATCGTATGGAAAAACATCTTCGTAATTTCACTTATATAATAAAGTTCGCTATCACTATTACTCGCCTCACATCTAGGTTTTCTGAAATTCCTTGAAAGACTCGTGAATTTGTGGAGCAGCGATATTGCTATCAACAATATATACAACGAAGAATTGTCGCAATTGAAAGGCAAATACAATTATTTTTTCGAAATTTTCATATTAAATTACGTTAATGAAAAATATATTTTTTTTTAAATTAAAAAATTTTCCAAGCCAAATTTTTTTTTTATACCACATGGTGAATCGGTAACTGTCTAGCCTAATCTTGCTATTTACCCCACCCCGCCCGCCACACCTCCCCCCTTCTCCAACCCCTGCCCCCTAACTCCCTCCCCCCCCCCATTTTTTAATTTAAAAAAAAAAAATTTCCAGCCCCACCGCACCCGGCCCCCTGCCCATCCCACACTCCACCCCGGGCCCACCCGGCACCGGGCCGACCCCTAGGTCCCCCGCCCGGGCCGCCACGCCCCCCTCCCCCTCCGGCCCCACGGGCCGCCCCGACCCGGCGGGTGGGCGGGTGGGCTGGGCGGGGTGGGCTGGGCGGGGTGAGCGAGTGGGTTGGGCGGGGCGGGACAGGCCGGCCGGGTGGGCTGGGCGGGGCGGGCGGGCCGGGTGGGCTGGGCGGGGCGGGCCGGCCGGCGGGTGGGATGGGCGGGGGGGGGGTGGGCGGGTGGGCTGGGCGGGGTGGGAGGGTGGGATGGGCGGGGCGGGCAGGTGGGATGGGGCGGGCGGGTGGGATGGGCGGGGCGGGTGGGCGGGTGGGCTGGGCGGGGCGGGCGGGGTGGTGCCCAGCCCACCCGCCCACCCCGCCCGCCCGCCCCGCCCCGCCCACCCCGGGGTGGGCGGGTGGGCTGGGCGGGGTGGGCGGGTGGGATGGGCGGGGCGGGCGGGGTGGTCTGGGCGGGGTGGGCGGGTGGGATGGGCGGGGCCCCGGCTGGGCGGGGTGGGCGGATGGGATGGACGGGGCGGGCGGGGTGGTCTGGGCGGGTGGGCTGGGCGGGGTGGGCGGGTGGGATGAGCGGGGCGGGCGGGGTGGGCGGGTGGGATGGGCGGGGCCCCACCCGCCCCGCCCGCCCCGCCCATCCCACCCAGACCACCCCGCCCGCCCCGCCCATCCCACCCGCCCACCCGCCCAGCCCACCCGCCCAGACCACCCCGCCCGCCCCGCCCATCCCACCCGCCCACCCCGCCCACCCGGCCCGCCCGCCCACCCAGCCCATCCCGCCCGCCCACCCAGCCCATCCCGCCCGCCCGCCCGCCCGCCCCGCCCATCCCACCCGCCCGCCCCACCCCGCCCGCCCCATCCCACCCGCCCGGCCTGCCCCGCCCACCCCGCCCCCCCGCCCATCCCACCCGCCCGCCCCGCCCCGCCCATCCCACCCGCCCATCCTACCCGCCCGCCCGCCCACCCGGCCCACCCCGCCCCGCCCCGCCCACCCCCCCCGCCCCACCCCGCCCACCCCGCCCAGCCCACCGCCCCGCCCGCCCCGCCTAGCCCACCCGCCCCGCCCAGCCCACCCCGCCCGCACAGGGCCACCCCCGGGCCGCCCCGCTCCGCCCTCGGGCGGGGCGGGGCGGCCCGGGGGTGGCGCTGCTCGGCGGCGCCGCCCGGGGGTGGCCCTGTGCGGGCGGGGTGGGCTGGGCGGGTGGGCGGGTGGGCTGGGCGGGGCGGGGTGGGCGGGCGGGGCGGGCGGGGCGGGCGGGGTAGGCTGGGCGGGGCGGGCGGGTGGGCTGGGCGGGGTGGGCGGGTGGGCTGGGCCGGGTGGGCTGGGCGGGGCGGGCGGGGTGGGCGGGTGGGCTGGGCGGGGCGGGCGGGCCGGGTGGGGTGTGCGGGGCGGGCGGGTGGGCTGGGCGGGGTGGGCAGGTGGGATGGGGCGAGTGGGATGGGCGGGGCGGGCGGGTGGGATGGGCGGGGCGGGCTGGGCGGGCTGGGCGGGTGGGCTGGGCGGGGCGGGCGGGGTGGTCGGGATGGGCGGGGCGGGCGGGGTGGTCCACCCGCCCACCCCGCCCAGCCCACCCGCCCGCCCCGCCCATCGGCGGGCCGGGTGGGCTGGGCCGGGCGGGCGGGCCGAGTGGGGTGGGCTGGGCGGGGCGGGCGGGCAGGGTGGGGTGGGCGGGTGGGCTGGGCGGGGTGGGCAGGTGGGATGGGCGGGGCGGGCGGGGTGGGATGGGGCGAGTGGGATGGGCGGGGCGGGCGGGGTGGGATGGGCGGGGCGGGGCGGGCGGGTGGATGGGATGGGCGGGCGGGCTGGGGCGGGGTGGTGGGATGGGCGGGCGGGCGGGTGGGATGGGCGGGGCGGGCCGGGTGGACCACCCGCCGGGCGGGCGGGTGGGATGGGCGGGGCGGGCGGGGTGGACCACCCCGCCCGCCCCGCCCATCCCACCCGCCCACCCCGCCCATCCCACCCGCTCGCCCCGCCCGCCCATCCCACCCGCCCACCCGCCCGCCCCGCCCATCCCACCCGCCCGCCCCGCCTGCCCGCCCCGCCCACCCGGCCCGCTCGCCCCGCCCACCCCACCCGCCCGGCCCGCTCGCCCCGCCCGGCCCGCTCGCCCCGCCCGGCCCGCCCCTCCCAGCCCACCCGGCCCGCCCACCCCGCCCAGCCCACCCCGCCCGCCCGCCCCGCCCAGCCCACCCCGCCCAGCCAACCCGCCCAGCCACCTCGCCCGCCCGCCCCGCCCCGCCCAGCCCAGCCCACCCGCCCGCCACGCCCGCCCCGCCCAGCCCACCCGGCACGCCCGCCCACCCCGCCCCGCCCGCCCCGGCCAGCCCACCCCGCCCAGGCCCGCCCAGCAATTTTTTTATTTACTAATTTATGTGTTTTTTTTTTAGGAAAATGGCATCAAGAAAAATTTCTGTGAATCTTTCTGGAGCAAGGAGTCTTAAAGGTGTATCTTCAAAAAACGTTGGTGAACGAACTCCACCTGAGCTCATACCTACAAAAAAACGTTGGTGAACGAACTCCACCTGAGCTCATACCGACAAATATGTCAACTGTTTTAAGTGATAAGAAGCTAATCTCAGATTGGAAAAGTTCAAAAGAGGTGAAATTTCCATCAAGAGCCTGGTATGTGAAAGAAAGAGAGAGCACAACTGTGAATATATATCTATACATTGATACACGCAATAATACTGAAAATTTGGAGGTGATGGGAAAAGTCATAGATATGTGTTCGGTACCAAACACTGAAGTTGTTTACGTACTTACAAAAACTGCCAAGTCACATGAAAGGATTAAATACCGACTATCATATTCATTATATGATAGGAGAGAGGTATCTACAAAGTTGTGTAAACAAATCGTAAATGATATGACACAAAACACGGTAAGTATTGTTATTTGTATTTTTATTTTGCGTTTTGAAAATGTCTCGCTATATTTTTTAACTTTGATTATATTAACATATGATATTTTGTTTGGCAGAATTTTGTTGAAAGCTGTTCAATTATGGTGGGAGGCATTCATTACATAGAGAATGATATCATGAACGTTGTCAGCCATTTTTACTCAGTGTCAGAGGAAGATATGCAAAACATGGAAAATGTAGTAATTGATGATGCTACAAAACTACATCCAAAGAATCAGAAAAAAAGGCCTCTGGTGGATAAATCTAGCAAGGGTAAACAAGTTACTTTTGAGGACGATGAAGTTGACAATGAAGCATATGTTGCCATTACTGAAGATGACATTGAAATTGTGGAAGGTCGTAAAAGACCAAAAGTAACAATGGCCAAGAATAGATCTCTTCAGAATGTTAAGACGAAAAAAAGTAGAGTTGAAGATCTTGAAGTAGTCATTACCAGCAGTCAAGAACCTAGTGAAACTTCAAAAGAAAGCAGAGAAATCATTACACCAGGAGCTGATTTAGGTGATGGCATTATCAAAACAAAACAAAATGCCATTCGACAGAATTTGACAAAGAGAAACCTAGTTGATGGTGGTCGTACATTTCAGTTAAATGTGACACAAACCTATAAGGCAAGTGAAGGACAATGCCAATATCAAGTCAGAAAGCCGCACCATCTGCATGTTCACAACTTGAAGACATTGATGAGGTACAATCCATATGCTCATGTGGTTAGTTATGTGCTTCTTGTTGATCCACTTCAAGTTCCCAACAAAGAAGCATTTGATAAGTCAAAATGTTTTGAATACAATTATTATGTGCTTGGGGGGAACCATTCTGTTGAAGCTCAAAGACAATTGATGGAGGAATATCCTAATAACCCACGTTTTGAAACGATGAAATGTATCATTTATGCTGGTTTAAATGAAACAGAAGCAAAGCTAGTGGCATGGGATCATAATTCAGATAATGAATATAGGATGTCTATGACTTTGGTCCAAAATGTTAGATTTATTCATAGTGAATTCCTAGAAAAATGTGGTGGGGATAAGATCAATATTACTACAGATTTCCGAAAGGAATGTTGTATGGAAATAAGCTATCAAATTGAAGATAAAGGCAATTCAAAAAATGGAAAAGACAACAGATCTAGCGATTTATTCAGAGGTGTTGATAACATTTTCCAATTGGCATTTAGAACTGGAGATATTTGGAATTTGATTGATGACATTTTTAGCATGTGGGAAGACATTGGCATTAAAAACCAGAAGGTCAGAAAGTCTAAGCCATTGATATGTAGCAACAATAAATCAGCGCCTGAACTGAAGCAACTTCCAGACGATATGACCATCACGCCTTGGAGGGCGATGCAAGGAGTGAAAGATGAAAAAATTGTCAAAACAATATTATCTCGTGTGAAGTCGGGGGAATTATCATTGGAAGAAATGTCTGAAGAATTTCAAAAGTAAGTTTGCTGAATTATTTTTACTTATTTCCAGGATTATAGTTATCTTTTAACTAAAACATGTTGTTATTGGTAGTATTTGTTATACATATCAGTATATTAACTTTTTCTTACTTTATCTATGCAGTCACAAAGTTTACATGAAAATTCAGGAACAAATGGTTAAATTGTTGAATGAAGATAGTTGGGATGATGTTGTACGCAACTATCCAGATTCAAGTTCTACATCAACATTGAAAGCTTTTTATCTTGCATTTAAAAAGGTAGCTTGATTTATACATTCAGTTTTAATCATCTGTGTACTATTTTTAATTTAAATTAAAACTTACACATACATTTGTTTGTTTGGTAAAAGATGAAGAAAGAAGATAATGGAGCACCAGACAGTTTCAAGACTTTTATTGAAAAAATAAAGATTGAAAGACTGAGAAAGCAACGTATTAAGAATGTTGAACTTGATCCAACTCTTAATCATTTCATTTGGAATGGGCTAGACACTATTCAATATCAAGTAATACAAGGCGACTGTGAAGACATTGCGAAACTCATATCAAAAAGGGATTATGCCCTCGTTATTGTAGATATTCCCCATGGTTTCAATATTCCAAACATTTGCTATGATAATGACCCTTATACTTATCAAGCTTTTAATAAAGTGGTGGCGGGATTTAAGGAAGTGACGTCATCACCATTATGGAGATTTGTGACATTTCATTCAGACACACAGTTGGCAATGTTATTGTCAAGCTTCAAGGGGAAAACAAATTCAAGGATGCAGCTTACATGGTAAGATGTTTAAAGGTATATTTGATTAATGTTGAAAAATTAATTTATGTACAAGTTAATTGAAATTTTACTATTTTATGTTACAGGCAAAAGTCAAATCTTCTTGACAATGAAGATCAACAATTTATAAATGACTGTGAGTTCATTCATATTGATAGTTGGGCAAAAGATGATAGCCATATGTCTATGATTTTTAATCGGGTGGACAAAAAGAGTCATAGCCAAATACTGACTTATGATGCTGTTGTGAGAAAACTAACATATGAAGACAAAGAAATGAAAGGAGAGATAGTTAACATTTATCAGAAACCACAATTATTGATTAACTATCTTATAGACATATGTTCAAATGAAGGAGATTGGGTTCTGGATTTATTTTCTGGCTCGGGTACGTTTTGCCACATGGAATTGAATTTCAATATGTTCTTTTTTTTAATTAATATGTCATTGTACTAATTTACTTCATTATTTTTTTGTGCTTGATAATTAGGTACAACACTAGCATGCTGCCTTCAAAAAGGAAGAAATTACATTGCAATTGAGAAAGATCCATTACAATGCAATTTCATTCAGCAAAGAATTAATGCTCTTCAATTTCTTCTAGATGCAATGCAAGAAATTGGGTTGAAGAAAGGGGACTTTAGTGAATCACGTGTGGCAAAAAAGGCAAAGGAACCCCAACCACCATTACATGGAATGTATGGAAAGACACATATTGGGGGATTTGCAGACATGAAAGACCCATTAGAAGAGGAAAATGAGCAAAATGAGCAAAATGAAACAGAAAATATTGTGGAAGAGGACAATGATGAAACTCTAGAGGACGAAGAGTTTGGATTACGTGACATTCTTGATTAAATTTAAGTTATGCTTGTAACTCAAGCTTTGCAATGTTTTGACTTTGACATTTTATGAGAAGAATAAACACTCAATTAGGGTTGTTATACGTTCAATATTGGTAATATGTGATTTTTGCATTGATTTTTAACTTAATCATTTTTTTTTGAAAAAAAAATAGTTATTATTATCCTTTTGACATGAAATTCATAAAAAAAACTATTATTTGACCATTTTTAGTTAATATTTTTGTATAAAAATTGTGATTTTGACATGTTAATTCTAGCAAAAAATTATCAAAACGTTTAGTTTTTTTGTTATATTTATGTTAAAAATGGTTATTTTTTATGTCCATTGTTAAAAAATGTTGTTTTTTAGAAACAATTATTTCATGTCGATTGAAAAATTAATTAAGGGGGTTGAAAAGATGTCTAAATATGTAAATTATCTAAAATTCAAACTATCGACTTTATAATTTAAAAACGCAAAACAATAAAAAGCCCACTAAAAAAAAAAAAAAATTAAGATAGAGAACAAGAAAATATGAATACAATGACGACTTCAAAAACTATCAAATTTAGAAAATAATTTTTTACATTTCACACACTAGAAAATTTAAAGTCAAAAAATAGGTCTTTTAAAAAAAAGGGTGTGATGCAGAATACACACTTTTTAAAATCAGGATGAAAATCACTACCATTCACCGAGCCTCACCCACTTAATGCACATGAAAAAAATTAAAGTTCCAAAAAGCATGTTCTTTAAAAAACATGTGTATTCTACATCAACACTTTTGAAAATCGGGTCATTTTTTTGACACCTCTACAAAACGGGTAACAGTATCAGTTCCCGTTTCAAAGTTTACATTGTTTATTGCCAAAGCTTGACGACGAAGGAAAAATCATATTGAAAACTGAAGTAGTCCGAGAAACAAGAACTCGACAGCTACGAAATCAATCAATTTCGGAGTATCTTGTCAAGTGGAAGCACTTGCTCAAGATTCCACATGGGAGGATGAGAGTTTTATACAGAAGCATCCAGAACTACTAAAGCGTTGAGGACAACACTTTTTTGAAGGAAATGGGCATGTTAGGTCCCTATAATACTAGTGATTCCCCCATTACTATTGTCATTGTAGCCCCTTATTGTTATTGTTGTGCCCCTATTGTCCCCATATTGTTATTATTGTGCCTCATAAAAGCCCACTATCGTTATTGTTGTGCCCTTATATTATTATTGTTATGTCGACTTTGATTATATTGTGACCCCTTAGACTCCTATATATAAAAAGGAGGTTTTGTCATTTGTCTCATCTAAGAATTGTTCATTTGTGCGATGTAAAGGAGGCTGCCCCCTCGAAGAGGCTGATTTATAAGGCACTGATCTTTCTTTTCTATCTTTTTGTGAGTTGGTTTCATAACATTCAAGGCAAAGATGATGCAAAAAGAGAACCCATAAGCATAGAAGCGGCAGAGATTAGGTAAACTGTTTATTAAGTTTCTTTGTAAATTTGTAATTATTTGTTGTTGTTTACCTATTTGAGTACTTTTGTAAAGCGAGCAATAATAGTCACTATGTGCATCAAGTATGTTTCATTGACATTATGTTATTGCCTTGTTTATAAGTCCATATGTGTAAGGACTTTTGGAATGTACAAGTTGTCATCCAAGTTTGTCATGTACTCACCGATGCAAGTATTCAAGATGAAACTTGTTGTGAATAGAATCTTTGTTTAAGATTGTACAAGATGACTATGTTTTTGTAGGAAAAGCCAATTATGCCATTGAATTTTTGTAGCAGTAAACTTTTGTGCACAAGCTTAGTTTGAGGACAGTAAAGCAAGTTTATATTGCTTATGATTTCCAAGATGGAGTCAAATTTGTCTTCAACAATTAGACTTCAAGATGAAGTTGTTTTGAGTCATGCAAAGATGAGATTAAAGAAAATGTTCAAATTCCACTCATAAGTGTTTTTGTTCCTGCATCAGCGATAAGAATTTTTGGTTCGATTTTTAACAAAACAATAAGTCTTCACAAAAAAGATAGGTGAAATGTATTGATTGAAGCTTGAGGTGAACCAATTGAAAAGATAGCATACGGATTGAATTTTTGGATAATTTTGAGTTTCAACCTCATTTTATTTACTAGGAGAAGTAAATTTTTGGAGTCCAAAAGTTCATAAACGAGAGGTGTGATCAAATTTTAGCTCAAAAATGAAAATACCTAGAAAGTCTTGAAACTAGCATCAAGTCGAAGTGCTCGTTGTTCTAAATCCAACGATGTTTGTTTCACCTCAATCCAACAATGTATGCTCAAGTTATTGTGATCTGATCATTTGGCCCAACAGCTAAAGAATGAGAAGGGTTGTTGATTGGGAAGTTGACTAGGCTTCCGTACAGCGTACATCATCCAGGGTGACTGTGCAGGTACAAATGAATCGGGTGTTGCCAAGGGTCAAGCTCTGATTCGTGCAGGTGCTTGTGTTTTGATTGGGTCGTTTTGTGTATGTAATGGACCAATTAGGGTGTAACATGTGGCCCAACCAGAGGCCGCCACGTGGCACCCCACGGTCAGCCAAAATTATGGTAGGGGTCGGATAGCCTGGGTAGGGCTCAAACCGCTGACCTACAATTCAACATCCAAGCACTCTACCAATCCTCCTATGCAGTGTTTCCTACCTGTATATGGCATCAGGCTTATTTAAATTTTAATAAGGGCGCATATGGGAGGAGGGACTGGATGGTCAACCCCGACCCCCGGTCGCCTGCTCTCCATACAACACACAACACAAAGGTTTGGGGGTTTGGGACTTTATCCCGTCCCTTGGTCGCACATCTCCCACATGATCACAACACATCAGAACTGGAGCATCGATGGGAGGGGGCATAAGGTTGGCCCTAACTCTGGTCACATGCCCCTACAGAGGACTATGGCGAAGTGTTAACGGACGGGAGTTTGTGTGGGGATCAGCGCCAGACCATATGACCTCCAACATGACCACAATGATAGCTCGAGGGCACTACGGTGGCAAGGGCGGGTTGTTGGCCCGACCCTCGGCCCCATGGGAACCAACATGACCACCGGCCCGACATATAAGAGGCTAGGCTGGCGAGAGCGAGCGGTTAACCCCGGCCCCCTACCGTAAGGCTCATGTGATCAAATTATTTCACATAAGGGTTATTGGGCAATTTAAGTATACAACTAAAAATTTTCAACTTAGGGGTGGACCATATCCCAATTAAACATGACCAAACTTTAGCTCAAAAATGAAATTGCCTAGAAAGTCTTGAAACTGACATCAAGTCAAAGTGCTTGTCGTTCTAAATCCAACGACGTTCATTTCACATCAATTTGACATCGTATGCTCAAGTTATCGCGTTTTGATCGTTTGGCCCAATAACTAAAAAATGAGCAGGTATACTGACTAGGCTTTTGTACAGCTAACATCATCTAAGGTGACTAAGCAGGTACGGACCAATCAGGTGCTGCTAGGTGTCAATCTCTGGTTCGTGCATGTGGTCGAATTTAATTGTTTTTGTGTGGCACAATCATGGGATGTTACGCGGCACGTCCAGAGCGCACTAAAATTTTCTTTGGTCGACCAGAGGCCTAGGAGGGATTGAACCCCCGACCTCAAATCCAACCGCGTCGCGCTCTACCAACTCCTTTGCATGGTGGTTCTTAACCACTATGGGTGCAAGGGTTATTTAAGGTTTACATGGCACATATATGGGAGGAGGGGTCGGGTTGTCAGCCCCGGCCCCCGGTCACCGCACCACCATACAACCAGGTGCAAAGGAATCGAGCCTCGAGACCTTAGCCTAACCCCTGGTCATAAAACCACCACACGACCAAAAGTGAGGCAGAACCTAACGCCGACGAAACGAGGGCTTGGGACCAGCCTAGCCCCTAGACATATAGACCTGCACTGGACCACGCACTGAAGATTAAGAGCTAGGAAGAAGGGTGCAGGAGTTTAGCCCAAGCCCTAGGCGTATGGACGCTCACAGGACCTTGGCAAAGCATGGATAGGGCTCCGCCATCGAGGCGAGCAGTTAACCCCAACCCCCAACCACATCACCACCTACATGACCACCGATTCGACATATAAGGGGCTAGGCCAACGGGGGTGGGTGGTTAGCCCCGGCCGCATGGCCCTTCTTAGCTTGTTTGAGGGACATTTGTTTGTACGGTTGTAGTCGTAGAAATACCTATTTGCCTACAAAAAAAATTCCGTAGTGATGTTGATCTCCCTGTTGTTTCATTCTATTTTGCTCCAAAGTGACGTTGTCCTTTAAGAGTTTGAGAACTTTTGTTGATGCTCAATGTGATCTTCCACTGCTTGAACCTTATAATTTTCTTTTAAGGATGATGTGATGGACAATGGATGGTATCCATAAAGCTCCATAAATGGGTTCATTTTTGTTGCAATATGGAAGGAAGTGTTATCCCACCATTTAGCAAGAGGCAACCACTTGACCCATTATGTCTGTTTATCAGATACAAAGCGACGAAGATATCCTTCCAAACATTTGTTCACTATCTCCGTTTGCCCATTACAATGAGGATGATAAGTTGAATATGATTTAACTGAGTACCAAAATATTCCACCTCTTATACTCCAAAGAAACATTTGGAGCTTTTTCATATAATTGTTTCTCCTCCAATAGTTTGAGCACCTTGTCAACATGTTGAACATGATCTTTCCAAGACTTATTGTAGATTACAATATCATCAAAAAATACTAACACAATTTTTCTAAGGAAGGGTTTGAAAATGGAATTCATCAAACCTTGAAAATGTAGAAGGTGCATTGGTAAGGTAAAAAGGCATGACCAAAAATTCATAATGAACCTCATGAGTTTTAAATGTTGTTTTTGGAATGTCTTCATTCTGATTTGATGATATCCTGAACGAAGATACAACTTGGTGAGGTAAATTGATCCATGCAATTCATTCAATAATTCATCAACGACAGGAATGAGAAATTTATCTTTAATAGTGAGCTTGTTGAGCTCCCTATAATCCGGACACATGCGCCATGATCCATCATTCTTGTGCACCAATACTACTGGAGGGAGCAGAGAAAGAACTTTGACTAGGTTGAATTATACCAACCTCTAGCATTTCTACAACCATACGTTCAATTTCACTCTTTTGGGCATAAGGATATCTGTAAGGCCTGGTGTTTGGAGGAACACTTCCTGGAATCAAATAAATAGCATGATCATGATCACGAATAGGTGGGAGGCCTTTGGGAGTCTCAAATACCTTGGAATGATTGTCTAAGACTTTTTGGAGATCTGGAGAAATAGATGATTTCGATGTGGTAACCTCTAACGAACATAATTTTGCAATTACACCTCGTTTTTCTTTCTTTAGAAACTTTGTCATTCCCTTAGAGATGATTATCTTTCCCGGTTTCCCTACGATACCCCTTAATTCAACTTCCTTTCCCTTCGAAAAAAAATCATGAAAAGTTCTTGAAAATTAAAAGATATTGTACCCAAGGATTATAGCCATTGGACTCCTAGTACAACATCAGCACCACCCATTGGAATGAAAATCATTGGGCTATTCAATACATATTCTCCCATGGATATCTTGATATTATGGCACTTTCTAGGGCAATTTATGCTTCCTCCACTTGCAACTATCACTTGACACTCTGGCGCTGGATATAAGAAGCAATTCAATTCCTTGGCTATCTTACAATGAATGAAATTATGGGTACTTCCCTAATCAATCAACACTATTACCTTTTTCTTCTTGATATGCCCTTCTGTCTTGATAGTTTGAGTGGTAATTCCAGCCAATGCATTTCTTCTTTATCTAGGGTTTGTTCCTGGTGTATATCCTCTTCTTTTGACGTTTCTTGTTCCTTTTCTCCCTCCTCTTCACAATCTATGTAAAATATTTTTTTCTGAGCACACTTATGATCTTTAGTGTATTTGCTATCACAGTTGTAACAAAGCCCTTTTTGCTCTTTGTTCTTCCAATTGTTGGTGTGTCAACCATGTAGGTTGTGGAAGGCTAAGGGCAACAACACTTCCATCTTTATAGTTGTGAGTGGTAGACTTCCTTGTTCCCATAATTTTTCTTTTCATTTTTCTTGCCAACCTGAATGCCTTCTCCAATGAATCAGGTTCCCAAAGGCGAACCTCATGTTGGATGTTATCATTTAAAATCCCTATGAACACATCAATCCTATGCTCCTCTGGAATATCTTTTATCCTTATATTCAATTTTTGGAAGTCCTCAACGTGCTCCATCATTGAACCCTTTTGTTTGAGATTTATTAATTGGCTAAAAAAAGTGTTGTGTTTTCTATCCTCATAATGTGCTATCATTTCTTCCGTAAAAATTGCCCAAGTGACAATTTATTTATGAGAGCAAAGCCATCAATACCATACAAACTGATTTGGTTCCAAATATAAAATTGCAATGAGTACCTTTTGTGTGTTTTGCACATTATGGAGATCGAAATATTGCTCCATCTGTAGTATCCATGTTATGGGATCCTTGTCATCAAACTTCCTCATATCGATCTTTGGAACATGGTGGGTCTTCACTCCAACGTTACAGTATATGAAATTATGATTAACATTTATTTTATTTCATCATGAGTTTTCTTTTACTGCCCTTTCGCCATTAGCATTTCTAGTAGCAACTTTGTCAAATCTGTTTTCAAATCTCCCATGTTGTCTTTAAGCTTTTCTTCTATACCATCCATCTTAGCTTCCACGCCTTTTTTTAAACCATCCATATTAAGCTTCCATGCCATCCATCTTAGCTTCCACCTCTTTCTTTAAACCATCCATCTTAGCTTCTGTTGCTTTTTGTGAAAGTGAATTTTGTCGCACTTGGTCTCATAATTTTGATATATCATGTTGTATTTCTTCCTCTTCTTCATGATTCATGAAGAGGTTTTAGGTTTCTTACTAGGTGTTTCAATTTTCTTTCTTTGGGGCATCAATTAATGATAATTATGCTTCACTATGCCCTTTGAATTCTTTCAAACTAATTTTTCAAACCAAACTTATGCAAAATTTTAAAAAAACTACACATTTTTTTTCACTTTGTAGGAGCTCGATATTGAATCTGTTGTATCTATGTAATTTCAGATCTCCAGAATCTGAAATTGCGTCCTGTAGTAGCCCTCTGAGTCCTCTTTCCAACCCCGCAAGTCTGATCAAGATTGGATTCTGCAAAGAAGATTTATGTCAAATCTCCCATGATGACCTGATTATAGATTGGTTCAGTAGAGCGAACTTGTACAACGTGTCATGTGTCAATGTTTCAACTTTAGGACCTGAAACCGATACACAGAAAACTAAAAGTCGTCCTCTTTCTGTAACTTCTTACGAAATTTCAATTTGATTCTCAAAGAGAAAGTTATGACAATTTTCCCAAAGTCACCTACTTGGGATGTAATTCGGAAGCCTGAAAAAACCCTAAATGTCTTGGACCATATCTCTGAAAATATACGGAAACAAGATCTGAAATTCAGGCCCGAGCTTCATTGAGATTTCGGCTCAAATGGGTTTTAATTTCAGTGTCTGAACCTTAGTAGAAAAAAAAAAATTATAGCCAAAATGACACAATGGCCTGTTTGAGATGGAATTCTGGAGCTTGCAAAAACCCTAACTTCTTCAGATCATATCTTCGAAAATATAGCGTGAGAATATCTAAAATTCGGACCTGAGGTCCAAAACAATTTTGGTTCAAATGGGTTTTTTCTAGCTTCTGAAACTTCGTAGACAAAAAACTACAGCGAAATTTCCACAATGACCTATTTGGAGCAATGAAACTCTAGAATCCAAAGGCTCTAATACCAAATGTTATGAAACTAGCTCACAAAAAGATAGAAAAGATAGATTAACGACTTCAAAATCAAATTCTTCGAGGGGACAACCTCCTTTATATTATGCAAATGAACAATTCTTGAATGATACAAATGACAAGACCTTCTTTCTATATATAGGAGTCTAAAGGGTCACAATACAATCAGAGCCTACATAACAATAATATTGTAGGGGCACAACAATACAATAGTAGGCTTCTATGGGGCATAATAATAACAACATGGAGACTATATGGGCACAATAATACAATAAGGGGGTTGCACTAATAACAATAAGGGGTTTCACTAGTAGCACAGGGACCTAACAATATCTTTGTGAGTTTTTGTTTTTTTGGAGCTCAATAAGAGTCTACCTAGGGGTTTTTGGACATTTTGTTGATTTGAGCACATCTAAAGAGACTTTTTGCAAGTTCAAGTCCATAGGTGTATGGATCAATCAGTGTTTTGGAACAATTCTTGAAGGTGTTTAAGCATGGAGAAGGCCTTGTAGGGGTTTTTCTTACCTTCAAAAGTTTACTACAGCAGTTGTTACTTGCAGGGTTCAACTCTTCTATATTTTTCTCACTATGTCTTGTTGAGGAAAGTTTCATATTTGTCCTTCAATGTGAAATTGAAGTGCTTATAGGCTCATGAATGCTCATTTTTAGATGGAGTATAGGGCCTTTGTAGGAGACACCTTGTGTTGCTGATGTTTTGATGATTGACTATAGGTTGTAATGATGTTTATGTGAGAGTTCTTTGCAGCAGAACATTTCCTTGAAGGGGAAATAGTCATATGTTTTATCAACAAACTTTTATGTATTCATTTTACACTGAATATATGGAGCGATCTAGCTATGTTGGCAGGGCTGAAGATGTAGCCCAAGAGGGTGGACTTCGTCACCAAATCCTTTGTTCTACTCTTCATGAATGTCTGTATGAGTTATGTGATGTTATGTTGCTTATGTTTAAGTTTACATGTGAAAAATATCTCCCAACTTGAAGAGACCTTTTGAAAAACTTGTTTTGTGTTAAGACCCATTCTTTCTTGCAAAGCGTCGGAGAACAATCCCTGTTTTTAGGAAGATGAAATTGACCTCCTCCTCCATTTTCAAATCAGTTGGTATCAGAGTCTCATCTAACCAAGTTGCAAGAATGGATAAGAAGAGTCTCCAAGAGCTAGAGGAGATGAATTTGGCTCTTCATATGGAGAACATTGAGTTAAGAAAAATGCTAGAAATGGTTGAAGAGGAGAAGAGACATATGCGCCTTCAATTGCAGCATGTGCTTGAGGAACAAGTTGTTCAAAGTTCCACTCTTGTGACAAGAAAAGACACCCTCCAAAATTAAACCAATATGTGGCCATGGTTCACACAGTAGTTATAGACCATATGAGGAAAGTGATGCATGTGCATTTTGCAAGCATCTCCAAGATTCGCACCATATGTCAGTTGGTAAAAGTGGGTGGCTAGATTCATCTACAATGTCGTCATCATCATCAGAAGCTGAAAAGATGAATGACAAGTTCAAAAAGGTAATAAACATATCAAGTACAATTCTTTATGTTTATGTTCATAACATCTCTTTTGCAGCATTTGAGCAACATACCAAAGGCATTGGTATGAAGGTACTTTCCAAAATGGGCTATGAAGGAGGCATCGACATCAATGGCCAAGGGATCACCAATCCAATCATGTACAAGAGAGACCAAAGTATCAAGAATTTAGATATGGTCCAAGGGAGTTTGGAGAATACTCTAAATGGGTTGAGGCACAACAATTATCTGAGGATGATATGTCACACCAAGATGGTGGTGACAATGATCATTTGTCTCTCAAGCGAGATGAATGCTTCAAAGGACCTTGCATGTCATCATCCACTCCACATCATTGAAACTACAAAGGACCTTGCATGTCATCATCCACTCCACATCATCGAAACTACAGCCCAAGGGAAAGTTATAAGTCTCATGGGTGTTTTCCAAATGATGGTAATTTTGACTATTTGTGGAGTATGTATCCTTGTACTTTGTGTGATGCATTTGACCATTGTGTGGTTGTCTATGAGCAACGCATGGTAATAGTTAAAAGGATGGATCATATCTAGGCATCAAGCATGATGAAGCTCCTTCGCATGAGAGGAATTCCTTGTCGACAAGCAAGATAAAGTTTTTTTGTACCCATTTCAAGATGCATGGGCATGGAAATGAACGATGTTGGAAATTGCATCTAGAGCTTAGTTCCAAGAAGGGAAAAAATATTGTGCAACCTAATACAAGGAAAGCAAGAGGTGACAAAGAGGACTTGCAACAATCCTAAAGCAACCTTCAAAGAAAAGTTGATGCAAAAAGAGAACCCATAAGCCTAGGAGAGGTAGAGATTGGGTAGACTGTTTGTAAAGTTGCTTTGTAAATTTGTAATTACTTCTTGTTGTTTACCTATTTGGGTACTTTTGTAAAGTGAACAATAATAGTCACTATGTGCAACAAGTATGTTTCATTGACGTTATGTTATTGGCTTGTTTATAAGTCCATATGTGTAAGGACTTTTGGAATGTACAAGTTGTCATCCAAGTTTGTCTACAAGTTTTTCATGTACTCACCGATGCAAATATTCAAAATGAAACTTGTTGTGAATAGAATCTTTATATAAGATTGTTCAAGATAACTATGTTTTTGTAGGCAAAGCCAATTATGTCATTGAATTTTTGTAGCAATGTACTTTTGTGTACAAGCTCAGTTTGAGGACAGTAAAGAAAGTTTATATTGCTTATGATTTTCAAGATGGAGTCAAGTTTGTCTTTAACAGTTGAACTTCAAGATGAAGTTGTTTTTAGTCGTGCAAAGATGAGATTAAAGAGAATGTTCAAATTCCACTCATCAGTGTTTTTGTTCCTGCATCAGCGATAAGAATTTTTGGCTTGATTCTTAACAGGACAATAGGTCTTCATGAAGAAGATAGGTAAAGTGCCTTTATTGAAGCTTGAACGACACCAATTGAAAAGATAGCATATGGATTGAATTTTTGGGTAATTTTGAGTTTCAACCTCATTTTATTTACTAGGAGAATTAAACTTTTGGAGTCCAAAAGTTCCTAGTGGGGAGGTGTGATCAGGAAGTGCCCAAAAAGTCTTGAAACCAATGTCAAGTCGAAGTGCTCGCCGTTCTAAATCCAACCCATTTTTCCTTGCAACATTAGAGAATGATCCTTGTTTTTAGGAAGAGGAAATTGACGTCCTCCTCCATTTTTAGATCACTTCATCCACCTTGGAAGTGTATATATAGGAGGGAATTCGACCTCCTATGGACACAATTCATTCAATCATCAAGCAAGTGAAGGAGAAGAGAAAAGGGCTAGCGAAGGAAGAAGAAGGATGAAGATCAAGTTATTGGGTTATTTCTCTCTCTCTCTCTTATCACACGTGCGAAGGAAGGAGACTAGGGTTTTTGCTTTTGGATTAGGGTTTTGCTACTATAAAATCGAATCTGGAGAAAGTGCAGAAAGAAGTTCGAAGGAAGGTGCATTAGGTCATCCTCAAGCCCTAGAAGAATGGGAAACTCAAGTGAGGGTCTCAAGAAGTCTTGGGCACATTGTAACTTGTAAAAAAAATATTTTTTTATTTAAAAGTGTTAAAATACCCTCCAAGACCAAGTCGCCTTGCCAGCTAAGAAGTGGCCTAATTTGAGGTACTTCGTCCACATTAGAAGCTTATATATAGGATGGAACTTGACCTCCTATGGACACAATCCATTCTCTCATCAAGCAAGCGAAGGAGAAGAAGGAAAGAGCTACTTCGTCCACATTAGAAGCCTATATATAGGATGGAACTTGACTTCCTGTGGACACAATTCATTCTCTCATCAAGCAAGCGAAGGAGAAGAAGGAAAGAACTAGTGAAGGAAGAAGAAGGACGAAGATCAAGTGATTGGGTTATTTCTCTCTCTCTCTCATCACACATGCGAAGGAAGGAGGCTAGGGTTTATGCTCCTAGATTAGGGTATTGTTGTTGCGAGATCGAACTTGGAGAAAGTGTGGGAAGAAGGTCGAAGGAAGGCTCATTAGGTCATCCTCAAGCCCTAGAAGAAGGAGAAACTCAAGCGAGGGTCTCAAGAAGCCTTGGAAGTCCTAAATCAGCTCACATGTATGGAAGCAACCATTGTTGGAGGGGCCGAAAATTTCAGACCTGCAGTAGAGGCCGAAATTTTGTCGCTGGGGGTCTAAGTTGTGTTACTGGAAGAGATTTGACTAGGTTTCACTTGGACAAAAGAAGCACATCATCAAGAAGGTTAGACTTGGTCTTGGAGGGGTGTTGGTCTTGGTCTAGAGGTCTTGGAATTCGTCAATAGAAGAATCTATAAGAAGAGTAAAAATTTGTGGGTTTTCCTCTCAAGTGGAGAGGTTTTGGCCCTGACTTGCAACCTATATCTTGTGTTCTTGTGTATCGTTGATTTTCTTGTTTTGATAGTTGTTTGATGATAAGAATAACAAAATAATACAAGAAGAAGCTAA
This sequence comes from Pinus tabuliformis, assembly GCA_031772625.1. Lineage (NCBI taxonomy): Eukaryota > Viridiplantae > Streptophyta > Pinopsida > Pinales > Pinaceae > Pinus > Pinus tabuliformis. The sequence goes on from CM062816.1 coordinate 834,342,804, forward strand.
TAAGTAATAAAAAGTAAAAAGATGTCTCAAACAGTGATCAAGCTAAAGAGAGATCATCCTATCTATTGCCCTATAGATTTCTCAACAAAAGCAAGATGGTACAATCACCAAAAAGTTCTTAGAATTGGTGAAAGGCGACATACAATACTTTAGATATTTGTTTCAAGAGTCTCCTACGACCAATATATCAAGAATCTTAAGGTGGCATCTTTCTTTCCTGGAATGATGGAAGATCAACCAAATTAGTCACTCGGAGTAGAGGTTTCCAAAGAGGAGATCAAATCAGTTTTATATTCCATCAAGGTAGCAAAAGGCCCTTGGCCTAATGGACGGATAAGGGAATTTATTGTGGTTTTATGAATTTCTAGAGGAATAAGAACTATTAAGGGTAATAGACGAGTCCAATGTATCTTGCAATGGGAAATTTAATGCAACCTTTATTGCCTGAACTCCTAAGAAGGATACTCTCGAGACTAATGATGACTTCACGTTGATTTCGTCATGAACCCCTTCTTATCCGTGTTGGTAGGAAAGAGTTCCAGCTTGAAAATAATTACAACAGAAAAAATGGAAGAAAATATAAATGAAATTGGAATCCAAAGATCTGTGTGCTTATCTCATATGTTATTTGTGGGCAATGTTGTGTTGTTTGTTTTGGGAACAGTATATAAAGAGATTCTTGGCCTTTATTGCAAAGGTACAGGGATGAAAGTTAATGTACTTAAATTAGAAATCCTTTACAATAGAGTGGACGATGAAGAAGAAAGGAAAATTTCTCAAATTCTTCCTTTCGTACCTAACCCATTTCATAATGGTCTCAACTGCTTGGGGTCCAATATTAAACCACGTGTTCACAAGTTAAAATATTGGCACTGATTGTATAAGAAAATTCAGGGGAAAGTGTCAAATTGGAGTCACAAATGGCTCCCTAGAGGAAGAGAGACATTTGGAGATTTCAAAAGAAAATTTAAAAAGATTAGAAGAAATTGCTTTTTGGAAAAGATTAGAAGAAAGTGTTTTACCATCTTATGGATAAAGAAAAGGAAGAACGGATAGATTCCTTTAACCAAAGGAATGAAATTAGCCAAATCTAAAGAGGATGGTGGATGGGGCTCGACAAATATTTAGCTTTTTAGCTTTCTATATACAGGGGATTTTATGGTGGATGGGGCTTTGACAAATATTTACCTTTACCTTTTTAGCTTCCTTTAGACACAGAAAAGGGAGAAAGTGATTCCTTTAGTCAAATGGAGGAAAGTGGCATTGGAAAATTCTAAAAGGGATGGCTTGACACATATTTCCCTTTATCTTTGTATCCTCTTATGGATAGGGAAAAGGGAAAAAGAAAGGGTCCTTTAGTCAATTGGATGAAATTGGAAAATTGTAAAGAGGATGGCAGATGGGGCTCAACAAGTTTTTACCTTTAGCCTTAGTAACTAAAACTAAAAGCCTATGGAAGATGATAAGTCAGGAAGGTATGTGGGGGTAAGGTAACTCTTATGAAATACATAGCTCCACATCTATTAAGGGTGAGGGTTGGATAAGAAAGGAAGTAACATGTCAGAGTGGAACTTTAGTGATTCGGAAGGCTTTGGTGACCACCTTTCCCCTGGCGGGTAAATGTTTGGCCTGGAATATAGCGCGGGGTAACAAAGTCAAGAAAGGATCCTAAAGAGGATGGTGAATGAGGCTTTGACACATATTTCCCTTTATCTTTTTATCCTCTTATGGATAGGGAAAAGGGAAAAAGAAAGGATCCTTTAGTCCATTGGAGGAAATTGGCAAATTCTAAAGAGGATGGCGGATGTGGCTCGACAATTTTTTACCTTTAGCCTTGGTAGCTAAAAGCCTATGGAAGATAATAGGTCAGGAAGGTATGTGGGGGTAAGGTAACTCTAACGAAATACATAGCTTTGCATCTATTGAGGGTGAGGGTTGGATAAGAAAAGAAGTAAAATGTCAGAGTGAAACTTTAGTGAGACGAAAGGCTTTGGAGACCACCTTTCCCTTCGTGGTTAAACGGTTGGCCTGGAACAAAGTGCAAGGTAACAAAGTCAATATTGGAGAAGACACTTTGACGAACTTTAGTGATTCGGAAGGCTTTGGTGACCACCTTTCCCTTGGTGGGTAAATGGTTGGTCTAGAACATATGGCAGGCCAAAATAGTCAAGATTGGAGAAGACCCTTGATGGGTAACTTAGATAAGTAAAAATTATCAGTTTCATTAAAAAAACTTAATAATACATGTATCTATTACATATCAGATGTCTTTGATTGAAATTCCAGTTCGATATCGTTGATCGAAATTCCAATTCGATGTGGAATTAAGGGTGGATATTTGTTTTATAGATGGGCATTCAAAGAGACTTAGCATAAAATGGAATCAAAATTATTTTTTTCAGAACATGGTGCAACTAGAATTAAGAAATCAAACTATTATGGTCTAAGAACAAAGTATTTGGAAATTATATAGCTAAGCTAGGCTATAAGGCAAATATGAAAGAGGAAAAAAATGAGAAGAAATGGTGTTGGAATCACATATGGACACTGAACTGTCCATTGAAAACAAGGAACGATGATTTTTATTTGATCAGAAGAGTACATGGCAGAGGCCAGGTTAATGCATCATTTGAATTTGTAAATCCAAATAGGAAACTATAAGCCATTTGTTGGTTCAACCATTCAATGCCCTTATGCAAGAGAAGTATGAAGAGAGGCACTGAGGTGGACTGAAGATAAAGGGAAATGGGAAAGCTTTGAAGTATGGTACAAAGTCAAGCAATGAGTGAACATAAAGCTCTACCTCGCATTGTGAATTGGCCTATTTAGATTGCAAGAAATGACATGGTTTTTCGAGCAAAGGAGATACAAACAGTACAAGTATGCCATCAGGTAAGAGGTATATGGAAAAGGTATATAGAAACCTTTAAAAATAAAGAAACGAAAAATATCACTGGAACCTCAAATCAACAAAGCCTTTGCTTGATGGATTTTTGATGGTGCATGTAAGGGGTCTCAATTTAACGCATGAGGTGTAGACTAGTTAGTTCGAGTGGAGTTTAGTCCCCACCAGGTCTCAGGTTCAAACCTCATGGGGATGGGTTGAGAATGAAAGCCAAAGCCTTGGCTTGAAGAATGTTTGATGGTGCATGTAAAGAGTCTCAACTTAACCCATGAGGTGTAGACCAATTAGTTTGAGTCAGGATCAAACCTCACGAGAAGGGGTTGAGGATGGAAGCCAAAGCCTTGACTTCAGAGATTTTAATGGTGCATATAAGGAGCCTCAACTTAACCCATGAAGTGTAGACTAGTTAGTTTGAGTGGGGTTTAGTCAGCTTAACCCATGAGGTGTAGACTAGTTAGTTTGAGTGGGGTTTAATCCCCACTAGGTCTCATGTTCAAACCTCATGGAGAAAAGTTGAGGATGGAAGCCACTTTGAGAGAATTAAACTATCCCAAGGGGCGTCCAAACTTGAACAAGCTTGACACAATCATGGTGATAGCATCTCACTGTAGGTAGATCATTTGCACTAGCCCTAGACTAAGGGCAACCTATTTACATGGAAAAAATATATATATATATATATTCCCAACTTGTAATACTATTTGGCATTCTAATTTTGAAGGAAAAGCACCATATTATTTTCTAATTTTGAAGGAAAGCACTGTATTATTTTAAAATATGCAGCAGCGGGTAGGGGTGGATGGCATAATTTTACGCTCTATGGATCTTTTTAAAAATTGCATTAAAAAGAGGAATTCCCGATCTTCAAGTTCTAGGTGAATCTAAAATTATCACTGAATGAGCAAATTGGATTAGAAAGAATAATTTCCAATTTTCAAGATTTAGGTGAATCTAAAATTATTATTGAATAGGAAAATGGGAGAGAAATTCTCAATCTTCAAGTTTTAGGCGAATCTAAAATTATCACCGAATGGGCAAAGCGGAAGTATAAGATAGAAAACAAATATATAAAATTATGACTGAATGGGCAAAAAAGAGGAAGTATAAGATAGAAAATTTGTTGTTACAATAGCATAGGCAAAGGGAAAGTATAAGACAGCAAATTTGTTGCTACAATCAATCACGGAAAGAGGCACTAAGGCAAGTTACAGATATATATCGTTTAATCATGTCTACAGAGATTTTATTGCTAATGAAGCGTATAAACTGTCAAAAGAGGCATAGCGCAGTCTGTCTGAAGCAGAAATAAATGGAGAAGTGTTCCCGGAAAAATCTCACTTTCTATTCCGATGGAAAACTACCATGATGATGAAGCTGGACGGAAAATCAACTGCCATGATGATGCAGCGTATTATAAATTTATTTTTAAGCTCATGAGATGTTTAAGGTAGTATGGTAGGTACTTGACAAAGGCCAGGCATACTTATGAGAGTATGAGCCGCACGGGGCGAGGGGAGGGGAGGGAAATAATAGGGCAGAATTTTAAGTTCTATGATCCTTCTAAAAAATTGCATTGAAAGAGCAATTTTCAGTCTTCAAAGTTTTGGATGATTTAAAAATTATCATTGAATGGGCAAAGGGGAAGGAAGGAAGTATAAGATAGAAAATTTGCTGCTGCTAATCATGGAAAGCGTCCCTAAGGCAAAAAGCAAATTCGATGAATTCCCAGTCTTCAAGTTTTGAGTGATTAAAAATTATTATTGAATGGAAAAAGTGAAAGGGGGAGTATAAGATGGAAAATTTGCTGCTGCTAATCATGGAAGGCGGCTAAGGCAAAAAGCAAATTCAGACATGTATTCTTTAATCATGCTTCCAGAGATTTTGAATAGCAAATAAACTGTCAAAAGAGGTATTGGCTTTGCAAGAGGGCAATTTGTTCGAAGCAGAATTAAATAAAGAAAAGAGGTATTGGCTTTGCAGGAGGAAATTTGGTTTGAAGCAGAATTAAATAAAGAAATGAGGTACTGGATTTGCAGGAGGGCGGTTTGTTTGAAGCAGAATTAAATGTAGAAAGAGTGCTCTCAGAAAAATCTCAGTTCTATTCTGATGGAAAATTAGCTTGATAGGAGATCAACTGCCATGATGAAGGCAGCGTATGTGTATTTTTGTTTTCTAAGCTCATGAGCTGTTTAAGATAGTATGTTGGGTATGTGAAAAAGGACAGGCATACTTATCACTGCTTTTTGTTAGTTTGAAAGTGAAGCAGAGACTCTGGGTTCTGGTGACACCTTTGCTATATATATTCAATTTCTGTTTGAAATATAAAATATAAAGCATTTCTCTTGGAAAAGAAAACTGCTGTTGCATTAATTCGTTTTATCACAGATTCCAGTTATATATTGGGCAAGCATTGCTCTGGAAAATCATTTTAAGATGAAATCCAGTTGATGTATATCCAATTTCTGCTTAAAACATAAATTTGTTAGTTTGAAAGTGAAGCAGAGACTCTGGGTTCTGGTGACACCTTTGCTATATACATATTCAATTTCTGTTTGAAATATAAAATATAAAACATTTCTCTTGGAAAAGAAAACTGCTGTTGCATTTCCAAAGCAAAGCTTTGACAAATTCGTTTTATCACAGATTCCAGTTATATATTGGGCAAGCATTGCTCTGGAAAATCATTTTAAGATGAAATCCAGTTGATGTATATCCAATTTCTGCTTAAAACATAAAATATAAAGCTTTTTTCTTGGGAAGAAGAAGAAGAAAAAAGAATAAAAATAAAAACTGTTGTTGCATTGCTTTGGCATATCATTTTAAGACAAATTCCAGTTTTATTTGGCAAGACCAAATCCAGTTTTATAATAGGAAGACATTGCTTTGGCAAATCATTTAAGAGAAATTCCAGTTTTATCGAGTTTTATCATAGGCCAGCATTGTTTTGCATTTCTTTGGCAAATCATTTTAAGACAAATTCCAGTTTTATATTAGATAAAAATCATACATGGTTCATAGCTTTCCTTGATTTAATTTCTGTTCATACGTGCATTCTTGGGTAAGTGAATCAGCACCCAAGCTGGGCATTCTTTGCTAGGTGTGTTCTTGCATCGCTAAGTAAAGCGATCTAATGAGTGAAAAATCACTGACCAGAATGACTATAATTTATAATACAATCCCTTAATGCATGCACTCGAAGTGCTTGAATAAATGTTACCACCACCGAGCGTTAAGGAAAAACAATTTGAAATAGATTTAAATCATTAATGCATGCACAACGATTTGGGCATAAATGCAATTCTTTATTTTAAGTTGTCAATGGTCTATTTTCCCTTACCAGCAGAACATTGAGTGTGTAACGAGAAGAGGATAACTCAAAAAAACGTTTTAGGGCCTGAAATTGATTTCTGTTTTTAACCTTGGAAGTTGCTTGTCTTCTTTTCAAACAAACTGCTGAGTGGGTGAGTTATTTGTATTGGCATTGGCAAATTGCTGCCCATAATAACAAATGTCTTGATGGTTTGATATTATGAAAAATGTTTTTGTTTTAGGATGAAAACGGTTCTGTTAACTACCCGTGACTGCATGAATTTTTATTTGGAGTAGGATGGAAAAAGCACTAATATTCCAATGTCCCATAATAACAAATGTCTTGATGGTTTGATATTATGAAAGATGTTTTTGTTTTAGGATGAAAACGGTTCTGTTAACTACCCTTGACTGCACGAATTTTTATTTGGAGTAGGATGGAAAAAGCACTAATATTCCAATGTCTTCTTTGAAATACTTCTTGTACACATATTTTATATGTTTTTGTTTTGGCATTGTTGTCTGCAACGTGGAAGTTGAAACCTTTGCTGCTTGTATTGCTAGTAAATATAGTTGCGCCATTAAGTTGCGTATTCAGTGAGAAGATCGAGTTGTGTAACACACCAATGCCCGGAATTGTCACTTCTGGGTAGATTTGATTGTGTAGATTGTGAGGAATGAGAAGAGAAGATCATTGTGTTGTTTGTCTTCTTCCTACTATCATAAGATATTAAGTGATAAAACCATTTGTGTGAAAACTTAAAAGATCGAGTTGTGGAACACACCAATGCCTGGATTTGTCACTTCGGGGTAGATTTGATTGTGACGTTGCGTAGATTGTGATGAATTGAAAGAGAAGATCATGGTGTTGTTCGTCATTTTCTTACTATCATAAGATATCAAGTGATAAGACCTTGTGTGTGAACAGAACAAGGTTTAATCATTTTATTGGCATTCTAATTTGATGATGGCTCAGTGGAAAGTGACAATGTTGCCTTGTGAGCAAGATCTTGAGCGAGATTTTGTAATTCAAAGTGGTAATTATAAAAGCAGGAGAGTGAATTTAATATGTTGTATTTGATGAGATCCAGATGGATGTATATCTTGTAGAGATAAAATCATCTAGACAGATGTACATGTTGTAGAGATAAAATGGCCAGAGGTAATAATAAACTTATGCAGCAATCTTGATATGAGGCATGTGAAGCCTTGCTTGCAAGAACTAGTTCTTTCCTTGAAAGAAGGCAACTCTGTATAAAAGACAGTGCTGTACTTGCCCGTAATCTTCGCTGCTCTAATGAGTGTGGACTCATGTTGTTATACTTTCAGAATTAGGCATTGGGCATTGATGGTTGATAGCTTCTTTTTTTTTCTTTTCTTTTTCCATGTAACCAAGCACCCCACCCTTCAACAAATGGGTAAGAGTACGATATTCTTCAGGGCTCAAGGTCATACAACAAGGTCGTACAACAGCAGGTCTCGAATTCATTACAACAATATACTCAATATGAGTTCAACATAAACTTGCAAAAATTGAAGCTGGGTGGAGAAAATAATAAACATTCCTTGAATAATAAATATTTCTCCCAACCACCCAAGATAAATTGAAGCTGGGTGGAAAGAAACCACCCAGATAAATCCAATTAACAGCCCAAGATTGATAACTATACTAATTTTGGTTGTTGAAAGCATGCAAGGAAGTCTCATAAGGTTGATGAGATCGGCCACTGCTTGTGTGCAAAGCCATTTGTTGAAGGAAGCTTGGCCCTTGAAATTATGCCTAGACTGTTGGCATGTGAATGAATAAATGGTTCAAGATTTATAGTTCTCGTTGAGGAACAAGAATGTGCAATTTTTTTTTCATTTGAATGAGAATTTGAAGAAGAAAAAGTTGACACTCTTAACCGGATGATGTTGTAGGATGCAGAAGGCAACGGATATGGTACTACTGCATGCAGGATGCAATTGATGACACGGTGGCCCTTATTTTGATATTTTCTTGGTCTATGTTCTTGTGTTCTTCCAATTGAAAGTTCTTGACTCTTAGTGCAGCAAAGCATACGCCTTTTTTGGTAATGGTAAATATGCTTTGTACCTTTTGTACAAACAAAAAAAATCCAACTAAGATGGTATACAATCAAGAAATACTGCAAACCAAAACCATATGTAAAGAATAAATGTAATTTTAATAGATTTCTCCTAGATGGGAAATTAACCAACTTTCAGTTGTTCTATTCTTGTCTACTATGTTAGGTATGCTTCTTCGTGGAAAATTAAATCATCTTTTATTTGTGTACCATGTTATAGATATGTTACTTCAGATTAACCAACTTTCAGTTGTTCTATTCTTGTCTACTATGTTAGGTATGCTTCTTCGTGGAAAATAAAATCATCTTTTATTTGTGTACCATGTTATAGATATGTTACTTCATGGAAAAGAAGATCATCCTTTTATGATAATATTTATCATCAGGTTGACCCTATTATTGATTAAGGATAGTAAAGGACCTGGATAAATATGGCAGAAGGTATGGTGATAATGACTTATCATATTTCTCCAAAAAAAAATTAATAGCAAAAATACTCACCATGAGTTTTAAGGATCTTCGAAAAAAAAAAAAAAAAAAAATTCCCCTAAAATTTCCCCTAATAAGTGAGAACCTGTTAAGATTGGTAACTAGAGCCAAATTCCACTTTGGACAACTCATTTGATGGAGATAATTATTGCATTGAATTTTTCTTTTCGAGAGGACCAAAATCGACCTTAAGATCCCTAAATTTGGACAAGGAGAAATACGTTTTTGAGGTCAAGCCCACACGTGTAAATTTTGAAGGTCGGCCACATTGTCATGTAGGCTCATGAAGCCCAACAAACATGTCTTTTGACCCTCGACTTGTATAAATAAGGATGACCTCAAACCTCATTTGGCACCTCATCAACTCACACATCCTTCTCTCTCATCATCTGATGGGTTCGTACAACTATTGGGCAGCTGATTTTTCATGGCAAGGAGTACGAAAATCACAAGGCTGAAAATCTGAAGTTTTTTTTGCAGTTTGACCAGCGTTGACTTTGACATTCTGGGCAGCTTTTGACTTCGATTTTCTGAGAGAAACTGTCTCAGCAGACCGCATTTATTGGCACAAAAACCGAGGTGATTTGGGCAGTTTGACCTGTGTTGACTTCAAGTTGACCAAATTTGACTGCAGATTTGTTGACTGTTTTGGGCTGACTTTTGCCAGCAAGAGAAGCAGGGTTCCTCTCTCCTTTGAGAGAACTGTTTTGGGGAAGTTTGACCAAACTTTGACTGCTGTTGACTTTTTGGTTAGGGCTGATTTGAATGCTTTTGACTGAGGGAAGAATTGCAGATTTGTTAGGGCTGTTTTGAACAGTGATTTGGCAAGTCAATTTTGACTTTGGCTTTGTATTATTGTATTCTCTCTGCTGAACATTTAATATAATAATAAGAAGAATTAGGGTTGTATTATATTATTCAATATAATAATTTGTTAGGGTTGTTTTGGACAGTGATTTGGCAAGTCAATTTTGACTTTTGCTTTGTATTATTGTATTCTCTCTGCTGAACATTTAATATAATAGTAAGAAGAATTGATTAAAGGGTTTTCCCCATCTTGGGGTTTTTCCCTGGCATTTGCCAAAACTGGTGTTCTCGTCTTGGCTTGTCTTATGCATTTATTGTTTATGTTCTATCTACAATAACTGCAATTACTGTCAATGTGATTAATGGGTAATGTGATTGCTATTGATAATTAAGTGGAAATTGTCATTGGGCTAATGAAAGGACATTGAAATAATTGATACAAACATAGAACAATTGTTATCTAAAATTAACATGTTATTAGAGCACAAGTGAAGACAAAGCTCAAGCAAGAGAGAAAAGCAATCACTAAGAAATATGTTGGTCAAGGATTATTAGACAAGTCTCAATCCTTTTACATCCTACTTCAACACTGAGGACAAGCTCAATGACAAATCTGACTATCATGCATGGAAGATGACTTTGAACTTGACCTTCGAGGAGCATGAAGTATTACTTCAACACTGAGGACAAGCTCAATGACAAATCTGACTATCATGCATGGAAGATGACTTTGAACTTGACCTTCGAGGAGCATGAAGTATTGGACTATGTGGAGGGAAAAATGGTGAAGCCTCCTTCAAATGCACCTGATGTTGCTAAAACAAAGTACAAAAAAGGTGAGGTCAAAGCTAAGAAAATTTTGATTGACTCCATTCAAAAGCATTTGGTTGGGTATATTTCTAATTTGGGAACTTCTAAGGAAATATATGACAAACTGCTTGGGATGTTCAAAGTGAACAATGCAATTCAAATCCTCTTTCTCAATAAGAAGTTGAAATTTGATATAAATATGGATAAAGGGGAGTCTATCCAATCCTACTTCATGAGAATAACTCAAATCAAGAATGACCTACTATCTATTGGAGAAGTTATTTCTGATAGGGAGCTCACTCTCATTGCACTTGGAGGTATTTCAAGACTATGGGATGTATTTACCACCACCTTTCTCAACAACGAGAGAATACCTGGTTTTGATGAATTATTGGCTAGATGCACTCAAGAGGAGACATGGATGATGGAGAGAGATAAGTCCTCCAATGGAAATGAACCTACTGCCTTCTCCACTCATGCAAAAAGAAGAATAATGTTGGTCCAAGAAGACAGGGTCAAGGATTTAAGAAGGGATTCAAAGAAGGAAGAAAAGAAAGATGCTACAATTGTAACATATTCGGCCACAATGCTAGAGAGTGTCCTCACAAGAAGAATCCTCCAAAGGATGACAACAATAACAACAACAATCTCAAAGGCAATGGCAATCAAAGGAATAACAGGTTCAACAACAAAGGAAAGAGGAATGCTCCCGCTGCTCGAAATCGAAATGGTCGACCTCCCAAAAGGACAAGGAATATTAGGTATGATGAAAGTAATGTTGTAGAAAAACAAGATGATTTCTATCTTATTTTTTCTCTATCTACTGTCTCTCATTCAGATACTTTGGATCATTGGTTGATTGATAGCAGAGCCTCAAGGCACTTCATTGGATACAGAGAGGCCCTCTCAAATTTGGTTGAGAAGAAAACTAATATAGAAAATATACTTGGAGATAATGCCACCTACCCCATGAAAGTGGATACAAAGAGGCCCTCTCAAATTTGGTTGAGAAGAAGACTAATCTAGAAATTATACTTGGAGATAATGCCACCTACGCCATGAAAGGGACATGTACTGTCACTCTTCACTTGAATCAAGGTCAAACCATTCATTTACAAGATATGTTGTATGTGTCTGATTTGAAGAAGAACCTGGTATCTATTTCTGTGATGGAAGACAAAGGCTTTAAAGTATCATTCATTAATGGAAAGGTATGTATTTGACAAAGAAACACTAAAGATGCATTTACTCTTGGATTTAGGGTTTATGGTCTCTATCAAGTTGGTGGAAATCCTTTGGGAGCTTTGGCAAGTAATACTTCTCTTTTTTGAAAAATGTGCAACTAGGTTCAGTCTTCATAAATATGAAATGTACTTTTGATTCTTGTATTTTGTAAAATGAAAGATAATTTATTATTATTATTATTAGAGCATGGGTTTCATGCTTAAGGTCTTTTATTTTATAGGTCAAGCACCCATTGAGTGCTTCTAGGGTTTGTCCTAGGTCAAGAAGTCAAAAGAGTCATTGTCATAAGTTGAAGACCCCATCAGGCACATTGTAACTTGTAAAGAAAATTATTTTGGTAAATTAAAGTGTCAAAATACCCTTCAAGTCCAAGTTGTCCTGGCAGCTGGGAAGTTGGCCTATTTTGAGAAGCCATGTCCACCTTGAGAAGCCTATATAAAGGAAGGAACTCAACCTCCTTGGAAGGCATTCATTCACTCACTCATTCAAGCTAAGGAAAGGAGCAAGAAGGCTAGCGAAGAAGGAAGAGGATGAAGAAGACTTGTTTCTGGGCTATTTCTCTCTCACACGTTGCTAGGAAGGCTAGGGTTTCTGCAGCAAGACTAGGGTTTTTCTTTTGCAAGTTCAATCTTGAAGAAAGAAGAGAAAGAAGGTCAGCGAAGGTCACATTAGCTGATCCTCAAGCACTAGAAGAAGGAGAAGGGAAAGCGAAGGTTTGAAGAGGCCTTGGAAGGCTAATTTCGCTCACACATGTGGTTGCAGAAGCAGTTGCAGGGGGGCAAAAATTTTAGACCTGCAGTAGAGGCCAAAATTCTGAAGTTGCGGGGTCAAAGTTGTGCTGCTAGAAGAGATTTGACTAGGTTTGACTTGGAAAAAGAAAGCACATCATCCGGAAGGGTTGAACTTGGTATTGGAGGGTATTGGTCTTGGTCTAAAGGTCTTGGAATTCGTCAATTGAAGAATCTATAAGAAGAGAAGAGATTTGTGGGTTTTCCTCTTAAGTGGAGAGGTTTTGCCCTGGTTTGCAGCCTACATTTTGTGTTCTTGTGTACTGTTATTCTTATTGTTTTGGTAGTTGTTTGATGATATACAAACATAATAATAAGTGAAGAAGCTAATAAGTAATAAAATGTAAAAAGAAGCCACACGCAGTTATCAATAAAAGAGAAATTATTCTAACTATTGCCTTATAGATTTCTCAACACTCTTCAATGTGAATTATGGCACTGAAGATTTGCCCACTTAGATTACAAAGCCTTACCTAGGGTAAGGAAGATGGTCACAGGGATGCTCGACTTTAATATGAACCATGAAGGAGTTTGTGAGGGTTACGGAGCTGGGAAACATACAAAGGGACCATTCCCTTCTAGTGAAAGCAAGACATCCCATATTCTTCAATTGGTCCATTTTGACCTATCTGGTGCCCTACTCGTAACCTCATTGGGAGGATACATATACTATGCAAACTTTGTGGATGACTTCTCACGCAAAACATGGATCTATTTCTTGAACAGGAAGGATGGAGTGTTCAAATGGTTCCATTCTTTCAAGGCATTGGTGGAAAATAAAATAGGGAAGAAGATCAAGACATCGAGAACCGACAATGGAACTGAATATGAATCAAATGAATTCAATGACTTTTGCAGAGAGGCTGACATTAAGAGGGAGACTATTGTGCCATACACTCTTGAGCAAAATGGTGTCGCTGAAAGGAAGAATCGAAAAATTATGGAAACCACCCGTGCCATGATCTATGATCAAGGTCTACCGAAATTCTTATGGGAAGAAGCTACCAACGCTACCGTATATGTTCAAAATAGGAGCCGACATCAAGCTTTGGATTTCAAGACAACCGAGGAGGTCTTCACTGGTAAGAAACCTGATGTTTCTCATTTTATAATCTTTGGTTGTCCGATATACTTTCATGTGCCTAAAGAGAAAAGGAATTAGTTGGAAGCTTCTGGGAAGAAAAGTATATCCGTTGGCTATGGTGAAAATTCAAAAGCATATAGAATCTATGTACCTGGTCAAAGAGATGTGGAAGTAAGTTGTGATGTCGCGTTTGATAAAGACACTTCCCTTGGGAAATCCAAAGATCTCCCTATCTCAAGGAAGGACAATGATGATGTTGTGGAAAAACAAGATGAACCTCTGACGGATGAGCCTATGCCTGATGTTGAAGGCCCGATGGTTCCTATTAATCCACCTCCTAGTGATCCCTCTACCTCAAGGAAACGACCACTATGGCTCAAAGACACTCTTGAAGATGTTGAAAGACATATTTTCTCTAAGAAAGAAATTTTTCAAAACTAAGAAGTCGAACAGGTGTCAATGGTACTTGGTTGCCATGAGTACTATTGTTCAAGCTGAACCATGCACGTTCAAAAAAGACGTAAAGCACCAAAGTATGGAAAGATGCAATGAATGAAGAATATGAATCAATCATGAAGAATGATGTCTGGGACATGGTACCTAGACCTAAGGACAAGTTCGTGGTCACCTCTAAATGGCTTTACAAAATTAAACATGGAGCTATTGGAAGTGTTGAAAAATATAAGGCTAGGTTCGTAGCTCGTGGCTTCTCTCAAAACAAAGGAGTGGACTATGACGAAATATTTGCACGGGTTGCCCGATATACCACTATTTGATCTATTATTGCTCTCGCTACCAATCAAGGATAAAATGTACATCAAATGGACGTCAAAACTGCTTTCTTGCATGGCTCACTTAACGAAGAAGTCTACTGGGAACAACCTCAAGGGTTTGAAGTACAAGTTCGAAGGACACATTTATGTAGGTTGAAGAAATCCCTCTATGGGTTGAAGCAACCCCCTAGGGCTTGGTACGAAATGATTGACAATTATCTTATGAAGTTGGGATATACAAGGAGCTATGTTGATCCTAACCTATACTTTAAGGTTGAAAAGTACATGCCTCTTATTTTGTTCCTTTATGTTGATGACCTCTTTCTAACAGGTGCAAACCCTCTCATTTATCAATGCAAGAGAGAGTTAACTTTCGAATTTGAGATGAAGGACCTAGGACTGATGCATTACTTCCTAAGCCTAGAGGTCTGGCGAAAGCCTGGCGAGATTTTCTTTTCTCAACAAAAATACATTGTGAAGCTGCTAGAGAGATGTGGGATGGTGGAACGCAAGTTTGTATCTACTCCGATGAAACTCAACTTAAATAAGCTATATGGAAGTGTTGTTGGGGCCGAATTAGCAAACCCTTCCAAGTATAGACAACTTGTGGGGGCCTGATGTTCTTGTTAAACTCCCATCCGAACATATGCTTCGCCAAAAATACTTTGAGTCAATTTATGGTTGAGCCTCATCACATACATTGGATTGTTGCAAAGAATCTCTTAAGATATCTTCATGGCACTGTCAACTATGGACTGAGATACACTACCGAGAATTTGAGGCTACATGGATATTTTGATGTTGACTGGGTTGGTAGTGTGGTGGATAGAAAGAGCACGTGAGGATGTTGATTCTCCTTGGAATTTTCTTCAATTTCTTGGATGAGCAAGAAGCGGGCCGAATATATTGCAGCTAGTATGGTCTGTCGTGAAGTTGTTTGGTTGAGGAAGCTCTTTAGTGAGCTATGAGTAGGATTCGCCTTTCAAAGAATCCCGTGTTCCACGACCACTCCAAGCATATTAATATTAGGTACCACTTTATCTGGGATATGGTACAATAGGGAGCAATAAGGCTCCAAGACATCAAGATGGATGAACAGGTTGCAAACATCCTCACAAAGCCCTTGGGGAAGGTCAAATTCTTAGCCTTCCGAGGGACATTTGAAGTCGTGGAAGGACCCTCCCATGAGTGTCCCGCTTGAGTTGGACATTGAGCTTTGGGAGCTCCTAGGGGCCTAGAGTACTTCTTGGAGCTATGAGCGAGGATAGGGTGAGTGGTTCACCTTCCCCTATAGCTGATGATATATATATAGTATGAGTGGTTCACCTTCTCTTATGGCATATGAGCAGGATGAGTGGTTCACCTTCTCTTATGGCATATGAGCAGGATGAGTGGTTCACCTTCTCTTGTGGATGCCCCAGCATACATCCTACCCATGTAGTCTGGGACTCATGGGAAGTACCTCTCATCTGGCCAATGAGCTGGGAAAAGTGGATAGGTACCATAGCACTACAATGGATGCAGTGTGTACTTTTGTACTCCCTATGTCTAGGATGCATGGTGTTCAACAACGTGATCTGGGATCAAGTTTGATTCGGGTTCTACCCCTGGTTATGTGGACTAACTTTGTCAACAGAGAGTGGCAAGGTCTTGTGACTCACTCTTGATCGATTCTTCTTCATTATCTATATCATTGTTCAGCAGAGTTGAGACGAGATGCAGAGATGGTACATGATGACAGGATGGCATGATGATTGCATCATATACAAAATATGCAGTATGGAGATGGTACTTTTAGTAAATAATGGGCAAAGAGAATGGGTAAACAAGGCAAAGGTACTCAGCAACTAGTTCTAGGAGTTAAGTCTAAAATAACTAATCCTAACCCTAATCTTCTTGTTTCAGGTACATCCGCGACAAACACGCATGGTTCAGTAGTCGGGGAAACTTCGTCACTTTTGTGTACCCATCGAACGAAAGCGCTTTCTTCCCCTCATTCACTCTTCGTAGATTGATGCATATACCCTGGAATGGGGAGGATGAACCCATCGTCAAACCTTACCTGCCCCTGGTGGCCTCTGCCCCTAGTCTTTCACCCTTTTGCCTGCTTGAGACCATTGTTCTTGATCTGACTACATACTGTCATCATTCGACTTCGTGCTTTCATTCGGCCTTCCAAGTAATAATATAGAAACAATATAAAGAGGCCTAGTTTATGAAGAAAATACAATTTACTATTCCGATGATTATGCCTCCGACTCCTCAGAAAAGCATTTGAATTACGAAAAACCCAAGAATGATGGGGTTTTTGAAATTCGTTGCAGGCCAACTTGGAAACTTTTTCCGATCAGGTTCTACCAATCCGGTTATGCCGGGTAATGCGGGGCGTATAATCGATCTGCACTAATGCAGTGGGCCGCTGCGGGGTAGGGTTAGCACATTTAATGCTTTGGAACTATGGATATTTCCAGCTAATATAGTACTCAATAGGATCATCGGTAGGAGTCCCAGTCATTGGTCTACTAGTGTAGCACGGATACGTACCCTTCTCCAGTGCCAAATTCCACTTTGGATAGTGCATTTGATGGAGATAATTATTGCATTGAATTCCTCTTTTCGAGAGGACCAAAATCGACCTAAAGATCACTAAATTTGGACAAGGAGAAATATGTTTTTGAGGTCAAGCCCACATGTGTAAATTGTCAAGGTCGGCCACATCATCATGTAGGCTCATGAAGCCCAAGAGACATGTCTTTTGACCCTCAATGACTTGTATAAATAAGGATGACCTCAAACCTCATTTGGCACCTCATCAACTCACACATCCTTCTCTCTCCTCATCTGATTAGTTCGTACAACTATTGGGCAGCTGATTTTTCTCACACGTGTGGTAGGAAGGAGAAAAAAAATTATAGGGCTGAAAATCTGAATTTTTTTGCAATTTGACAAGGGCTTGACCAGCGTTGACTTTGAATTTCTGGACAGCTTTTGACTTCGATTTTCTGAGAGAATCTGTCTCAGCAGGCCGCATTTGTTGGCACAAAAAACGAGGTGATCTGGGCACTTTGACCTGCTTTGACCACAGGCCTGTTTCGTAGGGTTGACTTCAGGTTGACCGAATTTTACTACAGATTTGTTGACTGTTTTGGGCTGACCTTGACCAGCAAGAGGCCGAGTTCATGTCTCCTTTGATTGAGCTGTTTTGGAGAAGTCTGATGAGACTTTGACTGTTGTTGACTTTCTGGTTAGGGCTGATTTGAATGTTGTTCACTAAGGGCAGAATTGCAGATTTGTCAGGGCTGTTTTGGACAGTGATTTGGCAAGTCAATTTTGACTTTGAGTTTGTATTATTGTACTCTCTCTCTAACAATAAGAAGAATTGATCAAAGGGTTTTCCCCATCTTGGGAATTTTCCAAGACATTCACCAAACACTGGTGTTCTCTTGTCTTGGATTGTCTTCTGCAATTATTGTTTATGTCCTATCTACAGTCGCTGTCAATGTGATTAATCGTTAATGTGATTGCTATTGAAAATTAAGTGGAAATTGTCATTGGGCTAATGAAAGGACATTGAAGTAATTGTTGCAAGCATAAAACAATTGTTATCTAGAATTAACAGAACCAAAGCTCTGTTAACTTATTCCTCTCTTTTTCCCATCATTCCCATTTCTTCCAATCTTCCCGAGTTCTTCGGATGGACGAATGAGAAACAGCATAGAAACAGACAGAAAATAGACAACACAGCTGCAAAAACCCCTCATTTCGTTTTGCACCTTAAATCGCATTTATTCTTCCATTTACATTAACATTCCTTGAGCATTTTATTCTCAATTTCCTAGAATAGGTGAAGATGCATACCAAGTTCATATGATTTTTCGGCAACTCTAGCTGCAATATGAGCGGATATTTTTCTGATAATTCGGAAGGGTGGGTAAAGAAGCCCTTTCTCAAGATGTTCCTCAGTAACCTGCTTAGCTAAAGCCTCAGCTGTTTCACATGCACATTTCAAAATATAAGTGTCAAAGATTTAGACACGTGGATACCTTCTTGATCATCACAGGAAAGTTCAATTCCTAGAGACAGGAAAGGGATGAAATGATAAATCCTTACCAGCTGCCAACATCATATCGTCGTGTACACGAATTGTTCCAGACATGACGACTCCTAAACCAAAGCCAGGGAAAATGTATGCATTGTTGGACTGCAAAATCGACAAGAAAGAATGGAAGTGTGAAGACTTGGAGAATCCTTTTGACTGCTCTTCATTTTCTCCTATCACATAACTCAAAGATGGACAAGGTTGTGTCACAGTACAATATCCAACCCAAGGAAATACCAACACTAAAGGAAAGAATATGTCAGTTACAGTATTCTGATATCAAGGAAAACCAGCATCGACTAAGAGAATCACAACATTTAATTTCAACGTACAATGAATATAATCAACCCTAAGAAGGCTTCTTTCTCACTAAACCTAATGTGAAAATGCACAAGACCTGTCCAGGAGTAAAGGTCTTTCCATTCAAGGTAACAGGGTCAAATGGACTTCCACTGGCAAAAATTGCACGCCCCTGCAATGTAAGTACCAGTGCCATTAGTTTATTAAAATTAATATCAAAGGAAATGAAACCATTATAAGGCCGTCTTGATGAACTAACATATTTAAATATAAAAAATAACTTGATATAATCTCAGCCGCAGTCATCAATATATATACAGGCATACCTGACTCCAAGTATATGCCTCCTCTGCAGTGCATTCTGACTGACTAGTTGGATTCGAGAGAGCCAGAATAACAGGTTTCTGCAAGGCCCCAGTTCAATATAAGGAACAATGAACTTCCTCAATCAACAATTTGATCTCCTAGTGTCGTAAAAACGTATTTAACTAAGAAGATAGACTACAAATGAACAAAAAAGGTACAGAAACGAGACATATCAACACATTCTCTCATTTGCTTCTTCGATTGAGGTAATCAGGCAGAAACATCATAATACCTTGCAGTAAGAGGAAATAGCCTCAATTACTTCCTTTGTGAAAGTTCTTCCAACTCCTGATGACCCAATCAATATTGTCGGCTTGATTGCCTAAATCATAGGTAACCATAAAATGTTGAGAGTTGCTTGCATTTTTCACTCGTAAACATAATCAAATAGAAAGTTCAAACAAATAAAAAAGTATTTTGCATCATACTGGATGCCTGTGACAAATTAAGAAACAAAACTTTAATTTAATAGTCATCAAAAAGGTATCTTTTAAGAACTTAGATAGAACCTTCACAGCATCCAAGAGATCTTTGCAGGGTTCATGCTCATGTGCCCAAGGCCTTTTGAATTGTTGAAGAGATTCCATTCTTGACTTTACTATGAGTCCCTGTAACACAGGGCAGGGATTCCTTAAAACATTAGTTATTTGAAGTGCTCTCAATGTACATATAACACAGTTATCTCATTCACATTTATGTGTTTGTGTTAAATTTTTAAGTACCTTGGAGTCAACCATCCATATCTTCTCGCGAGCCTCTTCCAGTGATTTATTACTCTGAAGGAGTAAAAATATCTTAGTATGCACCCTCGGGAATATTTGCACAAGGAAAACAACAAAATGTATGCTCAGAAAGAAGAAAATTTACAGAAGAAACCGACATCCTTCATTACCTGTTTCGTCATTTCAAGTGCAATAAGCTCCGCAATACCTGTTCCTGCCTAGAAAGATTTTCACCATAGTTCAGAAACTTTGAGCAGCCATAAATATTTGCATTCAGTTGATTTGATTGTGGGTTATGTTAATTCCTAAATGATTTTAAGGACACATCTTAAGGATATAACACAAGAATCCACATAGGATTGCCAGGCTTAAACAAACTATAACAAGTAGAACAAAGACATGAAATAATAAAAATCTATACAAGTTCTTCAGATTTAATTCATTTAACTGAATTGTACTAGCGTTGAGGAAGTAGGGTTTGTAGGAAGAAGCAGCAAATAACTTTAGTTGAAAAGCATGGGAAGCACGGATGTGCTCCTGAAAATAAAGAGATATGGAACACAGACAAACTTCAAAAAAGTCAGAAGAAGACTAGTTTAGGCAGGATTAGAAAGTAGAAATGGAGCTCGGCAACCAGTACAATAAATCTTCCTCCAATCTAGATAAGAAATTGGAAGTAAAGACTCAAGAGCGGCCACAACTTGGACTAATCACTTTAGAAAGAGTCATAATCTTGAAAGCAATTTGGCTCAGAAACTCTATTATAATATTGTGTAGGTTGGAAAGATATAATACTGCATTGGTTGGGGACAACATAAGCAGAACTTTTGGATTTCATAGCAGAAAGGCAAAAGAAATTCTCATAAACCTATGTCTGCAGGTAATAGAGATTGGTGTCCGGCCTAGAAATTCTGTATACAAGCCTGGAAGATAAGATCACCATTATTTTCAGTCAGTGTAAAGTAATTTGTCTGTCTCATTTGCATGGTTCACACAAAAAGCTGGATTTACCTCTCCGGCTCCTAGGAAGAGGAAGGTATGATCAGCCAATGTTCCACCAGTTGCCTTTAATGATGCAACCAACCCTGCCAGAACCACTGCAGCTGTCCCCTGAAATACAAAAGATGCATCCTGATTCTTCATTGAAAACCTGGATAATCACATCCTTAATCCCAACACAGTCATGATTTTAAAGAAACATGAATAAAATATTTAGATCTCAGTATTTGAATAACTATAGCACTGCTTGACAAGCTGTGGCTTTGTTACACAGGTTGCATTGCAAAATAACCAAAATGATCAGTCATTGTAGGCAAACCTGAATGTCATCATTGAACACGAGATGGGTTTTCCGATATTTTGCCAGCAACTCAAAGGCATTGTGATTGGCAAAGTCTTCAAACTGTCGTTAGAATGTAAACAGTCATTTAATCAATCAATTGTGCATGTTTTTCTTTATAGAGGTTTGCTTGGTCTATTGCAAATAGAGTGCAAGAACAAACAGGCTTATTAAATTGCAAATCCTAAAATATTTGTTCACTCATAATCTTCTTGCATGGTTTCAATAACTAGCAAGAATTTTCCAGCTCCCAGACATATCTTATCAAAGTCCCAACAAAATGCTAAAGATAACTACCATACAAAGTAAATATGTTCATGCAAAAAAATGAAATGAAAATCAATTCCTAAAGTATTTGTTCATTTATAATCTTCTTGCATGGTTTCAATAACTATCAAGAACTTTCCAGCTCCCGGGCATATCTTATCAAAGTGCCAACAAAATGCTAAGGTAGCTAGCATACAAAGTAAATATGTTCATGCAAAATGATATGAAAATCAATTATCTTGACAAAAGAAACAAGTGTTTAGCAACTAACCTGGATAAGAACTTTCTCTCCATAATTTTGTTTGACTGCACACATGAACTCATGAAGGAAGTCATAATATTCCTACAAAGCATAAAAACATATCATCAGCCACAACATATTTTGTCCCTGAGAACTGAAGAAAATAAAGGAAACATTTACTAGTTCATTCAAATAGAAGGAAACCTGGCCAGTAGTGCGCTTTTGTCGGAGACCAATATAAAATTCATCATTTAAGAGATTTTCATTGTTGGTCCCAACATCAATTGTTATTGGAAGACACTGTCCACATACCAGTAGAGTAGTCAAGAGAATAAAAATACAAAATAACTGACTGACTACAAGGCAAGACATGCAATAGTGGGTTAAAAATCCTTTTCTGCCAGTTACATGCATTCATCATGGAATAGAAATGAAGGGGCTCTAAAATGTACTATGTACAAGCTGCTTAGCAGTCTAAGCTATACAACAGAAAGAATCAATATACCAGTTTAGCCGAATGCACAGGTAAATGTTTCTGTAACTTTGCTGAAATTAGCATATGTTTAAACAATAAACTATAGGTTATTGTGCTGCATACCGATGAAGGACGAACTCCACCAAGTGCAGTGTATAGAGATAATTTCCCTACAGGTATGCCCATACCCTGTCAGTAATGAAAACATGTGTCAAATGGATAATACAAACAAGGGGCAAAGATACAAGGAAATGCAAACACCCTAGTTAAAATAACAGGCATTTATTGGGTAAAGATAAGTTATAATAGAAACATCAGACAGGTAGAAAATGTGGAAAGATACAAAATAAAAATACACCCTAAGTTAAAATGACATGAACTAAATGCACACAGGTTCCAGTTTCTGGTTATTAAGTTTCCTTTTACCTGTATCCCTTCATAGATATGCAGATAAAAAGAACAAAAGCGCACAGTAAAAAACAAACTCAGACAAACATGGAAGGAGTACTCTGGTAACAAGGATTCAATGCACACCAGCATAATAGCATTTACTTTGTAACAAAAACTACCGCAAATGTGTTGATGATACAGGTAGAGGACCCTAACCTAATTGACAACACTAAATGCACACACGTAATAGTTTTTATTTTCATTCATTGTATATTAATTGTCTTCTTTCCAAATGTATCTCAATAACGTATCTCAATAAAAGGATGAAAGAAGAAAATGAGGGAAAAAAAGGGGAAGGGAGACATTAAGTTAGATCCCCTGGTAACATGTATGAAACAAATAACAGATTTCAACTTGTATAACATGCCAACAAAAGTGACAAGTTCAGAATAGATAAAGGGAAATTTGTGTTGTTAAATAATAAAACCAGAGGCAAAGTGGGAAAGGCAGAGGAAACCCATGGATAGCAGGCAAACAAAAGCTAAGTAATTGTGAAATTTACCTGACATCCAAGATCCCCAAGTCCCAGAATGCGTTCACCATCAGTGACAACTATAACATTAACACTCCTTTCACTCCAGTTCTTCAAAATTTCTAGGATCTTACCTCTGCAAAAACCATACCCTCGCAAGTTTTAACGCAGTGAAACAAATTTAAAGGATGAACCTAACAAAAAAGAATTGGAATCTAGACAATTGAAAAGAAAAACAAAAATTATATATAATGTATATACTTCTCTTTCAAGCTAATGTAAAGACCCTGTGAACGCCTGAAGATTGACCCATATTTTTGACAGGATTCGCCAACAGTTGGAGTGTAAACAATGGGAAGTAACTCTTCCACATTATCCACCAAGAGTTTATAAAACAACCTTTCATTCCGCTCCTGCCAAGAGAAATTGTGTCACCCAGTAAACTATACTGTCAAACATATTTTATGCAATTTCCTTCCAGTAGTATCAACCAGCTAAGAAGCTGGTAATAATAAATATATATGCTACTGCAGTAGACAGATAGTTTTCATATTAACATAGATAATAACCACATGCCAAAGATGGCCCACAAGGGACTGACACCAAAACTATTGATGATATTGGAGGGAAAACAGAAAAATGCTCAAACCATTTAAAGGGGAAATAGAAAAATGCTCAGACCATACTCGGGTTTCGATAAAAGTTTGGATATTTCAATAGAAATACCTCGAGGTCCATCAGTGCCATGTATTTCTGCAATGAAGTTTGATATTGGCGAATGTTATTCAGAAGCCTTTTTTCCTGTAGAAATGTAACAATAGGTTTAGCAACCAATAGATAAATCTCACATACGAGATAGTAACAAAAGAAAAAGGAAAAGAAAAGAGTGTTCTTTCACTTCCTGTACTTTGCAAAGAGATAAAACATCTAAATCACAATAAAATTTCCTCTTTTGCTACTTTGAAGAAGGGAACCATAGAAACTAAAGAGCATTCACTGCAAATATCCAAATCTATGCAAATCGGAGAGGAAATTACTTGAAGTTCTTGTGACAGACAAGCAGGCGGTAGAAGGCCCCTAAGGTAGTGAGTGTCTCTCTCCTTCTCAGTGAATGCTAATCCTTTGTTAAAGTGGGGATCTCGCAATAAGGTGCACCCACTGTTCCAAGAACCAAAAAACAATCAGGTCAGGGTGGTCGTCGTTTCAAGGATTATTTATACCACATTAAGATCATCAAATTCAACGACAGAGAAACAAACCCAAAAGTGTCCCAACAATCAGGAACAATTTTCAACTGTTGAAACAAAAAGAAAAAACTCTTCATTTGATGATTAACTCTGTTCTGTTGAACCAAAAAGAAAAAAACTCTTCATTTGATCATAAACTGTGTTCAATGAGTCAAATTTTATAAGCAATTAGATGCGGGAAATATAGTTTTATTATCATTCTGGATCACTTTTTAACTGCTGAACCAAAAAGAAAAAATCTTCATTTGATCATTGACAGCAATCAATGAGCCAATATTTCTAAACAATAAGATGGGGGAAATAATCAAGTTTTAGGAACGCCCCTGGAATTGGCAAGATGCTTCCTCCCAACTTAATTGTGAGCATCCACCACCTATCAAAAGGATGAGATGTCACATTAAATGGCTAATGCCATGCCTAGCCCGACTTAGCTGCCATGACAACCTCCTATTTCACAAAATAAGCATACTACACTCCTGTGGAAATTGAACCCTGGTGGGGGTTTAGGGAATATCACCAACCACTCAAGACCCCAAAAGATTTTTAGGTTTATTCTGATTAAATAGAAGCGTATGATTCCAAGCATAAACAGCATTATTGTTCAAGACGTTGATCAACATCTCTTAATCTTAACCACCCCACCCTCCTTTCAGTCAGGTAAAATAACGACTCTCTCTACTGGCTAGCTAGGGTGTTGTGTTCCAGTGAGGCTTGAAAAGGGTGTGTTAATGTACTGCAAAAGGTCTTACCAGGTTGGGTTGGTCCTGAAATATCTTACACTGACCTTAACCCTTCTATGGTAGAAGGTCCTGAATATCCTACCCTCACCTTAACCCTTCTAAGGAAAGTAGAACGTCTTAAGTATAATGAAGGTATCAGGTCATCTAAACCCTTCCCCATACAAGGGTTACATAAGCTTACCTTTGCTCATAGAGCTTTTGTTAGACCACGATCAACTCTTCTAAAATAGGCAATTTCTATTCAATTCCAAGAATTTCTTCTTAGTACAGAGTTCAAAATAAAGGCATTCAATCAGATCCAAAACACTGATACAATCAAACTGTATCCCAGTACACAGACCCAAAACACTGATACACTCAAATTGTATCCCAGTACAAGAAACTCAAAAAACACTGAAAGCTAACACCCACCAATTTATTTATTTTTTTAAATAGACTTTTGATCCACACATCCGTCCTAATTAACTATTTCTAGACCTCAATAGTAAAACTAAAATATGTCAACACAAAACTCTCACCACCACAACAGACCTGGCAACAGAGACACTCCATGGAGTAATTATATGATCTTCAGTAGCACAATCTTCCCCATACGCGTCTTCCACACCACCTCCGACTGTGGATTTGTTATCCACCACCCACCCAGTGGGTCCATGTCTCGCATCCTTTACTGTACTCTCCATTTTCAAACTGCCTTACGAACCAAAAGGGCTCTGAAAATTCAGAATACAAGACAGCCCTCAAAAATCACCTCTTCTTAACAATTCCCACTGACACGCCAATCAGCGCTTAAAAACAACTACCCTGCACTTCAAACTCAACCAATCAAAGACAAAAATCTCTCTCTTCTTAACAAATCCACAGCGACAATCCAACCAGCCCTGGAAACAAGTACCCAACACTTCAAATGACAAATAACAAACATTGATATTGCGACTCTGTGCCTCAAATTCCCAGCAACCTTGAACGCTGAACAGGTTGTATACTGATGTTCGAAGACAGTAGTAGAATTGAGCATGTGCAAAGGCCTGTGGACTAGTCGTCGGTTGATAAATTTTGATTGCCACGTGTGCATGCAGATGTTAGCAAAATAAGCCTGACCCATTCTAAGCTTAAATTTTGTGTCGAAGATCACATTGACTGACGTTAGAAGCCCGGGAATTTTGGTTTTTGCTTTCCAAGTCAATGCGTTGCAGTAATAACATGATACTTTTTTAATTTTAGCCATATGAGAGGTATGTTTCGATTACTAATTATTTAATTAATATGAGAGGTATGTTTTGATTTATTATATGTTTTGCCTTATTAATTATTTAATTTATATGCCTGGTGAAATTTAAAGAATAATATAAAGTCTATGAGATTAGATTCCATGGTAAGTGTTTATTATCCTAATAAGATAAAGTCCCTAAGCTAGATTTTGATGGAATGGATACATAGTAATGTAAAGTGTTTATTATCCTAGTAAGATAAAGTCCCTAAACTAATGTTTTACATTGAAAGGTGTTTGTTATCCATATTGAGTCCTTTTCCAATTTTGAGTTTGGTTAATTTATATAGTTAATTTATTTAATGTGTTTGTTAAACCATTGTGTTATATACGAGAGAATCTAAAGACCATTTTTCTTACTCATTTCAAACCTTCTTAATAAGAAACCATTTTTCTTACTCATTTCAAACCTTCTCAACAAATGATTAATTGAACCTCCTCAATGTTAATAAATAAACAATTTAATATTTTTGCAAACATCTAGTATTTAAATAGAATTGATACATTGTAATGTCTCACTAAAAAAAGTTAATAATATTACACCTTTTTTCCAGTTTTAAATTTGATTAATCTATTTAATATGTTTGTTGAACAATTATATTAGATATATCAAAGACAATTCATTTTACTCATTCCAAACTTTTTTAATAACAAATTGTTAATTGAACTTTCCTAATAATAACCAGCAAATTTACATATTTTTTTTTAATTAAAAATAGCAAATTTACATATTTTCCTTTCTAATTAAAATAGACCTATAAAATTTAGAACAACAAGCTTACCAACATATATAAAACTTAGGATTGTATGAAAATTATAAATAAAACATATTTTGTATGAAATAATTATTTGATTGTATCAAGGAATATCACGAGGATTATTAATGTGAAGTAATAATTTAATATGGTTTGATGTTAAACATAATAATTATTTTTGTTTTTTAAATTTAACAGAGTTATATTTCATCATGATTAATATATCACCCCAATCAAGACATAGAATTGAACCAATGATTTTACATTAAAGAATATCTTAATAAAACACAAGATCCAAACTTAGCTTTTAACAATTTAACAAAATTATTATTTTTTTAATTTGGATATATTAATATTCATAAAATAGAAAAATGGGAGAGTTAAATATTATTAAAAAAAAGATGAAATATTAAAAGAATTAATAATGTGAAGTTAATATTATTGTGAATTAAAATAATATTGTAGATTATGATTTATGAATATTACTATATAAATCATTTTAAATATGTATATAGGAAAATATATTTGATTTTTTCAAAAATTATTTTTTCATAAAATTAAATATAAATATTTTTTAATGATAATTAAATATAATTATTTTTTAATGATAATGAATGTTTTTAAGTTATTATTATTGATATTACAAATTTTGTTTATTTGATTTTTTTTAAATTAAATCCTTTTTAATGTTAAGTTTTTAATTGAGAATAAATATTTTTAAGTTATTTATTATATTATAGAATTTATCATTAAAAAAAATGACTCTTAAGTTTTTGTATTGATTATATTAATATCTTGAACGATTTTAATATTATGCATTGAGTGTCATTTTTATATTGTAATTGTTATTTAGGTTATAGATTTCAAAGTTTTGCAAAATTTATATATATTAGTTATTATTATAAAATAGTTTTTTCATTCTTTAATATGATATTAATGAATATATTTTCATTCTTTAATATGATATCAATGCACATATAGAGTGTAGCTTAATATGATATCAATGTACATATAGAGTGTAGCTTAAAGTTGTGATCATGAAAATATTTTATCACAAAGTTTAATTTACAATTTGTTGTCAAATTATTTAACCAATATATTAAATGGAATATATATTCTTATAATATACAGTTTGTTGTCAAATTATTTAATCAATGTATTAAATGGAATATTTGTTCTTGTAATATCTTTATGCATATATTTTTCCAACTCTTTTTGGTGTAGTGTTTGAAATTTTGCATGCTCTGGCGGTTGCGCATATATATAAGCTTATAAATGACTGGTATATTTTTTTGATTATTTCATATTTATTTATTAAATAACAAAATCATACTAGATAAAGCATTGCAATCAAAATCTAGAAATGACAAGCTAACTTTTTTGAAGACTTAAAAGAAGAATCAATCATGCATAATGTATATTTTGAAAGAAGATTATGGTATGCCTCCAAAACAAAAGTATTTTGGCAAAGTTTTGCTTAAGAAAACATTGTGGTCATATTTATGTGATAAATTTTATCAATGGATCACTATATATCTTTATTTCGAAAAAAATACATGTGACTCAATGTTATTAATACTTTAATTAATTAAATAAATAATATGTTATTATGAATAATTGGAATTTTTTCCGAAAAAATTACATTGGAATTGTATTGCCAACACGTTTAGAACTTTTTAGTGTGGTTCATTATTCTGATGAACCACACTAGAAGGTTAGAAAGGCATCGGCAACACGTTTAGAACTTTTTAGTATGGTTCATCATAATGAACCACACTAGAAAGTTAGAAAAGCATCGACAATACAATTCCAAATTAATTTTTTCTACAAAAATCCAATTATTCATAATATAGATCACATAAATCTAAATTCCAGAAAAAATAATGATAATATTAAAACTAATTAAATATAGATAATATTATACGAGAACGGTCAAATTCATACCTGTCATACCATAATTATCCAAAATTATCCAAGTTAATATTAAATACCACCACAAAAAATACATGAAAATTCTCCTAGTTTTTAAAAATTATACTATATTTATCTAACATTCATTCAATTTAATATAAATGCACTTGTCCTCCATTCAAACGCAATGCCAATACGCATGTGGTTGATGTTATTGAATAAACAAGTTGTAAAAGGTTGAGTATGAATGTGGTCTCTCTACCTAATTATAAAGTGGTGGTCATACTACACACGTTATGTTCACATGATTTCAATTGTCAACGAAAGTGAAACCTACTAATAAAATGGTGGCGATACTACCACACGTTATGTTCATATCATTTGTTGAATAATATAACATTATCCTAAATTAAAAATAATTTATATTTTTTTGGATTATCCTAAATTAATAATCATTTATATCTTTTGGATATTAACCTTTTCCTTTCGTTACACACTAACTTTCTATCACAATTATATAAAGCTCAATGACCCACTTTATATAAAAATTTCCCTAATAAAGTTTGTTTTTTTGTTTTTGTTTTTTTTATAAATATATTATTTTATATCATTTTTAATTGGGGTTATTGTGGGTAATTGGGAAGAAGGAATGCAATCTTCCTCATCTAAGTTCAGTGCTCTTGAGTAACATGATGGATGTTGATAGTATTGACAGTATACATATATTCGTCATATGGAATATACAATATTGTATCCGAGGAAAAAAAATATTGCTCGACACCACTAACATTTTTATCACAATTATATAGATTTAATGACTACCTTTATATAAAAATTCCCCAACAAAATTATATGGTAATGTTATTTTTTAGTTTTAGATAGTAAAATTTATTATAATTTAATTATTAATTGATAATGATGACATTTATCGCCCACGAGGCATAGAATAGATGGTGACAAGGCGTTCTGTTAAGATACTGTGTGGTGAAAAGGTAACTGGTTCGAAAAACTCGGGGGCAAAAATCCAACCATGCTAAGGGATGGTGTGGCCCAGGCTAGATGCAATCCTCGGGTAACTTTGATGGCTTAGATGCTCCTGGGTCATGGATACATAAGCCACAAGTTAAGCATGTCAGTCATCTCAAGACTCACATTACCTAACAAACAAAACAAAAAATAATGACATTTATCATTAATTATTATTATTAAATGTGAATTGATACATTATTTTTATTAAATAAAAATCATGTCACCTAAAATGATTTGTTGGGGATTTATAAAGAGCTAAATCTTCACTCTTGCTAAATATATCTCGGGATTAGGTTAAGGTATTATAGTTTTTTTCTATATTATGTAAAACTCCCTTATAGGTTTCGTCTAACTTTCAAGAGGGTTCCATCCACATAGCTACATGTTTTAATAGCCTTGCTCTCTTTGCCCTTTTTCCCTAACATCTATATTTGCATTAGATGTATAGATTATCCATTTTTTCCTTGCAATGACATGCAACGCTATGGCTATGTTAACCATACATAATATGATGCAACATTGTACCTAAAGAAAAAAAAATTGCTCGAAATCACTAACAATTTTATCATAATTATATAGATTCAATGACCACTTTTATATAAAGTTCTCCAATAAAAGTTATATGGTAATGTTATTTTTTAGCTTTAGGTAGAAAATTTTATCATAATTTAATTAGTAATTAATAATGAGAACATTTATCGCCCATAGGGCATGGAATAGACAGTGACAAGGTGTTTTGTTAAGGCAATCTGTGGTGAAAAGGTCATTGGTTCAAAACCCTATGCGAAAAAATCCACCCATGCTAACGGGTGGTGTGGCCTAGGCCAGGTGTGATCCATAGGTAATTTTGAAAACTTAGATGCCCCTGGTTCATGACTACTCAAGTCATAGGTTAGGCATGCTAGTCATCTTATAACTCACATTACCTAACAAACAAACAAAAAAATAATGACCTTTATCATTAATTATTATTATTAACTGTGAATTGATACATTATTTTTTTAAAATAAAAACCATGTCACCTAAAATGATCTGGTTGGGATTTATAAAGAAGTAAATCTTCACACTTACTAATATATCTCAGGATCGGGTTCCTATTATAACCTTTTTTTCTATATTATATAAAATTCCCTTCTAGTTTTCCTCTAACTTTCAAGAGGGTTCCATCCATGTAGTTACATGTTTTAATAGCCTTGATCTCTTTGCCCATTTTTCTTAACATCTATATTTTCACTAGATGCACACATGATCCATTTTTTCCTCGCAATGGCACCCAACGCCATGTTTATTCTAACCACAGGTAGATTCACTCACAACATCAGCAACTTGCATAGTATTAAGAATCTATGACCATATTCCTCCAACTACCTCAACATCTATGTTTTCAAACTCCATGACCATTGTATCCTTTTACTAGAAAATATGTGTGTTGTCACATGTGATAACTTCTTGCTAGAAGCTACCACTTATATTATTTCCCTAGATATTATCTTCAATACATCAATTTGCCACACCTCATCCACTCTATAATACATAAGCCATCACCCATGGATTATGCTCCACAATGCGAGATAGAGATATTAACACGTGTTTGTTGACCAATTCCCACTACCACCACAATTATTACCACCATGACCTTTAAATATAGTCGACATCCCATGTGGTTAGTGGAAAGTCTTGCAGTTAGTACCCACTGCTACTAAAACAACTTACAACCAATTACCAACACAACCTTAGGAATGATTTCCATTACTCCTAACCTATGTTATCATTGCTTCATTCACTTCTTTGGACACTACCTCATTGCCTGAAGTCTTCCCCATTAGAAAGTCAAATTGTGTGCCCCTTCATCATCGTTTGAAGCTCAAATCTTGCATTATTTGTATTTCATATGGTACTATAGCATCACTTACTTGTTTTCTTCAATATTCACCACCTATGAAACTTGATCATGTAATTGCTCAATATACTCATTACATCGTCCATCCATGTACAAATGAATGTGGGACCTTCTCTCATAACTAGTTCTCACTGAATAAATATGGTCCCTTCTTTGTTAAATGTGAACCCAAAGCAATCCACATCAATTTTTCAAACCATACCAATATCATCACCTTCATGTATATCTGTCATCCTCTAACACTTTCATCTACCTATGTATAAACTCAGCTTAAACCTCCTACAACAATTAGGCTTGGAAAAATTAATATGATGCCTCAACATGATGAAATCCCACCCAACTCCATCTTTGTTTTACAAAATGTTCCTATACTACCATTTACAATGCTAGTACCAATCTTCTCTAGCATCACCATCTTTCTTCATTTAATACATAGACCCTCATGTGATGATTGGTGTTGGGAAAATAGATTTGGGTCCTTTTAAGCTCAATGGAGTTCCATCCAAATACAACTCCATTTCTATTGTAGAAGAAGTAGTCAACAACCAAGCATCTTAAACATTAATCTATCGAACTAAAATAGCCTTTCTAGGTCAAGCCAAACCAAAGATTTTCCTAGATAATGGTTCCATCAACTCTTGTTGTCATCATGATAAACCTATAATAACATAGAAGATATAGGAAATTGATAATTTGCTAAGGATAAATGATGCACTTGTGTTGGTTGGCATGAACTATGGAGCATTTGTAGGAAGAGACAAAGAGACAATTCTTAGTGAAGAAATAAAAGAATGTCAATGTTTCATGTGGAATGAGACTAATAATTACACCACTATTGACTTGGAAATTATGTCCCACATCCAACATCCTATATTTAGCAATAATGAAAGTGTGATGGAATTCTATAGCTTTCAAGTGGAGAATGTATGCAAGCTTGAATTCTACAACCCTCAAGTACAAGAGTTTTATGACAATAAGTCCTTACCTGTAATTGTTGGTAATCACTATATGATGGAATCTTACAATGGTCATGTGGATAATGTTAGAGAACACTAACCCTTCAAAGAATTTATTGTGATTCATGACAAGATACCATCAACAATTAATTTATGTGTAGATCATGTGTGAATGCTGACACTGACAATCTTCTTATGCTTTGGATCTGGGCTCTTCTAAGAAGCCAAATTTTCCAAAACTAATAATAGAGTTCGCAAATACATTTCCAACTATAATTAAGAAT
Source organism: Pinus tabuliformis (assembly GCA_031772625.1). Classification (NCBI taxonomy): domain Eukaryota; kingdom Viridiplantae; phylum Streptophyta; class Pinopsida; order Pinales; family Pinaceae; genus Pinus; species Pinus tabuliformis. The sequence continues at coordinate 834,375,924 of CM062816.1, forward strand.
GCATCAATGCTTGTTTCCAAGAAAATGACATTATTGTGATAACCTTTCAATATAACACTCATATTTCTTAAGATACTTTAAAGAATATAGCACATATAGTTCTTCGGATACTTCCCAAGTTTATCGCTTCGTCATCAAATTCCCACTCTACCTTGATTTTCATGTCTCAAAAAAATCCATATCATGCATAATAATTATGCAAATTATGAGCCTTTGATAAGCATGAAACAATTAGTATGATGCCTCTCTTAAATCCAGAGGATAGTGGGGATATTGTCCAATTATACTATGAAGAATTAGTATAAGAATCGAGAAAAGAGGACATGGAATGCACAAATGGAGTTTTGGTTATGTCATTTTCTATTTATAGTATGGTAATTTGTAATGACTTACGTTTTTTTTGTATGGGAGACAAGGTCAAACTTGAACATCCCCATTTTGGATTCAAGCTTGCTTATAGAAAACAAAGCCTAATATATGTTGATGTAAGAATTTTGCATAGTAGTAATATTATTCTTTATATTTTCCAACAATATTGTATTAATTGCTATGAAAGTTTGTGTTATCAACTTCCATATCCAAGGTAAGAAAGAAGGTCCAACCCCTCTATATTTGGATTTTGTAACCAATATCCAAAAGGGACCAACTTCCTTAAAACATTCTAATTTTCCTACAATTGACTTCCATAGCATCTAAAATGGAGATTTTCCCTCATGCAATAGGCTTCCATGAACTTCATTAGCAAACAGAAAGCACAATACTTTTAAGTATTTTTCCTCCTCTTACAACATTTTTTTTAAATATATACTCTACAAACTTTTCCTATATGTTTCCTTCACCTCTAAAGAGGCCTCTACCCACTCAACTACACATTTTCTCAACCTCTCCCTATACCAATATTTATTTTCTAGCATTTCATTTGCTCTAGTTGTAAACATCCATTTTTTTCTCAGACTGACATCTAAAACTATGGTTGCATTAACCACTTATGATTTTCACTCATAACAACAACTATTTGCCCAATATCAAGACCTAATGACCATATCCTTTTGACTACCTAAGAATATATTTTTCAAAGTTTTATGACCATTGCAATTCATTTTCTCATTAAATACATAAGAAGTTTCATGTGATAATTTCTTGGTTATAGCCTACCACCCATAGCTTCTCCTTGAAAAATATGATTTTTACATCACAATGTTATGCCTCATGCACTCCATAATACACTAGCCATCACCCACAAAATTTTCTCTTAAATTTGATGCAAAGACACTCACACCCATTTCTTTGGTCGCCAATTCCCCACCATTTCCACTATTATTACCATCTTAATCTTCAGAAATAATCAACATGCCACATGATTGGTGGAAAGGCTTGCAATTAATACCCACCCCTACTGATCTGGGTCCGGGTGTGACAAAGGACCCTTCCAAGACCTTTTACTTTCGTGTTGTGTTAAATTGCATTTTAAAAAAAACATAAATGAATACATTTGCATGTTTTAAATAAGAAGGAACATGACAATCATCAGCACATGAAAACAAGTCGTTGATAACGGAATTCATCCAAGAGGGACTATGTCTCTGGGCCCTGGTGTCAAGAGGGTGTATGCCACTGCATTAAGTGTTGTCAATAGTGATGATGTACACAAAAGATGATGTCAGTATCATACAAGAAAAATGCCCTCACGCAGGAGTGGCTCCAAAAGATGTTCCGCTACAGGAACTCTCAGTCAAAAGGACTCCTATCAGTATGACATAAACTCATGCATGATGAGCATCTCGCCAACATGGCATAAAAGGGATATCAATGCAAACATACATGGTGACAACATGAGTATCCCATCAACATGACGACAAAGGGATCTCAAACAGAACATGACGAATCATGACAACAAGTACATCCCACAAATGATTTCGCGTCACATCAAGTAGGAATCATTAAAACAAGTAAGAAACAAAATCCCACATCAAACATCAAACAGGGATCTGTGTAGCACAATGCATAGCAAAAGAAGTACATGAACACATTGCATATACCTCACATCCAGAGGCCATCTGAAGAAAAGGATGTCAAGCTGCTGAAGTTGTTCGTACCATCGATCTCACGTCGTCGAATCGCATGGAAATGACTGCTCGCACATGGATGCTGACCCCTGCACTTCAATTAGAAAAGTTGCCAAAAAATGGAATGAGAAAATGGAAAATTTGAACACACCATAATATTTGTGGTGTCGAATAGTGCAAAATCGACTGTCAAATTTCTGAATTCTAAGAAAGTGAGAATCTGGGGCTTAAGGAATCTTTTAGATTCCCCCTAGATTCCTCAAAGATTCCCTCTTCCAGATCCTCTGAAAATCTACTTCTCAGATTAGGAAACTGAATGCACCATCAAGTTCGTGTTGTCGAGAGGTGTAATATCGACATAAAATTTTTCCAATTTGGACACTTCAAAAATTTCACCCTCCTGGAAATTTCATTCAATCATGGTTCCCCCTGCAATAAATTAATTTAAAAAAATATTACATCTCGATTTCCATGCTCGCTTTTGGTTCCTCCATGTTGCCTAAGCGCACTGGTGAAATGAAGGTTTATATAAATTTACGGTCGGAGTTTACAAAAAGCATTGTTGGTGCATTGGTAATAATAGCAGTTTGTTGAGGAGGGGTCGGGTGGTCAATCCCTGCCCCTCCTATTTTAATATTTTACAGTTTTTTGAAACTGCATGTGTATTTTTCTGGGGGTCGGGTCTGCATTGGGCGGTTCACCCCATACCCTCCGCAATTCATTTCAGGTGCGTTAATGGTGGCTTATGCAGGTCCATTGGTTGTACGTAGTAATGGTTTGGTACATGGTACATGGGGCCGCCGCATGGTGGTGGGCCAACCCACGTGGCTGGCGCGGGCTCGGTACCCGCTGGCCTCCCATTTATATGACATATGGTAGAGTTTTGGGGGTGTGAGCTGGGTCCACTGGAGGTGGCGCGTGCCAAACCCATATTATGTTTAATGTTTGTGAACGGAGGGTCTGGCGGGGTCATGGCCACCGACCCATATTAAAACATTAATATTTTTTTTTTTGGGTTTATGGTTGCGGTTGGGCTAGCTGGGGTCGTGGCCTGTCGACCCCTTTAATAAACTTTGTTTTGTAATGTGTTTTGGGGGTGGTAGCCGTCACCTCCTATATATATATATATATATATATATATATATATATATATATATATATATATATATATATATATATATATATATATATATATATATATATATAATAATGGGGTTGTTTTTCTAATCTTTAGAAAATAAGGGATATTGGGCAAATTAATGGCACAATTTCAACCGCTTTCGGGAGCTAGATTTCATGCCCCAAGGTCGGTCAAATTGTAGGATACTTAAACCTGGCCCACAACCCAACTTTTACCAGAACTTTGACTGGCTCGTTCTCCCTCATACGAGCTCGAATTGATGAACCGTTCACACCGCCGAGATCGGGACGACAAGATCTACGCTCTGGTCTTGGTTCGAGAGCACTCTGATCACTTTGATTTTCGAGCTTCCATAAGCCCTCTTTGTCTTGTATGTGTCTCTGGAGCCACCTGGATCAATCCTCCCCACTGAGGAGCTTTTGGTCCTCCAAAAGCATGAAAAAATAATCTGCAACTTCTTTGTGCCCTGTTTGCATCACAAGCGTCCTGAAAGGTCTCGCTTCCATCTCCTTCACCTTTGTCATTTGGAGCCTTGAGCGATGAGCCGACACCTACAACCTCTGCAACTTGTATTACATTGTTTTGCAAATTACATGCTTGACTTTCATGACCAACTAATAACCCAAGCATCCCACACTTTCCACGAGTTTATAACACATACTCGATGGTCAATTTTACATCAAGATGGATGCAATACCCCAACTACAAAGACAAGTCCAACATATCATTGTTGCTTCAACAAGTGATGGAAAACAAATCATCACTGCAACACATGATTTATAACAATAAGGCCAAAAATTATTTTGTTTTGACAAGTGATGGAAACACGACATCACTTTCACAGTTTATCATGCAACACAAAACCAGACTAGGTATCATTGTTGCTGAACAAGTGAAGGAAAACACATCATCACTTGTACATTTAAAAATACAACAAATGATTGACAAAAGCACGACCATGAGACGCTAACATGTCTAGAAACCATTTTTCACTTATCAATGTGAATGGGTCACCTCCTTGTGGTGGTTTTTCTTGTCGAACAACTACATCACCTGGTTCATGCACCGACACTTTATCTTTAGGGCACTGCTCTGGATGGAGCCTCCAACAAGTGGCTCTTTGATGGCCACTTCTATCGCAATGACTGCAATAGGTCTTCTTCCTCCAAATCTTCTTAACATGTTTCTTTACCTGTTGTTGAGAGGGTCTTTCACGCCTCATCCTTTTGTGTGCTGCCATTCTTTTCCAACACTTAGAAAATGTATGGTTCTGTAATCCACAAAAGGTACATGTTTTTCAATGCCACGTTTTACGTTCATCATTATCAACATGATTATAACCGAAATGAACATTCGAATGTCAAGACTGGTTATACCTTTCCTTGTTGTCTCTGGTGTAAGTATGGCGATAAGAGCTTGCATCAACTCTTTCCCTGCAATGGAAACTGCCATGGGATGATGGGGATGTGTTCCCATCATTCTCTTTCCTCGATGATTTCAACGATGTCTTGGAAGAATCTGACACCCTCGAGCATTCTCCCTTGATGTATCTCAAGCCTGAAAATTGAGGTCTCTGCATAACCTCCAATGGTTGAGTTATGCCTAGGTTATTATCACCAAGTTCTTTTTCCTCCTCATGCCTCGTCCTGGTAAGGAGCCTCATGTTCGTTCCTGTAATTGGGATCTCCAAATCTCCAACATAAATCATACTATGTGAAGACGAAACCGAAAGGAAATCAACATCTTTGACCTCCTCTGTCTATTTGGAAAGAACTGATGAGGGCTTCTCATCATCTGTTGTTGGTGGTTCGCTAGCTGCCTTGACGCATTCTCCAACTTCCTTTCTGACATGCCCAAGTCCTATTCGACGGGGTAATTCCTCTACTTTGATGGGGTTGACAATGCGTTGGCCATTAATTCCCAAGCCTTTTCCTTCATAACCCATTTTCTTCAATAGTTTGGAGCCAATTCCTATGGTATGATTTTCAAAAACAGCGAAATCATCATCAGGAAACATGCATGAAGATGGAGAACTACTTTTTACCTCACATGGATCACGCTAAAACTTTACTAAGCCTTCTCCTTTGCTTGTAGTTGTCGTAGAAAACTATGTATTTCCTCTTTCTCTTCATGTAGACGCATCTTCAATTCGGCGTTATCTGTTTGAACATTCTGTTTGTTTTGCTTTAGTTCTTCTAGGGCCTCTTCCGTGGCTTGCAACTGAAACTGCAATCGCTCCTTGTCCTCTGTCTCTTTCTGTAGAGTTTCATATGTTATTTCCACCCTTTTGGAAATTTTGAGCATGGTCTCGTGCATCGCTTTTTCATCCTCTGTCGCTGCACATTCCATTGTTCACACTTGTAATTCACATCCACGCAAAGACCGCTCTGATACCACTTGATCCGGGTTCGGGTGTGACAAAGGACCCTTCCAAGACCTTTTACTTTCGTGATGAATTGCATTTTTAAAAGAACATAAATGAATACATCTACATGTTGTAAAGAAGAAGGAACATGACAATCATCAGCACATGAAAACAAGTCGTTGATAACGGAGTTTGTCTAGGAGAGACTACATCTCCGGGCCCCACGTCAAGAGGGTGTAGGCCGCTGCATTAAGTGTTGTCAATAGTGATGATGTACATAAGAGGTGATGTCGCTATCATACAAGGAAAATGCCCTCATGCAGGAGTGGCTCCAATAGATGTTTCGCTATAGGAACTCTCAGTCAAAAGGACTCCTATCAGTATGACATAAACTCATGCATGATGAGCATCCCGCAAACATGGCATAAAAGGGATCTCAATGCAAACATACATTGCAACAACATGAGTATCCCATCAACATGACAACAAAGGGATCTCAAAAAGAACATGATGAATCATGACAACAAGTACATCCCACAAATGATTCTGTGTCACATCAAGCAGGAATCATTAAAACAAGTAAGAAACAAGATCCCACATCAAACATCAATCGGGGATCTGTGTAGCACAATGCATAGCAAAATAAGTACATGAACACACTGCATATACCTCACATTCAGAGGCCATCTGAAGAAAAGGATGTCAAGCTGCTAAAGCTGTTCGTACCATCGATCTCATGGCATCAAATCACATGGAAATCACTGCTCGCACATGGATGCTGACACCTGCACTCCACTTAGAAAAGTGGCTGAAAAATGAAATGAGCAAATGGAAAATCTGAACACACCATCAGATTTGTGGCGTCGAATAGTGCAAAATCGATTGTCAAATTTCTGAATTCTGAGAAAGTGAGAATCTGGGGCTTAAGGAATCTTTTAGATTCCACCTAGATTCCTCAAAGATTCCTCCTTCGGGTCCGCTGCAAAGATGTTGCTCAGATCAGGAAAATCATTACGCCATCAGGTTCATGTCGCTGAGAGGTGTAAGATCGACATAAAAATTTGTCCAATTTGGACATTGCAAAAATTTCACCCTCTTGGAAATTTCGCTCAATCATGGTTCCAACTGCAATAAATTAATTAAAAAAAATATTACGTCTTCGATTTCTGTGCCCGCTCCTGGTTCCTCCATGCTGCCTAGGTGCACTGGTGAAATGAATGTTTATGTAAATTTACGGGCGGAGTTTACAAAAAGCACCGTTGGTGCAATGGTAATAATAGCAGTTTGTTGAGGAGGGATCAGGTGGTCAAACCCCGCCCCTCCTATTTTAATATTTTACAGTTTTTGAAACTACATGTTTATTTTGCTAGGGGTCGAGTCCGCATTGGGCGGTTCACCCCATACCCTCCGAAATTCATTTCAAGCGCGTTAATGATGGCTTATGTGGGTCCATTGGCTGTACGTAGTAATGGTTTGGTACATGGTACATGGGGCCGTCGCATGGTGGTGGGCCAGCCCACGTGGCTGGCGCGGGCTCGGTACCCGCTAACTTCCCATTTATATGACATATGGTAGAGTTTTGGGGGTGTGAGCTGGGTCCATTGGAGGTGGCCCGTGCCAAACCCATATTATGTTTAATGTTTGTTAACGGGGTTTGGAGGAGGGTCCGGCGGGGTCATGGCCGCTGGCCCATATTAAAACATTAATATTTTTTTTGGGTTTATGGTTGCAGTTGGGCCAGAAGGGGTCATGGCTCGTTGGCCCCTTTAATAAACTTTGTTTTGTAATGTGTTTTTGGGGTGGTGGCCCACCACCTCATATCTCTCTCTCTCTCTCTCTCTCTCTCTCTCTATATATATATATATATATATATATATATTTTTATTATAATGGGGTTGTTTTTCTAATCTTTAGAAAATAAGGGATATTGGGCAAATTAATGAGGCCACAATTTCGACCGCTTTCGAGAGGTAAGTTTCATGCTCCGGGGCCGGTCAAATTGTAGGATACTTAAACCTGGTCCACATCGTAACTTTGACCAAAACTTTGACTAGCTCGTTCTCCCTCATACGAGCTCAGATTGATAAACCGTCTGCACCATCGCGATTAGGACGACGAGATCTACGCTCTGGTCCTAGTTCAAAAGAATTCTAATCACTTTGATTTTTGAGCTTCCATAAGCCCTCTTTGTCACTTGGATCACCTACTCACATGATGGGTTAGCTCAAGTGGATGAGCGTTGTGAATTACAAGTAAAAGGTCTTAAGGTCAAGTCCTTGGTCTACCTACCTCTATCAATATTGTGGGCCTCACTTGATGTCCCTATTGGATTAAGTTACCAAAATTGCAACTCACCAATTTAACATAGGTATCATCCTCAAAATGAAGGGAAGTGGCAAATGAGTCCCCTAGTATGTTCATTTAATTGAAAATAATACCCACCTCTACTATAGTAGCTTACAATCAATTGATAACACGCTATTAGGAAGGATTGTTGTTAATATTGCCCTTAAAAACAACAACCTCAATCAATACTTTGGACACAACCTCCCAACCTCTAATATTTCCCACTTAAAAGTTAACATATGTTCCTGCTCATATTTGTTTCTAACCTAGATCTAGCATTGTTGGGATTTCACACGGTAGTATAAAATCCCTTACTTTTCCACCTCAATATTCACCTCCTATGCAACTTAATATTGTAATCATCTAGTATACTCTTGCTACGTCACCCATCCATTTACAAAATGGAGGCAATAACTTCTTTAATCACTAACTCTCCCTTAATAAATATGGTCCCTTTTCAATTAAATGCAAAACCGTCACAATTATCCTATATTTTCTAAGCAATATTGACATCACCATGTTTAATGGTTGTCCTAAATCCTCTAGCACACTAAAATACCCAGGTCCAAACTCTGCTAAGACTTCTTGCAACAATTTGTATCCAAATTGATCGAATGCCTCATCAAGATGGACTCCCACCCAACTCCACCTTTATTTTGCAAATTGTTCCGAGATCTAGCAAACTCTACTAAGACTTCTTGCAACAATTTGTATCCAAATTGATAGAATGCCTCATCAAGATGGACTCCCACCCAACTCCACCTTTATTGTGCAAGTTGTTCCTAGTTTGTCAGTTGAAATGCATGTCCTAACAACTCTAACATCAACATATTTCTTCATACAATGTGTAGACCCTCTTATGATGATTAAGTTTGGACAAGTAGATTTGGTGCCTTCTCATCCCAATAGATTTCCATCCAAATAAAACTCCATTTATATCATAGTAGAATAGATAAAAAAATGAGTAGCCTAATAATTAAGCTACCAAAATGTAATATCCTTTCCATGTCAAGCCAAATTAAATATTTTCCTTGATAATGGTGTGTGGACTCTGGAGGTCATCATGATCAACCTCTGCTAACATAAGAGATTTAAGGTATTGATAATTTGCCAAGGACAATTTCTACACCTATATTGGTGGGCATATAGAATTTAAAAGTAGCAGAGGACCAATTCTTGGCAAAGAAATAGAAGAATGAATCTCATTACTTTATTTGGGATGAGAGTTCAAATAATGACACTACTCCTCACTAGGTAAATATCCCCACATCTAAAACACTAGAATCTTTGGGAATGGAAGTGTGATGGAATCCTATAAAGCTTAAGTGGAGAATATATACAAGATCATAGTCCCCAACCCTTGGGCACAAGATTTTATGGGTTTTGGCAACAATAAGGCATCAACTGTGATTGTTGGTAACAAATCTGTGATGGAGCCCTACATTAATCATGTTGAGAATGTTAGGAATAATGAGTAAATTTATGTTTGTTATGAGGAAAATAGGTGGCTTAGGGTAGCCCTTTAGCAGAACACTCATGTTTCTTAGGATACTCTAAAGTATATGGCACATATACTCTTTTGGGTACTTCTTAACATGTCTTTTCATTGCCAAGTTCCCACTCTATGGGAGGCATCATCTCAAAAAATTCCATATCATGGATATTGATTGTGTAGATGATGAACCTTTGGCAATGAAATAGTAGCTGGTAGGACACTTTTTAATTAGAATGGGAGGATAGTGAGGACACTGTTTAATTAAACTAGGTGAAATTAGTATAAAAGTTGATAAAAACAAACATGGAATGCATTATTAAATTTCAACTATGTAAATTTCTATGTATAGTATAGTTATTAATAAAAATATATATCATTAATGAATGAGATAAAGATCAAACTTATTCATCCCCATTTTAAAATTGAGTTTGCTTATAGAAACTAAGTCATGAGAGTATTGCATAATAATAATATTGTTGTGTCGAGAGGCACATTTTATAGTCTAGTATGACGGAGATGTGTGATTCCTTCCATGGTCAACCAAAAGTTATCACACGCCCCTTTTCAAATAAAAATAAAATATTCACTAAATAAAAGCAATGTCGACTATAATAAACAAAAACAAATATACATAATTTGTAAGTTTTAATTAAAAACATTAATAATCTCACTCTTATTATGATGACCATATTAAATAATATAATTTTATATCATCATTATATATAGAGAAAAAACCTTATAAAACATAAATAATTTCACTCTCACTATGATGTCCATATTAAATAACATATTTTATATCAACTTTAGAGAGAGAAAGAGAGAGAGAGAGAGAGAGATTAATTTAAAGTACTAATATGTATGTGTGTGTGTGTGTGTTCACTTTGGAGTGTGAGGAATATGTATAGTTTAAAAAATATGTCAACATAAACCTTAAATAAAATATTTGAAAATAGATGTTAAATATATTTCAATGCCAACTTCATATATCTTTATATCCTTCCATACTCATGATGAAGTTGATACATGGTATATATATTTAGCATGGAGCTAATACATTGTATGTGTATATGTGTAGAAAGAATTAGCATAAATCTATCTTAACCCCAGATTTATTAAGCACTGAGAGGAAGCAAATCTCTTGAGGTGTAAACCTTTCTTTAAATTTTATACCTTAAAAGAAATTTACACTTCAAAAATTTTGATCCCTCTTGATACTTGATAAATATAAATTAAAATATAGCTACACTAAATCTGGATCTATGTCACTTACAATAATCTTCGGGATTCCATGTAGCTTTTGGACTATTTCCATGAATGTTTTTACGACTACACTTGATTTTAAATGATGAGAAAGAAATAAAAAATGAGCATACCTTGTCAATCAATCTAATATTATCATAATTGCATTATTTCCCTTAATTTTTGGTAAACCTATAATAAAATCCATTAAAACTTCTTCCCAATGTTGCCTTAGTATACCTAATGGTTGTAATAGACCTAGGGTCTTGATTGTCTCTCCCTTATTCTATTTGAGGACCACATATTCCACCACAATCTTTTGGACATTAGTTTTAAGAACTTCCAAGAAAACTCTTTCTTGATCATGTGGTAAGTTTTCAAGAATCTTGAATGTCCTACTATAGGAGAAGTTTGCAATTCCAAAAGGAATTTTGTTTGATATGGGAATTCTGAAATAAATATAGGTGATCTTTTTACCATGGAAAATCATCCTTCCACACAAATTTATCTAATGCACTTGGGTTGTTTTGAGATGTTGGATGATCTTGCATACCTTCTGATCTTTCTTCCTATCTCTACTTGCTTCTTCCACCCAATAAAATTACAGAATAGAAATAACACGTAGTAAATCCTTTATTTCTTCTTTTTTCCTTGATAGTGCATTTTCCACCGTACTATGTTTTCCATTTTGTGAATAATTTCAATATCAAAACATAGCATCTTTGTAACCATTTTTATTGCTCGTCTGAAGATAAGTGTGCTTCAAGAATTACTTCAAACTATCATGATCTATTTTTACTTTTAATTTCTTCCTATTAGGTAAGGGCATCATTTTTTACTACATGTAGTATAGACAACATTTTTTTCTCATAAATGGGTTTTAGAAAGTTTTTTCCTTTAAGTTGGTTGATTTCAAAGGAAAGGGGGCTTCCTTTTTGCATTGAAACTGCATCAATGACATGGCCTAAGGCATCACACTCTACCATAAAGTTTTTAGATAAGTCAAGGGTGGCCAAGATAGGAGTTGTACAAATAACTTCCTTAGTTTTTTCAAAGGCTTTGGTTATTTGTTGACTCCAAGAAAATGATTACTTCTTTAATAATAATGTCATAGATGTTGCTATTTGACAATAATTCTTGGCTAACTTGTAATAATATCCTATCAATATTAAAATTTATTTAAATTTATTCAATGTTTTTGGGATTGGTCATTCCATCATAGATTTGATTTTGTTGGGGTCCAATTTGACACCTTTCATGACCTGCAATATGACTCAAGTATTCCATGTCTTAAGCCTCAAATGCACACTTGGAAGGAATTGCATATAGTTTTTATTCTTGCAATATTTCTAAGACCCTATTAACATGTGCATGATCTTCCCAAGATGTGCTATATATTAATATGCCATCAAAAAATACTAAAAAAAAAGTTCTAAGGGTTTGAAAATAGAATTCATGAAGCTTTGAAATGTTGAAGAAACAATGGTAAGTTCAAATGGCATATTCGAAAACTCATAACGACCTTCATGTTTTCTAAAGGATATTTTGGGAATGTCTTCTTGCCTCATTCTAATTTGATGATATCCCAAATGAATATCCAACTTAGTAAAGAAAACTACTCCATGAAATTCATTTAATAATTCATCAATGACGGGAATAGGGAACTTATATTTGATGGTAATTTGTTTGGGTTTTCCATAATTTGGGCATATACACTATGAACCATCCTTTTTTATAACCATCACCACTAGTGAAGAGAACACATCTTGGCTAGGTTGAATGATGCCAACATCTAACATTTCTTGAATCGTGTGCTTAATCTCACTCTTCTATGCATATGGATGCATGTAAGGCCTAATATTAGGTGGTACACTTCTAGGTTGTAAAAAAATAGCATGGTCTTGATCTTGAGCAAGAGGAAGACCCTTAGGAATCTCTCCAAATATCTTGAAATAAATGTTGATAACTTTTGGGAGATTCACTAGAGCAATAGATATAAATGTTTACACATTTAGTAAACAAAATTGTGCAATTATACCATGGTGTCCCTTTTTGAGAAATTTTTTCATGCTATTAGAGTTTATCACTTTAGGTCGATCCCTTGGATACCTCTAAGCTCAATTTCCTTGCCTTTTAAGGAAAGTCTCATGAAAAAATCTTGAAACTTAAGGGTTATTGTTCCCAATGATTGTAACTATTAGACTCGCAATACATCATAAACACTTCCAATTTGGATTGCAATCAAGGGGCTAACGAATAAATACTCCCCCATATTCAACTTACTCTAGAAATTCCTTGAACAATTTATGGTACCTCCATTTTCAATCATTGCTTGAAATTTTGATGTTGGAGATACAAAGAAATTGTGAAGTTTTTCTTAATTGAAATTGATAAAGTTATGGGTACTATATGAATCAATCAACACTATTTTTTCTTTTTGATATATCATTTTATCTTGAGGGTTTGTGGAGTATTGATGTTGACCAATACATTACAAGATATTGTTGGAGTAGTCTCTTCTAGGTCTAGATCTTAATGATAGCTCCAATTATTGATCTTCTTATTCTTCATAGTCAATGTAGAATAAATTATTCTCATTAGATTTATGCTCTTTACCATACTTGTTGTCACAATTGAAACATAGCCCATTTTCTCTCTTTCATCCATTTGCCAAGGTGTCAACCTTCTTAGTTGAGTGAGGTTAGGAAAGGGAGCATGATGTTCTCACACTTAGTGATCAATCTTCTAGTAGCCATATTTTTACCTTCATATTTCCTCACCATATTGAATGCATGCTCTAGTGATTTAGATTCAAAGAGATGCAACTAGTGTTGGATGCTATCCTTTAAAGTTTCCATAAAGAGGTTTAAGAAGTTGTCCTATGATATGTACCATGCGACACAACTTTTGGAATTATTAAATGTGTTTTGTAATTGGACTTCTTTGCCACAAATTTACCAATAGATTAAAGAATGTAATGATCTTAATATCCCCATAATGTTCTATCATTTCATCCGTGAAAATGGACCAATATACAATAGACTCATTTTTTCCTTTCAAAAATCCATGGATACCAAACAAATTGAACTTGTTCTAAATACAACGATGCAATAACCACCTTCTATAGGGACGAAAATTGGTGTAGATAAAATTATTGTTCCATCTGGAATATTCATATTATAGGATATTTACCATCAAATTTCCTCATATTTATCTTCAGAAATAAGTATTTTCTTGGTGTTAAGTTGAACCTTTGATGTTGTTGCTCTTAGAGTGATGAAGAACACGATTCTACGATTCAATATTTTTTGCTCTCCAATTGTGACATAATACTCCCCATATGTGATTGCATATCAACACCACTCTCATCCTTACATTCATGATTTCATTGGATCTCCATATATGTTTTAGGGAGGTTTTGTAATAGAATGGTTTGCAATTTTTGTATTTATTCCTTATTTGTATTTATCTTCTTCTCCATTTCATTTGTTATTTACCTTTTAATGTTTTCCTAATAAAATGAGAAACTGACTTGTTTCAACATACTACCATTCATTTCATCAACTTTGTTCTTTAATTAGGAGAACATATATTATAAGTCTTCATTTTCTTCAAATATCATGTTTGAGTTGTTATGAGTACAAATAGTATTTCTTGTGGATCCCTTTTCCATGAGAAAAATAATAATATTCCTCTTTATCACAAATTTTCAATCACCAGTAGTCAAAAGTTATGCCACTTGTAAATTACATACCTTCCAAACCCTAATTTGGAGATTGTTTGGATGGTCAATCTTTGTCCTAATATAAATAAAAAATTTGATCCCTTATGAGTATTAAATTTCAATTTGTTGAGCTATTATATGTCTTATCTACAATTCCATAGGTATAATAAAAATTTGATGTGCCAAGTGAAAATTATGGTGGCTTTCCAAAAAATTAGTGATTTTGGGTCTTTTCCCAAGAACAAAATTTACATTGTGCCACATGTCCAATTTTTCAAGTCTTATTCTAAAATTTTTACTTGAGGTACTTAGATATGTCTCCTTACACCCTTGAAATTTTACATTTTAAAACTTCTCTATGACAAAGTTACATTTAACGAACCAAGATTACTCATTTAAAAACTAGTTTTGGGACTAGTCACAAACGTTATCTCCCACAATGTACACATCCAAAAGTATCAATACCCAAAACATAAAAAAATAAAAATAAAATCCACTAGTACCCCGGTATCTCTCCTAAGTCACCTAAATATTTTATGGTCAGAAGCTTCCTAGAAACAAAGATATAGTGAAAATTCCAAGATATCTTATTTAGAACTGATTTTAAGAATAATCACAAACCCTAACTTCCATAGGGTATATCTATGAAAGTATAGTGAGTCAAAATTTGAAATTTTTATGACATGTACTTTGATATTTCTTCTCATTCTCCTCAATATTTCACTATATTGAAATTCTAAAAAAAAAAATAGTTATAACAAAATTCCCATGATGTCTTGATTGAAGGAGAAAAACCCTAGGATCATGGGCTCTAATACTAAATGTAATGACCCATGCAACTTAAAAATGATAGAAAGTAAATGAATGCAATCCACTTCAAAAGGAAACCCTCCTTTTACAATGAAACCAATATCAAAGATAAGATGAGATCATCATAAGGCTAGGCCTCCTTGGTATATATTTAGGAGACAAAGGTATAATTATAAAGAAAGGGTATAATAAAAGGTTTTTCCTTACATAAAAAAAGAAATGTAGTAACTCAATATATAGGGATTAATAAGGAGTTTTATGTTCTTAAGATAGATTACTTGGGTTGAGAATTGTAACATGGAATTCAATTAGCCCTATGCAATTTCAACACGATAATTAACACTTTCTTAAGCTAGGGGAAGAAGGTTGTTGATTTTGAGCTTTGGAATGATGAGTGGCCAAATTACTGGACCATATCCATTAATATAAATATTCAAATCAAATCTCCTTGGTGAGAATGCTAGGTCTAGGGTTGGAAACCTCACCTAAACCTACTAGTGTTTCTTGTCGAAGGATGGCTAGAGGTTGTTTAGCAACATGAATTCACCCTTGTCATCCATATTCCAACTCTCATGGACCATGTACTTACCTCCAATAATTAAATCATTTGATCTCCTCCTGAAAACGTTTTAAAAGATCTCCTCGTAGTAGTGTTTATCTTCAATCAAGATATTTCCAAGGTAAAAACCAACCTGTGGTACTTTTGGTTTAAATGGGAACCCATATTTAATTCATCACTAATTTATACCTTCATTTCACCTTGGAGCTAGTTTAATAATTCTCTACATGCTTAGGAAAATTCTCTAGATATGAAAAGTGCGCTTATCTTAAGCTCTAAAGCACAATTTCATGACTTCTTAACTCCATTGTTGGTAATTTCTTATGACTATTAGGCTATTCATTATATATGGCCCATTATTTAGGCACCATCTAATAAGAAGGTTGAGAGGTAATTGATCACTAAATCATTCATTCTCATGAGTCATATGCTTGTTTCACTTATTTATTTAGCTAGTTGGGGGGCATGTAGAACCTACAAAACACTTGGTAAGCATTCTTATGTGTTGGAAAGAAAGACTTGGAATTTAACCTCAAAATTTTCACACCCAAATATACTAGCATTATTAACATTCCTCATCTAAACAACCTTCATACTTGCTTAGATGACATTGTAAATGAAAACCCAATGTTTACTTTCATTCTAGAAACATAATATTTGTTCATGTATCCTCACCTTATAATGGCATGCCTTTACTTTGTATCAATTGTGACAGTTATTAGTTAGTATGATCATGCTTCAATGTCTAAAATTCATCCTCCATTAATATCTTAATCACTTCCATGAATATATTACGAATAAATCAATTATGATTGATTGTTAATCCATGATGGTTAAACCAAGAGAGAGTAATATTGCAATTTTCCCTTCACTAGAGTAGATGAGAGGTATTAGCAATGATTTGGTAGAAAATTTGAACTTCTTGTTTAATAATTCAATCTCTAAAATAATGGACCATAAACTTGTTAGATAGTGTAGAAGCTCACTGATCATTGAGCCTCTTTCATATTACTAATGAGCTATTTTATTACCATACAATTGGGAACATGATCGATCATCATTAAATTTTCACCTCGAGGTACTAATGCTTGTGAGGTCTCATGCACAATATATGAAATACTTAAGGTTTTATTTAGTTATATGGAAAATTCTAATTCGATTCTAATTTATGAAGGGAAATTGCATCATTACACTACAAACATTCAAAGTTAACTCAATCATTATTGGAAATGATCATGTACTTGAACACCAATCATGCTAACCCTATTGGCACCAAGAAATCATCGAGAATGAGAATCCTTTTTTCATAAATGAATCACCAACCATGATTTTGCCACTTCATATTTCCATAAATCATCACTCTCATTGGAAAACTTGGCTAGAAACTAATCTAGGAGTTGAAATGATTTTGCAAAATGGAAAGACACCATGTTTTGGAATAAAAAGTAAATCACACTACAAAATAGATAAACATGTTTATCCACAATTATAGAAATTATCTTCTAAAACTTATGATTTCAATTCCAATGTATGGCTTCTCTTAGAGTGATACCATCAATGACCTAGTCTTGTGATAACTCTTCTTTTGCTTTATTCTTAGACGTGTAACCATTAGTGGTTCGAAACATGCAATTAAATAATATATTTCTACAACCAAGCATTATATAGGAAATGAAACAAATAAAAACCATGAAGGAAATTAAAATTGATGGAAAATTAAAAAAAAAATTGAAACCACAAAACACATCTATAATATATACAAAGAGCTACACAATGCCTCGCCTTGGAGTGGGCTCCCTCCAAGTGTTCGACCTATGTGCCCATTTATGAAATCAAACACATGACAATCATGCATGACAAAAATAATATCAAATAGATATATTATTGCTATAAAAATATTACAATGCCAACAACAAAGATTATTGCTCTCATCATCCTCCTTTTTCAAATTGTAATGGCTCCTTTTATACATGGAATGCTTGAAAATAAAACAAAAAATATCAATGAGGGATTACTAAAAATGCATTGGAGCCCAAGCTATAAATGCATTGGAGCACAAGCTATTGGAATGGATTTTTAAAATGAATAATGAAGATAAACATATCTATTTTAAGTATTCCTCCTTTAGAAAATGTTGTTGTAGCTCTCTTCAACATATCAAGGGCAAATTTGGTTATAAAGAAATCAACTATCGGGAAATCCACCTGAGTTGTGGCCTCCCAAGAAATATATATATATATATATATATATATATATAACTCTTATATGTTTTCAAGTGTGGGTATCTAGAAATCAACCTTCCAACATTTAAAGTGATATATATCATCATTTATTAACTTTCACAAATAATTATAACACCGAATTTGTGGGATCTCCATTAATGCTTTGAGTAGATGCTTGGTTATCTTCTAATTGTTGTCTCCTTGATTATTGGGTTGTCAAATCCATGACATGTTTTGTTAACAAATTTCCAATGCAGACATTTCTCCCATGAATATTATGAAGTTAGTTCCACAAACTCTCTTTTGCTATGCTAAGTTGAGGTTCCGTACAAAAAAATGATGTATGGTTCCATAATAAGAATATAATTTTATAGCTTTGGATGTGTTGCAATCTTAATTCATGTGTTGCATAAATGATTGCACTTTCTAGAATCCATAAGGTAGCAAACCATTGTCTTGCATATATGTGTTAGCTTTTCCAAATATTCATAATAAGCACACACTAGAGGCTTAGATTTAGAAGCGAGTAAATTTGTCTTCTTAGTAGAACCTAAAAGGGAACTCAAGTATTGTTACACCAGACAAATCCCTCTTGTGGACAAGAGCGATCTCCATAGATCCTTGACAGAAACTAGAAACAAGTAAGACAATTGAACTGACCCTTTCCTTAAGTTGAACTTGTTTGAATTATAAGAATTAAAGCTAATGGATGAGCCTCTTACCTGTTTCATGAAATGCTCGATGAAGATCCCTTGTTGTGATTCGATGCAACTCTTCAATGCTTGATAATACATGCAAATATCGACCATAAAAGGATCAAAAGAACATGCGATATAATAATCCAAACAACTTAACCTAATGATCAAGGAGATTAGGAATTGAATTTTCCTTAATAAACATTATAAACATTATAAACAATTGTAAACTATTGATTACTCTAATAAGTGTTGTGGGGAAAAGTATCCGATGCGGATGACACTATCCCTACTCTAAAGGTGACAGTCTTTAGCAACAACTGAAAGTAAAGTTTTACTGTTTCCCTTTATGCAAGTACAGAGAGAATGAAAGAAGGTCAACCAACCTGGTGTCCTTCGCTTAGTCGATCCTTGCTCTTCTCTCCTTGTATCTCGTTCCCAGCTCCTTGCTCTCCTAGCCGGTCCAGCTACATACAGATCCTGCACAAAACAAGAGAGCAAACTACAAGATACATGTACTCATAACTGAAGCATGGATTAGGGTGCATCAAATATACATGTAAACACAAAGCATCTATGTAAAACAAGTATATAGGAGAACATGCAAACTTTATTGATAGAAAGTAACAGGGTTCCAGAGGAAGTTACAACCAATGATGGCTCCAATCCAGCAGCACCTCCTCGGCAGCAAGAACTCTCCTCTTCACCTCTAGTAAAACAATCACCCAATAGCTCTGACTGCAAACCAACAGCACCTCCTTGCTTAAACCAAAATTCCAGCCTCCCTAGACTTCATAGAAGAGCTCTATATATAGGGTAGAAGAAGAAAGGATGAGTCAGCTTGAGACTGACATGAAGCTGCCTTGTGTCCTCTCCCTCTTCAGTTAATCTTCAGTTCCTGAGTCCACTTGGAGATCCTTGGTTACACATGGTGATCAAGTACCTCTTACTCATCACAGGGCGAATCTTATGAACCAAGTGTCATTTTGGAAGCTTCCTGGGCAATTGACACCTTGCAGGATGACTGTGCCACTTGGCCAATCTCGCCCAGCGCAGGTAGCCTTCATTGTTTTTGACTTCCAGCGCAGATACAGAGTGGGACAGTTGCAATACAGCGCAGAAGCTCAGTTAAGCAGCTGACATGATCCAAAATAAGCCTGTTTTGAAGTGTTTTCAGGTGGAGAATTGATTGGAAGTGCTGTTGATTGATGACCTTGTTCTTTTAGGGGTAAGAACAACATGTTTAGGGACTGAGGATCCCTGTAATTATTGACATTCCATGCTCCTTGACGTGAGGCACAAAAATGTCTATAACAGTTTCCCCCTAAAGTATGAGGCCGTTTATCGGGTGAAATGCTTTAGCTAGAGGATCCGAAGTTCGTTCCAGTGCTGAGGAGAGTGCCCTGTAATACAATACAATACAATACATTATTTTTCATTCATCATTATTCTCATGATCTAGCTGAGGCGGGCATTCCCATGCTCAGCTTTCTATAAATACATTTTGGTACATATGACAGACGATCGTCTGAAGATAGACTGATAATTTTCTGCTGAAACTATCATCCTTTGAATAGGATGATCATCTGCTGCAATAATGTACACGGCAAATGCTTTTATATTTCCTGAATATATATCGCAGCCCGGATGGATGAAACTAGATCCGGGGTCTTCAAACTCGCTCGATCTTCACTCTAAGTACAAGTCGATCCATGTGAGAATTGCGCTGAAGTCGAACATGGAAAGACATCGCTTGATTACCGGTCAATAATGAAAACCGTTAACAAGCGCGAGAGGAATCACCAATAATGACGATGACCCTCAAGGTACTGCAGTACAATTCACGTGGCGTGAATAAAGGACTTGGCGTCGAACGCCACGCAAAATCTTCTGGTCGAAGGTCATTGATGTATACCTGTCGCCGGAAGTGAGAAACTTGCCATTGAGGCATGCAAGCTTCAAAGTACTGATGGGGGTGTTCCTAGATCAACTTCTTGGATAATGAGCTGAAGTCGACAAGAAGCGATCCGTCAAAGGAGGGCCTTAATGAATCCCACATCAATGACACGGAACGGAGCTAATGACTTTAGTGGAGGTGAAAACAAACTGTGACATATGATTCAGGGTGGCGATCATGAATGGATGAAGGATAATGTATGGCAGTGGATGGGACACGGTTGACACTTTCAGAATGACCCCTCTTGAACATATAACGACACTGATGCGATGGATCGGTAGCATTACCCCAAATGTGGATGGTGCGGCGAGGACCATGGTGATGAGACCGGTGAATGAAACAACCCAACCCGATATGGTACGGAGGAAAAGTGTCATGTTCAAGAGTGACTTGCTACCTTTAAACTTTGATGTTCTCCCAATTTTTCCCCAGTCATTTCTGACCAGTACCTCTTTATTTTTGTCAAGCTTGAGGAGGATAACATATGCTTGTTCTATAACCTGCCCTTCGGGCAAGCCCATCGCTATGATTTAACGAGCCTAGCGATAGGGAAACTCATTCTCGTCTAAAGACAAGTTTGTCGCTATTTTAATCATTTTAACGAGTCTAACGACAAAGAAAACTCGGTCCTTTTCATTTTTAGAGAGTCTGAAAAGGTACAGAAAGTCAACTCCATGATTCCTTTTTCGTCATCTAATCCCTTAAGTCCGAAAAAGTATAAAACAATACAGAAGGGATGGCTATTCGGTACTTTTACGAGCCGAACAAGACAAGCGCTCGATCTTTTTGTGCAATAATCCCTCAGGTCCAAAAAGATTAAAATCTAGAGGAGGGATAGCTTTCGGTCGTTTAACGAGCTAGAAGGCCAAAACTCGGCAAACTTTTCATATTTTGCGAGTCAGTGAAAAGAGCTCAAAGAAGACTCGTCTTTTGAGGAACGAGTGATAAACAGGGATAGCAACTGATTCCAGGTACAAATTGGAATTTTCCAATCACAGTAATGTCACAAGGATGGCTAGGTGAAATCACTCTTCGCAGCTGTTCCTCAAAATAGGTAAACATACATATGGGGGTGAACGATCGGCCAAATGAAATGGAGGTGATGGATGAAAACACGACCAAGGTCTTTAAGGCTTATAAATTTACGATCGCAATGGTTATTTACCCAGATAGGTTCATTTTTTAATGAGCTTGAACTTTGGCGAAAAAAATCTGCTCACGCTTTTCTATTTTTTAACGAGCATAAATTCCGTGGTAAAACTGCTCGATTCATGGTCAAATTTTTATTTTTTACTTTTACTAGCTTTTCTCTTTTCAAATGTAGTACTTCATCTTCAATTGCTATAACAAGTTTTGTTAGAAATGGACAATATTTGCATGAAAACGAGATTATAACCCTAATATTTAACTTTAAACTGTGTAAAAAGTCATAAAAAGGGGTTTTTACCTCTCATTTACCATTTCATTTGCATTTTGCTTGTTGGAGCTCTGGAGGTGCCTCTTCTTCCTTGATTTTCACCAGCTGATTCCGGGAGATTCTGTGGACGATTTTCGGCGCCGTTTGGACCAGGTAGGAGCTAAACCTTAGCCCTTCAGTTTCATGGTTTCCTTTTTCAGTTTCATGCCTGTTTTTCAGAGCTTCTGGGCCCCAGGGGTTTCATTAGGGCGCCCTGGCATCAGCGCAGGTTCCCCTTTCGAAATCTGCGCTGTATTTCAGGCAGCCTTAAGGCAGACTGAGTTCCAGAGCAGGGGGAACACTCTCTGCCTGCGCTGGGCCTAAAAGAGCTGATTTTGCATGAGTTTTTTGATGATTTTTCGCCAGATTTTCATCAAAATCAGGAACTTACTCCTTCTCTTGTTTGATTGTAGGGAACTTTGGACAAAATGTCCCTTACATGGCGAGAACGAGAACATGAAGCAGAGGACATGGTTGCACTCCATGACCCAGTCACGGTGAACGCGCTTCGGAACTGTGGCCTGCTGAAGTTCTTCCGTATCTCTAGCATGAGAGCACAGATTTCTTTACTGCAGTATATGCTTGATGCTTGGGATCCTGTTAACCAAGTATTCCAGATTAGGGGGAAGTCCTTCCCCTTGACCATAGAGGACATGTACTTCTTGACTGGGCTGTCAAGGCGGGGTGCTCCCATTTCTTTGTCAGGTACGGCTCGAGGGACTACTTCCACCAGAGATTATATCCGTCAGTATTGCCGGGAAGGTTCACAGCCGAGCAAAGACGGCAAGATCAATATCCGTGATATTACTGACAGGTCTCTCAGGTCCATTCTGTTTACTATTGGTAGGATGGCCGGTAGCGTAGCTTTGCATGTTGCCAACAGATCTTATATGCAGCACGCCTTGGAGTGTCTCCAACCGAAAGTGTTTAACTGGTGTGATGCCGTACTTATCCAGATGAAAAGTCAATTGACCAAGGTAAAGGACGGGGGGCTGAAGAACTTTGGATTTGGTTCTATTCTCACTGCCTTTGTCTTGGAGAAAATCCCATTGATGCAACCTCAGTACATCTTGCTTGATGTGCCTTCTCCGACCGAGCCACGCATGCAGAGGTGGGTTGACCATATGTCCCGGCATGCTGGTCAACCTCATATTACATTCACTGAGTCCTTCTTTAGGTGGTTCGAGCGTCAGGAGATGGCATTTTCTGAGTATCCATACGTGGGTATGGACTACCGAGGTGATCCGGACTTGGTGCTTCCGGACGGCGAGCAATGGGGCGCTATTGGTAAAATCTCTGACCATATCACTGTTTATTATTTTCGTTCATGATGTTTACTGTTCAAAACTGATCAAACTCTTGGGTGCATGCAGATGTTGGTCCTGTTCGTCCAGTAGCTCGTCCACGATCGCCAGTTGCTGCCCCAGCAGCAGAGCCTGCTAGGAGAGTTGTTATTCGCGACCTTGGTGATACCGAGATACTTGCAGCTGTGCAGGAGCAGGTTGAGAGCCTTACTCGTGGTCTTCCGGATGTACAGATTGACGAGTTACCTTTACAGTTGCAGCGGCACACCATCGGCGTGCCTAGACGATGGACTCGTCTCTTGCGCATGATCGCACAGACCGTGACGTACTTTCATGAGCAAAGGAGCAAGAGTAGTAAAACCCTCTACTTCGCTTTTGATATAGTCAAAAGCTTTTCGATTCAGTACTCTTTTCTTCAAGAAATGAATAGCAAAATACTACAACAACAAGATACTAGGATCTCCCCAGCGGAGTCGCCAGTTTGTTGTGGGGAAAAGTATCCGATGCGGATGACACTATCCCTACTCTAAAGGTGACAGTCTTTAGCAACAACTGAAAGTAAAGTTTTACTGTTTCCCTTTATGCAAGTACAGAGAGAATGAAAGAAGGTCAACCAACCTGGTGTCCTTCGCTTAGTCGATCCTTGCTCTTCTCTCCTTGTATCTCGTTCCCAGCTCCTTGCTCTCCTAGCCGGTCCAGCTACATACAGATCCTGCACAAAACAAGAGAGCAAACTACAAGATACATGTACTCATAACTGAAGCATGGATTAGGGTGCATCAAATATACATGTAAACACAAAGCATCTATGTAAAACAAGTATATAGGAGAACATGCAAACTTTATTGATAGAAAGTAACAGGGTTCCAGAGGAAGTTACAACCAATGATGGCTCCAATCCAGCAGCACCTCCTCGGCAGCAAGAACTCTCCTCTTCACCTCTAGTAAAACAATCACCCAATAGCTCTGACTGCAAACCAACAGCACCTCCTTGCTTAAACCAAAATTCCAGCCTCCCTAGACTTCATAGAAGAGCTCTATATATAGGGTAGAAGAAGAAAGGATGAGTCAGCTTGAGACTGACATGAAGCTGCCTTGTGTCCTCTCCCTCTTCAGTTAATCTTCAGTTCCTGAGTCCACTTGGAGATCCTTGGTTACACATGGTGATCAAGTACCTCTTACTCATCACAGGGCGAATCTTATGAACCAAGTGTCATTTTGGAAGCTTCCTGGGCAATTGACACCTTGCAGGATGACTGTGCCACTTGGCCAATCTCGCCCAGCGCAGGTAGCCTTCATTGTTTTTTACTTCCAGCGCAGGTACAGAGTGGGACAGTTGCAATACAGCGCAGAAGCTCAGTTAAGCAGCTGACATGATCCAAAATAAGCCTGTTTTGAAGTGTTTTCAGGTGGAGAACTGATTGGAAGTGCTGTTGATTGATGACCTTGTTCTTTTAGGGGTAAGAACAACATGTTTAGGGACTGAGGATCCCTGTAATTATTGACATTCCATGCTCCTTGACGTGAGGCACAAAAATGTCTATAACAATAAGAAAAATCAATGGGAGAAAGTGTTCATTTGTATTAATCAAAGATTAAGAGGAGCCTTACAACCTTCACCTTGATGCCTTGAGGTCCCTCCAAATGCCTTCAATCTCCTCCTTATATGACAAGCTTTCCAATCTCAAACCAACAACATAAGTTTATCTTCTTTGAGTTTTGACCTCTTCAATCCCTCTACCTTCTAGTCATTTTATAGGCCAAGAGGAAGAAGTTTTAGATCCAAAAGAGGAGGATGAGACTCCTTCATTGAGGGATTAGATTTCCATGAGAAAAGGGATTAAGATGCATCATATGAGGGTTATAGTTAGAATAGTAATCACTTGGAAGCTTTTAGTTGGGAAATATTTGACCAACTATGTTTCTAGAATGTACCTTTTTTTTTACTTTATTGAATTCACTTGCGTGAGTTTATAGTGGAAGACAGAGCGCATCTATCTACTGTTCTCAGAGTTAATTCCAGTGAATGCACGGGAAACTCTAGAAAAATCAGCGCAAGTGGAACTTAACAAGGGGTGACAACTATTCTCCCCAAATTTCTCATCTACTTCAAAATATTTTGGGTTGTTTGACTTCTGAGGGAGTTGGTTCAAACATGTTCATAGATGGTAAAAAGACCCATAAAATGATCAAGTTTCATGGCGACAAATTGACATGTAACAGATTGCCCCCTAAAGTGCGAACTCTATAAAATAAGTTTAAAATATTGAAGCACTTTATCATTCGAAGGACCAAATCAGAGGCAATGGTCGGAAACCTGTAGGGAACATTCAAGGATTACAATGCAAATATGTACCAAAAATCATCTTTGAGGTAGGAATTCCCATACTCAGAGTAAAGTGAACTCAATGAACAAGCATGGAAAAAGCCAAAATCATATAGATGGTAGACAGGACATGGACACAACCATTTATCTACATAATAATGAATAAAAAATTTCCTCGCAACTTGGATTGATGAAACTAGATCCAGGGTCTTGATCTCCATCTCTCAATCCATAGTATGAATCTAACCATGCGAGTGAATGTTTCGTAGTCGAACATGACAGAAACCACTTGATTGCTGGTCAATGATGTGAATTGTTAACAAGCGTGAGAGAAACCACCAATAATGACAATGGTTCTCAAGGTACTTCCAATACAAACTATGAAGTGCGAATAGGTGATCTGAAGTCAAACACTTATAGAATTGTTCGATCGAAGGCCAATGATGAGAACCCGTCGTCGAAAGCGAGAAACCTGCCATTAAGACATGTAGGCTTCAAGGTGCTTAAGGTTTCTAGATCAACTTCCTAGATAATGAGCTGAAGTTAATAGGAAGCGACCGGTCGTAGGAAAGCCTATGACATGAAAAATAATGTCAATTTTTGAAAATAGTTTGCAAGGAATGACTCAAGGATGGTCGACGCAATTGAAGGCTAGAATTTTCAAAGGAGTTTTGAAGTAAGGTTGAAATTATCTTGAACACATAACGACATGACAATTGACTTGCCATCGTTTGACTTAATGATAATACCAAAAACCATGAAGACTTTGAAATGAGGCTTGATTGATTATAAGAAAAATGGATTTCCCAACCTGGACATGAGTGCGAGGGAGTGTTGTGTTCAAGAACAACTTGTTACCTTTTAAAAAATGAAAATGTAAAATGGACGCCTTTTCCCAATTTCCCGCCACCATTACTAGCAAGTACCTCTTTATTTTTTACAATCTCGAGGAGGGTATCATATGCTTGGACTGTAAACTCATCCTTCAGATGAGTCCATTGAATTATTTTTAACGAACCCTAAGAAGGAATGGTTCGGTCCCGTTATGCTTAACAGGTCCTATATTGTTTGGTTTTTAGGAGTCCAATAAAGGAGTAACTCAGTGTCATTTTCTTTTAAGAGTTTTGGAAAAGACACAAAAAGGAAACTCATTCATTTCTTTTACAGTAAAATTTTAACGAGCCCGGAGAAAGTAAAGCTCGACGTTTTTCAATTTAGAGAGTTAGAAGAAAAACATAAGTAGACTCCATTAGGTTCTTTTTTGTAAGTTTTAGTCTCTCGGGTTTGAAAAAGGATAAAATAATACAAGAGAGAACTCGATTGACCATGTTCGGTCAATGCATACCTTTTTCGTAAATAGTCCTAAATCAACCTGTAAAAGGGGTAATTATACGGAGTGGATGGTTGTTCATTTCCTTTTACAAGTTCGAACAAGCAAGTACTTGACAATCTTTTCGTTTTGAAAGAGTCTGAAAAGGGCTTAAAAGAGGACTCCATGATTTTCGCTTTTCGTAATTTTTTAAGAGCATGAGAAGTGATAAAAGTTTGATAAATAGTCAAAATGATTGATTTTTCACTTTGTAACCTATCCTGCACATTTAAACTCAATAAATTGCCATAACTGCTAAAAAATGTCATTTTTCCTCTCAAAAGGTTTAAAATATACAAAATAATATATATATAATTTTTTTTTCAAAAAACCCTATAAAAGTGGGAATGGTAAATTATTTTCACGATTTGCATATTTACCATTTGAGAGTAGAGAGAGGAATTTTTACCACCAAACTTCTAGGGCTGATTCTGAGCTAACCGGTGGATGAATTCGCGCACCGCTTCTTCCAGGTAGAAGATCTCTCCTTAGCTTAGCTTTCCATCCATTTAAAATTTCATTTTAAGCTTCCATTTATTTTTTTGGGTCAAAACTATGTTTAAAAATGTGCCCTCAACCCTGCGTTGTTCCTTTTCAGTCGGGCCCGCGTAGGCCGATAAAATTTTCCATACGAAAAATCGTGGCCTGCGTGGAATTTTAATAAAAAATTCTACGCAGCTACACCTTTTCCATAAAATGGCGGCTACACAAGTTCCGTGGATTTATTTTTAAACAAGTTTTGGGCTAAAAACACATGAGATGGGTTTCCAAAATAATTCTAATGCTTTTAAAATGGTCATTTCAGGTTGATTGCTCAAAATGGAGTGGAGGGAAAGAGAGCATGAAGCCAATGAGTTGGAAGCTTTGACAGATCTAGCCACCATGCAGGCTCTCAGGACTTGTGGGCTCCTGAAATACTGGCTCATTCATGGGATGAAAGCTTAAGTAGATTTGATGACATGGCTAGTGAGAACCTGGAATGTCCAGGAATAGTGTTTTGTGATCACCAATCATCACATTACCAGTGATGCCGATGACATCTATTCATGATTGGGTTGTCTCATCGGGGAGCCGACATTTTAATCTTTGGACAAAGGGCGGGAGCAGATATTATTGATGGGTATCTACGACGCTTTTGTAGGGGTGAATCACCCAAGGATGGGAGAATTAATATTCATACCATTGAACTCTTGCCCTTGAGGACCATTACTTTTACTGTTTTCAAACTTTGTGGTAACACTGCCCTTCATTTAGCCACACGGGCGTAGATGCAGATGACTATGGAATGCTAGGAATCTACAGTGTACGATTGGGACGAAGTAGTGGTGGTGAACATGAAGGGTCAATTGACTAGATGCAAGAATGGAAAAGTGAAAAATTTTGGTTATGGTGTCATTCTTGTTTCTTTTTCCCTAGAGAGGATTCCTATTCTCCAACCACAACAAATTCTAGCAGATGAGGGGGGTCCTAAGTATCCACGCATGATGAGGTGGGTTGCACTGATGGCATGCCATGGAGGCGATGGACCAGTAGTGAGGTATATTGCAGAGTTTTTTTACTGGTTAGGCAAAAAATTGTTCTGATTGAGGACTTTCTATATGCCCAGATGGATTACAGAGGTGATCCTGATATCCCACTTCCAGCCGGAACTCAGTGGGGTGATCTAAGCGAGAATTTCGTATTTTGACATATTTCCAAATTTTTTAAATTTTATGTGTTTTTTGTCTTCAAAGGCTAATTATCCGAAATGCAAGTACATACGTGGGCCCAACACGACCAAAAAGGCTGAGACGATTTGATAGACGAGGTGAGCAACCTATAGTTGCGACAACTAACCCAGAGGCAGAGGATATCTTGACAGAGCTAGAACACATCCTTGAGAGGTTGACTTCGAATATCCCAGAGACTAGGACAAATGACATTCCTCGCGCCTATCAGAGACATGTAGTTGGGGTTCCAGGGCCCCTTAGACGTTTGTTGCATCGAGTTGCTTGTGTTATCGTTTGCTATCATGAGCATCATCATGCTTAGTTGTTATAGTTTCTAGGACCACATTTTGATTTTTGGTGTCAACATATTCGGAAAATAAAAGGCCACGGGGACTTATGTCCTCAGATGACATATTTTTTAGACACACACTTTTATACAAACTCTATTTTAATGAAAAACTACTACTTTTGCCTATTGTTTATCTTGATCAATGTATGAATGAATATTGTTTTTAATTTACAAATGTTGCAAATGTCTATTTAACACATGATTTGCCAATGCATCTGTCAATGTGTTTAAATATCTCGGAATGTGTTGATATTCGATATAATCAAATTTACTTTCCAAAAGACGGACTCATAAAAATACTCTTAACATTGTTGGACTCCTTACTGTATAGACACCATTTAAATGTAATACCACGAGCTGCGAATCTAACCTAATGATCAAACATCGGATACCAAATGTGATGGAATCAACTAATAGTTCAATGACTGCGCTATATTTGTCTATGTTGTTTTTTGTTTAATCAAGACTTATTCCGTGAATAGAGACTATCTCATCGCTGGGTGAATAGATAACCCAGGTTGTAGAAGATAAATTCTGAGTACTATGACTAGCACCATCAGCAAAGCCAATGTAAGTCTTAGAGAACATTGACATCCGCAAATCAAGAGTAAAAACAAGATAAGCAAGAGAAGTAGTAGAAAATGTGAAAAACATTAACTATCACACATACCTAAAAAAAGGTAAATAATGTACAAATCTTCACCAAAAATTTATGCATAATATTTCTTTAGGTAAAGACCATTTATGGGCTTTCCCAAAGGAATACCATTGTAATCAACCAGCTCATAGGCTCCTTTAGCTAATATGCGTTTTATGATGTAAGGGCCATGCCACATGGGTTCAAACTTTCCTGTACCTAACTTGTCATGAGCTTGATCATAAACCAAGACTAGGTCACCTTCTGAATATGAATGAGGATTAACATTTTGATCAAACTGAGATTTGACACGTTTTTTGTGAGCCTCGCTAGCCAGTGTGGCATCACGACGATTTTCATCTAAATGTGCTAAATGTACAAAGTGTTCTTCGTCTGCAGAGGTAGCAGGTAATAATTCGATAGCTAGTTTTAGGGATGGGATTTCACATTCAATGGGTAATACTGCTTCCAAACCATAAACAAGTTGGAAAGGAGTAAAACCGGTCGATGTTTTTGCAGTAGTACGGTAAGCCCACAATGTTGAAAAGAGAATAGAATGCCAGTTTCCTTTATGAATACCAACTATCCGTTTAATCATATTGGTTAAAAATTTATTGATAACTTCGACCTAACCATTAGCTTGTGGATAGTACGGAGTAGAGCTATCATGGTGTAGGCCGAGTTGTGTAGATAGTTCAACCATCATAAAGTTACGAAAATGACTACCATGGTCTGTAACAATAACTTTTGGGACACCAAACCAAGCAATCACATGATTGAAAATAAAAACTGTTGTAGTTTTGTCATCTTCTTTATATGTAGGCATCGCCTTGGCCCATTTCGTAAAGTAATCGACTACAAGGATAATATACCCATGCCCCCCAGCGAAGTGAGGGTTTCAGGGGATGAAGTTGATCTCCCATTTGGAAAAAGGACTGATAACTATGATAGGGTGAAGAGGAGCGGGAGGTGATCGCATTTTGAGATTGTAGATTTGGAAATTATGGCATTTATACATTGTAGTAATGCAACCTTTAAACATTGACGACCAAAAATAACCAGCACGTAATATCTTTTGGGCAGTAGCATACCCAGACATATGACTGCCAGATGCTCTAGAGTGGCAGTCATTTAATGTTTTTTCGGCCTCTTGGAGAGTCAAACAACATCAGAATATAAAATCGATACCGTGACGGTAAAGAGTGTCACCAATAATATTGTATTGTTAGGATTGATATTGGATTCAACAACGATCAGGTTTAGATAAATTGATCCTAAAAGTTTTTGTTTGGCGATATATAATGATATATCCATACCACGTATTTGACGTACTAATAAGAAAGAGAGTTTCGTCAGCAAAGAGTCTTCTGCCACAGTTTCTATATCAGTATGAGGAAAGTCACACAATAGTTCGCCGAAAATCAAAGATTTCTTTGATTTGGATTTTTCAAATTCCAAATCAAACTCTTGTAAGATAACTATATTCACTTGGAGTATTTTCCCCCTAACAATTGTTTAGTGAGAATATACATCATAGGGTTGCAATTTGAAATGACAGTTGCTTTTCGTAGAATTATATAGTGACAGAATCGTTGAACAATTTGTACAGCTACCAAGGCTAGCTTCTCCACATGTGCGTATTTAATCTCGATTTTAGTGAGACTTTTACTCAAATAGTAAATCACATGTTCACTGCCAAAATCATCCTCTTGGACTAACACCATGCCAATGGTGGCATTGGATGTGACTAAGTACAAAAAGTAATCTCAATGATAATCGGGTGGATGCAATAGCGACGCATTGGTCAGTGCATTTTTTAATGCATCAAAAGCTTTATCAGCAAGCTCATCCCAAAAATATGGAATGCCTGTTTTCAACAGTTGAGTAAAACCCTGAAATAGTTCGTCATAATTGTGGATGAATCTACCCAAAAAGTTTTCTTTCCCTTGCAAACTTTGGAGTTGAGTAAGGCTAGAAGGAGTAGGAAAATTCAGAATCGCCTCTACCTTGAGGGGGTCGACATGAATGCCTTATTTCAAAATGATGAAACCTAGAAGTCGACCTGATTGCACACAAAAAACACATTTCTATGGATTCAAGCAAATATTGTAGTGCCCGCACCTAATGAAAATTGCTTTTAAGTGCAATGGGTGATCCTTCCTTTTCATTGAATGAGCCAAAAGGTCATCTAAATAAGGCTGAACAATATGTTTGATATGGTGGAATGCATAAGACATTGCTTGCTGAAAAGTTGTGCCAGCATTTTTAAGGCCAAATGGGACTTTGTGATAAGCAAAAGTTCCCCATGGGCATATAAATGTGGTTTTGTATTGATTGGCAGGGAGTATGTTTATCTGATTGTGGCCAAAAAATCCATCCATGAATGAAAAAGTTTCATTCTCGGCACAGTCATCAACAATTTGGTCGATATACAAAGTTGGATAATTGTCTTTAGGAAAAGATTAATTAATATCTCAGTAATCAACACATACGTGAATAGTTCCTTGTCTTTTATTAACATGCACAATATTTGATACCCAATCAGTCAAAGGAATGAGGTAGATGAATCTTGCGTTCAACAATTTTTCAACCTCAGTCTTAATAGCAGCAACTTTTCGTGGATGTATAGGACATAATCATTGTCTAACGGGCTTAGCATCTAGATAAGTTTTTATTTCATGTACAACTATACTAGGGTCGATTCCTGGAATTTCTTCGTATGACCAAGAAACGATGTCGCAGAATTCTTGAAATAAGGCTTTGTAAGTTTGAATCTCTTCTAAATAACAAGAAGCTCTTATATGAATATTTGTAGTTATCCTGGGTTTCATTGAGATATCTATGGGTATCGTTGCCGATATGTTCCATAACTTCTGTTAAGAATTGGAAGAAAAGGTAGATATTGGACATGGAGGATCACTAAGGGTCTCAGAAGAAAGCATAGATGAGAAATTATTCTCAAATTTTCCAAGGATGGAAAGAAGATTGAACAATAAAGGGTATCATTCCATGGCATTTCGTCCAAGTTCATAACTTCCATAATCCCTTCATAAGTTAAAAAACATTTGTTAAAAGGATCATGCATAGAGATTGGTTCCAAGCGTGACAAATGAGAATATTCATCAATAATCGTATTCATTCGATTATCTTCAGATGTTGATGAGTTGGAAAATGACTGAATTACCTCATAGGTTAGCTCAAAAGGGCTACAAGGCATCTCACTACCATATAGGATCATTTCTAATTCTGAAGGTTCTTTCCACAAATCTTCCGATTCGAAAGTACTTGATGTAATCATGTTAATCTGGGCATCATTGTGAGGGAAATTGGGTGGAGGGAAGACGAAAGTTCCCATCAAAGATGAGTCATTGAGAAGACTAACACTAACTTCTTCATATGGAGTCATTGATTTTCCAACAAAAGGCACATTACTAATGGAATTATGATCTGAGGTATAGTAGGATAATTGGTCTACTTTCATAATTCTTCCTTTGTGAAGAAACATGATCATCCTAAAATATGACAAGGCTACTTCCACTATGGCATAATTCTAGCTCTGACCAAGCAAAAGGTTATAGTAAAGTTGAGCATCAACAACCACAACGTCTATTGCAATCATTTTTCCCTCTAATTTGATTGGAAAATCATTTAAAAGTCCATACGGACAAAAACCTCTTCCATCAAAGGCTTTCAAATTTGTGGGATATTGATTGATCGTTGGAGAACCCAATATTTCCAATAGACAATGGACATAATACATGTTGATGCTCCTTCGTCAATCATTGTTTGAAAAACTCGTTGATTTTTGACATGAACTGGTATCTAAAAAACCAGTTGGTGCGGGAGATGCAAGATATGATTTCCGAGATCGAAAAAAATAAAATTAGATTCATGAGGATCTAGTGCTCCTATGGATGATAATAATAACTTCCTTTGTGCTAGACAAGTCTGCAGCACTTTAAGAGCCGACACTGTTGAAGGTGACAGCCAAATCTTCGACGATGTTATAGTTTTGAGCAGCCCTAGCATGAGGATTAAAGGTTGACTTTCGAAGCATGCCCTTAGGAGGTGGACGAATTATCATATCAAGGTTTGGTTTTTCAATATGCAACGGTTCAGAAGAAGGAGGAGTAGATGTCGAAGTTTTACCAGCTAGACTAGAGTCATCTCCATCTTCAACAAGACTCTTTGATGTGTAATCCTTGGATCTCGTTGCTACCATAACTTTGGAAGACATCATCATGATATATTTCGATGTAGATGAGGAGGATTGGTCATGAGAAACCATTTTACTGTCTTTGGGAGGAAAAGGATCCTTCAAAATAGTGGGAGTGGGTGAACTTTTGACAAATTTGGAAACTTCGACATGATGTGGGCACTCCTTGGTGCAATGATCTTCATAAAAAATTAGGCAAGGATACCGAGGTTTCTTCTTTTCATCAGACGGTTCATTTTTGTTTGATTTCTCCTTAGAACAAGTGTCTTGTTTAACTTTGCCTCTTCCCTTTCTCTTATTTCCGGATTTCTTACCCTTTTCGGTAGATGATTCTACAACGTTAATTTCCAAAGTAATTTCGGGAGAAGGATCTTCTTCAGGTGAATTAGATAGAGCCGAAATCTAAGTTTTCTTATAATTTTTCTTTTTCTTCTTAAATTTTTGGCTCACAAAACCAATCATGCCATTTGTGGCATGTGATCCTGTAAGGGTTGGATTAGTTTGGCGAGGTCGAGGTAAATGTTGGATCTTTTCATACAAAGTACCAGACTGAGTATAAATAAGATCAAGGTATTGAGCACAAGAAATTACTTTCTCTTCAGTTACAACACCTCCTTTGGTCAGATCTTTAGTTATTACCGGTAAAAGAGATTTTATGAACCATTAAGCCAAAATATGGTCTGGAATGTAAACTTTGACCAGGCGACATCTTCGTCTCCAGTCATGAATGTGATCTGAGATATGGGTTGACATTGACTGCTTTAAAGAAGTTAAAAGTTCAGTTCCATTATCATATCGAATGGGCAACTGAAAATGGGTCAAAAAAGATGTAGCAAGGGCATTAAATGTGTTGAAGGAAGTGCACGATAATTCTACATACCATTTGGCTGTCTAGCTAGTTAAGGTCCGTTGAAAAAGTAGTAATCTAATAGAATCGTTGATTAATGGGTTGGATGCTCACCAAAGATGATAGGTCATAACATGGTTGGATGGATCTTCACCCAACTTACCTTCAAACTTAGGAA
This sequence comes from Pinus tabuliformis, assembly GCA_031772625.1. Lineage (NCBI taxonomy): Eukaryota > Viridiplantae > Streptophyta > Pinopsida > Pinales > Pinaceae > Pinus > Pinus tabuliformis. The sequence continues at coordinate 834,410,934 of CM062816.1, forward strand.
TATCACTAGGAAACTTAGTAGGAATGGTTGGCCAAAATGGTAAATAAAGAAGTGGATCATTAGTTAACCGAGAGAGGTCAAGAAAATCCAAAGTTGCAATGAAGGGCAACTAGAGGTTAGGATCCAAAGATGGATACTGATAACCCTGAGGAATGAGTCCCGTACTGGGAGGAGGATACCCAGGATATCCTGGAATAACCTGAGTAATTGGAATCTGCATACCTCTTGGATATCCAGGATGAACCATACCATATTGTGGTTGTACATATTGTTGAAACGTATGACTTGGGTATGGTTGATTATGAAAAGGGATACTCTGACCCATTTGACCTTGAATGAACTGTCCTTGAAAGGGTTGATTTTGAAAAGGTTGACCTTAGAGAAATTGAGCTTGGAAAGGTGGACCTTGAACAAACTGACTTTGGGGTAAATGTTGGAAAGGTTTCCCTTGAAACAACATTTGCATATATGGGACGTTAGGCTGTATAACAAGTATTTGGGGCATTGACGAAATTGTAGGAATATATTAAACACCAAATACCTGGGGTAAAGACTGAAAAAAGGGGAGTTTGAGGTGAACCTAAACCTGGGTTCTGAATAGTTTTTGGTATAACAAACCGTACCAAGGTTTGATGAGTACTCGGGACATGATGCTGAAGTGGTTGTTGGGTAGGTGTTGATGGATTAACCTGGATAGTTGGTTGGACTTGAAAAGGTATACCTTGAAAAGTTAATTGTTGTATAAGTTGTCCAATAGGTTGAACAAGTTGATACAAAAACACTTGAGAAGCAACTGGAATTGATTATTGATTTAACGAAGGGTTCCAGATTGTATTCATTCCAGGGTAAGGCATTCCAACGGTGGGTTGAGACATAACAGGATGACTAAAATCGATTTGAGGCATTTTATCATAATTAAGATAATTTATGGTAGGGGGTTTCTCCCCAGTTGTAGAATAAGATCCACCAAAAAGTTGTCCTTCGGGTGGAGGATATGACAGTTTCCCCCAATCGGGTAATAACCACCAATCGGGTTAGTTTGTGGATTACCAACATTACCGGAAATCATATTAATAAATTGTTCAGATGTCAAACCTTCATTGGTAGGGTTAATTACACCAGTTGACATGTTTGAAGATGATTCAGAGGAAGACGATCCTGAATAAGCTCTCATAAGAGAATGATATCCAGGTGGTAGAAAACCACCATACAATGTTGACTCCAGAGAAGTAGAAATCATAGATGTTTCTAATGAGGTACTTCTAGAAGCCATCATAGATGAGTCAAAACCTGGTACGTAGAATAAGGAGTCGTGTATTGCAGAATCCCTTGCCTTAAGAAGTTCAAGGGTGTAAAATACCAAGGGTCAGGGTGAAGAGATCTAAACAAAAGCTCTGAGATATCTATAGGTTCACTGGTAGAAACTATTGGTTTTCCATCTTGGTCTGAAACAAGTTCTTCAATGGCAATGAGACCAGGAGGGAGACTATCAATAATAATAAGTTTCATACGCGGTGAATGTGGAGGATATGGAATATGCGTTGTAGCAGGTGTATAAATCTCAGGCTCAAAAATATCAGACTGAGGTTCATCAATATCTGGTTAGAAATGGGATTTTTATCTGAAAAGTCTCCAGTATCTTATTCAGTTTGAATGAGTTCAGCAATTTGTAAATTAGTTCCCTCTGAGTGTGACATTAATTTATGATTTTGATCAAATTCAGTTTCTGTCAATTCAAGGTCTAGAATGTTAGACCCCTATACTACTAGTATAACCCCTTATTGTTATTAGTACAACCCCCTTATTATATTGTTGTACCCATGTATTCCCCATATTGTTACTATTGTGCCCCATAGAAGCCCACTATTGTTATTATTGTGCCCTTACATTATTATTGTTATGTCGGCTCTAATTATATTATGACCCCTTAGACTCCTATATCTAGAAAGGAGGTCTTGTCATTTGTATCATCTAAGAATTGTTCATTTGTGTAATGTAAAGGAGGTTTCCCCCTCGAAGAGGCTGAATTCTAAGGCGTCCATCTATCTTTTCTATCTTTTTGTAAGCTGGTTTCATAACATTTGGTATTAGAGCTTTGGATTCTAGGGTTTTCGTTGCTCCAAACAGGTCACCGTGACATTTTCACTATAACTTTTTTTTTTGCGACGTTTCAGAAACTAAAAAGAAAACCCATTTTAGATAAAATTTCGTTGAACCTTGGGTCCAAATTTTAGAGCTTGTCTCGCTATAGTTTTGAAGATATGATTTGAGGAAGTTATAGTTTTTGCAAGCTCCAAAATTTCATCTAAAACAGGTCATCGTGGAATTTTTGCTATAAAATTTTCGGTACAAAGTGTCAGAAGGTAAAACGAAAACCCATTTGAGAAGAAATCTGTCTGAACCTCGGTTCTGAATTTCAAATCTTGTCTTGCTATATTTTAGGATATATGATTTGAGGAAGTTAGGGTTTTTGCAGACTCCCTAATTACATCTTAAAAGGGCGACCTTGGGAAAATCGTCATAACTTTTTCTCTGAGCATCAGATTGAAATTTCGTAAGAAGTTACAGAAATAGGATGGAATGTAGTTTTTTGTGTGTATTTTTTAGATCAGAAGGTCAAAACAGTGACACGTGGCACGTCATACAAGTTTGTTATTCTGAAAAGGGGTATAATCAGGTCATCTTGGGAGACTTTGCATAACTCTTTCTTGGAGAATCCAATTTCGATCAGACTGGTGACATTCGAAAGAGGACGCAAAGGAATACTGCAAGTCACAATTTTAGAACTGGAAGATCCAAAATTATAGAGTTACAGTCGTTTCAAGATCAAGCTCCTAAAATCAAGAAAAAGTGAGATGAGGAAGTTTGATGACAAGGATCCAGTAAATTGGATACTACAGATGGAGAAATATTTTGATCTACATGGTGTACCACTGTTACAAAAGGTATGTATTACATCTAATTTTTAGAACTAAATCAATTTTTATGGTATAAAGGGATTTGTTCTCGTAAACCACTTGTCACGTGGTCAATTTTCACAGAGGAAATGATAACACATTATGAGGATACAAAGAGAAACACCTTCCTTAGCCCATTGATAAATATCAAACAAAAGTGTTCAATGGCAGAGCACATTGAGGACTTTCAAAAATTAAATATAAGGGAAAATGATATTCCATTGAAGCAGAGGATTGATGTCTCCATAGGGACTTTAAAGGATAACATTCAACATGAGGTTCGTCCTTGGGAACCTAATTCATTGGAGAAGGCATTCAGGTTGGCAAGAAAAGTGGAAAGAAAAATTATGGAAACAAGGAATTCTACCCCTCACAACTATAAACATGGAAGTGTTGTTTCTCCTAGCCTTCCACGACCTACAAGGGCGACACCACAACAATCGGAAGAAAAAAGAGAAAAAGGGCTTTGTTACACTTGTGATAGCAAATGCACTAAAGGTCATAAGTGTGCTGAGAAGAAATTATTTTACATAGATTATGAAGAGGAGGAAGAAAAGGATCAAGAAACATTAAAAGAAGAGGATATACACCAGGAACCAACCCCAGAGAAAGAAGAAATGAATCCGACCATATCTTGTAAAGCATTGGCAAGAATTACCACTCCTCAAACTCTCAATATAGAAGGACATATCAAGAAGAAAAAGGTTCAAGAAGTGAAAGATCACATCGAGAAAGAAGAAATGAATCCAACCGTATCTTGTAATGCGTTAGCCGGAATTACCACTCCTCAAACTATCAAGATAGAAGGACATATCAAGAAGAAAAATGTTCAAGAAGTGAAAGATCACATTGAGCATCAATAAATGAATCCGACCATATCTTGTAAAGCATCGGAAGAAATTACCACTCCTCAAACTCTCAAGATAGAAGGACATATCAAGAAGAAAAAGGTTCAAGCAGTGAAAGATCACATCAAGCATCAACAACAAGTTCTCCAACTTTTAAAGGATAATGCCACTTTGGTGCAGAATCAAATGAAACAACAGGTAGATCAACATTGTAGTGAAAAATGTTTGATGTAGGTGATTCGGTATTTTTACAGCTACATCTCAAGCAAGCTATTTAAGAGAAGGAAATGTTGGCAATGCTACATGCACTTAAGAAATGGTGACCTTACCCAATGGGAAGACACTTCAAGGTAAAAATGGATCATGATAGTCTTAAATACTTTTTAGAACAAATATTATCTTTAGAAGAACAAAAAAATGGGTCACAAATATGTTGGGTTATGACTTTGACATCATCAATAGAAAAGGGAAGCAAAATTTGTTAGAGATTCACCCTCAAGAAAGGATGAGGATGTGGAGGCATTGTTTTGTGCTATTTCTATTATCCAACTAGATTCGATAAACTAAGCAAGGGTTTAAAATGGAAGAAGGATGAAGAATTGTGGCCACTCATTCAAAAGTTGCATAAGATCCCAATTCAAACAATATTGCCAGAACTTGAAGAGGAAGGAAAAATCATATTGGAACCTGGAGCAGTCACAGAAACAAGAACCCAATAGCTATGAAATCGATCAATTTCAGAGTATCTCATCAAGTGGAAGAACTTACCCGCTGAAGATTCCACATGGGAGGACAAGAATTTTATATAGAAGCGTTAGGAACTACTTAAGCATTGAGGACAACACTTTTTGAAGGGGAGGGGCATGTTAGGCCCCTATACTATTAGTGTAACCCCTTATTGTTATTAGTACAACCCCCTTATTATATTGGTGTACCCATGTATTCCCCATATTGTTACTATTGTGCCCCATAGAAGCCCACTATTGTTATTATTGTGCCCTTACATTATTATTGTTATGTCAGCTCTGATTATATTATGACCCCTTAGACTCCTATATATATAAAGGAGGTCTCGTCATTTGTATCATCTAAGAATTGTTCATTTGTATAATGTAAAGGAGGTTGCCCCCTCAAAGAGGCTGAATTCCAAGGCGTCCATCTATCTTTTCTATCTTTTTGTGAGCTGGTTTCATAACATAGAATAGTAGATGTTATCGGTTTATTAGATCCCATCGATTTAGATTTTTCGGTTTTTATCTTTTCTAACTGATTCGGTGTATACTCAGGGGGGTCCCCGAGTATTCTACGTGATTGTCTTGGCAATTCCACCACAATGAAAATTTTCCAATTGATCAATTACACCTAAACTCTCTAAAAAGTAAAAAAACAACACAGAAAGTAACAAGCGCTAAAAATCTAGGAGTTCAAACCATACAAACTGACTCTTCACAGAGATCAATAATTATTAGTTGGTGATGAAATCCAATTTCCTAGTGATCAAGGTGAAAAGATTTATAGAAATGAGCGTTTGGAACCATTTACCGTGACAACATGCTTAATGAAACATTCTTGTGCAAGTAACTATGCTATAAACCATCTCGAGCAAAGATTACCCTCCAAAAAGTCCAAGTGAATCTAGTCAACATTTGTTCCAGGTACAATAGGACCTTCCCTCTATCATCACCTTAGGTAGAGCCCTAGGATTATAGTCACTAAGTTTACCAAATACAAGAATTTTTCTTGGGGGGACAGTCGCAAATTGGACGTACACGCAAGGGAAGAGTAGCAAGCTCAATCCACTTGAAGGCTCCTCCACATGATCAATTGTAGGTTTACTTTCAAGTGACCACAAGTACCTTTTGGTACCATTGTAATACCTGCAAATCACTATATCTAGGCTGATGAAGTGGGTATGATCACTTCATCAGATTCTGTTGGAATTTCTAAGTCTAACTGTTAGAAACCCTTCACGTACTTTACTGATTTATTCCTACCTACTTGTTCTATTAATTAACAAGTTATTTACCATTTAAATATTGGAAATAAATACAAGTACATGCTTAACACATTACAAATCATCAACTGAAGGAAACAGAAACAAGCACAGAAGTGACATGGTTGTTTTTGGACTAATGTCCCCAGAAAAACCCAATGCGGGAAAACCAGTGTAGCTATATGAGGGTTTGATTTATTAAGAAGTTTCAGAATACAATTTGGGTGCCAAATCCAGCTCACCCAATAGAGAAAAATCTATATAGTAGTACCTCTCTACTTAGAAGCAGATATTCCGGCTGAAACCCCAGATAAACACTCCGACAACTTCACAACTCCAATCTGCCCCACGAAACCCCAGCGTTAGCCTCTCTTTGGCCTATCGTCCCAACGTCACTCTGGCTTGGCCTGTGTCAACCTTTGGAGGCATTGCGTCAGTCCTCTAGCCCTCTGTGTCACTCATGCTGGCCCTTTGAGGCACTGCGCAGCTCTTGGCTGCCTCTGCGTGAGCCCTAGCTAGCTCTATGTGAACCCTTGGCTGGTTTTATGTCCCTCTCTCTGGCTACTACGCTGATCCTCCCAGTGTTATCTTTGCTTCTCTGCTTCTGTATTCACTGCCCCTTAGCTGCAACTTTGATCACTCTCTCAACTTTCTCAGCAAACCCAACCCCATAAAGTCGAAATCTTGATCCCTTGGTGTGTTCTCCAAGTGACCCTCAAGCCTCCTCTTATACTTTTCTCGTTGACAATTCAACGACCGAGATTAAGTCCCTAATCAACGACTAATATTAGATCTAGCTTGATCCATGAGTTTTGGACCATTCTAACATAGTTTTATAATAATTCACATTAATATTTTATTTTCCCTAAGTTTAGACTTAGGGACTCCATTAAAAAATATTAATTATTTTAATATCTCCCAAACTATTTAGAATCTGCCCAAACCCTTTCTGGGTATTGGAGATCTCATGTTCCTTAGCCTCTTCACCAATTTTTGTGGCTAGAGCACATCCGATGCTACCCCAAATCAACACTCCCTCTTAGCAAGGACTGTGCTCTAGCAATACTCCTCACTGAGTACCACTGTGATCATTCAACATCAGTCCCTGTGCTAATGCTAGGCCTACTACCCATCATCTACACTGCTACATCCTATACTACTACCCATGGCCCTGCCACTGCCACTGCTGCATCTGCACTGCAAGCCCTCTCATCATGTTGCATCGTGTTGTCCATAGCACTGCCATTACTAACTGCTGCACTGCAACTCAGCTATTGAGAGGTAAGTAATTGATATCCCAACTCTGACATCTCTGTCAGGCTAGAGACACCCTCGATGCTGAAACTCCCTTTGTCACTAACAAGTTCTCCCTCTCTGACCTTTGCACTGCTACAACAACTCCATGCATCTCGCACTGTTGCACACCTCTTTGTGCCATCTTGCACTAGTGCAACACTCCCGTGCTTCTTGCACTTTTGCCTCGCGTTTCCCTGAGAATCCTGCCCTGTAGCTCCCTTTGTCGCTCCATCCACAACCATCTCTACCAACATTGCCAGTACCACTAATATTCTTCGGGGCTCTCGTAGCAAGGTCTAATCCAAGAGGTTGGGTACCTCGAGGATCCTGCCCCTCATCGCTTGTAGTCTGTCTGACTACAGCTCGATGTCTCCCCACTTTCGCTCAAGTGGTGTGTGCGCACTCATGGCACAGTCATCGTTTGTCTCCACTTCCTTCTCTTCCCTTGTTGGCACGGCCTTGGTCTCGGAGGCCTCTCCCTTGCTCTTCTTCCTTGGACACTGGGTCGCATAATGACCCAACTTCCCACAATGGAAGCATTTGACCTTAGAGAGGTCCTTCTTCTTCCATTTCTCCTGCTTTCCCTCAAATGCTAGGGCAACATCCACCTCCTCCTCCTTCTTGATTTTGATCCCCTTGTCGCTACTTCTGGCCTTGCTCAGCCTTCTGATCTCTTCTTGGCGAAGGGAAGCTCACATTTCCTCCCAATATGGAAGGGTCGCCTTGCCCAGTATGCTCTCGACAAACACCTCCCAGTCTTTTGAGACTGCATTCAAGACCATTCTCACCATCAATTCTTGATCCAACGTGGCCCTTATGGAAGTTAGCTGATCTCGGATCTCCTTCAATCGATCGATGAAGGGGTCAATCTATTCTATCTTCTGCATATGGTATGATCACAACTAATTTTCTAGTAACATCCTTCTCTACACAAAAGTATGCTGGTACAATTTCTTTAGGGCATCCCACATCTCATTTATCGTGTCCTTTTCGTAAATATGTGGTACTACATGGTCCTTGACCCCGTCAAGAATGATTCTCTTGGCCCTCACCATTGCCTCCTCGTACTTGTCGTTATTAGCTGGGTCAACTGGGATAGCTATTGTCCTCAAGGCGAAGCACTTGACACGATTTCTGTCTAGAACAAATATGATTCTGGCCTTCCAGATTATGAATTTTGAGGCTCCGTCCAGTCTGTCCTGGTCTCTTACCCTGTTCACTACCATCTCGTTGCTCCTCTACTTCCCTCCTAGAATTTCTTGGTGTGACTGCCTCTGAGCCTCGATTTCCCTCCTGAAGACCCTTCTGCCAATGTCAAGATGCCCCCACTCCGATCGTTAGTGCAGCTGCACCATTGATCTGGATTTCTCAACTAGAAATCCTCAGTAGCAACTCTCTCCTCCTTGGCCTTGCCCTGATAGGTATTGTTCTGACTATAGTACCCCACCAACTTCACTTTGCAACTTACCCACAGCCTCCTAAACCCCAACAAACTGAAGGTTAGAGCTCCTAGGCTTTTCACAATCCTGGCACCAGAAAATCAACTTCCTCAGCCAACTGCATCAGCCCTCGTGGCCTCTGTGTGGCTCTGCGTGAGCTTATCTTTGCCACCCTCAGCCTCTGTGCTGCCTCTTCTTGGCTCGAACTTGATGATGCAAGCACTGCATCACCCCTTCCTTGCTATTTCTTTGCTAGGAACAAATTCTGTCACTCAGGATAGTTATTTTCTGTTGTTGCTGCTATACTCGGCTGATGTCCTTAGTTCTCCCGTGATCTGCAACCACGCTCCGATTCCATGTTGGAATTTCTAAGTCTAACTGTTAGAAACCCTTCATGCACTTTACTGATTTATTCCTATCTACTTGTTTTGTTAATTAACAAGACATTTACCATGTAAATACTGGAAATAAATACAAGTACATGCTCAACACATTACAGACCATCAAATGAAGGAAACATAAACAAGCACACAAGTGACATCGTTGTTTTTGGACTAATGTCCCCAGAAAAATCCAATGCGGGAAAACCGGTGCAGCTATCTGAGGGTTTGATTTATTAATTAGTTTCATAATACAATCTGGGTGCCAAATCCGACTCACCGAACAGAGAAAAATATCGGTAGTAGTACCTCTCTACTTGGAAGCAGATATTTCGACTGAAACCTCAGATAAACACTTCGGAAACTTCACAACTCCAATCTTCCCCCCGAAACCCCAGTGTCAGCCTCTAGGGACTGCGTCAGCCTCTCTCTGGCCCAGCATTAGCCCAACGTCACTCTGGCTTGGCCCGCGTCAGCCTCTGGAGGCACTGCATCAGTCCTCTAGTCCTCTATGTCACTCATGCTGGCCCTTTGAGGCACTGTGCAGCTCTTGGCTACCTCTGTGTGAGCCCTAGTTGGCTCTACATGAACCCTTGGCTGGTTCTACGTCCCTCTCTCCGGCTACTGCGTTGATCCTCCCAGTGTTATCTCTGCCTCTCTGCTTCTGTATTCACTACCCCTCAGCTGCAACTCTGATCACTCTCTCGACTTTCTTAGCAAACCCAGTCCCAGAAAGTTGAAATATTGATCCCTTGGTGTGTTCTCCAAGTGACCCTCAAGCCTCCTCTTATACTTTTCTCATTGCAATTCAACGACTGAGATTAAGTCCCTAATCAATGAATAAGATTAGATATGGCTTGATGCATGCCTTTTGGACCATTCTAACACAGTTTTATATTAATTCACATTAATATTTTATTTTCCCTAAGTTTAGACTTAGGGACTCCATTAAAAATATTAATTATTTTAATATCTCCCAAACTGTTTAGAATTTGCCCAAACCTTTTCTGGGTATTCGAGATTTCATGTGCCTTAGCCTCTCCACTAATTTTTGTGGCTAGAGCATATCCAATGCTACCCCAAATCAACATATTCGACACAAGCTCGTGCTTAACTCATGTACAAGAAGAGCTTCCTACAGAAAAATGGAAATAATTGGATTTTCTCTCCCTAACTCAAGATTCTATTGTTCATTTGTAGCTTTGGAAAGTTTACTTCCTTCCCTATTCCAAATCCCTACACTTAAGCTACTGTAGGTGACAAGAGCCCTAAAAATGGTAAAATTCTAGATGGTGGAGGTGCATAAAGAAGCTCCTCCTTTCCTTCCTCCATCAACTACTTGATCTGGTAATGCTTGAACTCTTTGAAGATAGTCTATGGGCCTCCCATCTGATTGTCCCATCCGAGGGTAGCATCCTAATATTAAACCTTAGGACTATTATTTAAACCTTAACATTGGGGATTAATAAAACAAAGTGAATAAATGATAAACCGAAGGAATTATTAATATTACAAACTTAAAGAACAAATAAACCTAATCATTTAATATTATAAACCCAAGGAAATAGTAAACCGGACCTAAACCCTAAATCCATGGCATCAATATATAAACATAATCAGTGCTTTAACACAAAAAATAAAATAAAAAACATAAACCAAAACCAATATAAGAACCACATTGCAAACAATAAAGCACTAAAACATGATAAATCATCATTACATTAATAATAACACATTTATATCACTACATTGTAAACAATAAATAGAATTTAAGCCATAAATACATTGATATCAATACATGAATGTATTAATAGTATGAATCTCAAGAATATTGATATAAATACCTAGAACATGAAATCCCAACAATAATATTATAAATGTAAACAATATTTTCATTTACGAAAGACGTGAACAAAGTGAAGGGATCCACAAAAGACCACAACAATAAGAAATGCAAGAAAAAGATATAAAATAATAACACTCCCATTTTAGCAAAGCAACATAAATGAAAAAGACACATCTAAATTGCACACATTGGATTTAAAGAAGAACAACATAATAGGACATTTTAAGACCAGAGATATACAATTTTGTACATAAAAACAACATTAGTGTTTAAAATAATAAATTTAACCAACATTACAACCACAGAAAGAATTTTAATTAACGTTGTATTATTAAGTTGTTCTTTACTCAATAGGTGATGAAGATGAAACTTATGATGTTATGACACAACTCGAAATATTAATGCACTCAAAAATGCAATAACAACTTTCAAATTGGATAAAATCCTATTTAGAGAAAAGAAAGAGTTTCTTTGATTTTTCGAAATGAAATGCAAAAACTCACAACCTTTCCAATTTTTCTAAAGCAACCAAATTCACTTTAATGTAATGAAAATGTAGGCAACAAACCAAATTCCAGATTTTCCTAAACATCAAGTAAGACAAAATACTCTTTATCTCTAATCACTCAAAACTTTCAAGAACATAGAAAACAATAGAGAGAGTTGGAGAAAACATATTTTCCCCTATGAATGCTTTGATTTAATGATAATAACAATGTAATTGTGAAAAAATTCCAAGATGAAAGCAAAAATTTCATTTATCAAGCAAAAATGACCACAATTCCTTCACAAAAGCACTAGGTCTCAAGAAACCCTAATTTGCAATTCAAAATGAGTTTGACCACAAATAAGCAACAACTAAGGCTTAACTAGTGTATTTGACAGAACAAAATAAGAATATCATAAGAAAAATGAAAATCTATATTGTTTTGATCACTAAACAAATCAACCAGGCAAAACCCTAAGTAATTTCTTCAAAAAGACCTAATTCTAAAACACCATTAACAAAGAACTCAATTGAGTTCAAAAGAGACAGAACACAGTCCAAACAAAGATAATGACACTTACAAAAAAAAACCTAAGTAATTTCTTCAAAAAGACCTAATTCTAAAACACCTTTAACAAAGAACTCAATTGAGTTCAAAAGAGACAGAACACAGTCCAAACAAAGATAATGACACTTCCAGCAAAAAAAAAAAACTTAGGTCTGGGTTGAAGCAAAAGCTATATTTTCAAAAATTCTCAAGGCCAGCACGGGTAAATTGTGGAAAACAGAGCGCATATGCTCTGTTGCTAAGGAAAAACTAGCGCAGAACTGTGCTCTGTTAGCAAATAGAAACAACACAGGGTTAAAAAACTTAAGAAAAAATAAAATTTTGAAAAATCAACCAGACAAATCTAAAAGTAATTAATTTATAAGGACTCAGGTCTGGATAGATCAAAAGAATCAGAAAGAAAAACTAAGGAAAAAGATGAGAACAGAGACGTTCCCCATTATGGTCGCCAATTTTTTACACCAGACAAATCCCTCTTGCGGACAAGATTGATCTCCCTAGATCCTTGATAGAAACTAGAAACAAGCAAGATAATTCAATTGACCCTTTGCCTAAGTTGAACTTGTTTGAATTATAAGAACTAAAGCTAATGGATGAACCTCTTACATATTTCATGAAATGCTCAATGAAGATCCCTTGTTGTGATTTGATGCAACTCTTCAATGCTTGATAAGACCTGCAAATATTGACCATAAAAGGATCAAAAGCACATCCGATATAATAATCCAAACAACTTAACCTAATGATCAAGGAGATTAAGCCCCAAGGGATAGCTCAATTGGTCGAGTTCCCATTGCTAAGTACCTTCCCAGTTGGGAGGTCACGAGGTCAAATCTCCTCAACGCCCTTGGGGTTAGGCCTATTAAAATTGGCCGATGGGCAGATCCCTTTGGGTGGATCTGCCCCAATATTTCCCATGGATGTAGCGACCACTCCGAGATCGTGAACCACAGTTGAAAAAAAATGATCAAGGAGATTAGGAATTGAATTTGCCTTAATAATCATTATAAACAATTGTAAGCCATGCATTATTCCAGTAAGACAAATCAATGGGAGAAAGTGTTCATTTGTATTACTCAAAGATTAAGAGGAGCCTTACAACCTTCGCCTTCATGCCTTGAGGTCCCTCCAAATTCATTCAATCTCCTCCTTAGATGACAAGATTTCCAATCTCAAACCAACAACATAAGTTTGTCTTCTCTGAGTTCTGGCCTCTTCAATCCCTCTACCCTCTAGTCATTTTATACACAAAGAGGAAGAATTTTCAGATCCAAAAGAGGAGGATGAGACTCCTTCATTGATGGATTAAGTTACCATGAGAAAAGGGATTAAGATGCATCATCTGAGGGTTATAGTTTGAATAGTCTTCATGTTGGGTCGTGTTATATTCTTTCCAAGACTAGCCCCCCTAGCTTAACTAGCGGGTTAGAGGTGGGGTGGAGCCCCCCCTTCGTTGCATCGATGTGTAGTGGGGGGTTTGAGGGGGGCGGTTAGCCCCCCTCTACGAGGTTCACGGCGTTGTCCCAGGGATTTTTTTTTTTTTTTTGGACCCATGGTTTTGTCCATGGTTTTGTGCATGGTTTTCGCACATGGTTTTGGGCACGCTAGTTTTCGGTCCATGGTATTGGATGCTTCAACATGTATATATATGTATTGTAACATTGAAAGGAATATAATGAAAAATCAATCTGGTAGTCTCAGTTTTGGGATCCAGTGGAAAATATTTGTGTATATATGTTTGATGTGTTATGCTCTCGCCTTTGTTTATTTTATGTTTTTAGAATTCGTATGCAAGTAAGTTCTGAACGGGGTTAAAACCTACACTTCACTTGGAAGCTTTTAGTTGGGAAATATTCGACCAAATATGTTTCTAAAATGTACTTTTTATTTTTACTTTCTTGAAGTCACCTGCGCAGGTTTATAGTGGCAGACAGAGCACATCTCTACATTGTTCTCAGAGTTAATTTCAACAAATGCACGAGAAACTCTAGATAAATCAGTGCGGTGTCACTTAACGAGGTTTGATAGTTATTTTCCCCAAATTTCTCATTTGCTTCAAAATATTTTGGGTTGTTTGACTTCTTAGGGAGCTGGTTCAAACATTTTCACGGATGGTAAAAAGACCCATAAATTGATCAAGTGTCATGGCGACAAATTGACATGTAACAAGTATATAGGTTAGAAAATGAGTAGTGTCACAATGTCAACTTATAAACTTGCAAAAACTTGTGCACATGCTAGTCATTACTCCAAAATCAAATATGCTAATTCTCCTTAATGTTAATCATAATTTGGTGAAGTACTAAGAAATGTAATTGGAAACACTTGAAGCTTAAATCCTGCATACAAGAATTAAAATGGGAAAATATAGGGTTATAAGTGAATGAAATGGAATTAAAAGTAGGGAAAAGAAGACATTGAAATGCAGTAATTTTGTAACTCGTCAATTACAGCATTTTTTGAACCCATCTCATGAAGGGCACTCTCAAGTAAAAAATGCATTTGTTATGAAGCACATCTACTAACCATCATGAATTTAGAGAAAGGGAAGTGTTATACATTGTAGCTTTTTCTATGTTATAAAGCACACTAGTGTTCAGACTAGCATGTGTCACACATTGCAATTCTCTAGGTTGATCCATACTAGTAGCGAATGACTATGCAAATAATAAAAAACCTAGTGGTAATACATAATGGAAACTACATAGTAGGGAAGGAAAAAATGACTAATACGTGTGGTTGAACACATGAAAGTTTGTGGCATGGGAGAACTTACGGTAGGTAGAGTACTACACTCTCTTTGAAAATGTTATACAAATAATTGTATGAACCATATAAATAAATCATAGTTTTCTGTGTGCTTGAACTAATTGATCAAGTGGAACTATAATTTCCTTAGATATCCTATAATAACTTGTATGCATTAAATTCTTTGTTGTTAGCACATATAATTCAAATACTAAAAGCTAGAGTATCAAGTTGAAAACTATATACATACTAGCCAAATTTCATCTAAGCCCTGTGGATTACTAGGAATGAAACTTGAATTCAGAAAAATGTACCCAAGATAATGAATCAAACCCCACTCAATATCATAGCCTATTTCCATTCTAATTTATTTCTTTCAAGGTCCTATTTATTTTTCTCTCAAGGAATAACTCACAAGGAAACTGAAGTGATGCTTTCCACATGCATGGATGACTTTTCTAGTAAACCCATTAGTGTATACTAATGTGCCTCACCTAGGTGGGATTCAAACCAAGCACCTACTGGCATGAAACTAGCTAAATATCCAAAAACATTGGAGATAGTTTGTTGAGCTACCCCATTGGGTTAGATTTGATCTACTAATTTGGAGTAGAAGGAAATTTATTAAACTCATTTACAAGCCCACTAAAATTTCAAATTTATTTTTCTTATTGATTATCGCAAACTTCCTTATTACTTCAAGCTCAGCTCAAATTTTCTTAAATTGACCATCGACCACACATAATTTCAAATCATCAAATTCTAAGTTATAAATGTTTGGAAGCAAAGAGTAAAACACTAGTTTCACTTTAACTATGTAAGGTTAACATGCAAGAAGCATATCCCTTAAGGAAAAAATTAAGGACAAGACACTATAGAGAGATCTTAGGTTACATGGTCTACTCAACTTGCCTAACACAAATAACTATGCTTAGTAACCTACTGGAAAAAAACAAGGTTATAAATTTAAGAGTGAAGTACTATGTGTATTACAATTAATCCTGATTAAATAGATTTTTGTTCAAAATAACTAAATAAAAAATTAATCTATACACCTAAAAGGGTAAAAAGATACCATTGTATAACTTTTCTTATTTTAGAAAATATTCCTTTTTAAATGTTTAAATAAAGTGTTAAATATGTATTAAAAATACCACACACACACACACACACATATATGGGTGATTGCAGGAAGAAAGATGATACACAATAGGAGTGCACGAGTGATTTCTTTTAGGAATGTGCATGTGTCACTAAAAAAATGAGTTCTTATTTTTTTTGTTTGACCCTTTCCAAACCTCCATGTTAGCTTATGTTACCTTATGATGTGGAAAAATAATGTGAACATGCTTTATTTATAAAATCATGCACATAGTATTTTAACACGTAGGTGCTTTTAGTAAAAGTACATGTGGATTCCTTTGTCTATCGAAAAATAAAAATTAAAAAAGCAAGCTTGTGGGGTCTCATTGTTCCTTGCAGATTGTGACTTAGCAATGATGTGTGAGCTGCTAAGTCAAAGAAAACACACATGCACTTGTGGTGAAACCTCATCCAAATTTTTTCTCGTTGAGTAAAGATAAGTCTCATGATTTTATTTTTATTTTTTTAACGTAATAAAAATGCAATTTTTAAGGAAATGTTTTATTTTTAATTGCAGATTTAGTTTAAATACAATTACCATGGCTAAAAACCACAAACTAAATCAACAAATGAACCCCACATCAGAGCCATAATAAAACATAAACCTAGAGGAAAATCTCAATCCACAAACAAGAATTACATATGAAGTAAATGAATTAAAAATATTGATTGAAGAGCTTGTACACACAAGGGAACCATCATGAATCTCATTAGCCACTTCCCTTCACAACATTATTTCCTCCATTAATTTTTCCCATGATCAACTAATAAATCACTAAATATAGGTCTAGGATTAGAGAATTCTACTCCACTTGTATTAGTGAAGAACAAGTTAAAGCATTGAATATCACCAATCAGAGGATTATGGGGTTATTCATTCACCCAAGAACCAGCCAAACCCCTAATCCGAGGAAGAGGCATCTTTGCATGGACTGGTGAAAATTTGATCCATGGAAAGAGAATTAGATGAGTTGTTGGTTTATGGTTTTTGATAAAGCTCCTTGTAATAATAGGCAGGTTGTTGGAAATAATACTGAGAGGGGGGGGGGGTGAATCAGTATTATCAAGTTCTTTTAATAAAACTTCCTTATTTATACTTTGAATTATTTTTGCATGTCAGTACCATAAAATAATGAGCATGAACAAAGAAAACAGATAGTCACACCAAATAACACCAGATGTAAGGTGGAAACCCAATGTGGGTGAAAACCACCTGCTGCAATATGTCTCTATCTTCTTTCAAATTAGAAACTCCTTTTACAATGGTTTTGTACTGGTGCAATCCTTTACCAGTACGCAGGCTGCAACCTGCAGAGAGCTACAACTCTCTCTCGTTTTCCAGTCTCTCTGGGAAGGGAGCTACAACCCCCTACTTCTTTTCTTTCAAGGACCACTTTTCATAATTTTTCAAACTGGATCCATAAACATCAAGAGGTCATCAAGTACAAGTAAATCACCCAGTCAACTGCAGTAACCAGATCAACAATAACAGTAAATTAAACCCAGAACACCTTATCAATAGAAAAAAATTCAGCCAACAAAAGGTCTTAAGACAGATCCACAGTTTTTCTTTATCTGGCCTACGTGGCTCCGCACTTCACCTTCTGCTCCCTTGCGTATACCCGCAGAGAGCCTTCTGCTGCACCGCGTACCCACGCACTGTTTCTTCAATCACGCCGCGTACTGTTACTGTAAGTATGCACCCACAGATGTTATCGCGCCGTGTACTGCTACTGTAGCCACGCACCCACAGATGTTATCGCGCTGCGTACCTACGCACCTGCAGCTTCTGAAGCGCCGCGTACTTTCACTGTGCCTACGCACCTGAACCTCTGTCGCGCTGTGTACCCACGCACTGCGCCTTCTTCTGCTCTGCGTACCCACGCACTGCTCCTTCTTCTGCTCTGCGTACCCACGCACTTGCACCGTTAATCACCTGCGTACCTCTGATTAGGGCCGAATTGGCAGTCCCCTAGTGTGCCACAGATAGTCAGATACTCAGATCTGATCATGCGCTCGAGAGATCACCCTTCATAGATTCACTTTCATCTTCAATTTTATATAGATCAAGCTTTTAAAACAATAACCCAATATTTCAGATCTTAAGATATTCAATTTGCAAAAGATGCATTAGCCAAGTGATCTCCTTCCCTATTTATAGTCAAGCCCTTATTCACACCATGGGGAAAAACCATCAATAACCAATACAAGGGATCCAAACCGGGGCTAAAATAGATCCTATACCACGGGCCAAAACCATAGAATCAAGAACGGCGGGCTAAATACCACGGGCCAAACATAGGAAACCCCACATGAACGCGCTTCTCTGCCTTGAAGTAAGTGAACTGGGGGTACGCACCTTCTGAACGGGTGACCTGCGTGTGAGGCCGCAGTCCCTTCACGGCGTACCTGCGGGTACGCACCTTTTGAATTATTCTCCTGCGTACCTCTTAATTTCCAACATTTTGAGAGCCTAATCAAAGCATTGCCACTTGAGGGTGTTGCCATCAAGTACAACATCTGTATCATAGAGCCATACCAGAGTCATAATGCCAACACAGGTGTCATTATATTTCCTTCGAAAATTGTGGGCCAAGTTCATAATTGATCTCCATGTTAACTATTTTGACATTAATGATTTTTAGGGGGTTGGTATTGGCTCTTCCCAAGATCAACAAAATGCTAGGAATAATCCATAGATAGGGCAACCTACTCTTAGGCATAAGCCCAACCTACCTCCACATACACCCCATCTTTCAGGTCACCTTGTTGACACTAGAAATGTGATGACACGTCTCACACATACTGTAGTGCATCATAGTTCATTTGTGGTGGCCTCTAGACGAGATCCATTAGAGGATTATCTTATACCTCCAAGTGTAAGGCCTTTGGCCCACATTAAATATAGAACATCAAATACATGTATGGAGGATGGTGTTTTTAGTTCGAGTCGAGTAGTGTTACATCTATGCTCTTACTGTGAGTATACTTGTCATGGCCCAATGGATGATCATATGCACAAGAGATTTATGGATAAGGTTATTATGTTTTTTAATTGATGCTAGATCATTGATTATAAATCGGTTGTAAATCACTAGTTATAAATTGACAAATATTCAATAAAAATAACTTTAAAGTACTTCTTTTTTACTTTTATTTTTTGTCATGTACAAATGCTACAATATGGTATGCCACCATCAACACATGAAGCTGTAATTTCTCTCAAACTCAATGTATGCATGGAGACAAAATTTGATATTACGACACCCCACACACAAGTATTTAAATGAATTTATTCTTATATACTTGAACGATAACTTAGCAGGATTTAAAAGCTTGTTGTTTTGCAAATTCCCAAGTAATTTGGGAGAAATAAATCCTAATTTTGTTGTGTTTCGAGGTGTCCATTGGAGAGTCTAGGAAACCATATCCATCTAGGTTAGTAAATCAACTCCCACTTATGTACCATATGTTAGGTCATATCTACTTTTAATGTGACTTTCACTATTCGAGTTTAGTTGAATTTAATGTTTTTGTACTAATCAAACATATTAATAATGACTATGCAGGTTCCATTGTTCCTAGTTCCTTCTTCTTCCATACCCACCCAATTCCATCCTTCACCCATCCCATTTAGTCCACATTACATGCCAAGTTCAACAAATGGGTCCCCCCCAACACTTGGCATTTTCATTTCTTCCCCAAGGGTGTTTTCCCCTATTGTACAATCGGTTGGTTTGTATCATCTCCAATTCCCAATACATTTTCCTTCACACCCTTCCACCATTCCCACATCCATTCACCCTACACCACTCCAACATTAGAACCCTCTCGTCACTCCATCCGCTATTGCAACAACTAGTATTACATCTACTATAACTACACCTATAGTGGTTGCATCTACAATTGTTGCAACTACATCCTCCCCAACTCCCATCATTTCCTCGGAGTAGGTTTCCCAACCATGTGCTCCACCTCTTGCCACTGCATCCAATGTTGTGGAAACAAGCATTGCATCTAATGTAGCTAAATCTACAATGGTTGAATCCATTGTTGTTGTAACTATATCCTCCCTAGCCCACATCATTTCTTGGTAGTAGGTTATCCAATTGTTGTAGTAGCTACAACCACCCTCGAAAATTTTGCCTTAACCTATTTTGGAGCCTCCCTACCAACCTTATATAGCACTTTGTTTTGCTTCATCAAGTACTCAAGCTTCAGTGTTTTCCTCGCACAAAGGCAGCCTGCCGATCACAGTCAATCCATTCCCCTCACAGGTTGCTTACCAAAACTTGGTCCAGCTGCAGGCTGAGCATCTTCCCCTTGAAAATTGTGCATTCCTGGAGGGAAACCAACCTTCCCTCTGGGAATTGCGCAATCCTCTCTGACAGCCTGCTGGCTCTAGGATTGCGCAATCCTACCAGCTAACCCTACCAGTAGGATTTGCGCAATTTTTCCAGCAACAGCCTGTTCAACCCAGGATTTGCACAAATCTAGGCAGCAGTCAGCTGCTCTACCCATAAATTGCACAATCCCCTTGGGCAGTCAACCCAACTTCAAGCCAGGAATGCACATTTTTCCCAAGCAGTTGAGCATTCACATGCATGAACAATCTCGTTGACCAGTTCCACTCAGGACCGAGGAAACTTGACTTACATGCATGCATGACTTGATCTTCCCAAAATAGCAAGAGACAACATGCAAAAGGAATACCATGATTTAGGGAGATATTTTTAGCAGCTGGGGGTTACATGCAAAGTTGTTTTAGAAGTTTCCCTCCAAGTGTCACATTTTCCTAGATTTGTGGCATGCGCGTCATGAGACCAAACTTATTTATTCGACGCATCAGAGCTCATTCATTCGCATCGATCTTGGAGCTCTGATATCCCACACCACATCCAAGACTCTTAGATACATCCAGCTTAGATATTCATGGGTAAGTGGCTTCAACTTGTTTTTTTTAGCATTTCTGTCGCTTTTTGTGTATTCGCTTGTGTGAGTGTTGTTTGCTTGATTTCTTTGAGCGCCTGTTACATATATTCTAGCTTGCCCTAACTATGTTTCAATTTTTGTTGCTATCTCACTGTTGTCGCATGCATGATACTGCTTTGCACATACGTTTTCCCAACCGGCAAATGGCCACACCCAAATGCATGTTGATCTGTTTGTTGAATCTTCCATTCATGTTTTTCATGCATTGTTTATCGCTTCTACTATCACTTAGTGTCGCCATGCATTTCATCGAAGGAAGGCTCACCTTCCTCTCGAGATTTGTGCATTCTAGCCCAACACTGGCCACTTGGACTATTTTGTACATTCCTGGAGGATAGTGGTTGCTTGGCCCAGGAAACTATGCAAATTTGTCCCTGGGCCAACAGTCCTTCCTAGCTGGTATTCCGCATTGCACAATCCCAGCAACTGCCCAACTGGATTGTGCATTTCACAGATCCAGCAGCGAGTCCAGCCTCCTAGACATCCTAGACTACCTTTTGCGCAGTTCTGGCAGCCAGTCACTCAGCCTCCTAGTGAAATTTGCGCAATCTTGCTCATCAATTTCCCAGGTATGTGTTGTGTCCTTCCCTGAATTTACTTTGTTTTCACTGACATATTTCTTTCCATGCATGCAACTTGTTTCCAGATCTTTTAGGTTTTCATCTATCTCAATGGCTTCCAAGAGAACAGGATCACAAGACACTGATGGTATGGAAGTTGGAGTAGCAGCTAAGAAGGTGTACTCTGGTTTGCCAATCTATGAGGATACAAAGTTGTATCTAGATAAGGACATCAAACTGAAGTGGCAAGAGGTGAATGGAACATTTGCAGGTACTTTTGGGGAATAACTTGAAGATCGTCAAGTGTACATGAACATTCATAAGTCCGGCTTGTACCAGATTGCATGCAGATACCCCGCGTTCCCATTGTGTGGACATGATTCACTGGATCGTCTCTCACATTGACCTCGAGATGATGACCTTGAGCAGGTCAGTGGGACAAATCTTGCAACCTTATGGGCACGAGATTACAATGAGATATACCAGATGACCGAACCCATGACTATCATGACTTCCCCATTAAGCTTGCCCAATAGAAGAGGCCACTCCAGAGAGATTATGAAGGATTGGGTAAAGGAGCCAACTCGTTTTAGGATGACCCCCAATCAGATCTATAAGATGAATATATTGAGGAAGGCATACTACTACTTGGTCATATTCGCATGTCGACTGAGTGGCCAAGCGAGCATTGAAACCTTCCCTCAGAGTTGGGTGGTCACGCTGGACCAACTGGCTAGAGAAGGAAGACCTTGCAACTGGTCTAGCATACTGGCTAATCAGCTGAAGGAGTAAGTCACAAAGGCTCGACAATCACCCGAAGGCATGCATGCAGAGATTTACATGTTTTCCTATAGTCTAGATGAAGTTTGTGCCCGACATGAGTTCTCGGGCTTAGAGTGGGCATGGTCACTTGCGGAGACTGTTGTGAGCATGTATTTCAAGTTATTTTCCGAGTGCAACTTCATAGGAGTGATCATACAACTATCCGACCATCTTTTCACCCTAGTGTATAGGTTGATATTCAAACAGGATCCACCCTGCATGTCATAAGAAGCGATGAAGACATTGTTAGGCATTGCAGATTGGTATGCCTCACCGAACGACAGGTTCATCTGAGTGTTCGGTGCGGAGAAGCCTCCACATGTTCTGCCACATTTTGCTTTGGACGTGCTTGTCATGCAGGAAGTAGTGTATCATATCTTGGCAGGATTAACAGCTAGGCTGCAACAGAAGAAGAAGGCACCTTGGCCCACTCTTCCGTTGCGGGTTGGGTTATACGAAATTTGGAGCATCAAGCAAGCAGATGTCAAAGCTGAAAAGATGAAGAAGTACATGTTCTACCTCCGAAGCTTCAACCCATATGAACCACATTGTATTATGAGGGATCACTGCATGATATTTCAGTTCAATTGGATCCATGGGGAATTTCATTAGGCTGAAAAGGACTCATGGAGATACTGTTACAATTCCTCTAGACCCAATGAATAGGTTAGTTTTACCGTGGAATGGTTAGCACAACAACATGAAGCAACATCACGGAGAACACCAGTAATAGCAGAGGCAACAAAGCCAAGCATACCTATGCATGACAAAGGGAAGAGAAATATTATCGATTGCATGGAGGAGCAAAGATGCAAGTTTCGAGCAGATCCCCTAGTAGAAAAAGCAACTATGGCTATTCAACAAAAGAGGTAGCAACGCGACAAGCGAATCACGCGAAGGCAGAGGGATAAAAAGAGAATGGAAGAGGCATAGAAGGAGTTGCATGAGCTGAGGGAGAAACTCCGGAAAGAACAAGAGTTGTGCCAACTAGAGAAGGAAGCACAACAACAATAGATTTAGTAGGGGGTGCATCATGTGCAGACAGACAAAGCAGTTCGCGTACAAGTAGTTGATTCTTCTGAACAGCTGGCATCAAGCGAACAGGGTGGACCATCGCAGGGGAAAGAATTTTCTCTGAGATAGAACAGACTCTTGAACAGTTGGATGTAGACATGGAGCAATAAGAGTTGGAACAAGAAACTAAACTCATGCCTCACCAAAGAGAGGTCGACTCACTTGCTTCAATGCATCCAGACGATGAGCAAGTCTTAGATGACCAAGGAGGCATTGAGATCCTTGGTGGTGAACCGGAAGCAGAGATGCACAACATCTCCTTTGACGAATCTCATCACAGAGTTGTGCAGTCTCATAGAGTACCGACTTTGGAGGACCAAACATCCCCTGTGCAATTTGAAGAGCAAGTGATCATGACTGATGTGCACAAGCATCCAGCTGCGTTGGCTGATGCAACTAGAGTGTATGCAAAAGCCACTAGCTCAAGTGTTCATTTTATCATAGCTGAGAATGAGCAAATGGTGAAGGAACTACAGGTGGCCAAGCAGGGAGGAGACTTGGTGACAATGTTTGCGCGAGCTGAATTGAAGAAGGCAATACTAGATGAAGTATTGTCCTCGGACACAATTATGCAAGCATTGTACTCCAAGTTTGGTACCGTGCATCAAGTAGTCGTTCATCTCCATGGATGGCAAAAATGATGTGAAAGAAGAGTACGCATCTTGACGAACATACGTACTATTGTTGATAACATGCGAGCATGGACGATGAAGTACAAGGGAGCCCCGCTTCACTTGCCAATGAGGATGAAGGCCAATGCAGTCGATCTGCAAGCACGTATTTGGAGTAAGATCCATAACTACAAAGACCTACTGCAACTCATCACTAGCATACAGGCTTCCCATTCACGAGTATTCAAAATCATGGAGGTTATAGTGCACACTCATGCGATCCCATCACTTGGGACCATCACCCAGGTGAAGACCAAGAATCAGGTCCAACAGGAGCTTAACTCGTACTTCGATGAGTTGATGCGTACCGCCACCAACCTAGACTTGCCTATCAGTGCAGACATCATCCGCAAGTACGTTGCTAGTTCGGCCACACTAAAGACAATGATGCACATTCTCCCAAACGAGTTGGATAGAGGGCGCGAGCAGTGTACCCAGATGCTATGGAGGAAAGGTTTAGGTTTCAGACGGATGTCACGGTAGAAGACACAGACACTCTCAAGGACTACCAATATTGGCATAAATATGTCACTATTAATCAGCATGAGGATGTTGAGCAGTTGGACTTCTATGGTTGTCTAAGTCCGAATGATGTCTAGTTTGGCTTGTCCAAGCCATTGTTCACATGGGTACATGTGCATTATAATTTTGAGTCATGTCAAGTGTAAGTCAAGTGTTAAGAGTGGATGTAACAGTCGTACAATAGGTGAAGAGTCATGAGGGTAGTTGAATGGTCACAAAGGGGAATGTCAAGGGTCACCCCACCCTTTGCTATAAATAGTCCCTCATAACTCATTGTATAGGCTTTTGGTTAGCCAAGCTTCTACTAAGACTATTTTGAAGAAGGCTTGGATAGTATTGTAATGCGCCTTAGCTTCTCCACTACATGGAGCTAGTACATCTCTTTGGAGGAGCAGGCGAATGTGGCTATAATGTTCCATCGTTGGGGCTATCAGGTTTACATTGATGCATTGTATGATTGTGACTTACACTTATTTATATAATAAGAGCCGACACATTTTCATGCATATGTTGTTATTGTAGTTGGGATGCTTCGGTTGCTTTAATGATATGTGTTGTTTAACTTACGTACCTGTGTATGAACTGATTCACATGCAATTATATGAATATTGTTGTTAATGTGTTGCATATGTTGTTAGTGTTGTCACCATCTGTGTCGACTGCTCTGTCAGACATCAGATTGACCTTTCATTTGAACCTTGCTATAACAACCATCACACTCATCGCAGACTGATTCATGAGTGTTGTACGTGTTATCTTACCTTGTATGATGTGACTGCCACATCTGAGTGGACTGCTCCGCTAGAAGCTGTGCATGTCCTTTGTGTTGTATGTTCCTAGCCAAGTTGGGACTGATCCATTTCAACCTGGAACTCACCTTCACCTCCTTCCCCTGTCGAAGTGGTGGACCCTCTCATACACCTTCCTTGACTCACTGCATTAGTCACACCCTTGTTGCTGACAAAGTTATTCTACTTGCCTTTGTGTGACACCGCGGTCAAGGCATTACCTTACGACCCACTGTTGGGATTCCTACACCAAACGGTCTGATGTCTAGTTGGGAATTCTTACTGGGGAGATCCCCTTGACATGTTGGTGGGTCCAACACCGTCAACATTTCTGGCACTAGAAGGAGGGCCTAATGACAAACAGAGTCCTCTCACCCAGTTTTAAACCTTTACATATCTTCCATGGAGTCTTGCATTCTTCTTCCCCCAAGGTGTTTTTCGAATCGCGAAGATGTCTTCATCTTGGGGAAGCTTTTTGATCTCTTGTCCACTCACACATATGATGGTGAAGGTGAAGTGGCTTGGCCTTAGCACTTACATAACTTTATTTCCATGATTCATGGGGAAGATGAGTTTACTAACGAATAGGTTGGTTTGCTACTTGCATTCACACTTCGCAAATCTCTGTTTCGTTGGTTGCTCAGCCTACTAGATGACATTGTGCACTCATTTGATCACTTCTGTGATCTTATTGAAGAGATGTTCTATCATTTTGATCTAGACCATCTTGATTGGAAACTGTTACAGCAACAGAGGGCTTCGAATGAATCCGTTATTGATTTTTGGCAGCGCTTCTATGACTTACAATTTCAAGCTCCGAGGAGCCAGATGAAGTTTGCTTATCTCTGGGACCAGTTCAAGTACTGTCTTAAGAAATCTGCGTGTCCCAAGAGAAATCTTGATGTCAAGCCTCACTCAACCTTCTTCGTTGATGGAACTGCGCAATCTCATGTGGGAGTAGGCATTGTCTCAATGGACCATCTACCTCCCTATCATTCAACAGTTCCACCATCACCCAGTGATGTTGAGGATCATGTTTGCACACCTGTTCATCCTTTACCCTCTCCCAACATCACTCCACTCCATTTTTGCAGAGATTTAGTTGTGAGTCCTTCGAGTTCCCATATGCTTTCTTTTCTTCGACCTCCCTCTTCGCACTCTGGTGTTCCTCCGGATGATGTTGTCTTGTGTTCATCCATTCCAGACTCTTCACTTGTTGTGAACGAGGAACAAATTACTGACGGAGTTGGTATTGCACAACCAACATGCACTGTCATTCATGAAGAGTATGAGTGGGAGCTTAAACATCAACACTTGACGAAGGATGACTCCCTCCCGTCTGAGCCCCCTTTGTTCTTTCCTAGCCTCTTTGGTGAACCTGTCAGCCATGATTTTGCATGTGTGTCTTCATCCACGGATGCACCCATTGTTGATCACTCGCAGGAATCACTGGATGTTAGTGCATCATTCGACGATAGAGAGGATAAGTTATTCATTGAAGATCCACTTGATCCTTCATCTGTCTTTTCTAGAAACACGAAGTATGAGTTCGTTCTCTTTTAATCTACCCCTCTGTTTCATTCATCTGATCATGAGGATGCTGAAGAATTGATTGATTTTTCTGATCGTGGCAGTCATTATCCATTTTCTTCCAATTTTGATCACAATAATGAATCTATCATAGTTGATCTTTTGAAGCCACCAGTGTATGATGTTCTACTTGATGATGAAGTTGAGACACCCAAGACTGTCGAGGCACTTCAACCTGAGCTGATGGTTATGTTAGGCCCTCACTCTCTTGAGGTTAGTCTCACTTCCGATCATGAAATCATTCATTCGCGCAAGGCTCCTCATCAGTCATCTGTATGCATTGAAGATCCATCTCACACATAGATCACACTTCATCCACTCGAATTGCACAATCCCATTGCTTATGCTTTGGAGGAGTCTTACATTGCAAGCACTTGTTCGTGACGTAAGTTGTCTTTGTTTCTTTGATTTGTTTGGATGTCATAGTCAAGAGTGTGCTTATGCTTCAAGGTTGCACGTAGTGTCACAAAACACCATGAGAAGTACATAGACTGTCCATCATGCACTTGCACTCACTTATGTCACGTGGGAACTTTGAAACACAAAGTGTGGTTGTCTTCATTGTTATATCTTTCTTGCTTGTTGGTTCACACCACTGGGTTGCTCGCGGACCAAGCCTTCACCAACATGGGTATACCAATGCGCCAGTGGCTACATTGGAAGTATCACTTCACGTGATCAGGCCCATGTACTATTAGTATAGAGGTAGGAGTAGTGTTTTCTTTCAGTTTTTTGCTTGCATGTTTGTTTGCTTATATGCTTTGTTTGCGTGTTTATTTGCTTGCTTGTTTACTTACCTACTTTACTTTTACTTTCGCCTCTTCTTTTTATTTGATTTGACATTTGTTGGTTTGTTTATTTCGTTCGTAGGTTAGCCTTGCATGAAGCCATGCATGACTCTTGAAGCGAGCTGGGTAAAGTACAAGAGGACTTGTACAACTATCACTACTTGGTTATCTGTCATCTTTCCTCTGTATGATGAGCTTGTTATTCTTAGTCCATGATACGTCGAAGGAAAATACGTACTCTTCAAAGTGAACCTTGTTGTAAATACAACGCTTACACAATAACTAGTGTCACCTTCTCTAGTCGATTGTTTTTTGGTTAACCCTTGTTAGCTCAGTCAAGTAGAGTAAGGTGAGGGGGAAAACCTCAACAGGCATGTCAAAGATATAATAAACTACTTATCTACTGGAACAACCTCCTCTGCTCTCAATAAGTCTGGATCCATCTTCCATCTCTGAAATGAATAAGTGTTATGCACAGTGAAAATGAAAAGTGAAATGTCAAAAGAATTCAAAATGAAAAATAAATAAGGAAAAAGAAGAGAAAGGCTTCCTGCGCAGGGAGGTGATGTAAGTACTTTGCCAAGGTACTGACCAGGGTCGTTGGTAGCAAATCCATGCTTGTGTTCCTATGTGACTCCATTGTGGTACTGTCCAGACCTGTTGGTAGTGGAGCAACACCAGAGATGAAACTAAGACTCTGATGACTATACTGTTTGTGCACCTATATACCCCTCAACCCCAATCGAAACAATTGCGTTGCCTTGGCTTGGAATGTGTGTCAATCAACCAAGGGATTGCAAGATGCTAGATCTTACAATCAAGTGAGTGTGAAACCAAGATGAGCTAAGAACTGAACAATACTTCCAAAGGTGTTAGACTTGCTTTTCACGAACAAGGTCTATGAAGAGAGCTGGAGTTCTACCAGTGTGTTGCCAAGTGTTGTAACAGCTACAAAAACCCTCCAAAATTTTACCTTAGCCTATTTTGGAGCCTCCCTACTAACCTTACACAACAATTTGTCTTGCTTTGTCAAGTACTCAAGCCTCAGTGTTTTCCTCGCACAAAGGCAACCCGTTGATCACAGTCGATCCATTCCCCTCATAGGTTGCTTACCCAGACTTGGTCCAGCTGTAGGCTGAGTAGCTTCCCATTGAAAATTGTGCATTCCTGGAGGGAAACCAACCTTCCCTCCAGGAATTACACAATCCTCTCTGATAGCCTGTTGGGCTCCAAGATTGCGTAATCCTGCCAGCCAACCCTCCTAGTAGGATTTGCGTAATTTTTCCTAGCAGCAGGCTGTTCAGCCCTGGATTTGCAAAAATCTGGGCAGCAGTCAATTTCTTTACCCAAAATTTGCAGAATCCCCTTGGGTAGTCAACCTAGCTCCAAGCCATGAATGCACATTTTTCCCAAGAAGTTGAGCACTCGCATGCATCAACAATCCGGTTGACCAGTTCCACCAGGGACCGAGGAAACTTGTCTTACATGCATGCATGACTTGATCTTCTCGGAATAGCAAGAGACAACATGCAAAGGAATCCCATGATTCATGGAGCTATTTTTAGCAGTCAGGGGTTACATGCAAAGTTGTTTTAGAAGTTTCCCTCCAAGTGTTGCTTTTTCCTAGATTTGTGGCATGCGCGTCATGAGACCAAACTTATTTATTCGATGCGCCAGAGCTCATTCATTCACATTGATCTTGGAGCTCTGACATCCCACAAAACATCCAGGACTTTTTGACACATCTCGCTCAGCTATTCACAGGTAAGTGGCCTCAACTTGTATTTTTCGTCATTTCTATCGCTTTTTGTGTATTTGCTTGTGTTAGTGTTGTTTGCTTGATTTCTTTGAGCGCCTGCTATTGTTTACATATATTATAACTTTTCCTATACTTTTTTCAATTTTCATTGCTATCTCTCTGTTGTCGCATGCATGAAACTGTTTTGCACGGACGTTCGCCCAACTAGCGAACGACCTCACCCACATGCATGTTGATCTGTTTATTGAATCTTCCATTCATGTTTTGCATGCACTGTTTATCGCTTCTAGTATCACTTAGTGTCACCATGCATTTCATCGACGTAGTTGCTTTCAGATGCTCATCGGTTAGTCGAGCCAAACTTGGCCCAGTCTCTGCCTTCACCAAGGCTGCATTGTGCAATCTGGGGAAGGAAGGCTCACCTTCCTCTCTAGATTTGCACATTCCAGCCCAACACTGGCCTCCTGGACTGTTTTGCGCATTCCTAGAGGAAAGTGGCTGCTTGGCCCAAGAAATTGCCTAAATATGTCCCTGGGCCAGCAGTCCTTCCCAGCTGGAATTACACATTGCATAATCCCAGCAGCCAGCTACCCAACTGGATTGCGCTTTTCGTAGAGCCAGCAGCCAGTGCAGCCTCCCAAACAGCCCAAACTTCCTTCTGCGTATTTTTGGCAGCGAGTCATTTAGCATCCTAGTGAAATTTGCGTAATCTTGCTCATCATCTTCCCAGGTATGTGTTGTGTCCTTCCCCGGATTTGCTTTGTTTTCACTGACATATTTCTTTCCATGCATGCTGCTTGTTTCTAGATCTTTCAGGTGTTCATCTATCTCAATGGCTTCCAAGAGAACAAGATCTCTTGACATTGATGGTATGGCAGCTGGAGCAACAATTGAGTAGGTGTCCTCTGGTTTGCCAATCTGTGAAGATATGAAGTTGTATCTAGATAAGGACATCAAACGAAAGTGGCAAGAGGTGAATGAAACATTCGCATGTACTTTTGGGGAAGACCTTAAAGACCGTCAAGTGTACGTGAACATCCATAAGTCTGGCTTGTATCGAATTGCATGTAGATACCCCCCGTTCCCATTGTGTGGATATGATTCACTAGATCGTCTCTCACACTGACCCCAAGACAATGACCTTGAGCAGTGTCAGTGGGACGAAGCTTGCAACCTTCTACGTACGAGATTATGATGAGATGTATCAGATGATCGAGCCCATGACTATCATGACTCCTCTATTCAGCTTGCCCAACAATAGAGGCCACTCCGGAGATATTCTGAAGGATTGGGTAAAGGAGCTAGCTCGTTTCAGGATGAACCCCAATCAGATCTATAAGATGAAGATATTGAGGAAGGCATACCAATACTTGGTCATATTCGCATGTCGAATGAGTGGTAAGCGAGCATTGAGACCTTCCCCCAAAGTTGGGTGGTCGCGCTGGACTAATTGGCTAGAGAAGGAAGACCATGCAACTGGTCTAGCATACTATCTCATCAGTTAAAGGATCAAGTCACGAAGGCTCGATAGTCACCTGAATGCATGCATGTAGATATTACATGTCCGCCTACATTCTAGATGCAGTCTGTGCCCAACATGAGTTCCCGGGCTTAGAGTAGGCATGGTCACCAACAAAGATTACTGTGAGCACGTATTTCAAGTTATTTTATGAGTGAAGCTTCAGAGGAGTGATCATACCTTTGTTCGACCATCTTGTCATCCCAGTGTACATGTTAATATTCGAACATGATCCACCTTGCATGTCATAAGAAGCGATGAAGGCATTGTTAGGCATTGCAGATTGGTATGCCTCACTGGAAGACACGCCCATCCGAGTGTTCAGTGTGGAGAAGCCTCCACATGTTCTGCCAAAGTTTTCTTTGGATTTTCTTGTCATGCAGGAAGTAGCATATCATATCCCGACAGGATTAACAACTAGGTTCCAGTGGAAGAAGAAGGCACCTTGGCCCACTCTTCCGTTACAGATTTGGCTATACGAGATCAGGAGCATCAAGCAAGTAGATGTGAAAGCTGAACAGATGAAGAAGTACCCATTCGACCTCCGAAACTTCAACCCATATGACCCACATTTCATTGTGAAGGATCACTACATGAGAGTTCAGTTCAATTGGATCCATGTGGAATTTAATTGGGCTGAAGAGGACTCATGGAGATACTATTACAATTCCTCCAGACCTAATGAACAGGTCGGTTTTGTTGTAGAATGGTTAGCACAACAACATGAAGTAGCATCATTGAGAACACCAGCAGTAGCAGAGGCAACAAAGCCAAGCATACCTATGTGCGACAAAGGGAAGAGAAGTATTGTCGATGCATGGAGGAGGAGAAAAGTTGCAAGTTTCGAGAAGATCCACTTGTATAACAAGCAGCTATGGCTATTCAACAGAAGAGGCTGCAGTGCGACAAGCAAATCGTGTGAAGGAAGAGGGATAAGAAGAGAATGAAAGAAGTAGAGAAGGAGTTGCATGAGTTGAGGAAGCAACTCCGGAAAGAACAAGAGCTGCGCCAACTAGAGAAGGAAGCACAACAGCAGCAGATTCAACAGGAGGCGCATCACGTGTAGACAGACGAAGCAACGCCCGTACAAGTAGTTGATTCTTTTGAACAATTGGCATCAGGTGAACAGGGTGAACCCTCGCAGGGGCAAGACTTTGCTTATGAGATAGAATAGGCTCTTGAACAGTTGGATGCAGACATGGAGCAACAGGAGTTGGAATAGGACACTGACCTCATGCCTCACCAAAGAGAGGTCGACTCACCTGCTTCAATGCATCCAGACGATGAGAAAGTCTCGGATGACCAAGGACGCACTGAGATCTTTGGTGGTAAACCAGAAGCATAGATGCACAACATCTCCTTTGACAAATTTCATCACAGAGTTGTGCAGTCTTAGAGAGTATCGAAGCCAGAGGACCAAGCATCCCCTGCACAATTTGAAGAGAAAGTGATCATGAATGATGTGCACAAGCATCCAGTTGCATTGGCCGATGCAACTAGAGTGTATGCCGAAGACAATAACTCAAGTGTTCATTTTATCATAGCTAACAATCAGGTAATGGTGAAGGAACTAGAAGTGGCCAAGTAGGGAGGATACTTGGTGACAATGTCCACTCGATCTGTACTGAAGAAGGGAATACTAGATGAAGTATTGTCCTTGGACACTTTTATGCGAGCATTGTACTCCAAGTTTGGTACTGTGCATCAAGCAGTAATTCATCTCCACAGATGGCAGCAACGATGTGCAAGAAGAGTACGCATCTTGAAGAACATACATACTATTGTTGATGACATGCGAGCATAGATGATGAAGTACAAGGGAGCCCCACTTCACTTACCAAAGATGGTGAAGTCCAATGCGGTTGAGCTGCAAGCATGTATCCAGAGTTAGAGCAGAAACTACGAAGACCTTCCACAACTCATCACTAGCATACAAGTTTCCCATGCATGAGTATTCAAAAGCATGGAGGTTATAGTGCACACTCATGCGATCCAATCACTCAGGACCCTCACCCAGGCGAAGACCAAGAAGTAGGTCCAACAAGAGCTTGGCTCGTACTTCGATGAGCTGATACGTACCACCACCAGCCCAAACTTTCCTATTAGTGCAGACATCATGTACAAGTACATTGCTGGTCTGGCCACACTAAAGACAATGATGCACATGCTCACAAACAAGTTCGACAGAGGAGCCCGAGTAGTGTACCTAGATGCTATGGAGGAAAGGTTCAGGTTTCAGACAAATGTCACAGCAAAACACACAGACACTCTCAAGGAATACCAATTTTGGCATCAATATGTCACTGTTGATCAGCATGAGGATGTTGAGCAGTTGGAATTCTATGGTTGTCTAAGTCCAAATGATGTCTAGTTTGGGTTGTCCAAGCCATTGTTCACATGGGTACATGTGCATTGTAATGTTGAGTCATGTCAAGTGTAAGTCAAGTGTCAAGAGCAGATGTAACAATCATAGAGTAGGTGAAGAGTCATGAGGGTAGTTGAATGGTCACAAAGGGGAATGTCAAGGGTCATCCCACCGTTTGCTATAAATAGTCCCTCATAACTCATTGTATAGGATTTTGGTCAGCCAAGCTTCTACTAATACTATTTTGAAGAAGGCTTGGACAATATCGTAACGTGCCTTGGTTTCTCCACTGCACGGAGGTAGTACATCTCTTTGGAGGAGCAGGCGGATGTGGCTGTAACGTTCCACTGTTGGGGCTAGCAGGTTTACATGGATGTATTGTATGATTGTGACTTACACTTCTTTATATAATAAGAGCCAACACATTTTCATGCATATGTTGTTATTGTAGTTGGACTTCTCTGGTTGCTTTAATGATATGTGTTGTTTAACTTACGTACTTGTGTATGAACTGATTCCCATGTAATTATATGAATATTGTTGTTAATGTGTTGCATATGCTGTTAATGTTGTCACCGTACGTGTCGACTGCTCTGTCGGACATGAGACAAACTTTTCGCTTGAACCTTGATATATATAACAACCGTCACACTCATCTCAGACTGATCCATGAGTGTTGTACGTGTTATCTTACCTTGTATGATGTGACTGCCGCATCCGAGTGGACAACTCTGTCGGAAGCTGTGCATGTCCTTTGTGTTGTGTGTTCCTAGCCAAGTTGGGACTGATCCCTTTCAACCTGAAACTCACCTTCACCTCCTTCCCCTTTCGAAGTGTTGGAACCTCTCATACACCTTCCTTGACTCACTGCATCAGTCACACCCTTGCTACTGACAGAGTTATTCTACTTGCCTCTATGCGACACTGTGGTCAAGGCATTACCTTACAACCGATTGCTGGGACTCCTACACCAAACGGTTTGAGGTCTAGTTGGGACTTCTTACCGGGGAGATTGCCTTGACATGTTGGCGGGTCTAGCACCGTCAAAACCAACCAAGTGCTCCACCTTTGAGTTAGGAAGGGAACTATTCTCCATTTCCCCATATCTTCATGATGAGACTAATCATTTGATCAAAATCTTATTAAGCACATGATTTAAATTTATTTTATACACATTTTGTTTTTTTCAATGAATTGTTTATCGTAACTATTGAAAGGAGGCATTATTGAGAGGTTTGGATCAAAAGAGGACAACCTTCTAACCATTTACTCCCATGTCAAAGGTGAGTTTTTATGTGAATTCTAATTAGGTGTCTTAACTAATTAAACTATGGTAAAAGAACTAATATGGTGTTGATTCCTTTTAAGAGATAGGAGAGGCGTGATACTCTAAGGCCAAAGAAGGTTTGAGGCTCTCCATATCGAAGAGGATGAAGATCAATTTTGGAGATGCACCTGGGAGTGTGAAGGGTGGAAATGGTGATAGAAAGAGACATTATGCACATTAACCATGATGTGGTAATTTCAGAATGAGGTGTCATTTTGTGTTTGGGGTACTAGTTTCCAGTCTCTCATTGTTGTGCATGAGTTTCCATTATGTATGTTGGAAACAAGATTCCATTCTGTATCAATTTTTTTAGCTAAACCAAATTAGATATAAATAAATGGCTTTTGACATTTGTATCTTGGCTTATGTGCCTTTTTTTAGTGCATTGATGCTTAACTACATTACTTATGGTAGGTATCTTATAGCATGTTGACTATATATATCAGTTTTAATAATGTCACTTATATTTACATTGCTTATGGGGCATCACTTAATTATGTCACTTATACGTGTTTTTCTTAAGTGTGTCACTTATGGAATTATCCTATGGTGTATTGGGTATAAATTAGTCACAATGGTCTAAACAACAAAATTCCATCCATATAACATTTCATGGGTTCATAACATTCATAAATATAATGAACAAAGATAACATTCCAAGGAAGGTGCATAAAGAGAAAACTTATGTTGAACTCTAAAGAACAAATGAGGTTTACAATTCACCTTAGCCATCAACTAGGTTTTCCACACTTAGTCATAGCCACCATAGCTTAATACAAGTTGACACAAGTGAGACTCTCCAAACTCTTGATAGTGTTAGTTTTTTGTAGCATCAGAAGTGTTCTAGTCTCGAGACTTTGTGGAGAGGCTAAAACACAAGAGTTCTCCAAAACCCAGAAATCATTTCTAGAAATTCCATCTAGAGATAGCTCAATTAGATTATTAACTAATTCTTAAATATTTCCTAAGTCTAAACTTAGGAAAACTGGTTAACTAATCAGTATTAATTGAAAAAGGTAAGAACTATATAGAAACTCGCACGGATCGAATAGGAAATAATCTCAACCATTGATTAAGTTTTAATCTTGGTCTTTGGAGTCCCAAAGTGAGATTATAAGAAGAAGTCGATGGGTAGATGGAGAAACACACTTGTGACACTTCAGATCAATTTCCTTGGGTAGTTCGATTTTCTAGAGAGAATTAGTAGTTGCCTGAAGAGTTCGAGCCAGAGAAGGGAAGCAGAGATAGTGAGGGGTAGAGACAGTGAGTTTGAAGGAAGTTTTATTGTTCTAGAGAGTCAGAAAGAGGAGGCTGAGATTTTCTCGAGGAGGCTATGCAGAGGAAGTGTAGAGCCTCAAGAGGGAAATTCAATCTAGCTAAAGAGGAACTCATTCTCAGTTCTAGAGGCCGAAAATATTTTCCAGAGTGTTAGAGATACATTTTCTCAGTCAACAACAGGAAGGATGACTAGATTGGCAGTTGATTTAGGCAGAGCGTGTGAGGGACTGCGCTAGGGTGGCACAAGTCCTGTGCAGAGCTAGTTGGACGACTATATTTTTAGAGGTCATAAAATGTTGGGGTTGCTCAAGGAGGGGTATATTCCATCCGATTATTTGTTCCATTATTTCTCTTGGATAGATTCACTAGTTTGGCGATATTTATTATACTCAGAAATTATCACTGCTGCTTAATAATAAAAACTCTTAGCTGCTACACCAGTTTTCCCAAGTTGGGTTTTTTTGGGGACATTTGTCCAAAAATAACTGTCATATTTTGTGTGTGTGTGCTAGTTTTTTCTCAGATTCTAGTTTATATTTTGTGGTATATTTATTTGTGAAGGTTATAATGTGATTAATTCATTGTTGTCATAGCAATAAACTGCTAAATTAATTTATAGTTAGAACAATTAATTCTAGTTACTACAATAGAATTTTAGTGGTGAAATTTTCACATGGTATGAGAGGTATTTTGATAAGAGATGGGGAAGTTCAGAAGTAGAAACATAAATTCGTTGTTCTAAGGGAGAAACAAGATGAATTTCTAGGGTTGCGTAGAGCCTAAGCTAGGTAGTGTGAGTTGCTTGAGCAATTCAATTTTTCTATACAGATTGGTAGAAAAAATTGGCTTGCCATTATGAGCGATTCAAGTAGGAAGAGGAAGTAGGAATCCAATATTTTTGCTGAGTAGATTGCTTGTTTGGGTGCAAAAGGGTTTTGTAGTAGTAATGAGAGCATAATCAACATTAGGTGGAAGAGGAAGCACACACACAAAGGTATTTGTTCTTAGAGGGTTTCTAGTTTAGAAATTTGAATTTCCAATAGCAGTTGGCAGTAGCTACAAGAAAAAATTCTCACTCCAGAAGGGAGTGTGAATAGCAGATTCAATAGTCGAGAAGGGGGAAGAGGGGGGTTTTTGTTTCAGTTTTAGTGATGGCCAAATCTAGGATTAGATATCAAGATAGGTTGTAGGGAGCCTCCAACTATGTCATCTGGAAGGCTAGGATGTTCTTCCTACTAGATGAATTTAGCATGAAGACCTATGCAGAGAATGTTGTGGCAGTACCAAACAATGCATATCAAATGAAGGAATACAAGAAAGAGATGAAAAAGGGGAAGTAGATGATCTTGGATGGAGTCCAGGACCATATAATATTGCATATATCATCCAATAATATGACCAAAGAGATGTGAGATGCTCTTGCTCAACTATATCAGAAGCCTTCTGAGCATCGAAAGATGTTATTGCAAGAAAAGTTGAGAAACATCAGGATGAAGAGGGGTGAAGGCATAGATCCCTTCCTCACTAGAATTTAGGAAATTCAGGATCAAATTGCATCCATTGGGGAAGCCCCTCAACCTACAGAGGTTGTGCATTTGGATCTAAACAATGTCTTAGAGGAATGGCAAGTCTTTGTCCAAAGTATCTTGGGATGAGACGCATTGTTGAGGTGGGACAAGATGTGGTTAGACTTGCAGCAGGAGGAGATGAGGCAAGCTCTAGTAAAGAGCTCCATAAACAGAATCAGAAACAAGGGTTCAAAAGGTGAGAAGGAAGAGGAGAATGTGGCCCTTGCATCAAAGGGTTCCAATCAGGGACAGGGAGATAATAAGAAAAAGAACATATCTAAGGTCAAGTGCTTCAGGTGTGGCAAGTTTGGCCACTACAATACTCAGTGTCCTCTCAGGAAGAAGGACAAGAAGGAGAAGTAGAACCAAGCGACAACATCTACAGAGATAGACAAATTGTCCTCTAGGTTGGAGGAAAACTTCATTATGTTTGCAACTATACCTCTAGGAGTGAGGTGGGGCGATATGGAATTATAGTCTCAAAGCAGCATAGAGGTTTGGGTAGGGTCCACTAATGTGTCTTCCTCATGGATCATTACCTTGCTATGGGGGACCACAATATTCAGTAGCAGGATGGATCAATTTCAGTTGATGCAGTCATATTCTGAGTGACAGTTGCAGACTAGTTGCGGTCAAGTACTGAGGAGCGCAGATGCAATGTTGACAACAGAGAAAGAGGCTTAGTAGCAGAGTCAGCAACAACACAGATTCTTTAGTAGGAAGTGTAGATACTATTAACAATCAAATGCTTAGAAGACATATGTAACACATACACATTTTAATGAATATGCTTCTTAGTTGTAGTAGCTGCAACAACAATTGAGAGGGAGTTGCAATGCAGATGCAGATTTGGAAGAAGTATAATAGTGTCAGAAAAAGCATAAATGCAACATCAAAGTTGTGCAGTGGTTGGTGGGAAGTGACAAGTAGTCATAGTGGCTAGACATGAACAACATACAGAGGGGGATGCAGAGACAGGGTGTTGGAGCAGTTCAACATTAGAACACCTTCCTCACTGAGAGGGAGTGTTAGTTTTTTGTAGCATCGGAAGTCTTCTAGTCTTAAGGCTTTGTGGAGAGGATAAAACACAAGATTTCTCTAAAACGCATAAATATTTTATGGAAATTCCACCTAGAGATAACTCAGTTAGATTATTAACTAATTCTTAAATATTTTGTAAGTCTAAACTTAGGAAAACTGGCTAATTAATTAGTATTAATTGAGAAAGGTGAGAATTATCTATAAACTCACATAGATCGACTAGGAAATAATCCCATCCATTGATTAAGTTTTAATCTTGGCCGTTGGAGTCCCACAGTGAGATTATAATAAGAAGTCAATGGGTAGATGGAGAAACACACTTGTGATACTTGAGATCAATTTCGTTGGGCAATTCGATTTTCTAGAGAGCAACAATAACTTCTGGAAGAGTTTGAGCCAGAGAAGGGAAGCAGAGATAGTGAGGGGTAGAGACAATGAATTCGAAGATTTTACAGTTCTAGAGAGTCAGAAAGAGGAGGCTAAGATTTTCTACAAGAGGTTGCGTAGAGCCTCAATAGGTTAATTCAATCTAACTGAAGAGGAGATCATTCTCAGTTCCAGAGGCAAAAATATTTTCTAGAGTGTCAAAGAGAATTTCTCAGTCAGCAGCAGGTAGGATGACTAGATTGGCAGTTGATTCAGGCAAAGCGTGTGAAGGACTGTACTACGGTGACGCAGGGCCTACGAAAAGTTAGTTGGACGACTAGCTTTTCAGAGGTCATACAATGCTAGGATTGCTCGACGAGAGGGTAAATTCCCTCAGATAATTTTTTCCAGTATTTCTCTTGGATAGATTCGTCATTTGGTGATATTTATTGTACTTAGAAATTCTCACTATTGCTTAATAATAAAAATCCCCAACTACTACACTGGTTTTCCCAAGTTGGGATTTTCCAGGGACACTTGTCCAAAAATAATTGTCATATTTTGTGTGTGTGTTCCAGTATTTTCTTAGATTCCAATTTATCTTCTGTAATATTTTTATTTGTGAAGATTGCAGTGTGATTAATTCATTGTTGTCGTAGCAATAAACTGCTAAAGTAATTTACATTTAGAAGAATTAATTCTAGTTGTTGCATTAGAATTTCAGTGGTGAATTTTTCATAGATAGGGAATCCACCAAAACAAGAAAACTTTTCCACCAACTATGCTTTTTGAATTCCACAAAACTAGCATTATCAAATTCCACATTATTAGGGTTTTCAAATTCCACATTACTAGGATTTTCGAATTCCACATTACCAAGGTTTTAAAATTGCACAAAATTATGGTTTTTAAAATTCCACATCAATATACATTGACAAGCATCGCTAACTTATGATGCAAGATCAATATTGCATGTTTACTTATATTTTTTAATTATGGACTCAAATTTGAACGCAGTATGTTGGTGTTTTTGTTCCCAACTCTTGGAATTTTGCATTATATTCTCTCCAGCTTCTCATATTTATGCTTACATTACATTTTTTAGAAAGAGGAATCAACCTCTTTTCAACATTAGGGATTGGTTAATAGAATGTGGTCTAAGTTCGTTGTGTATCTTCTCATATATTGCAGCCACTAAGTACATTGGTTAATTTAGATTAGGTGTGCTTCTTGTGGTGTGTCAATTATGTGTGTGACGTAAGAACATTAATTATGTGTCACTTATGTTACATCACTTACATGTTGTTAGTTAAGGTGCACCAATTACATGTGACACTTAATATGGTGTACCATGGATTAAGTGTGAATTTATTCAATGCCTTGATGCTTTAGCATGTCACTTATAGTAGGTATCTTATGGCATGTTAACTATGTGTTTCACTTTAAAGAGTATCAATTATGTACAATGCTTATGAGGCATTCCTTAATTATGTCACTTATGCGTGTTTCTTAAGTTTGTCACTTCTGGGAGTCTCCTATGGTATGTTGGGTATAAATTTGTCAAAATGGTCTAAACAACAAATTCCATCCATATAATGTTTCATTAGTTCATAACATTCATAAACATAATGAAAAAAGATAAAATCCCTGGGAAAGTGCATAAATAGAAACCTTTGCCACCAACTATGATTTTCAAATTCCACAAAACTAACGTTATCAAATTCCACATTACTATGGTTTTCAAATTCCACAAAACTAAGTTTCCAAATTGCAAAAAACTATGGTTTTTAAAAGCTCACTCCAATATACATCAAATGGCATTGTGAAATTGAGATATGAGGTCAATCTCATGTGTTTACTTACATTGTCTAATTATGTTCTCAAATTTGAAATCATTATGTTGGAGTTTTCATGCCCAACTCTTGGTATTTTGCATTATATTCTCTCCAAATTATCATATTTATGCTCACACTACATTTTTTCAGTAAGAGAGGCATCAACCTCATTTCAGCATTGGGGATTGTTTAATAGAAGGTAGAAGTTCCGTACATATCTTCTCATGTATATTGCAGCCACTATGTAAAATAGTAAATCTAGATTATGTGTGTTTCTTATGGTGTGTCAATTATGTGTGTCATGTAAGAACATTAATTATGTGTCATTTACAGTGTGTAAATTATGCGCATTGATGCATATGCATGGGAGCTTCACCGAGGGAGAAATACAATACCATGTGCATTCATATTGTCGTATATATATTGAGGAAAAATGACATAATATATTGAGCATATAACAGGGGGTAAAGGGTTTTTATATTGGCAGGTATAAAAAATGGAGCTCAAAGTTAATGAAAAAATATAAAGGGGTTTAAAAAATGTTAATGAGAAATGGATACTTACAATATCTAGTGAAAGTAAGGGTTTTTAAAATTGGGAAGGTGTATTGGGTTTGAATTGGTAGGGGGTTAAATAATGTGATTTTTAGAGGTATTTTGCAATATGTAGTCAAAATAAGGGTATTTTTTAGTATGCCATGAATGCATGTGATATGTGAATGGTTCATTGAGTGTAGCCCATGTGTGCACATGCCTTGATGGTCATCATTAATTGCTTATGTGCATCACTTGTGTGTTGTTAGTTAAGGTGCATCACTTATATGTGAGACCTAATATAGTGTACCATGGTCTGTGTGCATTGCTTCATTCAATGGATGATTAACTATGTCACTTACAATAGGTATCTTATGGCATGTTGACTATATGTCTCACTTTCAAGAGTATCACTCAGGTACATTAATTACGGGGCATAATTAGTTTATAACATTCATAAATATAATGAACAAAGATAACATCCTAAGGAACATGCACAAACAAAAAGCTTATGTTAACCTCTTAGGGAAAAATGAGGTTATCCACACTTCACCTTAGCCGTCAACTAGGTTTTCCACAATTAGCTTATCCACCATAGCTTAGTACAAGATGTTACAAGTGAGACTCCCAAAACACTCAATAGAAAATCCACCAAAATAAGAAACCTTAGCCACTAACAAGTCTTTTCAAATCCCACAAAACTAGGCTTATCAAATTCTACATGACTATGGTTTTCAATTCCTCAAAACTAATGTTTTCAAATTGCAAAAAACTATGGTTTTTCAAATTCCACTTCAATATTAATCGACGAACATTTCCAACTTGTGAAGTAAGGTCAATATCATGTTTTTACATATATTGTCTAATTATGCACTCAAATTTGAATGCATTATGTCACAATGGTATAAACAACAATTCCATCCATATTCATTCTATAATTCACATATGCAAATGAGTTTTCCACTAGCATCGTACAATTCATATCCAACTGAGTTTTCCACTTTAATATAAAACACACACACTTATTTTAACTTTGATCCCCAAAATTATACCCATGAAAAGTATAATTCAAATTGGATCTACCAAAATGTCAATTGAAAGTCATACATACTTAGAAGTTTTTGCTCTTATTGTTTTAGTAGCTCTTTTATCTCTTTTGGAATAAACAATGGATGTTAAAAGCCAAATAAACATGAAAACCATTTGTTAGAAGGAAATATAAAAGAGAGGGTTGAAGAGAAGTGATGCATTTTGGTTTTGATTAGTAGTCATTCCTTAGATTTATTATGAATTTTTTTCACTAACGATTGGTTGATTTATTAGTGTATTCACCAAAGATTTAGCATCCACATCAGTATCCTTGTCACATCTCAGTTATGGCCTTATATTACATTTATTGTCTCTTTATTGTTGTGTTTTGTTTTTATATGGGAAAAAATCGCAATATGTCCCTAAATGACTCTTGGAAGCAAGTTTCAACTCATCGTAAAATTCAAACCGAGACTCAGGTGGGAAAACCATCGATTATATTGGACTCTTGGAAATGAGTTACAGCTAGGGACACCTCCTTCCTAGGACTTCATAGATCAAAATTTTCTTTATTTGATGATTTTTGAAGCTAGGGTTTTGTTTAGTAAAGGTCAATGCAAATTTTCACAAGGGGGTGTAATTTTCAAAACACTAGCTTGAGCAATGTGGGTAGTGTGCTCCCTTGAGCCTTAGCTCGGAAATCCTTTTTCTTGCTTGGCTTGGTTTTTATACCCCTAGACAAATATTGACAATATGTCTCTAAATGGCTATTGGCAGTGACTTCAACTTTCCATAAAATTCGAACCTGGACTTAAATGAGAAAATCATTGATTCTATTGAACTCCTTGCACTGAGTTACAACTACGGACACCCCTCCCCTAGGATTCCATAGCTAAAAATTTGATTAATTTGAGGATAATAAGAGCTATGGTTTTGTTTGGTAAATATGAATGCAACTTTTTCACAAGGGGATCTATTTTGCAAACATCTAGCTTGAAAAATTGTGGGTAGCATGCTCACATGGGACTTGGTCAAACGCAATGTTGAAGCTTACAAAACTAGTTTTTGCTACTTGGTTTGGTTTTTATTCCCTAAGACAAAATCACAATATGTCCCTAAATTTATCTTTGAAGCAAAAACTTTCCATAAAATGTAAACTAGGACTCTAGTATGGAAAAACTATTGATTATGTTGGACTCTATATAAACACAATTAATGATACTTCACAAAGTGAAGCATGAGGAACATGCCATGATATATGATCACAAGTATAGGTATATGAGGAATATTTTGAGAGGTTAACATCAAGAGGGATGTTGTATTATATATTTTGAGAGGTTAACATTACTAGGGGTGTTGGGTATGTGCTATATTATTTCCACAACTATCCCTATGTTTTGTACAATATTCAATGCCTAGTAGGGTCGTCATAGGGGGGAAATAAACACCCCCCCTCCCCCCCCACCTTGATTTGGATTGAATCATTATATTGTTTTTCATCGATCTCGATGCTTTCAAAGTGGAAAAAGTGGAGGAATAAGCTCATAGGATTGTTTTTACCAAGGAGGTCCAGTTTGGAAAATTGGGGTATGAAATATTCTAGGAGAATTTTGAGGCATCAAACGACATTTTTTGAGGGTAAATATTTTTTTCTTTAGTGTGCACCTCTTTTTCCTATTCTACACATATAGATCTTTCCAACGACATAAGACTCACATCAAT
The DNA here is from genome assembly GCA_031772625.1 of Pinus tabuliformis. NCBI lineage: Eukaryota > Viridiplantae > Streptophyta > Pinopsida > Pinales > Pinaceae > Pinus > Pinus tabuliformis. Next base: position 834,454,788 of record CM062816.1, read on the forward strand.
CAAAGTTTGTATGCAAAAGTTATGCCACTCAGAAGTTGACCTTCCTGTTTTCGCCACCATGATTGAGAGGATGCCACATCAGCCCCCATAATTCATGGAAAACGGTCTAGCCACGTGATTATGATGAATAAGGCTCTAGAAGAATCTATATTGCAACTTTTGTTAAGAGTTGAGGTAGTCAAACCTAACCACTAGTAGGCTATCAAGTTGTGTTATAACCGAGTCACTAGGAGGAAAAGGAGTTCCATTCTTTAAGTGCATTTGTTCCATAATCGAGAAAAATTAACCAAGAGGGATAGGAGATAGAGCACAAAGAGAGGATTTATACACCATAGTATCCCCACGGGCCATACTTCTTTGTAGTCGCAACCAAATTTCCATTTTAGAGAAAGAGAGGGGAACAACCTCACCTTCGAGCTGGTTATTTCTCCCAAAAGGGTTCCTAGGTTATATTGTGTTTCAAATGTGTTTTTTAAATTTTATTTCACCATTCTCTATTTTATACATCATTTTAATTCGCATGCATACACTATTAACAGTAATCTACAAATCTATAAATCTAAAGAGAAATAAAATTGTAATAGTGTATATTTTGGATTTTTAAGTATAATTTTATCAGATTTGTTGTGACAAACTACCCAGTGGAATATCAATGATAGTTTACGGATGACCCTTGTTCAGGCTTTCAGTGGCAACACACTTGAAAAAAAAATTGGTGGGTTTTTGTGTATGTTTTTGGCGGTTTTCGGCACATAGTTTTGTGGTGCATGATGGTTTTGCCCATAGTTTTGAAGTTTTGGTTTAGGAAATAAAATTGTATTCTAATACAGGGAAAATGGATCAACATTTCATGTATGTTGCAGGATATATACTGTATTCTAATACTATATAGAGAAAAAATAATTGAAAAATATTGTTGATTTTCCTAGTTTTAGTTTCTAGGATAAAATATCTATGTTAATGTGTGTGTTTATCATTGCATCTTTTCTATTTTAATAGGATTTTTTTCATAAATTAATTGTATAGAGTTAAAACCTATAGAAATATGCCAATGAAAATTCCCTGGGATGTATCAACTAAACATAGAAAGTTGTATCCAAGCTAAGCAAAATGAGTCCATGATAAAGGTGTTTGAGATGATATGTACAAGTAGCTCTAGGAGCTTAAGGGAGATGGAAAGAAATTAGTTACTAGTTCAAGTGCATACCTACAAATTAAGGTTTTAAAAGATATAATAATTCAAGAGTATCAAAGAAGACTTAGACTAATTGAAAGGCGTAAATAGGTAAATATGCAACCTCAAGTTGCAAGGGATTATAGAATTAACCATTGTTGTAACCTAGTTGTACAAAACCATCATAAATATAATGTTAACTATAAATTGTGGATTTGATATAAAAATATCACATGTTTTGAGGCCCAAAATGACCATCTATTACATAGCTTGTGGATTAACATTTATGGTACCCTTGCAAGGAAATTTGTAATATGGTTAGTGCCATGAGATCAAGTAAAGTTTAGAGGTTTTATCTAAATTGAATCCATAAATTAGAAGTCTAATGTAGTTTTGGATGACTTTGGACCCATTAACAAAAATTTGAAATTTATTACACACATAAGATAACAACAATGAGATCCTTCTTTCAAAGGCATAAAATGGTGTACTTTTTTGTAAATTCTTATTAAGTGATGTATGTTATGATGCCTTTATCAAAAGACAATTTGGTTATTATATATTTCATGATGTTCCATGGAGGTGTTGTTGTTTGTGTTGATGTTTAAGCTTGATCTAGATCTTTTCACTTCAAATATGCATACAAGATCGCATTTTAAAGAGTATGTAACCATAAGCTGCATATACATAAACAAAGCAGAAATAAACAACAACCATGAGAAACAAAGACACAATAGGTTGATAATGAAGTTCACCCAGTGTGGGCTACACCTTTGGGCTCTGCTCAATGTGGGGAGGCCACTTTCATTAATCTTCAGAAAAAATCAAATTACATGCATGTACAAAAGACACCTTATACGTACACTTCTGGGGATGGCCTGAAAATGCACACCTCTGATGAAGAAATGAACTGCACCATTGAATATCTAGCAGAAAATCGTGGAAATGACTGTAAACTCGACCCCTTTCTGATTCGATCAAAATCTTGACCTTCAAGAATCTCAAAGATTCCCCCAAAGATACCTTCTCATTGCTTGACTAGAATTATGTTGCTCATATGACAAATCTAACTTCACCACTGCTCTCCTTGTGAAAATCTGAGTAGAATGAGTATAAAGTCGGCTTGGTTCTGAAACTGCCAAAATTTGGCCCATAGGGAACCTTTTAGATTCCTCATGATTCCACAAAGATTCCTTTCTGCATGTTGACTGAATATATGCTACTCATATGAAAAATATGACTTCACCACTGTGCTCCTTACGAAAAACTGAGATAAATGAGTATAAAGTTGGCCTGGTTCTGAAACTATCAAAATTTGGCCCTTAGGGAATCTTTTAGATTCTTCATGATTCCACAAAGATTTTTCTCTGTAAGTTGACTGAAGATATGCTGCTCATATGAAAAATCTGACTTCACCACTGTGCTCTGTGTGAAAAACTGAGTAAAATAAGTAAAAAGTTGGTCTAGTTCTAAAACTGTCAAAATTTGGCCCTTATGGAATCTTTTAGATTCCTCATGATTCTGCAAAGATTCCTCTTTGTAAGTTGGTTGAATATATACTCAGATGACAAATTTGACTTCATCACTACGCTTCTTGCGAAAAACTGAGTAAAATGAGTATAAAGTCAGCCTAAGTCTAAAACTGCAAAAATTTGGCCCTTAGGTTTAGGAACTCATGATTCCACAAATATTCCTCTTTGAAAGTTGATTGGAGATCTACTTCTCAGATGAAAAATCTGACTTCACCAATGTGCTCCTTGCTAAAAATTGAGTAAAAATGAGTATAAAGTCGATCTGGTTTTGAGACTGTCAAAATTTATCCCTTAGGGAATATTTTAGATTCCTCATGATTCCGCAAAGATTCTTCTTTGTAAGTTTACTGAAGCTCTTCTTCTCAGATGATAAATCTGACTTCACCAATTTTTTCCTTGCGAAAAATTGAGTAAAATGAGTATAAAGTCGGTCTGGTTCTGAAACTGTCAAAATTTTGCCCTTAGGGAATCTTTTAGATTCTTTGCATATTCCCCTGTGTCAGGGTTCCACTCCTTAGTTTCCGTCCCCGCTCAGGGTGCCACCTCTACATTGGGTTTCGTTCCCCTATTCCCTTGTGGTAAATATGAGTTTAAATAATAAAAACATGGCGATAATTTTAAGCATGCCTTCTTGACAGAATGGTTGGCAGTGTTAATTTGTTGAGTTGTTGGCTAATCTTAATATCTTTTGCTATTTTTTTTTGTTTTTTGTTTTTTGTTTTGTTTTGTTTTGCTTTTTTTTTTTTGAATATGGACAAAATTTGTTGGCCGAAATTTTGGGGTCACCGGAAAAATTAAGTAGACGACAATTTCGCCAGTTTCGGCTACTGGAAACTGTCACCAAAAGTGCCAAATTGTTGCCTCGTTAATTTCTGCCAAATTTAGTGGCTCTGCCAGATTTAGCTGGGCTTCCAAATTTAGTTGGCACTCTGCTAATTTTAGCAAAGGGCCCTAGTTAACCAAAACTTTAACTAGCCATAACTTTTGCATATGATGTCAGATTGAGGTGTAGTTTGCGTCGTTGGAAAACTTGTGTTGAGATTTTTGGTTCGACTCTCATTTCATGGTAATACAATTTTTATTTTTATTTTTGAGCCTTTCTTGAGCCCTCTTTGATCACTGAGTGTTTCAGGAGCACATGGATCATTCCTCCCCACTAAGGAGCTTTTGGTCCTCCAAAAGAGTGAACATAATCTGTGATCTATTGTGTTCCCTTGTTTGCACAACAAGTGCCCTGATAGACCACACTTCCTTCTCCTTCACGTTTGTTCTTCGAAGACATAAGTGATGAGCCGACACCTGCATCCTCTGCAAACTTGTCGTACAATATCTGCAAACTACATGTTCAATTACATGACCAATAATGAACCAAGCATCCCCATACTTGCCAAGAGTTTATACGACATGCTCCTTGGTCAGCTGTACATCATAATAGCAACCAATATTCCAACTATCAATAAAAAGAGGCCAAAACGTCATTATGTTGTTTTCAGAAGTGATGGAAAACACATCATCACTTTTACAATCATTTCATAACATATGATTTACAATAATATGGCCACAATAAGCTATTATATCTAATAAAACCATCTATCACTCAACAATGTGAATGGGTCATCTCCCTGTGGTTGATTCGCTTGTTGACCATATTCACTAGCTTGTTTCTTCATAGGTTCTTTTTGGGCATGGATTATTTAACATGTGGATCTCTGGTGTCCACCTCTGTTGCAATGATTCAAAAATTTCTTCCTCCCCCATACCATCTTAACCTTCTTCCTTCCCTGATGCGGAGAAGGCCTTTCATGTCTCATCCTCTTTCTTGTTGCCATTCTCTTCCAGCGCTCAACAACCACGCGGTTATGCAAGCCACTAAAACTACATGGTTTTCTATGCCATGATTTTTTCTCATCATGAAAAATATGCTTGTAATCAAAATGAACTTTAGAATACTGAGACTTTTTATACCTCTCTTGGTTGTCTTTGGTGCAATCTTGACGATGAGATCTTGCCTTAGCTCTTCCTCTGTAATGTGCACTGTCATGGGAGGAATTTGGTGTGTTCCAATCATCCTCTTTCCCTGATGGCTTCGATAATGCCTTGGAAGCTTCTGCTACCTTCGAGTACTCTCCTCAGTGTATCTCATCTTGGTAAGGAGTCTCAAGGCGGTTCCTGAAATGGGTACCTCAAGGCTTCCAACAGAAATAACCTGATGTGAAAATGAAACCAAAGAATAATCAACATTGTTTACCTCAGTTGTCGATTCTGAAGTAGTTGGATTCACTAAGCCTTCATTATGCTTCAACTCTTCCAAGGCCTCTTCCGTGGCTTGTAACTAAAGCTGCAATTTCTGCTTCTCCTGTTTTTCTTCACGTAGAAGTCTCCTCAATTCAACATTCTCTTCTTGAAGGCTCTGACTGATCTCCTCATTTGAATGATGAGAAGAAGATGAATAATCATTGGAAGATGGAGATGGAGCATTGTCCTCTACTCTATCTTTCTCCTGTTCCTATCTTGCCATTTTATCCTCATAATTTGCATCCATTAAATCTACCATGTTGGCCATCCTGTAGAAGGCCTCGTAGATATCTTTGTCATCCTCAATTTTCTTTATAGCTACACGTTCAATAATTCACACTCGCAATTCACATCAGTAAGAAGATCGCTCTGATACCAAACTTGATCCAGATTTTTTCACTTCAAAGATGCATACAAAATCACATTTTAAAGAGCATGTAATGATAAGATGCATATACATAAACGAAGTGGAAATAAACAACAACCATGAGAATCAAAGACACAATAGGTTGATAGTGGAGTTCACTCAGTGTGAGCTATGTCTCAAGGCTCTGCTCAATGTGGAGAGGCCTCTTTCATTAATCTTCAACAAAAATCAAATTACATGCATGTACAAAAGACACCTTATACCTCCACTTCCGGGGATGGCCTGAAAATGAACACATTTTTTGAAGAAATGAATTGCACCATTGAATTTCCTGCAGAAAATCGTGAAAAATTACTGTAAACTCGACCCCTTTTTGCTTCAGTCAAAATTCGAACCTTCAGGAATCTCAAAGATTCCTCCAAAGATTCCTTCTCATTGGTTGACTAGAATTCCACTACTTATATGACAAATCTAACTTCGCCATTGTGCTCCTTGTGAAAAAACTGAGTAAAATGATTACAAAGTCGTCTTAGTTATGAAACTGTCAAAATTTGGCCTGTAGGGAATCTTTTAGATTCCTCATGATTCCACAAAGGTTCCTCTTTGAAATTTGAATGAAAATATCATGTTCAGATGAAAAATCTGACTTCAACCTTTTGCTCCTTGCGAAACACTGAGTAAAATGAATATATAGTCGGTCTGGTTATGAAATTGTCAAAATTTGGCTCTTAGGGAATCTTTTAGATTTCTCACGATTCCACAATGATTCCTCTTTGCAAGTTGACTGAAGATATGGTACTCAGATGACAAATATGACTTCACCACTACGCTCCTTACGAAAAACTGAGTAAAATGAGTATAAAGTCGACTTGGTTCCAAAACTATCAAAATTTGGCCCTTAGGGAATCTTTTAGATTCCTCATGATTCCACAAATATTCCTCTCTACAAGTTGACTACATATCTGCTGCTCAAATGAAAAATCTGATTTCACGAATGTGCTCCTTGTGAAAAACTTAGTAAAATGAATATAAAGTTGGCATAGTTCTGAAACTGTCAAAATTTGGCCCTAAGGGAATCCTTTAGATTCCTCATGATTCTGTAAAGATTCATCTTTGCAAGTTGATTGAAGATCTGCTGCTCAAATGAAAAATCTGACTTCACCAATGTGCTCCTAGTGAAAACTGAATTAAATGAGTATAAAGTCGGTTTGGTTCTGAAACTGTCAAAATTTAGCCGTTAGGGAATCTTTTAGATTCCTTGCATATCCCCTGTGTCAGGGTGTTGCTCCTCACTTTTCATGCCCACTCAGGATTCCACATCTGCATTGAGTGTCGTGTTTCTCTTCCCTTGTGGACAATATGAGTTTAAATAAATAAAATCTTGGCATTAATTTTTAAACCTGGTTGGCAGTGTAATTTGTTGGGTTGTTGGCCAATTTTATTTTTTTTGGGTTTTTTTCTTTTCGAAAATATGGACAAAATTCGTTGAGCGAAATTTGGGGTCACCGCAAAAATTAAGCAGGAAACAATTTCACTGGTTCTGGCTACCAAAAACCGTCACTATAAAGTGCCAAATTGTTGTCTCATTAATTTCCGTAAAATTTAGCGGCACTGCTAGATTTAGCCAGGCTTCCAATTTTAGTTGGCGCTCTGCTAACTTAGTGAAGGGGTCTAGTTGACCAAAACTTTGACTGACCATAAATTTTGCATGTGATGTCGGATTGAGGTTCTATTTGCACTGTTGGAAAGCTTGTGACAAGCTCTTCGATTCAACCCTATTTCCATGGTAATAGAAGAACTTTTATTTTTAAGTCTTTCCTGTGCCCTCTTTCACCAATGAGTGTTTTGAGAGCCACCTGGATCAAAGTTAAAGGCCAAATATTTAAGTACACAAACCTAAGGATGGACAAGTATATATGGAGACTAGAACTAGAGTTTTCTTGCCATGCTCTTGTGTGATTCAACATTGCTAGGGTTTGTAAATGTTAAGGAAAAAAATAATTCTAGTGTGAGGAGCATATGTGATACAAGCTTGTTAAAGCCAAGGGAGGACTTATTGGTGTTAATGCTAGCTTGTTGTGGATCTTTAATGTTGGCTAGAGTTTTCATGATTTTACCTTGCTATAGTTTAGAAAGCTAGACATTATAACATTTTTGTGATAAATTTGTTCACATGTATTTCGTTTATTCTATATATGTATAAAGTATCTAAATATTCAAAATTGTATGATTGCAAATTTGATTTTTCATCTTGCATTATCTTCATGATTAAATAATTTCCAGTATTTATCATTCATGTTGGTTTCATATAACATAAGGTTGAAATTATTAAGTGATTTAATGTAGAAATTGAATATAAAAAAACATATTTCAATTACATAATTTATTATAATAAATGGATTTTCAGATCTAGTATACACTTGGATAAGTGTTCACTAAAGGATAAACTTGTTGCAATTTGTTTGTGATAAAATGAGGGGTGTTTCTTGATTTATGACAATGTGGAGTCTATGAAGACATATTATACCAGCTCTAGGGATATGATGAATGGACTTGATACCAAGGTAGAGATGACTGTGATGAACATGAAGGTTAGGTACTTAGTGATGTCACCAGTAAGGGAAGTCATGATTAGAAGGAGACCATGACTCTTGGTACTACTATTTAGTGATTTTGTTGCTTTTTTATGAGGCCCACAAAGGTCATGAACATTCTTCAACAACAAAATCTACTACTACTAATGCATCCTCTTCAACAATCCAAATTGAATCCACCATCAACTTTGATAATTTAGATTTCAAAACTTTAAATTGGCATACATGAAAATTCAAACTAGCAATCTAATAATTCAACATAAAATAAACAAACACTTCAGTAGTTTCAGACCCATGCATTAAAACAATCTTATTCACATGTAAATGTATTATAAAAAAGTATGCATATCAATATCTATGTGTGTGTTTGTGCATTAAAATTAATAACATAACAATCCACATAGCTCAATAGACAATATAATATTGAACATGCCATTCTACCCCTTTTGTGTAGCTACTTGATTTCTAGTAAGTCATTTGGATCATCTCTATTGCTAATGGTATCCATTGATCTCTCATTCTCGAAATGAGGTAGGATGTTGTGTATCTTGTGTGATCTACTCATAGATAGGGTTTGTAGTTGAATGTTTGTACCAATGAATAAGTGTGTAGAGTGATACACCATTGCACCTTGCCTATAATCCATGAATACATAACCATTGGTCTCTCTTGAATTTCCATCTAGTGTAAGATATTCAACCTTAAAAACCATTAAGCAAGCTGGAAATTCACTGGCTTCATCATGAGATAATAATGTATTAAGAGTTTTCTTCACTAGTATGCATCATGCCAACCAATGATCAATGCCCTATTCATTGTATTTTTGGTAACAATCGCATAAATGTGTCCGACGAAAAATGCAATGTATTGTCAAGTGAAAATGTCTATGATCTTGATCTACAATGGTTAAACAAAAAACATAAAAAGATCCAATATACAATGTGATACATATGTACCTCATTGTATAAGATCAAATATATCGTTATAATATGTTGAAATGGTTGTTTCTCCCTCTAATAGATTTGTTTCAACAAAAACACAAGGGTCTACTACAAGTGATACATGATTCCATTCATTGACCTAGTCCATTGATTCACATTCATCATATTCACCACTGATACATTCTCCAAAAAATAACAAGTTAGATTTCATGTCCATATTTCAAACAAATATTTGGCCAAGTTATGAATTAGATGAAATGCACGAGTTCCTTATATTTTGTTGCAATGATATGGATGTGATTGATCTAAATTTACCACTTCCTAGAAATTTCTTTGCACATGAACTGCCCCTTTTGTTTTTTGTTGCTCATTTTCTCCATCTAAATTATTTTAGAGCACCAATGGATATATAATTTGCATCTTGAATACAAGGATTTGTTGTAAACATCATCTCCTACCTTCATAGTGCAATTTTGATGTATGCCCTAGCCCCATCATGCTTATCTTTTCCATACATAGTCTCAATATAGTTCCAAATATGGGGCACATTGCATGTTTTATGTAGTATTTGGCCCATGCCTACATGTGAAATGCACCATTATGATAACTTGATATGAATGATAATATTGGACCTCAATCTCATTCTGTGTTTGAAGGGTGTAGTTCTAAGAAAAATCCATAATGGACAATATAGTTCCAAGGGGAAAGGTGTCCCTGCATATTCTAAATTGTTCATCTTGCAATTGTGCTACATGCACATGTTGAACATATGCTTCATCTTTTATAAAAAAAATTCCTTCATGAAATCACATATTCATACATGCTGAAACATAAATAAGGCCATAAGAAAAAATATATGTTGAATTCAGAGGTGCAATAAGACAAATGCTACTGTAACTTACTTAGGACTTCACTAATGCAATATTTTTTCTTTCTTTTCCACTATATAGTTCACACATAACATATTTGAAACTCTACATATCTACTATCATCCTCCCAAGTTTTTACTCCTCACTTTCATGAGTGCATCTAGTCAATAATGCAAATCCACCACACCTAGAGTGTGTCCCATATAAACAATATTTTGTGCGATATTTTTGTCTTTCGGGCCTTGGACACATGATGCTATGAACAAATTCTCTCGATGAAATTGGTGGTAGTATCAATGAGAAACATTTCAAAATGTTATGATGCGAAAAATGATAGATGTGTACATATGTGTTATAAAAATAATAAAATTCTATGTGGTATCTATGATAACATGTGTTACAATCCATGCATATTCTAACATACCAAGGTTTGCATTTCTCAAAAGATATTTGGCATAGGTTCAATTCCATGCGCTCTTTCTTGAATCTCTCATAGAATTTTGTTTTGCTCAAGTGAAGGAAGTGCTTAATGTGGGGTTGACATGATTTACAACACTTTATCAACTTTAGCAAATCTTTTTGATTGGATGAAGGCCTAGTATTTTCATGCCAAAAATTTTGTACTAGTTCCTTAACATCATCCATTGACTTCATTTTGAATAAGGAAACCTATCAATGAAGGCCCAATATCTTGTTTGACCTATGTTGTCAAAATTTTCTCTTATAATAGAATACTTTTGAAGATATTTTCTATTTACTTGAAAAATATGAGATGTGCATGACATGAAACAATGATTCCTTATGGACTTGTTTACAATAGTTTCTAATATTACACAATGAGCCATGTTACAATATTTTCAGTGAGTAATTTTTCTAATTGTACTAAAATAATATTGAAGGTTTATAATAATGTGATTACTAATGTCTGAACTTCTAACTATCTTTATGCCTAAAATTATTCTAACAACAACTAAACTATGTGATTTTAATAAGGCCAAAAATAATTGAAATTTCATTGCATCACTTTTTGATTCAAAAAATTCTTGCAAAATTTTTAATGCACTACCAATAAATATTTTATTTATGTAATGTACCTTCAAGGCCTACTACAGAAATTTCATCCACAAAGAATACATTTAGGAGTTCTTTTTCGTGTGCTTAATAACTAAGGTAAGGAAGGTTGACACCAGGTGTTGATCCCTTATCCAGTATATTGTAGAAGTTTGGGAGTGCAATGGAGCATTATTTGGCTTGTATGTTGAATATAATTGTTTAAATTAAACCTACACATGAGGATCCTCTTCACCAAAAGGGTGAAAAACATTCAATTTCTTAATTCCAACCTCTAGATAATCAACTTATTAAAAATTGGAATATATTCTTCAACTATTTCATTACTTGTTGATGGAATATTGGTTAGAATAACACTTGATGTTATAATTTGAATGGCGTCCCTTATATGTGTATGCTTCGCCTATGGAAACAAACTAGAGTCCACTATGACATTCATTGTGGAAGGACTTGAGTTGGTGATGGGAGGATTCCTATGTTTCTCTAGACCCAATATTTCCTTTTCTCTTAGATCTTTGAATTTTTTTGGGAGCAACAACTCCCTTTTATAATTTTTTGATCATTTGCATAAGTTTCCCATCGCTGAAAGTTTCTAATAGAACACGACTACATTAAAAATAGTTAAGGATGTAGAAATTCCTTGTAGATTCAAACTGCTAATTGTAATTTACTAAAACAATTGACTTGAATCTAATCTACTCATCAACAAAAACAATTAAATAATCACGAAATCATGAAGCATACAAGAGAAAGCATTCAATCAATACGTTACATAATGATTTCCTAGGGAAAGCCACAACTAAAAGCCCTTGCTACCTGTATATTGCATTAGTGAGGAAATATGAGAAGATTCCAATGCTTTGCTCAAGCTCGAGCAACCTTTGCACTCTCTCTATCTGTCTCACAGCTTCCTAGACAAGCTCAGGCCAATACTTAACCAATTTTCTACTTTCCCAAGTCCTTATTTCCTCGCATTGTTCCTTAATGAATTAGTGCCATAGTAATTAGGGAAATTTCTTAATTGGAATTGCGCAATCCTCATAGGCCTTCCTCTGACTGCATGCACCATCTATACAATTCAGATGATTATACAATTGATAGTACATTGTCCCTGAACTCCAATATCAACTGGGTATTTCTCATATATGACATGCATGAGTTATTTATGAGTGAATCATCAGTTTACTAGTTGATCACTGCAGGCAACACCACACTCCACTGCAGGCAGCACCAGACTACTAGACCTCCCACTAGTTCCTCCAACACTTGGAACTTGTTTAACTAACTTTAACTCAGCTAAAATGAATTAATTAATTACAATTCAAAATAAACTCAACTAGGGCTCCTATAATGTAGGAGACACTCTACATGACTTAAGTTAGATCCTCAACTCAAGTTAACCGAGCTAACAAAGTCAAATTAACTTAATTAACTAATACACGTTTTGAAGAGATGTGGAATTACAATTTTATTCCCAATTTAATTCAAGGACAAAATTAAATTAGGATTTGCTTGTTGCATTTTCAACATTCCCTCTCAACAAGAAATGGATTATCTTCTACCCCAATCTTGCCTCTTTTAAACTTGAATTTGCATCTTTAAAATGCCTTTGTCAAAATATCTACATCATGTTCTTCTGTAGGAATGTACTCCAATAACATCATTCTCCTCCATACACAATCTCATAGATGATGATACTGGATGTCGATATGCTTGGACCGATCATGAAAAACTTGTTGAAATATGTAACTAGGTTCGGTCTTCATAAATGTATTTGAGTCACAATGAAATATTGAAAGAATGAAGAAAATATTTTTAATATTGTTATTATGACTTATTAAAGTATGGTTTTCATGCTTGGGTAATCTTGTTCTAGGTCAAATTCCCCATTGAGGAATCCTAGGATTTATTCTGAGTCATTAGATTAATTGTCCATTAAAAGAGACCCTTCATGGGCTTCTGAATCATGTAAAAAGAATTATTTTTTAGTCAAAAATGAATTTTGTCACCTCCACACCAAGTTGGCCTCAGGAAAGGTAATTCAACCTCATTGGAAGGCAATATATACAAGGCAATTCAAATTCATTTGGAGCAATTCATTCTCTCTCAAATAGTTCGATATCCTAAAGCTGGAAGCTGGTTAGTGCGAAATTGGAAAAGAGATGGAAGAAATCTGGAAGGGAGTGTGAGTTTTTGGAGGAAGATAGAAGACACCAAGATCGAAATTTTGGGCCATCTTTTTCTCTCTTCTGAGGTGTATCAAGGGAGATTGATTTTTTTCTAGTCTAGTCGAAGTTGTTGCTATTATTGCTACTGGGTTGAAGCTACTACTGAATGTTGGTGCTGCTAGGTCGAAGTTTATTTTGAATGGTTATCATCTGCAAGAAGGATTGAGGGTTGACTTGTGGAGGAAGTCTTTGTCTAGGTAAAGGGTCTTGGATTATCTTGAGAAACTATTGAAGGAAGAATTGTTGACTGGGTTTTCCCCTAGATAGGGGTTTTTCCCTGACTTCCCACCTACATATGTTGTCCTTGAACTAAAAGATAAAAGAAGAACATAAAGATAAAAGAATCACAATTAATTATCTATATAAGAAAATATTTATTCCTTTCTAATTTTATAACATGGTATCAGAGCTAAGGTGAAGGAGGAAAAAGGCAGTTTTGAGTATCTACTGAAAGGAATCTAAAGGATTGATCAAGAGATCATATAAGGAGCTCTTATAAGAGAAGAAGCTCACTATCTTCAAGGAAAATGTATAAAATAATAAAGAGTGGGAACAAATTGGAAGGAGCATAAAATTACAGGGCATGGAAGAAGAGAATTGACCTCATTCTTGAAAAGAACAAGGTCTTAGATTTGGTCAAAGGAAAGGTGAAGAGACCTACCAAAGAATCCAGTGATGCAGACAAAGTGAAGTATAGATAGTTAGAAATATTGGCCATGACACTGATGGTAGAAAGCATAAAGGACAATCTTGTCCCATACATTTCCAATATATACCATGCTTAAGAAATGTATGAAGGTTTGTCAAAATTGTTCACTATCAAGAACATCGGTCAAGTAGAAAGTTTGAAGAGTGAGTTAAGGACTAAAAAGATGACTAAGGATGATAATGTGGCCTCCTTCCTTCCAAGAATATATAGAATTAAATATGAGCTTCAAGCCATAGATGAGATTGTACTAGAAAAGGAGATTGTAATCATTGCATTATTGGGATTACCACCTACTTGGAGTTCTTTTGCTTTAGGTCTCAAGAGTTGGAAAGCTCCTACCTTCAAGAAATTATGTAATGATTGCACCCAAGAAGAAATGAGAATCTCATTAGTACCCAACAATGAAGAAGAAAAGGTTTTAAATTCCTACTCCGATTCTCACAAGAAAGGAAACTCCAAGAAGTCAAGAGGGCTAAGAAGGAAGGTTGATATGTCCAAGATAGAATGCTACCAATGTCATAAAATGGGTCACTATAGAAGTGAATTTCCTGAAAATCCGAAGAACAAGCAAATCAGTAGATACCAAGCCAATGTTGCTGAAGAAGGATCTCCAAAGAAGAATAAGCACGAAGAATTGGACATAAGGGACTTACACTACTAAGTCCTTTGATCTAAGCTTTAGTTATTTTATTTTTTATTTTTAGTATTTGTAGGTTTAACATATTTTGGAAAAACATTTTTTAAGGTTATAGGTATCCCTCAAGCTTGGAGGGATCCCTCACTAACCTCCAAAGATAAGTATCTTATTACCTTTTTCATTTTTAGTCTTCCTTACTTATCTAGTTTTGTTTGCATTAAATACTAATCACATCTCTACTCATATTTTCCTTGTTTAGGGAAAACTTGTTGAAGACTCAAGGAAGAATGCATCATAAGACAAAACATTGAAATTACAACATTTTTTAAGAAGCAAGAGGTATGTTTTGAACTATAACTTTTTTCTCTATCCATATTCATTATTTATAAACTATTACTAACATCATTGTGTCTAGCTTTCTTGAATCTTAAAGATTATTGATTGGGTGATTCATCATTAGATAAATCTACCCTCCTTATATCTTTGATTACTCTTGTGGAACCATAGAAAGGTTCTTTGTGAAAACCCTTACTTAAGGGTATGCTGATGATTATGTGTGAAACCCTAACCTACTTAGGGTTATTTATGAATTATAGCGAAAATGTATGTTTATTTGATGATGTCATGTTTGGGGTTTTGGTATGAGTATGGAAACCCTAACTTGTTAGGGTTGAATGGTAATGTATGGCTTCACGAACCTTTTAAGTATTGGTAATTTAGGGTTTTCTATGTTTTGTATTGAAACCCTAGATCATTAGGGTTTGGTAGGGCATATAAGTATGACCCTTATTTTTTAAAATATCCTAGGTATATATATGTTTGTCTGATCGAAACCCTCGTCTGATCAATTTTGTCATATTTCTAAACTTTTATTGATATTTGCGTCTTTGGGTTTGACTAACACATGTTATGATATGCAGCAGGGAAAATTTTAAGGATGGAATTTTATCTTAAATTTTAACAACCTTAGCGAATCTTACTAGTCCTTAATATCCAAATTTTAAAATGTTTGATGGTAATTTTGTAAAAATATTTAGATTTCTAATTATTTTATATTAGACAATATATAATATTGGCGATTTTTAAGGTAAAATAATTTTATACTATAAAATTTGGGCGAAGTCATTTTTAGGAAAATGGAAATTAGCGAATCTTTTTTTTTGGAAAATGTATGGAATATTAGCCCACCTACGAATATTAGCCCCTACAATTTTCCCTATATATGTTTGTGGATGATGATAGAATCCTAGATGTATGATTTGACCTAATTGTTGATGGTCACGAGTCCTAGGGTTTGGAACTAAGCCCTAGCCGAAGTTTGATTCTCTACGATGATTGCATTTGTGAATTATACGGTTTTGTAACTAAATCTTAGTAGAAGTCCAAACCTCTGATATATGAGGACAATAAGATAACTTGAGATTTGTGTAAGATTACTGAAATCTAAATTTTAGTTATGATTGTTGAGAATTGGTAGAATCTATGGTTTACAACAAACCAAAGTGGAAGCTTTTCATGTTGTTACTTTGAATCAAGCTATGATTGGGTTTGATTGTTAAAGCTCATGAAATCTAGGGTTTCACATTAAACCCTAGTAGGAAGTCTAACATATGAATTCTAAAGTTGTTAGATGCATTATAGATATATATTTATTTGAATTGTTTCTAAGGTATTCAATATGTTGTAGTAGGGTATGTCATACATTTGGAAGAAACATTGAAACCCTAGATGTAATGAAGGTTGTTATGAAATACTCAAAGTATTGATGACATAGTATAGGGTTCATGAAAAAATCCTAGCAAGAAGTTGAAGAATAGGTGTCTGGTTTTTGTAATCAAGTTTGGGTATTTGATGTATAAAGTTGAATGCTTCCATTATTATATGATTCTGATATGGTTAACTTCATGATTCTATAGACTTGGGTATACTTTCTATCTAAGTTTTGCAGATATATAAGATAAGCATGATCAATAAATTTAGGTGAATGATGATGAATTTGATAAGAAGAATTGAAGTGATGAAGGATTCTCCGATGTCATAGAAAATAAGTGGACCTCCCTAAGTTAAAAGGGAGCTCCAATGAAAGAAATATCCCTAAGTTGAAAGGGAGCTTGAATGAAAGGAATCTCCCTAAGTTGAGAGGGAGCTTGGATGAAAGGAATGTCACTAAGTTGAGAGGGAGGGAATATAATACTCATATTGAACACCTTGAAAATTAGAGAATGTATTTTGAGGTGTTTCTAAAATAAGGAAAGAAGGATCCGGTTGTAGAATATGTTGTTGCATGAAAAATAGGAAAGGAAGTTGTATGGTTGAGGAACCTTATGTCAAGATTCATTTGGAAAGCTCTAAGTCCTACTATGAAAAGTTGAGAAGTAACATCAAGATGTCTAAAAGAACCCAGAGGTTTGTTTATTTACGTACATTTGAAAGTTTGTTACAGATTGGGGTTGTGTTTTTACATGTAAATCTCTCGAAGGTTTGATAACATGCAGGTTACATGAGAGAGATTTTTTACCGATCTATTTGATCAGGAAGGATTTGTTACCAATTGGAATAATCGGGAAAGTTGAGGCTTTGTGTATGAGACACATTACTTGGGAGGAAATATGGCCAACACTTTGTGTTGATCTCTAGTTACCGAAGTAGGGAGGGTGGCATTGGTTGTAGAGATCTAACCTTAGATACGCACCTATATCCCTGGGTTGATGGTTAGAAAGTAAGCTTGATGGTACCTAGATATGTTGAAATATTTGGTCCGTCTTAGTCCCACCTAGATAGATTGCCTTGGTCAGGAATATAGTCCATGGAATTGTGAGTGCCTATACTATTGGAGGACCCTGGATAGATTTCATTGGCCAGGAATCTAGTCCATGGCATTGCAGTGCCTAAATTCTTCATGGTTCATGTGTTCCAAGATCTTCCTTGTACTTGGTCCTCTGAATACCTCCCTAGTTAAGAGGGAGTGATGAAATATGTAACTAGGTCTGGTCTTCATAAATGTATGAGTCACAATGAAATATCAAAAGAATGAAGAAAATATATTTGTTATTATTATTATGACTTATTAAAGCATGGGTTTCATGATCAGGTCATCTTGTTTTAGGTCAAAGTCCCCATTGAGGACTTCTAGGATTTATTATGAGTCATTAGAGTCATTTTCCATTAAAAGAGACCCTTCTTGGGCTTTTGAATCATGTAAAAATAATTTTTTTGAGTCAAAAATGAATTTTGTCACCTCCACACCCAGTCGAACTCAAGAAGATCAAGTCAACCTCAAGAAGGGTAATTTGGACTCATTGGAAGGATATATATACAAGGAAGTTTGAATTCATTTGGAGCAATTCATTCTCTCTCACATAGTTCGATATCTTGAAACTGGAAGCTGGGTAGTGCGAAATTGGAAAAGAGATGGAAGGAAGCTGGAAAGGAGTGCGAGTTTTTGGAGGAAGATAAAAGACACCAAGATCGAAATTTTGGGCCATATCTCTCTCTCTCTTCTGAGGTGTATCAAGGGAGATCAAAGTTTTTCTAGTCTATTCGAAACTCCTACTGTCGCAGCTACTAGGTCGAAGTTGTTACTGAATGTTGACGCTGCTAGGTCGAATTTTCTTTTGAAGGGATATCATCGGCAAGAAGGATTGAGGGTTGACTTGGTGTGGATGAAGTATTTTTCTAGGTCAAGAGTATTGGATTATCTCGAAAAAATGTTGATGGAAGAATTGTTGACTAGGTTTTACCCTGGCTGTCTACCTACATTTGTTGACCTTGTGCTATTGTTTTGGTAATTTCTTGATGAACTAAAAGATAGAATAAGAACATAAATATAAAAGAATCACAAGTAATTATCTATATAAGAAAATATTTCTGCCTTTTTGATTTTCTAACAAAACTAGATTCTCAGAGAGTTTGAGACAACTCTGATTGTTATAGTAAATCACTGTAGGATCCATCTGCTGACCAGATATTCCAAAAAGGATCTTCCTCATCTAGATAGCCTCACAAGATACTTTACTAGCATCCATGTACTCTGCTTCTACCGAATTGAGTGCAATTATGTCTGCTTGTTGTTGTACCAAGAAACTTTTGCTGACCCAATACTGAAGATTCCACCTGATGTGCTCTTCCTCTCGGATGGACTCCTTGCCCAATATGCATTTGCGAAGCCTTGAAGCTTCACACCCTCTGTCCATTTTTACCAAATACCAAACTGAGCGGTGCCTCTAAGGTATCTCAACACATGTTTTCCTTCCAATAGAGTTTGGTTGGCTTAACCATTGCTTGACTAAGCTGGTTAACTACAAAACATATGTTCGGTCATGTGTTCACCAAATACATAAGTGAACCCACAAGATGCCTATAAATAATAGCCTCCACTACTTCACCTGAAGTAGCATATTCCTTCCTCCAATTCCCTACTAGAGGAGTCTCCATGTGGAACCTCTTCAGTATATCATTGGCATACTTTCCCTCAGAGACAAACAATTCCTCATCTCCTTGCCATACTTCCATAACAAGGAAATAATGCATGAGCCCCAAGACCTTTATCTTCGAATTCTCTTGCAAGATCCTCTTTGCAATATTTTACCATCTTCTCATAACCTATTAGAATTAAATCATTGACATATAATACTATAATCAACAATTTAGCTTCAACCACAATATGGTAAAGGTTCACATTTGCTTCACTTTTGGTGTAGCCAAACCTGGTGAAATAACTGTCAATCCTGGTGTACCAAGCACGGGCTACTTGTTTCAATCCATATAATTCTTACTTGAGTTTTCACACATGCGACTCTATGTTGAAGGTCTCAAATCCTTCTAGCTACTCAATGTACACCTCTTCCTGAATCACACCGTTGAGGAATATTGTCTCCACAGCCATATGATGTATCTTCCATCCCATCTACGCTAAAGTGATAGAATAGATATGATTGAAGAGTACCTTGCTACTAGAGAAAATGTCTCCTCATAATCGATTCCCTTCACCTGAGAGAACCCTCTGGCCACAAATATAGCCTTGTGTTTCTCCACACTCCCATATGCTGCTTTATTTACCTTGTAAAGCAATCTGGAACTCACCACTGACTTGTTTGCTAGCCTTGGGACCACTTCCCAAACATTTTTTCTGATAATGGAGTCATACTCCTCAACCATGGCATCAATCCATACTAGTTTCTACACTGGTTCCTCAAATGAGGATGGCTCAATATCTACACTCTCGCTCATCAGAGCCATGTAGCCAGTGTATCAATTTGGTGACCTCCAATGCATGCATCGTGATGTGGGTGCTCCCACATTATCTCTAGCATCATGCATCAATCTGTCAACCTATCTAGTGTGCTTCCTTCAATCTATGAAAGTCTCTGAATGAGTGGGTTCTTCCACTCTTTGCTTCTCTGCATGTGACTGCACCAAATCATCCTATGGTTCTTCTTTTGGAGCTATAAGCTCCTATTCTCCTTGCAAAAAAGCTCCCTCTCAAGGGAACATCTCATGGCCTTCTCTTCATCTAACTTCACATCTCTATGAACCACTGTGATCCAGTGAGATGGAAGGTACACCTGATAGTTGTGAGGTGTATCAGTGTAGCCCAAAAATATGCCTAACTCAGCTATTGGTTCTAGATTTTTCCTTGCATCCTTGGTAACATGATAGTAAACTGATGAACTAAAGATCCTAAAGTGTGCCACATATGGTTTCTTACTTGAAAATAATTCTTCTGGTGTACTCATCCTGATAATTCTATGAGGACCCCTGTTCTATACATATACAACTGTGTTGCATGCTTCAACCTACAAGTGAAATTGTAGGCCCTGATCATCTAACATTTCCGGTGTAGCTCCTAAAATACTTATGTTCTTCCTTTCAGCCACCCCATTCTAATGTGGGTTATGGGGTGCTATTAATTCTCGTCGGATGCCTCATGATGCACAAAAATTCTTGAATTTATTTTACACATATTCTTCATTGTTATTGCTTCTGAGAGCTTTGACTTTCTTGCCAATATCTTTCTCAACAAGTGCTTTAAATTCACAAAATTTAGTGAATGTCTGATCTTTCTTCTGCATGAAGAAAATCCAACACTTACTAGAAAAATCATCTACAAATATTACTTAATACTTATGCTTGGTCATGGAGGCTATCGATAACGGTCCACACACATCTGAGTGAACTCTTTCAAGGATCGCTTGTGCTTGACTATCTTTATCATGAAAGGTAGCTTTGGTGTAATTCCCCAACCTCAATGTACACCCTTTGCATATGTCTCTCTACTGCATGATCTTCAAAGCTACGTGGTGCAAGTGACCCAATCTTCTATGCCACAACTCACTAATGTTTCAGACCTGCACCTTCTATACTTTTGTGCTAAAAGCAACACAATATTCTACATCCAATTTGTAGAGGTTCTTCACCCAAACCCCGATCTGCTTCACTTGTCTTGAGCCTAGGTGACGAAGGAAATCCTTTCCTTTGCTAAATATCACATCGTAGCCACGGTCCTCCAACATGGCGACTAAAACCAAATTTTTCTGCAAACCCAGAACATACATGAAATCTTTTAATGTGAGGAGAGAGCCATACTCCCTCTGAAAGGTAACAACACTGATGTCGGTCGTGCTATACCTCCCATCATCTCCCATTTCGATGTGCATCTAGAGGTCCTTCTCCTCCAAGTCACTGCAGAATTTTTTTTTTGCCAGTCATATGGAATGAGGCTCCACTATCCAGATACCACACACTAGCCATTATCGATGTCAACATGCAAGCGATGAGGGTGAAATCTAACTCAAATTGTGAAGCAATATCTTCACTTGCCACTCCTCCCGTGGGCTTCTTGTTAGCCTTCTTGTGTGGACACTTTGTGGCATAGTGTCCCAACTCGTGACAATGAAAACATTTAATCTTCGACATGTCCTTCTTCTTGCCACCTTGACTAGAATCTGATTTGGAATGGGATTACTTCCCTTTCCCTTTCTTTGTCTTTCCAGCTAAGGCACATTTCTCCTCATCATCCTGATTGGATGAGGATCCATATCTGGTGTTTCGTCGAATCTCTTCTTGCACCAAGTCAGACCACAGACGCTCCCACTCTGTTAGCTTCTCCCTCCCATTTACTGAGTCCTAGTAGTTGTGCCAGCGCTTGGGAAGGCCTAGAAGTGCTAGCCTATCCAAATTGTCTTCAGTGACTACCACACCAACACTTCCAAGATCATCCTGACATTGGGTGAACTTGGTCAAGCAATTTGGTATTGTGTCACCCTTCTCCATCTTGATTTTCCTGAGCTTGTCCTTCAGTGCCAACTTCTTGTGGTCAATGTTGTTTTGAAACATGTCTATCAAGGCCTTCCACATTGCATATGGAGTCTCCTTAATGTGGAGGTTCGAGACAATATGATCTTGAACTCCTTCTAAGACAATCCTTCTCACCTTTGCAACACATTTTCTCCACTCTGTCAGGTCTTGAGCATCACTTGGCTTAGGAATAACTTTTTCTATGAATTACTTAAGCCCGTTGGATTCCAACACTACCTCCATCCTGTCCTTCAAAGAAATATAGTTTGAACTACCCTCAAGGGCACATTCGAGTCTCAATCCATAGAACGAAATGCTGTTGACTTTGAAGAATGATACTACAAATTTGATTTCACCTACAAAATACAAAATCGTATTCCCCTCTTCTATAGTGATTTCAACTCTTATACCATGTAGAAATTCCTTGTAGATTCAAACTCCTAATTGTAATTTACTAAAATAATATACTTAAATCTACTTTACTCATCAACCGAAACAATTAAACGATTGCGAAATCATGAATCATACAAGAGAAAGAATTCAATCAACACATCACAAAATGATTTCTTGGGGAAAGCCATAGCTAAAAATCCCTGCTATCTGTATATTGCATTAGTCAGAAAATATGAGAATTACAATGCTTTTCTCAAGCTCGAGCAACCTCTGCACTGTCTCTATTTGTCTCACAACTTCCTAGACAAGCCCAGGCCAATACCTAACCAATTTTCTTCCTGTCCAATTCCCTGTTTCCTTTCATTTTTCCTGAAGGAATTAAACCCCTATTAGTTAGGGAAATTCCTCAATTGGAATTGCACAATCGTTATAGGCTTTCCTTTGACTGCATGCACCATTTGTACAATTGAAATGATTATACAACTGATAGTACATTGTCCCTGAACTCCAATCTCAATTAGGTCTTTCTCAGATCTAACATGCATGAGTTATTTATGAGTGAATCATCAGTTTACTGGTTGATCACTATAGGCACCACCACACTCCACTGCAGGCACCACCACACTACTAGACCTCCCACTAGTTCCTCCAACAATTGGAACTAGTTTAACTGACTTTAACTCAGTTAAAACTGAATTAATTAATTACAACTCAACATAAGCTCAACCAGGGATCTTTTAATGTAGGAGACACTCTACATCAATCAATTTAGACTCTCAACTCGAATTAATTGAGCCAACTAAATGAAATTAAATTAGTTAACTAATACAAGTTGTCATGAGATGTGGAATTACAATTTTATTCCCAATTTAATTCAAGGACAAAATTAAATTAGGATATTATTGTTGCATTTTCAACAAAGGAAATCATTTTTTAAAAAATCTGGCACTTGCAGAGAATATATTTTTTTGAAAATTGTTACAGGTGTGAGTGTTGAACATAAGAGACAAAATGTTAGCCAAAAAAGGGTGTGTTTTTTCTTATGCAAGTAAGAATGCACATGCTTAAATAGCGCGTATGTTCCTACTCCAATGTCTAGTCTTATGCGAGAATGAAGAGAGAAAATGATGTCAAAAAAAAAGGTAAGAAAGTGCATTCAATAATTATTCAAATTTAAATAGGAACACAACAAATTACAGATATAACCATAAATACAAATATGCAATAGAAATAACACTTCATTTAATTAATATCAAACACTGAAATATGTTTACAAACACAATGGAAATAAGGCTAGCTCGGGCGTTGGTACCTTATCTCTAAGAAGATATGTGGCAGCTACATGCCTCCGAACTATGTTACAATGAGGCTCAATGACCTATTTATTATTGAAAAACATGAGAAAACCCTAACCCCAGGAGATGTA
The DNA here is from genome assembly GCA_031772625.1 of Pinus tabuliformis. Lineage (NCBI taxonomy): Eukaryota > Viridiplantae > Streptophyta > Pinopsida > Pinales > Pinaceae > Pinus > Pinus tabuliformis. The sequence goes on from CM062816.1 coordinate 834,478,320, forward strand.
TCGCCAAGAGTTTGTCGGCCCCGTTGGGGTTAGTTAGGCAACCAGCTTCCCTGGGGTCATAACTTTGTCATATTATCTTTGTTTGGCACATACGATACATTTTTGGAAAGGTCTCTCTAAGTACTACAAGTTTTTCCACGGGCATGGGTTTGTAGCGGGCCTAAAAAAACATCGTTTAGGGGGTCAAAATTGCTCTGGAAGTTCGGGACCCGAAAAACTGCTAAAAATAGTAAATGCTGAAATAAATAAGGAAACAAATGAAACCGACTGGAGGTCAAAGTGGAATAGGTGGGTGGTCACCAATATCCACCTAGATCATTCCTTCCCCCTTAGGAAGAAATGTGTTGGGTTGTTTTATATTCTTTCCACGACTAGTTCTCGTGTGGGGGGGTATCCTCCCTTATGCGTTGCGTCATGTACTTCTGGGGGGTCACAAGGGGGGTGGCTACCACCCTTGTCAAGGGGTAAGAAGGGGGGTGGTAGCCCCCCTGCACAGGGTCTGGGGTAGCGCCCCGAGAATTTTTTTTTTGGACCCTATATTAGATGAGCAGACCTACCTAAGGTTTTGTGCATGGATTTCTGACATCGTTTTGGGCATGATGGTTTTCGGTCCATGGTATTATGTAGATCCGGTCAAGGGAACTACAATTATGTTCTAATTCAGGGTTAATGGATTAGGGTTTATGGATGCTTCGGTATGTATATATGTATTGTAACATTGAAAGGAACATAATGAAAAATCATTCTAGTAGTCCCGGTTTTGGGATCTAGGGGAAAATCTCTGTGCATATCTGTTTTATGTTTTATGCTCTCGCCATTGTTTATTTTTTGTTTTTAGAATTCATATGCAGGTAATTTTTGTACGGGGTTAAAACCTACATTTGGTATCAGAGTAGTTTTGGCTTCAAGGGGACGCCTTTGCCGTTGAGGGGTTTTGCTCGGGCTTGTGGTAGACCCTATTCAGTGGGAGATCTGTGGGATCGATTCTTGTGGCTGGTGAAAGAAGATGGTGAGCAGTGGAAAGATAGAGATCGAGAAATTTAATGGTCAGAGTTTTGAGTTGTGGAAACTCAAGATGGAGGATCTGTTGGTGGATAAATATCAGTGGATCACAGTATATCTGGGTACTAAACCAACAGAAATGTCCGATGAAGACTGGAAGAAGTTGGATTAGAAGGCAAAAAGAACAATATGATTTTGTGTCTCAGATTCAGTATTACTGAATGTATCAAGGGAAGCTACGACAAAGGATTTGTGGGACAAGTTAGGGACTTTGTACCAATCTAAGTCTCTGGTGAATAAATTGTTCTTACAAAAAAAGCTATATAACATAAGGATGAAAGATGGAGACTCGGTGACAGAGAATCTGAACGCATTTAATACTATGGTAAGTCAACGATTATCTGTTGATATTAAAATTTCAGATGAAGATAAGTGCATCAGTTTGTTGTGTTCTCTACCAAATTTGTGGGATAGTCTAACTGTTGCAATAGGCACCAATGCAACTGCCTTGCAGTTTGATGAAATAGTATCATCCTTGCTGTTGGAGGAGATGAGACAGAAAAATATGGGGGCCTAGAATGGTGATGCCTTGTTTGTACGAGGACGGTCCCAGAACATAAACAAAAATAAGTCCTCGAGTGGGAGATCTAACTCTAGAGGGAGATCTAAATAGCTAGGAAACCTGTAAAGGTGTGTTGGAAATGCGGAAAGGAAGGGCACTACAAAAGGGATTGTATATATAAATCTCCTGAGAAAGGAAAGGGATCTAATGATGCTCCTTTTGCAGAGGCGAAAACCACCTCAGATGAAGGTGGGGATGTGTACTTGGCTTCTTCTCCAAGTACACATGTATATCATGAGGCATGGTTGATTGACTCAGGTGCATCCTTTCACTTCACTCCCCATAGAGATTGGTTCTGCGAGTATGAGAAATATGATGGTGGTGATGTCTTCTTAGGGGATGACAGGAAGGCTAGAATATTTGGTCACGAAAAAGTCAAGTTGAAGTTGCAAGGTAGAAGGATTAGAACACTTATAGGTGTTTTGCATATTCCTGCATTGGCAAGAAATCTGATTTCTGTAAGAAAGCTAGATGATGTAGGTGTAAAAATAGTGCTCAAGAAATATACCTGCAAGATGGTTCAGGGAGCACTGGTATTGATGTGGGGAGTTCGGATTGGAACTCTATACAAGCTTCAAGGTAGCACTGTTATTGATGGGTGCAATGGTTCTGTGGTTCTTGAAAGTCGAGCAAAAAATCTAGTGGTATCTAGAGAAAATACCATTCTATGGCATCAAAGGCTTGGACATATTGGAGAGAAGGGCCTTCAAATACTTCATGGTCAAGGTATGTCTAATAACTCTCTGGATTTTGATTTCTGTGAAAATTGTGTATATGGGAAGCAGAATCGGGTGAGTTTCCCCTCTGGTGGTAAGAGGGCAAAACATATATTAGAGCTTGTGCACATTGATATGTTTGGACCTGTGTCGGTTCCATCACTAGGTAAGTCTGTGTACTATGTATCATTTATAGATGAATTCTCAAAGAATACATGGATATATTTCCTCAAGAAGAAATATGAAGTCTTTGATAGGTTTAAAGAATTTAAGGCTCTGGTGGAAAACTAGATAGAGAAGAAGATAAAGGTGTTGAAGATAGATAATGGTGGAGAATTTTGCAAGAAGGAATTTGAAGAGTTCTATAAGAAGTGTGGTATAGCACGACATAAGACTACTCCATACACACCTCAAAAAAATGGAGTTGCAGAAAGAATGAACAAAATGTTGATGGAAAGGGAAAGAAGCATGCTCAGTGGTGTCGGGTTAGGACAAGAATTCCGGGTAGAGGTGATGGAGACTGCATGTTACCTGGTCAACAGATCACCTTCATCGGCGTTGGAGGATAAGACTCCACAAGAGGTATGGACTGGTAAGAAACCTTCTCTTTCACATTTGAGGGAATTTGGATGTGATGCATATGTACATGTTCCAAAGGAGAAAAGAAAAAAGTTGGATAGTAAATCTAAAAAGTAAAATCTTTATTGGGTATAACGATGGTTTAAAACGTTATAAGATTTGGAACCCAGTAACAAGGAAGGTTGTGTACAATCGAGATGTGGTGTTTAGAGAGGTGAAAGATGTTATTAAACATGAAGTCCTACCAAAGTAACCTGAGAAGATAATGTTTGAGCTAAAGGAAGAAGAATCAGACTCTACAGCAGAAGAGGAATCAGAAGATGAAGAGCCACAAACTCCGGTTGTGAGAAGATCAGTTCGAGAAAGAAGGCAGCCATAAAATTATAGTCCATCTGTTTTCTGTTCAAATTTTTCTTTATATATTACTGATGATTATCCCAAAACTGTGAAGGAAGCAGTAGATTCAGAGGATGACAAACTCTCGAAAGAGGCCATGGTTGATGAATTGGCATCTTTGCACAAAAATGAGGCTTGGGATATGGTGGCGTTGTCGGCTGATCGGAAACCCATTGGCAGCAAATGGGTGTTCAAGAAGGAGATGAATGAGAAAGGAAAGGTGGAGAAATACAAAGCTCGTCTGGTAGCAAAAGGTTATTCCCAGGTGCAGGGAATTGATTTTGGTGATATTTTTTCTTCTATTGCCAAGGTAGCTTTTATTAGATTACTTTTATCTATTATCGCTGCTTTTGATTTTGAGTTAGAACAAATGGATGTGAAGACAACATTTCTTCATGGGCATTTGGAAGAAGAGATCTACATGAAGCAACCTGAAGGCTTTGCGGTGAAGGGTAAGAAAGAATTGGTATGCAAGTTAAAAAAGTCTCTGTATGGGTTAAAACAAGTTGCCAAGGATGCGGTATCATAAATTTGATACATTTATACGGGGACTTGGCTTCACCAGAAGCAAAGCAGATCACTGTGTGTATTTTAAATTAATTAGTAACCGTGTTATTTATCTGGTCTTATATGTGGATGATATGTTGCTGGTTGGAAATGACAAAGAAATTATTTAAGATTTGAAGACCCAATTGTCCTCCAAATTCGACATGAAAGATCTTGGTGTTGCAAACTATATTTTGGGCATGGAAATTAAACAAGATCGGGAAAAGAGGAAGCTCTGGTTAAACCAGAGGAAGTATGTCGAGACAATACTGTAGAGGATTAATATGCATGATAGTAAACCAATGAAGGTTCCTATTCCTGTAGGAGTAAATTTATCTGCTAAATAATGTCCCAAGACACAAGAAGCAGAAGAGGACATGTCCCATGTTCCATATGTAAGTGTAGTCGGTATCTTGATGTATGAAATGGTCTATACTATACCAGAAATTGCACATGCAGTGGGAGTATTGAGCATCTTTGTGTCAAAACTAGGAAAGGAGCATTGGACAACAGTGAAGCGGGTATTCAGGTATTTGCGTGGCACTAGTAATTATGGTTTGTGCTACTAAGGAAGACTAGGACTAGACAAAGTTTTGGATATCCGTAGCTTTGTTGATACAGACTGGGCTGGAGATCTGGATTAGAGAAGATCTACAAGTGGGTATGTGTTTAACCTATTTGGAGGTGCAGTCAGTTGGATGAGTAGGAGACAATCTATAGTGGAACTTTCAACTACAGAGGCATAATACATGGAATCCACTCATGCAAGAGAGGAAGCAGTTTGGTTGTAGAGATTGTGCTCAAGTATGGGGTTAGTACAACAAGCTATAAGGATAGACTGTGACAACCAAAGTGAAATTTTCTTGGAAAAGAACCCTACTTATCATTCAAATACAAAGCACATCAATGTTTAGTCTCACTTTGTGAGGGATATGGTTGAAGACAAAAAGGTGTTGCTGGTAAAGGTGGACACTTTGAAGAACACTGCAGATGCATTGACAAAGTCTGTGAGCACTGAGAAGTTCTCTTGGTGTAGAGAAACAATGGGCGTTGTAGGATTGGATCAATGACTAAGCTCTCCTGTGGAAAGAAAACAAGTGGGAGAATGTTGGGTTGTGTTATATTCTTTCCATGACTAATCCTCGTGCGGGGGGGTTACAGGGGGGACAGAAGCCCCCCCATGTACGTTGTGTCGGGTGCTGCCGGGGGGTCACAGGGGGGGTGGCTACCCCCCTTGTCAGGGCGTATGTAGGGGTATAGTAGCCCACCTGCGTGGGGTCCGGGGCAGCGCCCTTGATTTTTTTTTTGGACCCTATATTAGGTGGGCAAACCTATGGTTTTGGGCACGATGGTTTTTAGTGCATGGTATTATGTAGATCCGGTCAAGGGAACTACGGTTATGTTATAATATAGGGTTAATGGATTGGGGTTTATAGATGCTTCGACATGTATATATATGTATTGTAACATTGAAGTGGACATAATTAAAAATCAATCTGGTAGTCCCAGTTTTGAGATCCAGGGGAAAATATCTGTGTATATATGTTTTATGTTTTATGCTCTCACCATTGTTTATTTTCTATTTTTAGAATTCGTATGCAGGTAATTTTTGTACAGGGTTAAAACCTACAAAATGGTCCCCATTGTGTGCAGAGCATCCTTGAGATGAGGAAATTTCTGCTGAACCTGGTCCCTGGTGAGCCACTTTCCTTGGTGTAGGAGTTGGCCAACTTTGACAACCCGATATAGTTGGATCTTCTACTGATGAGTGTTCTTGACTTGTGTGTCCATAATCCAATCAGTTGTGGCATGTTCCATGCAATCTGGGTTTAACTCTATTAGTGTGAGCTATTTTAGAATGTCTGATGTGTCCAACAATGGTGGGAAGTATGACCAAAGGCGATCCACATTGAACACTAGGTGCAGGCCAAGGAATGGGGGGAATGCTAAGCTCAAAAGCATTGTCTCCCACAACCTTAGTAATGGTGTAAGGACCATATCAGAGTGGTCTGATCTTCCGAAGGGCTCTGGTAAGGTGTTCTTTATTCAAATGCAACTAGGCTTTTTCGCCCACTTGAAATTTGTGTGGCACTCAATGCTGATCATGTCGCTACTTGTACTTTGGATTTGACTTCTCCAAGATGTCGTGAACCTACTGGAGGATATGTTGGATGCGTTCAATAAATCTAGTCACTTTATTAGCCTTAGACAATGCATGTGTGGATTATGTCTGTGTAGTCGCATGAGGCATGGAGAGCTCTATTATAATTGTGCTGCACATATGGAAGACTCTCATCCTAGGTTAGAGGATGCATGGAGTTGTACATGCGAAGTATGTGCACTATCATCCTATTGACGACCTCTGTTTGGCCATCAGTTTGGAGATGGAAGGAAACTAACTTGGTGTGCTTGGTGTTCAATAGTGTCCAGAGGCTTGACTAGAAGGTGCTCAGGAACCTGCTATCCCGATTTGATATAATGTACTGCGATATCCCAAAATGTACCCATACTCGTTCAAAGAAGAGATTGGCAGTGTCCTCTGTGGTGATACTCTTCTTGCAGGTCATCAATATAGTCATCTTAGAAAATATATCCACGACAATGAATACACAGTCATTACCATGCTTGGTAGAAGGGAGGCTAGACATATATTCAATAGAGATGGATTCCCACGGCTGGCTGGGAGTAGGCAGAGGAGTGTACAGGCCTTGCTTCTTTATAGTTGGCTTAGCAATGGCGCAAGCAGTGTAGGATTTGATACATTTCCCTACATCCATTTAGAGTTTGTGCCAATAAAATTATTTTTGTAGTACAACCACAGTTTTCTCCACACCAAAGTGTCTTGCGACCCAAATGTAGTGCGCCTCCCAAATCAGCTTGACACACTCACTTAAAGGAACACAAAGGTGGCCCAGGTAGCATAATAATGCATCCTGGAGGTGGAAGTCAGGAACTTACTTTCCATCTACTAGCATCTGGTATGTGGAGGCCTAACTCTGGATCATTTTTGTATAATTGTGGTCATCCATAGGTCTCATGACCACAAGAGTTGAAAATAGTAGTCAGTGCTACAACTGGGGGCCGGTTGAGGTAGTCTACAACATGATTGGTGCTTCCCTTTTTGTATTTAATGTTTAAGTGAAATTGTTGCAGATATGTAGAACACTTCTGATGGTGATCATTTTTCAACTTCCTCTGCGTCTGTATAAACTAAATAGGTCGGTGATCAGTGTGGATGGCTGTCTCCTTCCCCAGAATGTAGTGCTTCCACTATCGAGAAGCCTGCACAATGGAATACATCTCTTTATCATAGGCGGGTTACTTTCGAATTGTATCAGAAAGTGTCTCACTACGATAGGCCACTGGATGCCCATGTTGGGTGAGGACTGCACCAATAGCATAGTCTGAGGTGTCTGTCTTGATTTCAAATGGTTGTTGCAGGTCTACCAAAGTGAGTACCAATGCAGAGTAGAAGCGACGCTTCAACTCAACGAATGCCTTCTGTTGGGACTCAGACCAGGAAAACGTTTCTTTCACCCTGCCCTTAGTAATCTGACTCAAAGGCCAAGTAATATGGGAGAATCCAAATACGAACCTTTGATAAAAACTTGCAAGGCCCAAAAATATGCGAAGCTCCATTAGAGTGGTCAGGGCTGGCAAATCTCGAATGACTTGGATTTTAGTCAGGTCCACATGCACGCCACACTCTTCTATGATGTAACCCAAGTATTGGACCCGAATCATGCCAAGGTGCATTTCTCCAAGTTGGCACACAGTTTATGTTGCCGAAGGGTTTGAAGGAATTGCTGAATGTGTTACAAGTGTTCTTCCCAACTCTTGTTGAAGATGAGGATGTCGTTCAGATAAACCACCACAAACGAGTTGGTGAAGGGCCACAATATTTCATCCATTAACCTCATAAAAGTAGCAGGGTTATTTGTCAACCCAAAGGGCATAACTAACCATTCGAAAAGGCCTTCCTTAGATTTAAAGGCGGTCTTCCATACGTCTATGGGCTCTATTGGAACCTGGTGGTAACCACACTTCAGATCAATCTTGGTGAAATACTTGGCCCCCTTGAGTTGGTCCAGTAGGTCATCAATCTGTGGGATTGGATACCTGTTCCTAACAATGATGTTGTTTAATGCTCGATAATCAATGCAGAGCCTCCAGGTCCCATCCTTCTTCTGTTCAAGTACAATCTGTCTCCCAAAATATGAGGAACTTGGTCAGATGTTCCCTTTTTACAGCAACTCCTAGATTTTCCGCTTGATCTCTTCATTTTCGAGAATGGAGCGATGATATATTAGCCTATTTGGTAGAGATGCTACGGGAGTCAGATCGATTGAATTATTGACCTGACAATGCAAGGGTACCCCTGTGGGTGAGGAGAAGATGTCCCTATATTCTTCCACAATAGTATCCACCTGCTTCTGCTGCTTGGAGGAACCCTTCCCGGGGGCCATGGATGTGGCCACGAGCTTCCCCTTACTTTTAGAGAGAATAAAAAAGTAAACAAATTTCCCAGTCTGGGAGATGACCTTACTGCATTTCTTAGCAGAGATCAAAGAGATGGCAGTAGGTGGGGATACCTCCAGTATCCTGTATAAATTAGTACCCAAAGAAATAATAACATAGCGAGCTCTAGACTCATATATAGCATGAACTTCCATAAGTATGGTTGTCCTAATAATACATCACAAACTTCAAGAGGAGAGACATCACACAGTACCTCATCCGTGAAGGGCTTGATGCTATAGGGAAGGTGACACTGTTGGTTGACGTGGAGATCTCTTCCTTGGTGGAGCCACCTAATGGTGTATGATTGTGGATGCATTGTAGTCGGTAGGCCCAACCACTTCATGACCTATGATAAAATGAGGTTCTTTTGGCTCCCACTGTCGACAATGAACTACAACAGAGAACCCTTCACCCACATCTGTGAGTGGAATAGGAACCCCCCCCCCCCCCCCCCCCCTTCTGTATCTTTAGGATCAATCTTATGGATCTTGGTGGTGGCCATAGTGGCATTGGGCTCCATGTTAATGATCTACTTCCCTTTGTCATTCCCCTTATTGAGTTCTGACTCAGAGTCAGAACATGCATTGGAATCAGAAACCTTTAGCTTGGCTACCATTGACTTCTTGACCCGACACTCACTTGTGTTGTGAGTGGAGCTCTTATGGAACTCACATCACTTTCTCATGTCCTTCTTTGTCTTCGTGGTGTTTTTCTTTTCTTGCGGATTCGGCGGGTTATCTTGGGTTGATTCGCCTTGGATTTTCCCTTTGCTCTATGGTTTGGGGATGCCTTTCCCTTGCTTCAGATTCACAGATCCAAAGTATCACTTTTTCTATTTAAGCTTTTGCTCAATATTGATAGTGTATCGGTACGTCGTGCTGAGCGAGGAGATGTCTAGGAACTCCATCTCATCCTGGATGTACTTGTGAAGGTAGCTGCGGTAGTTGAGTACCAAATGTTTCTTAGAGTCCTTGATACCCGACTTTGCACGAAGGGTATGAAAAACATTGGTAAAATCTGGCATGTCTTGGTCCCATAGAAAATTTTAGGGGCGAATGTTCGCCCTTTGGCGAAATTAAGGGGTTTTAAATTTTTAGTGGGCGAATATTTTGTTTCATAGCACATTTTTACAAATCACCTCAAATAGCCCACCTTATTTTAAGGGAGAGGGTAAAAATGTTAAATTTAGCCCTTGAAACTAGGAGTTACAACCTTCCATTCGCTCATTTTCAAGAATAGGTTTTATTTAAGTGAATCCATTCGCCCATTTTCAATAATAGGTTTTATTTAAGCGAATTCTATGGGCCAAACACCATATTTATAAAAGAGGTATGGTAAATTAATAAAAATACAAATAAATGAGAGGTATGGTAAATAAATAAAACATTTTTTATATTTACTCCATAAGTCACCTTATATACATGCAAGGGTGTAAACAAATAAAAATATAAGTAAAGTGGAGGTATGGTAAATAAATAAAACATCTTTTTATACCTACTCGAAAGGTATGGTAAATAAATAAAAATTTAAATAAACTAGATGTATGGTAAATAAATAAAACCTCTTTTTATATTTAGTCCTTAACCCTCGTTCTATTTATGAAGGCTCAAGAAAGAGGTTTTATTTAAGTGAATCCTATGGGCCAAATACCATATTTGTAAAAGAGGTATGGTAAATTAATAAAAATATAAATAAACAGAGGTATGGTAAACAAATAAAACATTTTTTTTATATTTACTCCATAAGTCACCTGATATTTACGAACACTAAAATAATGCATCATATTTAGGTGAAACCTATGGGCAAAATACTATGGGACAAATACCATGGACTAGATTGTTATTAATACCATGCAAAAAAACATTATTAACCCTAATATTATTATTAATAAAAATAAAAATGGCACATGGTATTGACCCATGGTATTCACCAAAATGGCACATGGTATTGATCCATGGTATTCACCTGGAATGTAGCCTATTTAAATGGGGGAATTAAACCAGCATAGATCCATCTTTACTCGGATCTACTAATCCTCGAGAGGTATCAAATATCGTGATATGCAAACTAGCATAGAGTGAAAAAATATTTGATCCCTCTCGGGGCTTGGTTAAAATAAAAAATAAAATAAAATTCAACTATTAATTTTATTAATTTTTATAAATTACTAATAGTAATTTTTAAGCTCCAGGTTTATGATAACCCATTGTATTGACCCATGGTAATACCATGGTATTCATGTGAGCATAGACTATTTAAAGGGGAAATTCTATCATCTTAGATCCATCTTAATTATGGGTCTACCAAGTGCTCAGAGGGATAAATAGATTTCATCCCCCTAAGAGTGGTAGATGTGGAGTTAAGATGGATATAGGTTGGTTTTTATGATAATGAAGATATTAACTAGACTTAGGAAATTATATTGTAAAAACATCTTAAGGTGAATGGTTAAAGCATAGACATTGGAGAACAAATCCAGGGGTAAAAGGAATGGATTGATTGCACTAGTCATCCTTCTATAACTTTCCAACATATGTTGGAGTAAACAGATTGTAATTTGGGTAAATTTTCTAACTGCAAACAGGAACATACTTGTGTATTGGCAGGGTGGTTACGAGGTCCCTAGAAGTGATGAGTTTTAATTTTTCTTGGTTTTATATATAGTATTAGGTTTTTTCTCATGCTTTCTGTGAATGACACGGGTGAATTTTATACTACACTTACTAGGTTATCGATATGTAATTTCAGTATTTGATTTCAAAAGATATTTTAAAGAAGTGCAATGATTTCATTTGTGTATTCAATAAACATAATATTCTAATGGAATTCTGCATTTGAGGTTTACCTATATAGATTCCATGGAGAAGTGTTAGTGGTGTGACATCAATTGTCCTCAAGCAGAGGCTTTAGTTTTACTCTTTTTGGAAGAAAATACTTTCCTCCAACATTTTTGAGTTCGATGAAAAATTTGAAAGTCCTAATAGTATTCAATTATGGGTTAAAGAGATCCACATTGAATGATCTATCAGCCTTATCTTCACTTAGTTTAAGACTATTCACTTGGAGAGCTGCATGTGCCCCCACTTCAAGAGCATAGTAAAGTCATGTAGAACTTAGAGAAGCTATCTTTAAGCTTTTAGTGAAGAATGGAAAAATGCCTGGGTTCAATAACAACCAGTTGAGCATTAAGCTTCCAATAATGCTAGATTTTAACCTGGAGCACTTTTGTGATTTGGAGGAGATGCCCCCTCGTATTTGTGACACATCTTTAGTTGTGAATTGGACTATTACTAACTGTCATTTCCTTCGAAAGTTACCTGATGACTTGGGGAACCTCAACGCTTTAAGAATGTTAAGGAAGGAAAGAAAGTACATTATGCTAAGTTCTCTTATGCTTTTCAAGTTTTTCTTGGATATCTACAACGTTTCAGGTAGGAAAGTACATTCTGTTAATGAAAATTTGTCTTGATAGAAAGGCCCAATTTCAAATTCTAATGCTTTCAAAAAACATTGTATAACTGGTGTTTCTAAAATGAAAGCATATTTTTTCAATTTAAGTATCATGATCCCATATTCCAACTTATTTTTCAGTAACCCATTAGGCTTTGTAGCTTTGAATAAATCCATGTCTTTTGATAAGATCCTCTTCCAAATTAGAATGCAGTTTCCTTTTGGCAATAACCACATACAATGTCTTGATTTTGTTATTGAGAAAATAGAGGTTGTGAAACAAGCTTGTGCCATACAAGGACTTGATTCATTGATTATGTATCAATTATGGCTCTTGATGTAACAATGTCTTGATTTTGTTGCTTGAAAATAGAGGTTACACTTTACTATTTCACAGAATTTCTTACAATCTTTCCATAAGTATTGATTTGTAATCTCAGTCACTGAGGGATGACAGTAATGACAAAGGTAATATTCCATGGTTTTAAGTTACCCTCTTACTAAATATTTAAATATATCACCACAATTTAACTGTTAGTTAAAGGAATTGTATTTGATTTGTAAACAATTCATTGCTTGATTTATAGATTTTGATTTTTTCCCTTTTTTATTTTTTTCTCAGATTTGGTATGAGATATCTTCCAATATTTGGTTTCCCTAGTTTCCCCACCATAGCTATGAGGTTCAGATGCTATCATTAAATATTATCAGAACGTTACAACTTTTCTAGTAAGTGTACTTTGAAACATTTTTGTTGCTTTTCCACGGTGTTAATGCAAATAAGCACTACAACTAGTGCCATTATTTAGATTAAGTGCCGAAATCTAGGTGGTCTTGTAATGATGGAGTGATTTTTTTCTAGCTACTAAGGCCATATGCATTTTTATCTCTTATTTTGTCCTGAGATATTCAAATTTAGAATAAGAATTGAGGTCTTGTTTCCACTGTAGATTGCAGTCAGTTTCTTGAACATAATATATAGTAGATTATATTTTACTAATCAACTGTGGATGTGATCCCTCGCAGGAAAGGAAATTCAAAGTGAATTTGATTTCACATTGATTTGTCAAAACATACACACAAGAAAGGAGATTCAAAGTGACAATGATTTCACACTGAGTTGTCAAAATGGAGGCAAGAGAAAAGGAAACTTTGTATTCAACAATGCTCTTAATTTCATATGTACATGCACAAACATATTAGCTGGAAAATATTGAAGGGTTGCCTAAGTAATATTTTCCATTCCATTACATTCTTTACAGCTTGTAAATAAATAACTCGGAACAATTCATTACACTACTTTTTATTCTTTATTAATCAATGGTTAAGATTTTGATATTGAACTGGCTAAGATTTTTCTTCCTTCTGTGAAATTTTGTTTTCTATAATACTTCTTTTCCATTCACTATGTATAGCATATAAAGTGTGTCTAATGGAGTAGGAAGATTGGAAAGTCTTGTGATCCTTGAACTATGTTACAAGGCAGAAACCCAACGGGGTAGGGTAGGTGCATCCCCACAAAGGGGTCACAAATACCAAAGTTGGTATTGGCTAGTGCCTTGAGCTAGAAAATTTCCTTTACCCTTGTATTAACAGTGAATCCGGAGAGGATTCTAATATTATCTTTATAAGATTTATATTAGTTAATATTGATGAATAAAATTCATGAGACATGAGCTAGGATGTCCTTGCAAGGTGGTTGTTGATTATTGGAAGCTATGATGACCATTATGTCAGGCTAGGTGGTCGCACTCCCTTGATCGTGAGCACGATTGTGATCAAGATGGAAGACTTCATAGTCTGGATTGATTTTTTAGCAGTGATAATTAGTGGGCTCATTCACAAAAGCTTCTATTTCACTAATCCTTTCTATAGAGTTTTCAGATTCAATTTCCAAAGGTTTTAATTACACTATAGAGTTGAGTTCTGAGAGAGTTGTGATTCACAGTGTTAAGTATAACAGCTATGACACTTGAATGAAGACAAGCATAGTAGATGTATCAGACTCTGTTATAAGCTTACCTGCATATTATAAGGGACTTGGTTGGATTTTTTATAATTTTATAAACAAGTTCCATTTCGTGGAAATGTGAAAAAAACAGTGGTATTGCCACCATGTGGCTCTTGTCATATATGGTTTTATACTTTTTCAAAAAATTCTCTAAGAGTTCACAATGCTAAGATTCACTAGGACCTTACAAAGTTTTATTATTTAGTGAAAGACTCACCAAGATCTTACAAGATTTTATAATTGAGTAAAATATTCGCCATGCCTGGTGAGAGATTCGCCAAAAAATTATATATACATATTATATTATTGATAAAATCGCCTTCCATTTTTCCTATATACCATGGAGATTCGACCATTTATTATACATATAAATTTAGGGGAGGTTCTGAAAATTTTCCCTACTTGGTCCCTTCCCTGTCGCAGTGTGGTCCACTTTAGTATTTATCCTCATAGCTCCCAACAGGGTAGTACTACTATTTGATGGCATCCCAAAATGAATCCCAAGTGGGTGTTCCCGAAAATAGTGAGGGTGTACTTTCACCCTTCTGCTCACAGTAGGATTCCCACCAGTCCTTGATGTGGGGGGTAGCTTTGAGAAGAGAAAAAGTAATCTTTTCCTGGATGGAAAAATCATGAATGCAAAAATATCCTTCTGGCAAATTTAACCATTTATCTATGGTGTCTGCATCTATCTAACCCTAAAATATGGGAATGCCAAAGTTAAATTGTACCTTAAAGGGTGTGGCGCTTCAAGAATAGCTACTGGAAGTAGATGTGTCACCCTTGGGTAGCCGCTAAAGGATCTGGGAAAATTTGTCCATCATCATGTTCCTTTGTCACTCGAGGGTTTCTTCTAGTAAGATTTTGAAAGGATCTCCTGTTGCCTCATCTTTATTTTCTTTTGTCATGGGAGGCTACCGAGATTTGCGAGTCCGGTCTTACAAAGGTTCGACCAGTTCAAGCCCTAACTCCTTATATCTCGACCTCATTGGGGACATGAAAATAAAAACAGAGAAAGAGCAGATCGCTCTAATACCACTGATCTGAATTTAAACAGGAACACAAAAAATTATAGATATAACCATAAATACAAAGATGTAGCAGAAATAACACTTCATTTCATTTATACCAAATACTGAAATATTTTACAAACAAAATGGAAATAAGACTAGCTCGAGCGATGGTATCTTATCTCTGAGAAGAGATGTGGCAGCTACATGCCTCTGAACCGTGTTACAATGAGGCTCAAGGGCCTATTTATTATTAAAAACATGAGAAAACCCTAAACAACCAAAACCCTAACCCCAAGAGATGTAACGCCAAGAGTTTGTGGGCCCCGTTGGGGTTAGTTGGGCAACGAACTTCCCGGGGTCATAACTTGGTCATATTATCTCCGTTTGGTGTGTACGATACCTTGTTGGAAAGGCCTCTCTGAGTACTGAATATTTTGCCACATGCCCCTGCCTATCGCTATGGGCCTACAACAGACCTTAAAAAATACCATTTAGGGGGTAAAAACCCAAAAAACTACTAAAAATAGTAAATGCTGAAATAAACAAGGAAACAAATGAAACCGATTAGAGGTCTAGGTGGAATATGTGGGTGGCCACCAATTAATAACTCACGTGCATTGCTGCTCCACTCTCTTGGGAGAAGGAAGAGACAGATGGATGGGAGGAATAAGGAGAGAGAGATGGGGGATTAGAGAGAGAGAAGGATATATGGAAAGAGAGAGACTATAAAGGGATAGGGAAAGGGGGAGAGAGAGTAGGTGATGGGGAAATTAAAAGAGAGTGGAGGGAATAGGAAAAGGAAGAGAGAGATTAAAGGAAGGATGAGGAGAGAAGGTTATTTAGAAATATATAGGGAAAAGGGGTAACAAGAGAGGGTATCATAGTGAGTGAGATAGAGAGAAAGGGATTGGGAAAGAGAAGGGTTGAGGGAGAAAATGATAGGGTGAGAGAGAGAGAGAGGGTAATGGTTGGGGGGAGGGTGAGAGAGAGAAATATGAGGAAATGTGGAAATTGGTAGAGAGATAGAAATAGAGAGACATAGGGAGAAAGAAGAGGGAGAACGATAGTGGAAGACATAGGGAGAGAGAAAGAAAGGGATAAGGAGAGACATAAATGGAGGTATAAGGTGAAGGGAGGGAGATATAAGGAGAGATATAGAAAGGGGTATGGAAATGGGTGGGGAGAGGTGTAATTAGGGAAGGGGAAAGAGAGATGAAGGGATAGGGAGAGAGAGAAAAGGAGGGATGGGGAGAGGGAGGGAGTGAGAGATAGGGATAAGGAAACGAAGATAGAGGGAAAAAATGGGGGTTAGAGAGAGAATGTATGTTAGAGGCGGGGGGGAGTTAGTTAGAGAGTGTGTGTTAGAGAGAGAGAGAGAGAGAGAGAGAGAGAGAGAGAGAATAATGGGGAAAGGAAGGTAGCTGGGGGAAGTATGGAAAGGGATAGAGATATCAATTGAGGGATATGGAGAGGGAGAGAGATATAAAGAGATACAAAAAGGGGTAGAGAGAGGGAGTTTCAGGAAAACAAACCTAGAGAGAGGGGTATAGAATGGAGACATATTAAGAGAGAGAGAGAGAGAGAGAGAGAGTTATTATTTGTGTGCCTTTAAAATGATAATAAACCAATAATTATAGTCCACTTCAATGGGGTAACCTCCTTTTAAAATAAATGCAATGAACAAGACAATATTTGATGCTCCAAAGAGTGGGTCTCCTTAGTATATATATAGGATAAAAAGGGTACAATTATAATAAAATGGGACCATGAGGGGTTCTAGCCTACTAAAAATATAAAAATATAAATTTAATCACTCAATATCTAGGGCTTAATAAGGGGGTTTTAGGTTAACATGGGTATTATATAGGATTTAACATGCCCCTCTCCTTTAGAGAAGTGTTGCCCTCAACACTACTATATGTGGATGTTTCTGAATGAACAACTCATCTTTCCATGTCACATATTCCACAAGTAGGTTCTTCCATTTTTTGAGGTAGTCAATAATTTCTCAATTTCTTAGCTACTTAGTCCTTTTTTCCAAAAAAAATCTAGGTCTAGTATTATTTTCCCTTCTTCATTAATCTCTAATAGAATAGTTTTGACTGGGATATTATCACCAATTACATTATTTAAGCAAGAAACATGGAAGATTGGATGTACATGTGAAGATGGAGGTAGCTCCAATTTGTAAATGTTAAAGAGTGCAACTAGGGGCTAATTACCCTTCCTAGAAACCCTTTTATGAATAATATATATATATAATGAATAATTAACTAATAATTAGTGTTGAGGAGTCATGTCTCTAAGGACATGACCATTTGTTGAAAATACCTCATATTAATGTAAATAACATATTTAACATAAGTTACTACCACCATGATTTAAGCAAGTATTTACGTAAAAGATGGGATAAGGAAAAAGATGTAAATAAATATACTTACCATGACTTACTGCCCACCATTATTTATGGGTTCTTCAACACTTTAACAAATATGAGTAAAATTGTAAATGTGCAAGCTTACAAGAATTTAATTTACAAAGATACATGATCCAATTTATAAAGAGACACGTCTCTTGGGAATCTTGAGTATAAAATTCACTTGAAACTTTTTCATTTTAAACAACTTACTTATCATCTCATATCTTCTTATACTCATTGTTGATGTTCTATCTAAAATTATTTTAATGATGATCTAAAGTGAATGCTACTGAAGTTTTAATGTGATTTTTACTGGAATTTGAAGTAAAGTTGTTATTGAGCTAATAAGACATTGAAGTGAACATGAAAGCATAGAACATACTATTAAATTGAGAAGTAAACTATATTTGCAATCCTCTGAAACACCTTAAAGGGGCCATAATATCTCAGAGATAATTTATTGTCGTTATTTTGTTGCTTGAGGGACATCTATTTATATGGTTGTAGTTTCACAAATATCCAAATCCACACTTCAAATTCCCTTACACTGCGATGTTGATCTACTTGTTGTTTCATTC
Source organism: Pinus tabuliformis (assembly GCA_031772625.1). Classification (NCBI taxonomy): domain Eukaryota; kingdom Viridiplantae; phylum Streptophyta; class Pinopsida; order Pinales; family Pinaceae; genus Pinus; species Pinus tabuliformis. The sequence continues at coordinate 834,496,173 of CM062816.1, forward strand.
TATTTTGTGCCATAACCAAATTGTCCTTCAATAGTTTGAGAATCTCTTGTTGGTGTTGTATGTGGTCCTCTACTTATTGAGCCTTTATAATCCCTTTCAAGGGTGATGTGATGGATGGAGGATGATATCCATAAATGGTGGCATTTTTTTTTTATGAATTAAGGACGTGTTATACCACCATTAGGCCAAGGGAAACCATTTGACCCATTGTTTCTATTTATGAAATGTAAAGCAACGTAGGTATCCCTCTAAAAATTTATTCACAATCTCAATGTTCCCATTAGATTGAGGATAGTAAAATGGGTTGTGAGCCAATTGGGTACCCAAAAAAGAAAATAAACCAGTCCAAAATTTTTCTAGTGAAAATTGGATCTTTGTCACTTAGAATTGTTGAAAAGTGTAGCTAGGTTCGGTATTCATATGTACTCTTGATTCTTGTATAACGTAAAAAATGAAAAAGAGAATTATTATTATTATTATTGTAGTATGGGTTTCCTGCTCAAGGTTATTTTATTTTATGCCAAAGCACCCATTGAGTGCTTATAGGTTTTTTTATTGAGTCAAGAAGTCAAAGAGTCATTGCCATATGGAAAATACCCCATTGGGAATTTTTTTATGAAACCAGCTCACAAAAAGATAGCAGAGATAGATGAAACCTCCTTTACATTACACAAATGAACAATTCTTGGATGATTCAAATGAAAAAACCTCCTTTCTATATATAGGAGTCTAAGGGGTCCAATATAACCAAGCCGACCTAACAATAATAATATAAAGGCAAAAAAATAACAATAGAGGGATTCTATGGGGCACAATAATAAAAATATGGGGACAATATGGGAACAACAATAACAATAAAGGATACAACAACAATAGTAATTGGGGAATCACTAGTATTATAGGGACCCAGCATGCCCCTCTCCTTTAAAAAATTGTTGTCCTCAATGCTTAAGTAGTTCTGGATGCTTCTGTATAAAATTCTCATCCTCCCATGTGGAATCTTCAATGGGTAAGTTCTTCCACTTGATGAGATACTCTGAAATTTATCGATTTCGTAGCTATCATGTTCTTGTTTCTTTGATTGCTTCAAGTTCCAATATGATTTTTCCTTCCTCATCAAGTTCTGGAAATATTGTTTGAACTGGAATCTTGTCACCTATAACTTTCTTTAAGCATGAAACATGGAAAACTGGGTGCACTTGAGAAGCTTCAGGAAGCTCCAATTTGTATGCCATAGTACCTATCTTTTGAAACACCTTGTACAGACCATAATAATTTGGTGATAATTTATTATCCTTCTTAGCTTGCTTGAGGGACATTTGTTTATATGGTTATAGCCGTAGGAATACCCAATCACCTACATCAAAACTTCTTTCGCTGCATTGTTGATTTGCCTGCTGTTTCATTCTATTTTGCGCCAAGGTGAGGTTATCCTTTAAGAGTTGGAGAAATTGCTGTTGATGCTCGATGTGATCTTCCACTGCTTGAACCTTAGAATTTTCTCTTAAATATGATGTGATGGATGGTGTATGATATCCATAAAGTTCCATAAATGGGGTCATTTTTGTTGCAGTATGGAAGGAAGTGTTATACCACCATTCAGCCAGAGGCAGCCATTTGACCCATTGTACCTGTTTATCAAATACAAAGCAACAAAGATATCCTTCCAAACATTTGTTTACTATATCAGTTTGCCCATCAGATTGAGGATGATAATGTGAGCTATGAGTTAGTTGAGTACCAAGACAAGAAAATAATTCTGTCCAAAAATTTCCAGCGAAAATGGGATCTCTGTTAATTACAATAATCTTTGGGTTTCCATGTAGCTTTTGAATTGGTTCCGTAAATGCAGTAGAAATTGTACTCGCTTTAAATGGATGAGATAATGCACAAAAGTGTACATAATTGGTAAGTCTGTCAACTACCACCATGATAACACTGTTTCCTTCGGACTTGGGTAAACCTGTGATAAAATCCATTGAAACCTCCTCCCAATGTTGGCTTGGAATGGATAAAGGTTGTAATAGTCCTGGGGTCTTAATTGTTTCAACTTTATTTTGTTGGAAAACTAAATATTCCGCCACAAACTTTTGAATATCCGATTTAAGGCCATCCCAAAAAAAATTCCTTCTTAACCATGTGGTAGGTTTTTAGAAATCTTGAGTGCCTTCCTAAGGGAGAGGTGTGCAATTCCCTAAGAATCTTTTGTTTAAGTTGGGAATTCTTACATAGGTATAACCGATCCTTGTACCATAACGAATCATTTTTCCAGTTAAATGTATCATATGTATTGGGATCTTGTTGTATATTTTGAATGAGTGCCCACACTTCCTTGTCATTCTTCCATTCATGCCTTGCTTCATTTATCCAATCTGGTTGGATAGTAGAAATGGCGCAAAGAAATGCTTCCACATCCTCATCCTTTCTTGAGAGTGCATCTACCACAACATTTTGCTTCCCTTTTTTGTAGATGATTTCAAATTCATAACCCAACATATTTGTGACTCATTTTTTCTACTCTTCTAAAGATAATCTTTGTTCTAAAAGGTATTTAAGACTACATGATCTGTTTTTACCTTGAAGTGTCTTCCCATTAGGTAGGGTCGCCATTTCTTAAGTGCATGTAATATTGCCAACATTTCCTTCTCATAAATAGCTTTGTGTAAATAATTTCCTTTGATTGGATGACTTTCGAAAGCAATGGGTCTTTCTTCTTGCATTAAAACAACACCAATTCCATTTCCTGAGGCATCACATTCCACAATAAAGGTTTTGTGAAGTCCAGTGTAGCTAAGACTGGTGCTTGGCACATTGCCTCTTTAAGATGTTCAAAGGCCTTCGTTGTTTTTGGAGGCCATGAAAATTCATCTTTCTTCAATAATGTTGTTAGAGGCGTTGCTATCCTCCCATAATTCTTAACAAACTTGCAATAATACCCTATCAACCTGAGAAATCCTCGTAGATGCTTTATGGATGTGGGGATTTTCCATTCCTTATTGGTTTTAATTTTGCTAGGGTCTACCTTAACACCTTCATGAGATACAATATGACCCAAATATTCCACCTCTTGTACTCAAAGGAAACATTTGGAGATTTTTTCATATAATTGTTTCTCCTCTAATAGTTTGAGCACCATGTCAACATGTTGGACATGATCCTTCTAGGACTTGCTGTAGATTAGTATATCATCAAAAAATACTAACACAAATTTTCTAAGGAAGGGTTTGAAAATGGAATTCATCAAACCTTGAAATGTAGAAGGTGCATTAGTAAGTCCAAAAGGGATGACCAAAAGTTCATAATGACCCTCATGAGTTCTAAATGATGTTTTTGGAATGTCTTTAGTCTTCATTCTGATTTGATGATATCCTGAACGAAGATCCAACTTGGTGAAGTAAATTGATCCATGTAATTCATCCAATAATTCATTAATGATAGGAATGGGAAATTTATCTTTAATAGTGAGCTTTTTGAGCTCCCTATAATCTAGACACATGCGCCATGAGCCATCCTTCTTATGAACCAATACTACTGGAGTAGAGAAAGAACTTTGACTAGGTTGAATTATACCAACCTCTAGCATTTCTGCAACCATACGTTCAATTTCACTCTTTTGGACATAGGGATATCTGTAAGGCCTGATGTTTGGAGGAACACTTCCTGGAATCAAATTAATAGCATGATCATGATCATAAATAGGTGGGAGACCTTTGGGAGTCTCAAATACCTTGGAATGATTGTCCAAGACTTTTTGGAGATCTCAAGAAATGGATGATTTCGATGTGGGAACTTCTAGTGAACATACTTGTGCAATTATGCCTCGTTGTTCTTTCTTTAGAAGCTTTGTCATTCCGTTAGAGTTGATTATCTTTCCCGGTTTCCCTGCAATACCCCTTAATTCTACTTCCTTTCCTTCTGAAGAGAATTTCATGAAAAGTTTTTGAAAATTAAAAGCTATTGTACCCAAGGATTCTAGCCATTGGACTCCTAGTACAACATCAACACCACCCATTGGAATGGAAAGCATTGGGATATTAAATACATATTCTCCCATGGATAGCTTGATATTATGACACTTTCCTGCGCAATTTATGGTTCCTTCACTTGAAACCATCACTTGACACTCTGGTGCTAGATATAGGAAGCAATTCAATTACTTGGCTATCTTATAATGAATAAAATTATGGTTACTTCCTGAATCAATCAACACTATTACCTTTTTCTTTTTGATATGCCCTTCTATCTTGATAGTTTGAGGAGTGGTAATTCCAACCAGTCCATTACAAGATATGGTCGGATTCATTTCTTATTTTTCTATGGTTTGTTCCTAGTGTATATCTTTTTCTTTTGACATTTCTTGTTCCTTTTCTTCCTCCTGTTCACAATCTATGTAAAATAATTTCTTCTATGCACACTTATGACCTTTAGTGTATTTTCTATCACAACTGTAACAAAGCCTTTTTGCTCTTTTTTCTTCCAATTGTTGTGGTGTCAACCTTGTAGGTTGTGGATGGCTAGGGGCAGTAACACTTCCATCTTTATGATTGTAAGTGGTAGGCTTCCTTGTTGCCATAATTTTTCTTTCCATTTTTCTTGCCAACCTGAATTCCTTCTCCATTGAATATGGTTCCCAAAGGAAAACCTCATGTTGGATGCTATCTTTTAAACTCCCTATGAACACATCAATCCTATGCTCCTCTGGAATATCTTTTACCCTTATATTCAATTTTTGGAAGTCCTCAATGTGCTCCATCATTGAACCCTTTTGTTTGAGATTTATCAATTGGCTAAAAAAAGTGTTGCTTTTTGTATCCTCATAATGTGCTATCATTTCATCCGTAAAAATAACCAAAGTGAAATTTTTTTACGAGAGCAAATCCATTGATATCGTACAAACTGATTTGGTTCCAAATATAAAGTTGCAATGCGTACCTTTTGTGTGTTTTGCACATTATGGAGATCAAAAAATTGCTCCATTTGTAGTATCCATGTTCTGGGATCCTTGCCATCAAACTTCCTCATATCGATCTTTGGAACATGGTGGTTCTTCGATCCAATTTTAGAGTCTATGAAATCATGATTAACATTTATTTTGTTCTCATCATGAGTTCCCTTTCCTACCCATTCGCCATTAGTAAGAATTTCTTGTAGAAACTTTGTCAAATCTATCTTCAAATTTGTCTACAAATGTTCCATGCCTTTCTTTAAATCATCCATATTAGCTTCCATGCCATCCATCTTAGCCTCCACACCATCCATCTTAGCTTCCACGCCATGCATCTTAGCTTCCACGCCATCCATCTTAGCTTCCATGTCATTCATCTTAGCTTCTACACCTTTCTTTAAACCATCCATCTTATCTTCTACACCTTTCTTTAAACTATCCATCTTAGCTTCTACTTCTTTCTTTAAACCATCCATATTATTTTCTGTTACTTTTTGTGTGAGTGAAATTTGTTGCACTTGGTCTCGTAATTTTGATATATCATGTTGCATTTCTTCCTCTTCTTCATGAGTCATGCTAGAGCTTTTAGGTTGCTTACTAGGTGTTTCCATTTTATTTCTTTGGGGCATCAATTACTGATAATAATGCTTCACTATGCCCTTTGAATTCCTTCAAACTAATTTTTCAAACCAAGCTTATGCAAAAATTTAAAAAAACTACACACCTTTTTTCACTTTGTAGGAGCTCGATGTTAAATCTGATTTATCTCTGTAATTTTGGATCTCCCAGGTCTGAAATTTCTTCCTGTGGTAACCCTCTGAGTAATCTTTTTAGCCCCACAAGTTTGATCAAGATTGGATTCTCCAATGAAGAGTTATGCCAAATCTCCCAAGATGACTTGAGTATAGATTGTTTCGGTAGAGAGAAATTGTATGACGTGTTGCAGGTCACTGTTTCAACCTTAGGTTGTGAAAATGATACCCAAAAAAAAACTACAGTCCGTCCTCTTTCAATAAATTCTTACAAAAATTCAATTTGATGCTCAGAGCGAAAGTTATGAGGATTTTCCCAAGGTGATCTGTTTGGAATGTAATTCGGGGGTCTGCAAAAACCCTAACTTCCTCAGATTTTATCTCTGAAAATATAGCATGAAAGGATCTAAAATTTAGACCAGAGGTTCAACGCGATTTCGTCTCAAATGGGTTTTTTGTTTTAGCTTTTGAAACGTCATAAAAAAGAAGTTATAGCGAAAATTCCATGATGACCTGTTTGGAGCAGCGAAACCCTACAATCCAAAGCTCTGATACCAAATGTTATGAAACCAGCCCACAAAAAGATAGAAATGAGAGATGAACCCCTTAGAAATAAGCCTCTTTGAGGGGGAAACCTCATTTACATTACACAAATGAACAATTCTTGGATGATTCAAATGACAAAACCTCCTTTCTATATATAATAGACTAAGGGGTCCAATATAACCAAGCCGACCTAACAATAATAATATAAAGACACAAAAATAACAATAGAGGGATTCTATGGGGCACAATAATAACAATATGGGGACAATAGGGGCACAACAATAACAATAAGGGATACAACGACAATAGTAATGGGGGAATCACTAGTATTATAGGGATCTAACACATTTTGTAACAATTCAAAAGAATTATTTTCAAGTTAAAGTGTCAAAAATACCCCTCCAAGACCAATTCGTCCTGGTAGAGAAGAATTCAGACTAATTAAGGCATGTCGTCCTCTTTGGAAGCCTATATATAAGAGAGAATTTTACCTCCTATGGATCTCACTCACTCACTCATCGTCTAAGCAAAGAAAAATGAGAATAAAAACAATTGAAGGATGTGTTGGGTTGTGTTATATTCTTTCCACGACTAAACCACGTAGTTAACCAGGGGGTCAGAGGGGAGGCAGAGCCCCCCCTTCGTTGCGTCGATTGCGCAGCAGGGGGTGGGTAGCCCCCCCTCTATGGGCTCCGGGGTAGCGCCCCAGGAATTTTTTTTTTGGATCCTATATTAGGTTCGGCGGACCTACATATGGTTTTCGGTCCATGGTCTTAGATGCTTCAACATGTATAAATATGTATTGTAACATTGAAAGGACTATAATGAAAAATCAAGCTGGTAGTCCTGGTTTTGGGATCTAGGGGAAAATCTCTATGTATATGTGTTTTATGTGTTATGCTCTTGCATTGTTTATTTTCTGTGTTTTAGAATTCATATGCAGGTAATTTATGTACGGGGTTCAAACCTACATTTGGTATCAGAGCTGTTTTGGCTTCAAGGGGACGCCTTTGTTGCTGAGGGGTTTTCGCTCGGGCCTGTGGTAGACCCTGTTTAGTGGGAGATCTGTGGGATCGATTCTGGTGGTGAAAGGAGATGGCGAGCAGTGGAAAGATAGAGATCGATAAATTTAATGGTCAGAGTTTTGAGTTATGGAAACTCAATATGGAGGATATGTTGGTGGATAAAGATCAGTGGATCGCGGTAGATCTAGGTACTAAACCAATGGGAGTGTTTGATGAAGAATGGAATAAGTCGGATCAGAAGGCAAAGAGAAAAATATGTTTGTGTGTCTCAGATTCAGTATTGCTGAATGTATCAGGGGAAGCTACGACGAAGGCTTTATGGGACAAGTTAGGGACTTTGTACCAATCTAAGTCCCGGGTGAATAAACTATTCCTACGAGAAAAGCTATATAACCTGAGGATTAAAGATGGAGACTTGGTGATAGAGCATATGAACGCATTTAATACTGTGGTAAGTTAGTTATTATCTGTTGATATTAAAATTTCAAATAAAGATAAGTGCATCAGTTTGTTGTGTTCTCTTCCAGATTCATGGGATAGTCTGGTTATTTCAATAGGTAGAAAATGGGTGTTCAAGAAGAAGACAAATGCAGAAGGAAAGGTGGAGAAATACAAAGCTCGGTTGGTAGAAAAAGGTTATTCCCAGGTGCCGAGAATTGATTTTGGTGATATTTTTTCTTCTGTTGCCAAGGTAACTTCTATTAGATTACTTTTATCTGTTGCTGCTGCTTTTGATTTTGAGGTAGAACAGATGGATGTGAAGACAACGTTTCTTCATGGGGATCTGGAAGAGGAGATCTACATGAAGCAACTTGAAGGCTTTGCGGTGAAGGGTAAGAAAGAACTGGTATTTAAGTTAAGGAAGTCTCTGTATGGGTTAAAACAATCACCAAGGATGTGGTATCAGAAATTTGATACATTTATACGGGGACTTGGCTTCACCAAAAGCAAAGCAGATCACTGTGTGTATTTTAAATTAATTGTTCAATGTGTTATTTATCTGGTCTTGTATGTGGATAATATGTTGTTGGTTGGAAATGGCAAAAAAATTACCCAAGATTTGAAGACCCAATTGTCCTCCAAATTCGACATGAAAGATCTTGGTGCTGTAAACTATATTTTGGGCATGGAAATTAAAAGAGATTGGGAAAAGATGAAGCTCTAGTTAAACCAGAGGAAGTATGTCGAGACAATACTACAAAGGTTTAATATGCAGGATAGTAAACTGGTGAAGGTTCCTATTCCTGTAGGTGTAAAGCTATTTGCTGAACAGTGTCCCAAGGCACAAGAGGAGGAAGAGGATATGTCTTGTGTTCCATATGCAAGTGAAGTCGGTAGCTTGATGTATGCAGTGGTCTGTACTAGACCAGATATTGCACATGTAGTGGGAGTATTGAGCGGGTTTATGTTAAAACCAGGGAAGGAGCATTGGACAGTAGTGAAGCAGGTTTTCAGGTATTTGCATGGCACTAGTGATTATGGTGTGTGCTACCAAGGAAGACCAGGATTGGATAGAGTGTTGGATATCCATGGCTTTGTTGATGCAGACTGGACTGGAGATTTGGATCAAAGAATATCTACAAGTGGGTATGTGTTTAACCTATTTGGAGGTGCAGTCAGTTGGATGAGTAAGAAACAGTCTGTAGTGGCACTATCAACTACAAAGGCAGAATACATGGCAACCACTCATGTAAGCAAGGAAGCAGTTTGGTTGTAGAGATTGTGTTCAAGTATGGAGTTAGTATAGGGAGCTATAAGGATATACTATGACAGACAAAGTGCAATTTTCTTGGCAAATAACCCTGCTTATCATTCAAAGACAAAGCACATTGATGTTCAGTATCACTTTGTGAGGGATATGATAGAAGACAAAAAGGTATTGCTGGTAAAGGTGGACACTTTGAAGAATACTTGCATATGCATTGACAAAATCTGTGAGCTCTGAGAAGTTCTCCTGGTGTAGAGAAACAATGGGTGTTTCAGGGCTGGAAAAATGACTAAGCTCTCCTGTGGCCCCCTCTGGAAAGAAAACAACAAGTGGGAGAATGTTGGGTTGTGTTATATTCTTTCCACAATTAACGACATTGTTAACCGGGGGGTTAGAGGGGGGGCGTAGCCCCTCCTTCGTTGTGTCAATTGTGTAGCGGGGGGGGGGGGGGGGGTGGTTTGAGGGGGGCGGGTAGCCCCCCTCTACATGGTTTGCGGTAATGCCCCGAGATTTTTTTTTTGGACCCTATATTAGGTTGGGCGGACCTACCTATGGTTTTCAGTCCATGGTTTTGGATGTGATGGTTTTCGGTCCATGGTTTTGGACGCAATGGTTTTCGGTCCATGCTTCGGCATGTATAAATATGTATTGTAACATTGAAAGGAATATAATGAAAAATCAAGTTGGTAGTCCGGTTTTGGGATCCAGGGGAATCTTTGTGTATATGTGTTTTATGTGTTATGCTCTCACATTGTTTATTTTCTGCGTTTTAGAATTCTTATGCAGGTAACTTCTGTACGGGGTTCAAACATACAGGATGAAGGAAGAAAATAAGACAATTTTTTTGGGTTTTACACTCTCTCTATGACACATGCAACGACAGCCATGGTTTCTGCAACAACAAGGCCAAAATTCTCAAGGAGCAAGGAAAGGGTTGAAGTTGAAAGAAGATTGGATAATTTGATCTCTCATAAGGCACACAAGAAGAAGCAGGATAAGTGAAGGAAGTAAGAAGCGATAAGAAACCTAATTCACTCACATGTGTGAAGCTGCAGATGGTAGTTAGGGGTCAAAATTTTTAGACTTGCATTGAGGGCCAAAAATCTGTAGTTGGGGGTCGAAGTTGTGCTGCTAGAAGATATTTGACTTGGTTTGACTTGAATATAAGAAACAAATCATCAATAAGGTAGGACATGGTCTTGGTTTGACTTGAATATAAGAAAAAAATCATCAATAAGGTAGGACATGGTCTTGGAAGGGCATTGGTCTTGTTCTAGAGGTCTTGGAATTCATCATTTAAAGAATCTATAAGAAGAGAAGAGATTTGTGGGTTTTCCTCTCAAGAAGAGAAGTTTTGGCCCTGACTTGTAGCCTACATATTGTGTCCTTGTGTACTATTTATCTTCATATTTTGGTAGTTTTTTTATGATAAGAAAGAAATAATAATAAAAATAAGAAGCTAATAATAAAGAAAAAGTAAAATAACATCACAAGCAATTATCAAGTATAAGGGAAATCACCTCTTTTGTAGCCCTATTGATTTTTCATCATGGTATTAGAGCTAAGGTTGAAAAAGGGCATGATGAATATCACCACATCCTTGAAGAACATGTGGAAGTTCTCATTATAGAAATTTTATATGATTGAAAGACACCTCAATGAAGGCATCAAAGCACTCAAGGATCTCCTATCATCAATCAAGACCTCCTCGAAAAAGGACAAAGGATTATTTTCAACACTTACAGGTACTTTTGAAAATGAAAATATTTGGGTAATTGACAATGGAGCATCTAGACATATGAAACGTGAACATAAACTACTTATCAAGAGGAAAATATTATTATTCAATCGAACTAGGAGACAAAAATAGTTATGCAGTAAGAGGAATTGGATCTAGTTCATTGGAGCTAGAATATGGAGGAAACATACATATAAACAACATTCTATTTGTTGCAGGTTTGAAGAAAAATTTATTTTCTATTTCGTGTTTAGAAGATAAAGGATATATAATTTCTTTTATATATGGAAAAATTATGGTGTGTGATAAGGGTTCTAGCATCAACAATGCAAAATTTATTGGGATATGTGAAGGAAGACTCTACATATTACTTACCCCGCTCTCTCAGGCCTTGGTTCACATTGAAGTCAGTCCATGTGAGCTTTGGCATAGAAGGTTTGGACATATTCATTACAAAACCTTACCAACTCTAAACTCAATGGTAAATGGCATCCCTGAACTAAAGGAGGATCATGAAGGAATTTGCAAGGGATGTGCATTAGGAAAAAATGTAAAGAAACCATTTGGAAGTAGTTCTTGAATATCTAAATAAATCTTGGATCTCATTCACTCCTAATATCTATGGTCCTATGTCTACAAAATCTCTTGGAGGTCATATATACTATGTGGATTTCATTTATGACCACTCAAGGAAGACTTGGATTTATTTACTTAAGTCTAAGGATGAAGTATTTGAAAATTTTCAAGAATTCAAAGTATAAGTGGAGAATCTTATAGAAAGAAAGATCAAGGTACTAAGATTTGATAATGGAGGAGAATATGCATCAAAATAACTAGTAGTTTTATGTAAGGAGGCTAGAATTATGATGGAGATGATAGTCCCATATAATCCAGAGAAAAATGGAGTAGAAAAATGAAAGAATAATACAATCAATGAAAGTGTTAGATATATGTTACATGATCAAGCCTTACCTCAATTTCTATGGGGTGAGGCATCCAAAACAACTTTCTATATTCAAAATCGAAGTCCTCATAAGACGATTGACAACATGGCTCCTAAAGAAGTGCTTACTAGGAAGAGACCATATTTAGATAATCTCTGAATATTTGGTTTCCTTTACTACATTGACATTCCAAAAGATAAAAGGAAGAAATTAGATCTTACAAGCTTGAAGGGAATATTTGTTGGCTATAGTAACTCTTCAAAGGCATAGAGAGTCTACATAAAGGAAGGCCACCAAATTGAAGCTAGCAAAGATGTGATCTTTGATGAAAGCATTGCATATAAGAAGTCCAAAGATCTCCCGATTGATTCTGATGATGAAGAACTACATGTATTTGAAGAATCTCCAAGGGAAGAAGAAGATTCCAATCATGAAGAAGAAGGTCCTAGTGAACCTATGCAGCAAGTCAAAATCCCTGAAAATAGGAAAAAACCAAATTGGTTAAAGTCTACTCTTCAAGAAGCAAAAGGACATGCTGCAGCTAAAGGTACATTTAGGGAAATAAAGAAACCTAAAATGTATTCAAGGTATTCTCATATTTGAAAAATTTAATTGAAGCATAACCATCGACTTTTGAATAAGTTGTCAATCATCAAGAATAGAAAGATGCTATGAATGAAGAATATCGATATATAATGAAAAATGGAGTTTGGGAAATTGTTTATAGGCTGAATTGAAAATCTATGGTAACTTCCAAATGGCTCTACAAGATTAGGCATGTCACAGATGGAAGCATTGGAAAGTACAAAGCAACATTTGTGGCTAGGGGTTTCTCTCAACAAGAAGGCATCGATTATGAAGAGACATTTGTACCTATAACTAAATATACCAACTATAAGGCCATTAGTCTCTTTGGAAACATCTATGGGATGGAACATCCATCAAATGGATGTCAAAACAAAATTTTTGAATGGTACCATTGATGAAGAAGTATATATCGAACAACCCTTGGGATTTGAAGTGAAAGAAAGAGAAAATCACGTTTGCATAAAAGAAAGAGAAAATCGCATTTGCATATTGAAGAAGGCACTTTATGGCCTCAAGCAATCTCTAAGGGTCTGACCCATGCTAGGATGGAAACATATCTACAAAGATTGGGGTTTTCAAATAGTTTTGCTGATCCAATCAAAATAGGGAAGGATGAACCAAACATCATTCTTATATATGTGGATGATCTTTTCATAACAGGTGTGGAAGCTCATATTCAAGAATGCAAGAAATATTTGGTAGTGAAATTTGATATGAAGGATCTAGGGCTTATGCACTATTGCTTGGGGCTGGAAGTTTTGAAAAAACTTAGTGAAATATATCTAGGTCAAGGGAAATGTGTGATTAAGATGCTGCAAAGGTTTGACATGATGGACTACAAACCTATGACAACCCCCATGATAAAAAATTCGAAGAGGTTGTGAATTTCTGATTCAAGCCCTGTGGATCCTACAAGTTATACACAATTGTTTGGATCTCTAATGTATCTAGTGAAAACACGTCTAACTATTTGTTTTGTAGTGAATATTCTTAGTCAATTTTATATGGAGCTGAAACATGACCACTAGACAGTAGCCAAGCATATATTGAGATATCTGCGAGGAACAATACATTAATACCTAAAGTATGATATCTAATTGGTAGGATATATAGACTCTGATTGGGGAGGTGGTGAGACAGATGGAAGAATCATTGCCAAAGGATGTTTTATCTTGGGATCCTCTACAATTTCATGGATGAGTACAAAGCAAGAATCAATTGCTTTGAGTAGTGTTGAAGTTGAATACATTGCATCAAGTGAAGTTAGTAGAGAAGTTGTCTGGTTGAGGAAGTCGTTCTCTGATTTGTTTGAAGGACCGATGGACCCTACTATCATACATTGTAAAAACAACAGTTGCATCAAGTTGTCTGAAGACCCCGTATTTCATGGAAAGGCGAAGAACATAAAAAAAAAGTATCATTACAGGCAAAATATGGTGCAAGATGGGGTGTTGCAGCTACATTATATCTCCACCTTTGAGCAAGTAGCTGATATTTTGACAAAATATCTTCCAAATAAAAATATTTTTTATTTGAGAGACAAGCTTGGATTGGTTGATATCTCCTCCCTAGTTGAGAGGGAGATATAGAAACATTTTTCTTGTCTTCAATTTTTGAAGAAAGAATGGAGGATTGAGTAAGAATCTGGTTTCCAATACTCTTTGAGGATGATGCAGGGCATCCAATAGGTAAGGGTAGTTGAAGAGGAAATTCCTTGAGGATGTGTTAATCCAAAGTAGGAAGGGTCCTAGAAGGACATACCTTGTGAACATCTGGATAGGGTATGTTCCTTGAGAGACAATGATGATGGTGTCTATAATTCATTGTATCCCCAACATTGTACTCTATTCTTTGGAGAGATAGAGTTTTTAGTCAAGGCCTTTCTATATGACAATGTTGGTTGGTATGATGAGATGCAATGAAATAAGCTGAAATAATAGCTTATGAGATGGATTACCAATCTGATTCTTGTTATGAGGTATCTTTAGTATGAGAATGTCCATGTACCATTATGAATACCTCCCTAGTTAAGAGGGAGTGTTGAAAATTGTAACTAGGTTCAGTCTTCATATGTACTGTTGATTCTTTTATATTGTAAAAAATGAAAAAGAAAATTATTATTATTATTTTTGTTGCATGGGTTTCACGCTCAAGATCATTTTATTTTTGGTCAAAGCACCCATTGAGTGCTTCTAGGTTTTTTTTATTAAGTCAAGAAGTCAAATATTCATTGTCATATGTAAAATACCCCATTGGGCATTTTGTAACAAGTCAAAAGAATTATTTTTGAGTCAAAGGGTGAAAAATACCCCTCGAAGACCAAGTTGACCTGGCAAAGAAGAAATCAACCTATTAGGGCATGTCCATATTTCATTTCCAATTAGTTTCCATTCTATTTCCTTTTGTTGTCTGATTTATTTGATTTGGCTTGGTTGTTGTTTGCTTTCATTAAAACAGAGTTTGCTGTTCATATTCCTTTAATTCTAGTTTGCTGATTCCATTCACGGCCGTCCCATTTTAGACTTGCTGTTCCATTTATTTTCTGTTGTCCATTTACTTGTACTTATTGCTTTGGTGTGAGAGAAGGTCTAAAGCTGTAGTGAGTCAGCAAGTCGCTGCTTAGCTCCCAGATCTTTGGTCCATGCTCTAATTTCCATTCCATTTACTTGCATTTACTGTTTTAGTGTGGGAGGAGGATCAAGGCTGTGGTGAGACACATCAGACGCTATTATGCTCCCAGATCCATGATCCATACTCTAATTCCTTTTCCTTCATCAATTTCTAGAGGAATGAGTTATTGCTACTGTATCCTCGATTGGTGGTTATTTGAATGAATGATTTAGTTTCTTGCTGTTCAAATTAGATTTTGTTTCCAGCTCTCATTTACTTTTGCATTTTAAGCACTATACTGCAAAACATTACTCTTAAGTAAATAGCCGCCTCAGACAGAGTACACTCTTGAAATAAAAAGTCGTCCCTGGGTTGATAATTAATGTGAGGTAATTAGGAGTTCACAAGACACCTTTTTATTGCTCCACATTTTGGCGCCGTTGCCCTTACTGATATATTGTTCATTCCATTGCCTTGCCGTCAGCACCACCCCTTTCATATGCTTTATGGTTATGGAACCCATTTTCCAATTGGAGGGGGGAATGTATGCATTATGGGATTGCATGCGATATGATTACTGCACTTTGCCATACCTTGTTGATTTGAGTTTTTCTAATTGCAATTTTGCATGCATCTTATCTATTTCTATTCAAAACTAACATTACGGATTCAAGAACATTGTATGCAAAATAGTGCTTTGTTTACAGGAGAACAACAAGTATGCAGGGGAAATTCTATTCGTAGCATGACCACACTATTGCACTTCACAGTAGAGGCTCGTGAACGTGAACAATTCTTCAGATATGATGTGCTTCCCTGGATTCCACCTTTTGCATCACTTTTAGCACCAACCCTGCCTACATCAGCTTCAACAACTGCCAGTATTTATATGTCATTCCACATTTTTGGAGGTAAAACTTGAGGTAAAATTGCATAGTTTTCTAATTTATTATAAATTTAGGAGAATCTAATGAAAATCCATTTTGAGCATTATTTACCATCCTTCATTTCTACCACTTCCCATTTTTCAGCAGCATATCATTTCCGAGTATGGGGGAGTGTTCCTTCATTTTTTTCTTATCACCACGCCATTTATATTCTTTATCATCCATTGCTATTCTTATTCACTCTCAACACCTCCCTTATTCCATGTTGTTTTACACCAAGCATAGAATTCAACAGCTGGTAGCAACCACCTCTATTTGTTTTCTAGCATCGCATGAGGACATGCTAATTTTTCAGAGAGGGGGAGGAATTGCTATGCATGATGGATATTTTCTACTTTCTTCCTTATTTAAGGCATACAATTTCATTTTTTGATTTCCACATATTTTTAAAACTATGAACCCAATTCTTGTAATTTTTGGAAAACACATACCTATCATTAATACAAACCCACACAATTTCAAGAAATAGTGGTTCATAAAATTTCGGAAATCATGCACTCTCACCTACAGCCATTTTGTTTATATCTCATGATCCATGCATCAAAACAATCTGATTTTTGGATCATAAAGGCATTCATATATTATAAATTTACTTGCCAAATTTCAACAAAAGCTGGTTTGTAGTTTTTGAGAAAATGGTTCATGAAGTTTGCTGTTACATATATCATATTTTGTTGCAACTTCAAATATACATATAATTGAATGTCAATGTAAAAATTGTTATGCCTTCATCAAGATTACTAAAATTGAATATTCATTAATTAAGGAAGCATTCATTTATTCTCAAATTTTTATTGCTTGGTTAACACATGGTTTTTGTCTTTGGGTTGCATGAGGACATGCAATATATTCAGTTTTCGTTGCATGAGGACATGCAACATATTGAGTGTGGGGGTGTGTAGAGTCGTTAATATGCCATTATTATTGTCACTTGTGAACGTTTATTCTACCCATTTCTACCATTCTTCATCATGTCATTTATTATAATTTATCATTTAAATCCATTTTATTAATTATTTATGCTCTCATGAATAAATATTATTTATTCTCCTTTATTTCTAATAATTTGATTATTATGCATTATTTTACCAATGATATTGCTAATAAGTTGGTTATAACATTATTCACCATTTTTAGCCTCCAAGGTAACTTCCAGATTGAAGATTTGATTTTTAAATCTGCCAACTCAAAAATTCGCTGGTTTAAGGAGTGACAGTTTTGCGGTTGAGATTCTGAGCAAATGAAGACGAATTTGGAAAATCCGGAACATGGGTTTTGTCCAGAACGGGCCGAATTGTCTTCGTGAAGAACAGATTGCCCAAATTCGGCTTGTACTAAGAGAAACGCAGGGTTCTTTGAGCACAGTTTTCTCTGATTTGCAGTTGCGGCCGTCCTCCAAATCTCAGCTGCAAAGCCAAATTCGCCTTGTTCTTGTTGATCAAATGGTTAGAGGCAAACCAATTTTGTAATAGGAATTATGTTTTACTTATCCTTATTGTAACTTCTCTCTGATCTCTCTCTATTTAAATGGAAACAGAGATCAGAGATGAAGAGGATTGGAGGGAGACGTGATGATGGATTTGGGGAATGAGAATTGATGGACAACGATGGTGGATTATTCATGCTGTAATTCTTAAGCTTCTGCTGTTGTAATAATTCCACATTTGGCTGATTAATAAATGATTTGGGAGTGCTGTTCATTTTTATCATTCTGAAGTAACCCCGTAGCGTCCGCTGGCGGCTAAGGGCCCAGCCTCCGGTGGAGTACGCTGCTGCTGCTGCTGTATATTATCTTTTTGGTTTATGCGTGGTTTGTATTATCAGCTTGAATTGGTAATCTGGTGTGATTTATTATCTTATATTGCAGTTCTGTTATATTTCATATATCGCTCTTTGCAACAAGAAAGTCGTAATGTGCATTCTGATCTTATAACGTATTGCTATCTCTTTAAAGTCGTTAATGTAACATTAATGTTCTCTACAGAATGATTTAATTGCGGAGTAATCAAGCTGCAACCTTCTTAAGCTGGTATTATTGTATTTGTCCATGGTTTATACTTCATACGATTGCTGTTCAATTGACATTGTGGTTCAATTATGAATTGCAATCGTTACCCTTTCTAACTAGGATTAATACTTGCGTATCAGACTCAGATTACCATTTCTTAATATCGCTGTACACTGTGTGCATTATTTATTTTAGTACCGTAGGCTGTTCCATATTTCATTTCCAATTAGTTTCCATTCTATTTCCTTTTGTTGTCTGATTTATTTGATTTGGCTTGGTTGTTGTTTGCTTTCATTAAAACAGAGTTTGCTGTTCAGATTCCTTTAATTCTAGTTTGCTGATTCCATTCACGGCCGTCCCATTTTAGACTTGCTGTTCCATTTATTTTCTGTTGTCCATTTACTTGTACTTATTGCTTTGGTGTGAGAGAAGGTCTAAAGCTGTAGTGAGTCAGCAAGTCGCTGCTTAGCTCCCAGATCTTTGGTCCATGCTCTAATTTCCATTCCATTTACTTGCATTTACTGTTTTAGTGTGGGAGGAGGATCAAGGCTATCGTGAGACACAACAGACGCTATTATGCTCCCAGATCCATGATCCATACTCTAATTCCTTTTCCTTCATCAATTTCTAGAGGAATGAGTTATTGCTACTGTATCCTTGATTGGTGGTTATTTGAATGAATGATTTAGTTTCTTGCTGTTCAAATTAGATTTTGTTTCCAGCTCTCATTTACTTTTGCATTTTAAGCACTATACTGCAAAACATTACTCTTAAGTAAATAGCCGCCTCAGACAGAGTACACTCTTGAAATAAAAAGTCGTCCCTGGGTTGATAATTAATGTGAGGTAATTAGGAGTTCACAAGACACCTTTTTATCGCTCCACAAAGGAAACTAGGGTTTTTGCAGCAACAAGGCCGAAATTCTCAAGGAGAAAGGAAAGGGTCGAAGTTGAAAGAATATTGGCCAATTTTATCTCTCATAAGGAATAGAAGAAGAAGCAGGCTAAGAGAAGGAAGGAAGAAGCTCTAAGAAACCCTAATTTAATCACACGTGCAAAGCTGCAACTAGTGTTGGGGGGCAAAAATTTTAGGCTTGCAGTGAGGACTTAAAATCTTTAGTTGGGGGTCGAAGTTGTGCTACTGGAAGAGATTTGACTTGGTTTGACTTGAATAGAAGAAGCACATCATCAAGAAGGTCCGAATTGGTCTTAGAAGGGTATTGGTCTTGGCCTAAAGGTCTTGGAATTTGTCTTTTAAAGAATCTATAAGAAGAGCAAAGGTTTGTGGGTTTTCTTCTCAAGAGGAGAGGTTTTGGCCCTGGCTTGCAACTTACATCTTATGTCCTTGTGTACTATTTTTATTCATGTTTTAGTAGTTGTTTGATGATAATAACAACATAATAATAAAAAGAAAAGGTTAATAATCAAGAAAAATTAAAAGTACATCACAAGCAATTATCAAGTATAAGAGAAATCACCTCTTTTGTAGCCCTATTGATTTCTCAATAACAATAAGATTTGGTATTGCATGTAGCTTTTGGATTTTTCCCATGAACGATTCCACCATATTACTTTCTTTAAAAGGATGAGAAAGAGAGCAAAAGGGGGCATACTTTTTCATTCAATCTACTACCATAATGACACTCTTTCCTTCATATTTGGATAAACCTATAATAAAATCCATTGGAAGTTTTTCCCAATGCTGGCTTGGTATGACTAAAGCCTGAAGGAGCCCTAGGGTCTTAATAGTCTCTCCTTTATTTTGTTGGCGTACCACACGTTCTGCCACAAATTTTTTCACATCTTCTTTAATACTTTCCCAAAAAAAAAATCTTTCTTTATCCTATGGTATTTATTCAAGAACCCTGAATTTCATCCTATGGGAGAAGTGTGTAATTTCAATAGGACCTTCTCTTTGAGTTGATAATTATTACACAAGTATAAGTAATCTTGATAGCATAACAAGTCATTTTCTATCTAAATTTTTATATTACATCAAGGTCCTCCTATAGTTGTTGAATGATCTTCCATATCTTCTCATCATGTTGCGATTAAATCCTTCCTTCTTTCTCCTAATCATATTGTGGAATGAAAATAGAAAATAGAAAACCATTTGTGTCTTCCTCTTTCCTTGAGAATGCATCTGCCACAATATTATATTTTCCCTTTTTGTAGGTATTTTCATAGTTATAACCCAACATCTTTGTGACCCATTTTTGTTTCTCTTCTGAAGATTGAATTTTCTCCAAGAAGCACTTCAAAATATCATGATCTATTTTTACTTTGAAGTGTCTTACTGTTAAGTATGGATGCCATTTCTTAACTGCATGTAGCATGGCTAACATTTTCTTTTCATAGATGGGTTTGAGTAAGTTCTTTCCCTTAATTTCACTACTTTCAATGGAAAGGGGCCTTTCTTATTGCATCAAAACTAACCAATGCCATGGTATGAGGCATCACATTCCATAATGGATATTTTTATGAAGTTAGGTATCGCCAAGATGGGAGTTGTACACATAGCTTCTTTAAGTTCTTCAAATGCTTTGGTTGGTTCTCTAGTCTAAGAAAATGCTTCCTTATTCAACAATTTTGTTAGAGGTGTTGCTATTTGACCATAATTCTTGGAAAATTTGCGGTAATATCTTGTCAAGCCTAAGAATCGTCTAAGTTTCTTCAAGGTATTGGGGATTGGCCATTACCTCATAGCTTTGATTTTATTAGGATCCACCTTGACACAATCATATGATACAACATGACCCAAATATTCTAATTTTTGAATCCCAAAGACACACTTGGAAGGATTTTCATATATGTGTTGCTCTTCCAATAGTGTCAAGACCACGCCAACATGTTGTATGTGATCTTCCAAAGATTTGTTATAAATTAGTATGTCATAAAAAATTATTAGCACAAATTTTCTAAGGGTGGGTTTGAAAATATAATTCATCAAATTTTGAAATGTTGAAGGTGCATTTGTAAGTCTAAATGGCATAACCAAAAACTCATAATGACGTTCATGTGTTCTAAAGGTTGTTTTGGGAATGTCTTCTTGCCTCATTCTAATTTGATGATATCCAAAATGAAGATCCAACTTAGTAAAGAAAATTGTTCTGTGTAATTCATCTAATAATTCATCAATGACATGAATAGGAAATTTATCTTTGATTGTCATTTTATTGAGTTGTCTGTAGCCTAGACACATAATCCACAAACCATAATTTTTTATAACCATCACCACTCGTGAAGAGAAATCTCTCTAGATAAAATGAATGATGCCATCCTCTAACATTTCTTGAACCATACACTCAATCTCACTCTTTTGTGCATGGGGATATCTGTAAGGCCTAACATTAGGTGGTACACTTCCAGGATGCAAATGAATAACATGTACATGATCTCAGACATGTGGAAGACCCTTGGGCATTTCTCCAAATTCCTTAGAATGATTGTTGAAATTTTTTTGAAGAGCCACTCGAGTAGAGGATATAGATTTTTGAACATCTAATGAAAAGATTTGTGCAACTACATCTTTTTGTCCCTTTTTTAGCAATTTTGTCATGTTATTAAAGCTTATCACTTTACTAGGTTTCCCTTAGATACCTCTAAGATCAATTTCTTTTCCTTCTAAGAGAAATGTTATGAAAATATCTTGGAAATTAAGGGACATCGTTCCTAATGATTGTAACCATTGGACCCCTAATATAATATCAACGAAACCCATTTGGATTTCAATCATGGGAATAACCAATAAATACTCCCCCATATCCAGGTTGATATTATTTCACTTCCTTGAACAATTTATGGTACCTCCATCTACAATTATCACTTGAAATTATGATGTTGGATATACAAACCAATTAAGAATTTTTTCCAATTTGTAATTGATCAAGTTATGGGTATGTTGTAGCTGCTACAACCCCCTCCAAATTTTTTCCTACATTCAAATTTTCGAGCCTCCTATTAATTAAATGAACTATTATTTTGAGTTATTAAAGTCATCCATGGTATTACTTTTCTAAATGTTCAAGTGTTCTTCTATAAATCCTAATTGTCGTTTTCCATGAATTCACGAGTCTAAATGTCGTTCCCTTCACATAAGCACTTTTCAAGGTAAGAATTACACACTTCTTAGTGATAGTGAAGCACAGTTTCTACTAACAATAATTGTGCACTTCCTTCCAACAATGAGTGCACACTTTGTGGGAACAAGCTAACACATGCCTTGATGATTGCGCAGTCTCTAACCATAGTGATTGCACAATAACTAACCATAATGATTGTGCAATCTCTAGCAATAGTCAGTGCAAAATGCCTAATGACACCTAATGTCCAATTCTTGTGGGAAGTGAATGTGCACTTTCCTAAATTATCTCTGTCACAAGTGGCAACTGAACTTATCCTCGACTCCTAGTTTCCTGTCATGTGTGAGTGCACTCATAAACCCTACCCATAATTGCATGTTCTCTCTTTATATAAGGAGCCCAACCTAGAGCTCATTCTCATATTCAACATTTTATTTGAGCTCGACACATTCTTGGAGCACAAGGAGCTTTATTGGTTACAAGTGCGCCAATTTATGGGTAAGTTTCTCAACTGCCACTTTTGTTTGCTTTAACTTTCACATGTGTCACTTTTTCTTTTGCATTTGCCATTTTTGCCTGCTTTTTCCATGGAAAGTGTCATTTTTTCTTATTTTAGCTCTTGCATGTGTTGTTTCTCTTTTGCATAGGTCATTTCTAGTGTCTCTTCATGTTCCATGACCTTTCATATTCCAGTTATGATTTCTTTTGTATATATGAATGCATGCATGGTTCTTTTCCTTATTTTTGTCTAACACTTGGTCATTTTCAAGATGATATTTGCCTCCATCTCCTCAATTGTGCATTTCTCTCTTCCAAGAAGAAATCCCTCATATATTACTCACTGTTGATCTGACATGTGCACACCAAGGGGACTTCGCTCTCATTAACTAGGCATTGTGCATTCCTAGTCATCACCGTTGGCCTCCTTACTCACCGTAGTTTGCCACTGTGCCCAACCTGGCCCTCTATTGTACACCTCACACTTCTAGTCAGTAGCATGCAACCCTTTATCATCTATTGATATGACCCGCACAATAGGAGAATACCTCCCTTCCTCAACTGTGCATTGCACAGTTCCATGGCTTAAGGCTCAAGCCTTTGCCTATTTATAATATGATATGTGCAATACCCAAGCCTCTCTTCCTTTACATTGCACATAGTGCACTTCTATTGACCAGTAGAGCCACCTTGCGTCAACCTTGCACTCATGTGATCAGAAATTTCACAACCCTTCCTCATAATGACTGTCTTTTGCATTAGTAGAATAAGAGATTTTGGGAACTGATTTTGTTTTCCATGAGTGAATTTACACTTGAAAATGCTTCCAATCCAGAACTTATTAGTCTCTCATCTTCCACTAACATGATTCCTCCAGTCACAAGACAAGCACCAACTAAGAAGGCTATTGAAAGCTGTATCGAAGGTGTCATGGAAAGTTCTAAACCAAGAGTACCTATTATGTCAGATACCAAATGTTTCATTGACAAGTCCACCACTATCACATGGAAAATGATAAACAAGGCTTCATTGAGAAATATTTCTCGGAAGATTTGAAAGATAGAGAAGTTTACATTAACATCAAGAGATATAGTATCCACAAAGTTGCTTGCAGATACTTGGTACTACCATGTATAGAAGCAATAGTATGGGTACTATAGGGTCTAGACTCCAAGAACATGATCCTCAATAGTGCAAGTGGGCAGGAACTTGTGACATTTCAACCACATGATATTCACACATACTACAGGTTGTCGAGACCTAAAGAGTATCTAAATTCAAATTTCTATGCAGTTTGGTCTCATTTAAATACAAAGGATGTGATTAAGACATGGTGGCAGGAAACAACTAAATTACGCCAAAAGCCAGAGGGAATCTATAGGACGAAGTCACTAAGCAAAGTCTACCAATACCTCATGACTATGTGTTGTAGACTGTATGGATGGGAAACCACCAATTTTTACGAAGAAGGATGGATTTACATGATCTAACTGGTTGTTACAGAAGGAAAGATCTTTAACTAGTCAAACATTTTAGCCCAACAACTATAGATAAATCCATCAAAGGTGAAAAAGATTACACAAAGCAGGAAACCTCGATTCTATATGTATGCATAACTGTTTGATGGAATATGTGCTAGAAATTAATTTCTAGGTCTGGAGTGGAAATTGACTCAACAACATCTCTCTGTCAACATGTATTGCAATCTACTTTTAGAAGTCATAAAATGGGAGTGTACGACAAATTGGCTGAGAACTTATTTGTCATTCTTTACCAAAATATCTTTGAAGTTGAGGCACCCTACATGAGTGACCAAGGAAAAGAAGTTGTTATCAAAGTTATATATTGGTTTTTCTTCTTCTCATGGCATAGATCCCAAAAGTTTCCAAACCTTTTTCTGAAGTATGTGACTGACAAAGTGGTCATGTAGGAGTTTGGTTGCCAAATTTTCTCAGGATTGTTGCAATAGTTGCAAAAGAAGAAGTCACCTTGGAAAATCTTCTCTCTGAAATTGGGGTCTTATGAGCTAAAGAGTCTGAAGGTAGTAGAAGCAGAGCTTACAGAACTTAATCACCTCAGATTTGGAGAAATGATCTTTCATCAATATGACCCTAGGGGAGTGTGCAAGCAACACTATGCAAAGTTGCATTTCGCCTAGCCATATGTTTCAAATTCTTGGGAAGATGAGGAGAAGATTAAGAATTGGTATAACACTTCCTGAGCATATAGACCAGGTGATGTGCAGGTGATGAAGCGGGCCCTTCTCATACAACTCATGTATTATATATTGATCTAGAAGGGACTCAACAAGAAGTTGTCGCTCAAGTTGATGTTTGATGAAATAGAAGATAAGGTATGATCCTAAATAGGAAATGAGAAATAAACTAAAACCATTTCTAATACCAAGGGTGCAATTGAAGCTGAAATGAAAATAAAGGAATGGCAAGAAGCAAGGAGGAAGAAGAGAATAAACAAGAAGAAGATCACAAGCAGCAGGAGGAATGCAAACAAAAGGAAGACTAGGAAAGGAAGAAGTGGGAAGATATGTCGAAGAAGAAGGAAGAATCGAAGAAAATATGAGAAGAGGAAGCAAAAAAGAAGTAACAAGAAGAAGTATTGAGAAAGAAAAGGGAAGAAGAAGAATGACATAAGTTACTAGAAAAGGAAGAAAACAAAAGGAAACAGGAGGAAGAGTTTGCAAGAAAGTTAGAGGAAGATCTACAGGCACAATATGAAAAAGAGTAATATGAGGGGATGACTAGGTGATGTACATCAATTCGACTGCAAAAAAACCAAGCATCCAGCCCACACCTCCTCTAATTAATGGTCATCTCCTATTCAACGAAATGGGAATACATCATCCACTTGATGATAGTGTCATGGATATTTCTAACTTTACCTTTGATGAGTTAAAGAATAATATTGTAAAGGAAAGAAGAAGGTACTTTCCCAATGAACCTGATCATCCTATTTCCATTAACATAGAGAAGGATATTTTGATAGACACCAGAAAGAATCTTAAGGAAATAACTTCATCCAGTATATCCTTTACAAAAATAATAGAAAATAATATAGATTTATTAATGAAAAGGAATAAACTATTAGAGAAAGAGTTGGTTACTGCAAAGTGACAAATTAATCTTATCACAGTTGAGAACCAAAGAATGTCTTTCACTAGTGCTAGTAGAGAGGGATTGAAGGAAAAAATACTTGAAGAACTCGAGCCACTGGAAGACACCATGAAGAAAATGTATGAGGAGATGATCAATCTACATGTGGAAGTGGTTCTCTTGCATTAAATGTGGAAAGGATCGCAAGAGATGGCGAGGGTACCTAAGACAACTTATGCAACCATAAATGCGATCTAGGAGTGGGGCAACAAGTAATTGAATGTACTTGCAGCGTTGATTAGGAAAGGAAGGCATGATGTTAAAATGGATAGGGTAGAAATTAGAATGTTTATACAAGTATATGAGCAGCTCAATACTTTTATAACCAACGCCATATCAACATATTCATGATTGTACCATGGATTGGATGCCTTGGTGAGAATGTACAAGATACCTTTTGTCAGTGCATTCACGGAAGTGAAAAGTAAGGATGCAATAAGGAAGGAGATAGAGGATTTATTGAGAAATATCATATAGGAGACCACATAATATGAGTTTGAAGTGACAAATGTGTTTTTATGCAATATGTAGATGAGACAACTAAGATACATATGAAGTTAATTATGTTATGGAACAACATACAAACATGCTCCAAGACTATATATCTAGATGCGTTGGAGGGTAAAATCAGATATAATCCAGATTTGTCACTAAAGGTTGAGCATATAGTAGAAGGGTATAAATCTTGGTACCAACATCTTACTATGAAGCTACATGTAATAGTCGTCGAGTTACAATTTCCTTAATTTTAAACATGATGTATTATTTTGTATCATGGCTATAGCCACAATTTTGTTATATGTAATTTTTTTATTTTGAAAGTAATAAGAAAATGTAAAATGTGTTAAGTGGAATTCCAAGAGTCACATTAGGAATGTGAAGAGTCATTGGGTAACCCAAAGGTCTAAGAGGAGCTCAAAATGCATATGGAATCTCAAGAGTCATGAGGGAGATCAAGAGTCATAAGGGGATGTGAAAGGTCACCTCACTTGTCATAAATACACCCTCATAACTCAAGCAAAGGGTTTGGACTTTTAGATTATTGACCTTGGCTTATCTAGCTTAGCATAGGAGAGAATATAATTCTTTGGAGGAGAAAGTGGTAGCTTCACATTCCACTATTGGGGCTAATGTTGCATAATTGTAATTTTGTACTTGTAACTATCACTTAATATCTTGAAGCTCTTAGATTTGACGTACTTTCATGTATGTATCATGGATGTTCTAAGAATATTCTTTTAATGTTTTCGGGTATATGTTTGTATTCATACATACTAAATAAAATGAAATATTTCATTAGATTTGGTATATATCTTGTTGAATGTGTGTTGTTATTTTCCTTTATGATCATTGTTACCTTGTGAACTATTTTTCAGGTTAATAACAATTCTCTCTATGCATGTGTGCATCTTTATTAGGATAATACTATTACTTTTATTCTAAGGGCTCACTCTCTCTTTTCTTATTCGTGAAAGAACTTTGTATGCATTGCAATTAGTGTTCCACAGATCTAACTCACTTGATTATCTCAAATTTATGTGCATACTCTCTTGTGTTGTCAATTGAAACCATGGCTAATCTTTAAGATCAACATGTTACATAATGGTGGTCGGGCCAAATTCCCAGATGGGGCTCCTACTTCAAACGATGTGAGGTCTAGTGGGGACTTAATATCAGGGACAACCCCTATATGTTGGTAGTTTCCAACACTGTCAATAAGGTAATACGTAAATCAATCAATGTTGTTACCCTTTGCCTTTTGATATATGCTTCTATCTTGAGGGTTCATGGAGTACTGATGTCGGTCAATGCATGACAAGAGATTGTTGGAATAGTCTCTTCTAGCTCTAGATCTTATGAAGTTTCCACTTCTTAATCTTCTTCATCTGCACAGTATACGTAGAATAATTTCTTCTCACTACATTTATTACCATTACTATACTTTCTGCCACAGTTGAAACATAATCCCTTTGATCGTTTTCATCCATTTGCTAAGGAGTCTACCTTGTCGGTTTATGAAAGGGAGAAAGATTTTCTCTATAGTTATTAGTGACCATTTTTTTAGTGGCCATATTTTTACTTTCAACTTTCCTTTCCCGACTAAAATCATGCTCTATAGATTTAGGTTCAATGAGACGCACCTCATGTTGGATTCTTTCATTTAAAGTTCCAATAAATAGGTCTAACAATTTATTCTATGAAATATTCTTTACTCTAGGACTCAAATTTTGGAATTGTTAAATACACTTTGTAATTGTACCATTTTGTCAAAGATGTACCAATTGACTAAATAATATTTTGTTCTTAATATCCCCATAGTGTGCTATCAATTCCTCTATAAAAATGGACCAAGATATAATAGAATTCTTTTTTCTTTCACAAAACCATTAATACTATACATGTTGGTCTTATTCTAAAAACATGGATGTAATATTTTCCTTTTGTAAGGACGCCAATTGGTGTAGATAAAAGTATTGCTGCATCTGAAATATCCATGTTACAGGATCATTACCATCAAGTTTCCTCATACCAATATTCATAATGTAGTAGTTCCTCGATGCTTACTTGAAGCCCTGATGATGTGGATCTTGGATTGAAAATTCATGATTATGGTTTTGTGATTCAAAATTTGAGCTCTCTAATTGTTATAGCAGACTCCTTATGAGGTTGATTCTCATCAACATGCTTCTCCTTACGTTCATGATTTCCTTGGATCTCCACATACCTTTTAGGAAGCATCTCCAAGAGAATATTTTCCATGGAAATCATGAAGTTTTGTATTTCTTCCTTATTTTCATTCATATTCCTTTCTATTCCTTCCTTATTTTCATTCATCTTCTTTTCCATTTCTCTTTTAATATTTTCTTGAGAACATGAGAAATCCACATTTTTTAGCTTACTACCATCCATTTCATTAATTTTCTTCTCTAATTGAGATAACTTAAATTCTAAGTTTTCAATTTCTTCATGAGTCCAAGATGGGCCTTCAGTAGATTTACTTAGTGTAGTAGATTTCATTGTAGGAATGTTGGAAAATAATAATAGCCCACCTCTCTATTACAACAAAAAAAGGGGATATTCTAATGAACAATTAGGTGTTAAGAATTGTCATTGACGTCAATCTATTTCTAACCCTAACCCTAATATATAAGTCCTCAAACCCTAACTCTTCATGAAACCCTAAACCTAATCCATAAATCCTTAAACCTAACTATTCATGAAACCCTAGTTATATAAAAATTCTTAAATCCCTATTTCTTAATTTATTCATATATAAATTATTCC
Organism: Pinus tabuliformis; assembly: GCA_031772625.1. Lineage (NCBI taxonomy): Eukaryota > Viridiplantae > Streptophyta > Pinopsida > Pinales > Pinaceae > Pinus > Pinus tabuliformis. The sequence goes on from CM062816.1 coordinate 834,525,018, forward strand.
TCATTCCTCATTAAAATTATTCGTCATTAAAATTATATTATTATTATTATCTTTCTTACGTTTTTTACATACTTTTCACTAATCCTACTGTCAGCTACTCCCATTAATGTTAGCTCCTTCGCTCAATGATGTCTCCACTCATATGTACATATAAAAAAGAGATTCAACACATGTAATTATACAACGAAAAACATGACATATATTCCAGAAAGAGACCGAAAGGGTTCACAACTCATGAACCTAGGCAGATAGAAGTTTGAAGAAAATCTGAAGATAAAAAGGACACCAATGAGGAAAAGATTCGTTGACTTGTTGAATTTGGCTTAGTCTTGTTAGGGTCCTATAATTTTTTATAGGATAATTTGATTATATCTGATCATTTTTTTGTTTTTTTGACAAGATCTGTTAATTTTATATTTCCAAAAAGAAAGGGAGGGGCTAGCTCCTATTACATTCAAGAGTGTCTAGAGTCAAGCCATAAGAGGAGATTGGGAACGTAGTCCTTGAGGCTTGTAGGCTTGATTCCCAAAATTCTAAAAGAGCTTAAAACTTTTCTGGCATATTGCCTTACAAACTGAAATAGTAACAAGATAAACTTACATGACATATTACTTAGAGACTTTTAGAGAACTTAATAGCTGATTAGTATTGATTTACAGAGTGTTCTTGTTGAGACCTCTGCTTGTTGCCCTGATATGTTGAGTTTTCTCCCTCCTGGCTTAGAGTGGTGTTTTTGAGGAATGTAACAGCCTCCTCCAGATGTACACATTTGTTTTTGAGGGCAATAATTTCAGCTTTTTGGTTCTCAAACTGCCTCTTTTGATAGCTGATCTCCATCTTCATCTCAGATCTAAGGTCTTGGATTGTTTCTTTAAGTTTGCTAATCATGAATTTATTTGCTTTGCAAGTGGTGCAACTATCATTCTGGGCAGCTTTCTCCACTGGGTTGAACTCCATTTATGTAGTATGGTTCTCTGTGATATTGTATTGCTTCCTGAAGTTCCTGTTTGTGCTTAGCCTTAATCGATTTTCACTTCCCTTGAACAAATGACTCCACTTCTGCTTTTTGTTGTCTGGATGATTTATTTTCCTTCTTTGAGTTGTTGACAGGGACTGTATTAAGACACCAATGCAGAGCTTGATTGAACTGCAATCTTGTTGAAGAATTGAGATGAGGACAACGTATTCGAAAAATCTCTCACCCTCAATATACTTACAGCATAGAGGATGTGTATTCAGTAGTTTAGTTAGGGAAATGTCAGTAGTATGAACGCATAAGGAAGAGGACTCTTTGCACTGGTAATTTGAAAGAGACTCGATGAGGGAAATGTCTAGGATTATTATATGGGTTATGCAACCAGAGGACCGATGATGAAGGTGTGAAACAAAGGCTACAAGATTATCATTGACAGGGTTGCGTATGGGTAAGGATAAGGAGGGCTCGTAATTTAAAGAAGGAAGGCGAGTGAGATTATGATCATAAAAAATATGGTTTGTGCATATCTGCAAGGGAATATGTGGCTTAACCTTCTTGAACTTCAGGCTAAGACTGAGCCTTGATTTTCTCAGGATTTTTTGATAGAAGTCAGAATACCTCCATGCTATTTTAGTTGTTGGTATCTCTGTGCAGTGATTTGCTATGGTCCTTCGAATCTGCCTCTTGTTGATCTTTTGATTTGTTTGGAGAAATGTGTATTTTTTCATGATCATTGATTGGACAGTAACTATGGGATCGAATTATGATAAACCTCCTCATTTTCTCTTATTTCTCCTTCCATTCTGGTAACTGCCATGTTAGCATAATGATCAGCTGTGCTGTTGTTCTCTTGCAAGATGTGTTTGAATGTGACATTGCCTAAACTTACCAGATTGTTCCTGATTCGTTTGAGAATCCTGTTCATGGCTACATTTGATGGATTTCTGTTGCTAACCATTGCTTCAATTATGATTGCAGAATCCCCCAAGATTATTGAGTCTTTGATCGCTTTTTTTTTAAAGTATCATAGAACCAAATAAAAAACTGTAAGCCTTTTCCCTATTATTTGAAGTTTACCCCAAATCCCATTCATAGGAGATAAACATTTTCCCCTAGGGATCGTTTATGTTTCCTCCAGCACCTGCTTTTCCCAGATTATTTTTAGAGGCCCCGTCGAAGAACATGCAAAATCTATTTTGATCTCCTTTCCAAGTTGTAAACTCTTCGTCATTTAATTTGATTTTCCAATTCTGTGCTGGAGGTATTGTTTAGTCAATTTAACGTCTTAAATTTCTCTACATAAATTATCAATCCGGGTATCGTAAACTGATGAAGTGTGGTGCACTATATGTGCTTAGTTAACCTTTCTCTTACTTCGTTGTTTTATAGTTTATGTTCAACTCTTCCTAAAACTCTGCTTCAAACACATGTGCTGTGTAAAGCACGATTAAGAAGTAGTCAGAAATAAGTCCAAAAAGTAGTCAAGCTCTAAGGTGACAAGTAAGAAAAACCACTTTAAAGACCAGTTATAATGTTCAACTCTTCCTAAAACTCTGCTTCAAACACGTGCTGTGTAAAGCACGATTAGGAAGTAGTTAGAAATAAGTCTAGAAAGTAATCAAACTTTTAAACTTGCAAAGAAAGAGCTTGAAAGAAATAACTTGAAATGAAACTAAAAGCAAAGAACTTGAAATGACTTGAAAGTAAATGACCACTTCCAATGGCACTAGACACCATTCATGCTGCTGCAAATAAAAGAAAAGAAAGTCACTTTTAAAACCAAAGATAAAGATTATCTCTCTCTAACTCGATGCTTCTAAGCACATGTACTGTGTAAAGCACGGATAGAAAGTAGCTTAAGTTGAATTAGAAAAGTGAGAAAAATCTGCTTTAAAGACTAATGATAATATTTTGCTCTTTCTAATTCTCTACTTCAGCCATATGTACTATGCAAAGTATGATTAGAAAGTAGTGAAAGATTAGTCTAAGAAGCACTTAAAACCAAAAATCTACTTTAAAGACTAGTAATAATATTTTGCTCTTTCTAACTCTCTACTTCAGCCATATGTACTATGCAAAGTATGGTTAGAAAGTAGTGAAAGAACAGTCTGAAAAGCACTCAAAGCCAGCTGCAAGTTAGTGATATTTTGATCTTAAAATATAACAATTTATGATGAAGATCATTTATGTGTTAGCAGCTCTTTGAGAAATAAAATTAAAAATCAGCTATAAAAACAAAGGCAGCAGCTTGAACCTGTCAACTTCAAATACCATTAGTTTGTAAAGCAAATACATAAACATAAAAACAAATCCCGGGAGAAAATAAAATGCAATAATTCAAACTGTACAAGGCAGGGGCCCCCTTCTACCTATGAAATCAAAGCATACTTAAAATTGCATGAATGAAAATCTAATCTACCTTACATTCTACAAAGCAATATTTACAAAATGAAATCTAATCTACTTACATCCTAATATGCTCCATGACATCTACTTCACATCTCCTTCCATGTTGAGAACATCAAAGCTTTATTCAATTTCTTCAAAAGTGCAAAGTACAACAAAGCTCTCCAAAGAGAGACTAAAAAGAGACTAAAAAGACTAAAAAAAGACTAACTAATGAAGGAGAGAGATCTCCTATTTATACAAAAAGATGAGAGCCATCTCATTAATGATAATCCATGAATCTCTCCCTCTACCTCTAGAGTCCTAATCAAAATAGGAACTGATAAGACACATGTCTTTTCGAGTTACAATACAATTAGGAGATGTGACACATATCCTCATGATCCCATGATTCTTTCCAACCAAATTCGAATTTGGCCTTAGAGTGCCACATAAGGGTCTTCTAGAAGTCTCCTTTCAACCTACACATGTCAACAAACTCAACCCATTTGTTAGGTATAAGCATATGCACATTATTTTCTAATGTTTAACCACAAATTCACCTAAAAGGCTTAGAAATAATAAATATTGGAAAAACATAAAGGTAACCCAATGATAATGAAAGTGGGATGAATGTGGTGACATAGTAGTGAAATGGAGGTGAAATGGAGGTGATATAATGGACATAATAGCGAAAGTGTAATGCAAATGAATGACATTTTCAAGACTCAACAGGTATATCCCTGAGATTTTTATTTCCATTGTTTCTTATTGTTTCCTTGTTGATTCAGTCCCTTTCTTCTTGTTGTAAAAGACTATTGTCGATTACTGTTGTTCCCTTCATATTTAAAAATTTAGAGGTAAGTCCCCATGTTTTTGACAATATCTTCCCAATTTTTGGTGCCTGATATTTGAAGATGCTTTTGTTCCTTGAGAGCCATATTTTCCAACAAAAAACAGCTAGGAGGTAGTCCCAAAACCTTTTAATGGTTGCCTTGTTCTTTGTTGAGTAGGGATATGTTTTTTTCCATTCTATGAAGAATTCCATGAAAATTCTAGAGAAATTTAGATCAAATTCCAAAGGACTGGTTAGTTGCTTCCAACATTCTTTGGTGACAGTGCAGTCTAGAAAGAGGTGTTGTAGATTCTTCTTCCTTTAAACACATCAGACACCTTGACTGGCCAGAGAATCCTTTTCTTTTGAGATTTTTAGTAGTGAGTATTTTCACTTTTAGCAGGGTCAATGTGAAAATTTTGATTTTTGGGAGGCTTTTAATTTTCCATATAGACTTCCAAGGAGCCCAGTCTTGTTGATTTTGTTGTTGTTGTAGAGCTGTATATCCGGTCTTAACTGTATAGCTTCCTCCACTCGGGTCCCATACTATTGTGTCATCCTCCTCCATGCTCGTTGGTGCTGCTCCTTTGAGGTGGTGCAGAAGGCTATCCCATTGACTTTTTAGATTTGGAGGGATACCTGGAATATACCAGTCTTGCCAATTTCGATTTTCGCAACGAGAAATGGAGTGAAGAGATGTAATTCCTTTGTCCTTCATCCAATTTTGTATGTCTTCATGGCCTGAAAGAAGGTTTAAAGGCTCATTCCCCATTATTCTATCATCCCATACCTTGATATTTTTTCCATTACCTTGCATTTTTGAGATATATTTTCTGATTGTTAGTATCATTTTCTTCACAAGCTTCCAGACTTGCGTGCACGGTCTTATTGGAACATTTTCAGACAACATATTTGTTCTTGGATGGTTCATATATTTTGAGGCTAGAGTTTTTTTCCACCATCTATCCTTGTTAGTTATCATTCTCCAAATGATTTTAATCCCTAGAGCAGCATTCATCAAGCTGGGCAACCTTATAGATAAGCCTCCTTTATCATAAGGCAAAGTTACTTGCTCCCATTTTACCAAACTGAATTTTTTATTCTCTTGTTTCCCTCCTTGCCAGAGGAAACCTCTTATGATTAGTTCCATTTGCTTGTGTGCACTAGCTGGAGCCAAAATTGTAGCATATTGATATATTGGGAGCATCGTGAGCATAGCTTTAATTAGAATTACCTTGTCTGCCATGTTCAGCTACATCATTCCCCATTTTTGAATTCTCTCTTTCATTTTTTTAATTTGTTTACTCCACAATTTGGCCTTCAGATTTTATTTTGATATGGGTAGTCCAAGGTAGAAGAAATGGTTCCAGCTTTCTTGTATAGGGATCTCAAGAATCTGTGAGATTCTTTGCATGGTTCGAGAAGAGGTATTCCAACCATAAATTCTACACTTAGCATTGTTTAAAAGACCCCCAGAGACCTTCAAAAAATTATCCATGACTTTTTTAAATCTTTGAGAAATTATGCCTGAGGCACCTCCCAACAAGAGAGTACCATCAACAAACAAGGAGTAATTGATGCTTTTAATTCCTTTCGAGATTTGTAGGCCAGTTAAGATTCTTTCTCACCTTTTTTTTCCAGTGCTCTACTTAGAGTATCAACTATTATTATATACAGAAACAAAGAGAGAGGGCATTGATGAGCCTCATCATTGGGTAACTATATGGACCTTAATTCACCTCCTAGCTTAGTCAAATCAACTCTTCTCACAATTTATTACATGTTTTGACTATATTTTGTTTAATGAGATGGTTTAAAGTGAGATATTATGCTTGGTGGACTAATGTGCATTGAGTGTAGGTTTATGAGAGAAAATCAAGGAATTTTGGCAAGACTAAGGTCTGAAACTCGAATGGGACAAGGAAGAGAGATTGTAGGAGGTAAATCCTCCTCATTTACTCCTCCCTCATTCGAATATTTCTCCTTCAATCACACTAGCTCGGAGTAAAAGCAGCCAAGTCATGAAGATCAAAAGGCAATTGAGCAAGTGATAGTCAAAGAGTTAGTTCATCTCGAGTTTGGGAGCTAAGCCTCCCTAGATTTAAGGAATTCGTTGGGGACTTCAATTGTATAAATAAAGAGGCCTAGAGCCTCATTAGGATTCGAATTTTTGTTGTAAAAACACTAGTTATTTTCGAGCTCGAGACTTGTGGAAGGCATTGCTATGTAATTTTCTGTTTTGATAATGAGAATGAGATTTTTCTTGATCCAGTACTGAGTTAACTCAGAGGGATGAAGCTCTTGGGTTAGGGCCTAACCCTAGTAGCAAAGGCTCCTCTTCTTGTATCTGTATGCTTAGATTAGTTTCATAGATTCATGGTTAAATTGTCCTTAGAAGTATTTCATTGCAAGTAGTGTAGATGTGATTAGTTTGTTTATTAGTTTGCTTCCATTTGTGCTTTACTTTAACAGTAGGTTAGAAGGGATAAAAGGAGCATCAAAAAGCTGTTAGTAGGTGTCTTGGCCTCACCTCTTGCTTCAGGGATCATGATTTGAGGAAAGGACTCCTATGCAACCCCAAAAAGACAGATTTGTACTTTCTCATAGAATTTAGAGTTTACTGTACTTAAACTAGCGTTTGATCAGTTTGCAAGTGTAGGACTTAATTACCATTTCTTCCATTTTCAGTCTTACAGTAGATATCATCAATGATTCCATTTTATTCTACAATTTTCCTCGTGCATGAATTAGACAACGAGCTCATTAAACTCTGTTTTTCTAGCTTATTGGAATTTGTCTTGTTTACATGATTTTTAGGAAAATATCATTGTTTGATGCAGTGTAGATGTTTCACCAGTAGAGAGAGATATCATATCAATCAACCTCCTTCCAACTTCATTCATCCATGATCATTCCTCACTTCCACTAAGACCCTCACAAATTTCATCATTCTTCAAGGAAATTTCACCAAGAATGTTGAGAAAATCGAACCATCTCCCAACCTTGGTTTTGAGTTCTGAGTGATCCTAGGCATTTTCTCACTCCATTCCATCCACCAAGCACCTTCCCTAAGCCTTCCATCACCTTCAACACCCATCATTTTTCTCTCGAATGTATCCTGTAGAAATATAGGGAATCCTGTAGGTTTTTAGGACATCTTGTAGGCTTTCCTGTAGTGGCCTGTTTTGAGGCCAAATTGATGGAAAACCTCTAGGAATCCACATAAGGTCACCTAAAGGTCTCCCAAATCTTCCAACCATCCACCAACATCCCTAAGACATCTGCCACATCACCAAAATAAATTAGATTTCACACTTGTTTTTCCATAAAAAGAATAAAAAGAAAACATAGATTTATTTCAATCCTTTACATGCACAGTAGTGATGTTTAATTTTTTGAATTTACATGCTTAAGATAGTTGAATTTCATCCATGTTAATCTAGCATTATTTCTGAAACATAGTCTCTTAGTAGTTAGGTATGAAATGGTGTGTTTTAGCATTGGATTTCAGTCCTTTTCCTTACTGCAGTAGACAAGCTTTCTCTTAGAGTAGATTTATCTTTCTTTCATTAGTAGTCAAGATTCTTCTGAATCCATAGAAGTCTAGCTTGAAAAACCTAGTGCTCTCTCGCCAGCTGAACAATGACAAAAGGCAGAACCATCACTTTTACTTGTGTATACAACACTGTCACCTCCAAGTTTGTACGAACCTTGGGTTGATAAAGTAAAGTTGGTAGCCTCAGGAGTTGCAACATTCTTGTTGCAATACTGGTGCTCATCACTTTCTGGCGCTGTTGTCGGGGAGATGTTTGAGTAATATGTGATTACTGCTTTCTTTCTTCCATTTCTTGTTTCTTATATTCTGCTAGTAGTTTCATTTTTTCAAAAGTAATTTAGTTTGCTTCCTTTTCCATTCTGCAAGTAAGATTTCAATCAAGCATTTAATTTTTCATCCATTCAATAGTTTGCATTCAGTCTGCAATTACTTTCAAAGTTTGAGAAAACACAAAACACAACAAAAACATTGTTTTCATGCCTCGTAGGAATATGGATAACTTAGGCAAATATTTTCAAAATACCTCCACTGCTTCAAACATCCAACCTTCCCTCTTCTTCAATCGCTGTGAACTGGAGGAACCCTTAGGTGAGCAACCATAAATATTTGAAGAACCTATAGGGGAAGAAGAAGAAGAAGAGCCTGATCGATGACCAAAAGCAGAAGGGGAAGACAGTCGCTGTGGAGCTAGGGTTTTAAGGCGTCTGTAGGTGTTAAAATCCATGGAAGGGTGCAAAGGAGGGAGCTCCACTCCCTCCTATAGGTAGGCAGTGGATAGTCGAGGTAAGAAACCAATAGAGAGTGTTAGAGGTCCTTCAGGTGAAGGGATAAGGAACATGGAAGAGGAGCAAGAATTAAACAAGCCAAGGGAGAATAACAACAATAAAGAAAATGAGTAAGAAGACAAGGAACAGGGTGCGAAAAAAAAGCACAAAAGGGGCCATGTAAACCCAAAGCTGAGGTCACACCCAGAGTAGTCTTAAATGATCTTGCTCTGTAGGCGCATAGGGACCACATGCGGAAATATGCTATCATTTGTAACTTCATGGGATTATGGCCCATTGAAAAGGCTTTACAGACATGGATTAAATACAACTGGAAACCAAAAGGAAGCATTGACCTACATCTTGGTTCAAAGGGTTTCCTCACTGTGGTCTTTACAAATATTGAGGATAAAGAAAGGGTGTTTGAAGGAGGGCCCTACTTCTATGCAGTAGCAGGCCTCTACATGCGACCATGGATGATGAATTTTGTCCCGGAGCGAGAAACTTTCACTTCGGTCTGTGTCTGGGTAAGACTCTGCTCTCTACCTCTTGATTACTGGCAAACAGAACCATTATCTGCCATAGGAAACAAATTAGGGGAAAGTACACTTCCTTCACACGAATATGTGTGGAGATGGATCTCTCTGAAGCCCTACCGGATGAGGTCATCTTGGAAGTATTTGATGAAGAATGGGTTCAAACAGTAGACTATGAACATATTCCTTTTAGATGTCGGAGGTGCCATGAGCATGGGCACCTATTTAGAGACCGCCCTATTAGTAAAATAGAGAAAAAAAGTAAAGCAACCACAATGAAAGATACTTAAGGCTTTCACAAAATGGTACATAGAGGAAAAGGGGGCAAGAGGGGGCCAAAGCAACATCAAACAGAAGGGAAACAGGCTAGTCTGAATAAGTTCCAAGTACTCGAAGAAGAAGAAGAGATAACAAAAGCAGAACAGGTAAGGGAAGGAAACCCAGTGGAGAAAGAGAAAGAAGAAGACAATGTTCAAACACAGGATATTAACAAACAGAAAGAGACTATAATGAGCGATGCAGAACTGGAGATGGACCAAGAAATGACCCAAAGTGAGATGGAAATGGAGGATCATGAATTGCAGGAGATTCTTGACAGGGAACACCTAGATCTGGAAGGGTTCTTGAAGCAGGGGACCATGGGTGGGGTAGACTCATTATCGCAAGAAGAGTTCAATAGAGTACAACAGCTATTCCTATGGAAAACTTAGGCTAAAGGGCTGGAAAGGCAAAGAGAAAATGAAAGGAAGGGCAACGAAGGTGTGAAAACTATGACAATCACACTTGGCTTAACACCTAGAAACCCAGGAAAGAAAAGAGGCAAGAAAAAGCAGAACGAGTTATTGATGGAATGTGGAGAGCTAATGATAGATTCAGGTAAGATGAAAGATCTGACCAACTACTCCTTTACGAATCTTTAATAATGAAGTTCACATCTTGGAATATTAGAGGTCTAGGTAGTAAAAGAAAACAAAGAATACTTAGTAATAGAATGAAACAAGAAGCTCCGGATATGATCTTTATCCAGGAAACTAAATGTTCCATTCAAAAAATAAAAGAAATTCACAACAAATGGCTCAATAGATTTGAGTTTCTAGAAGTCAAAGCAGATAACACAGCAGGGGGAATACTTACTCTTTGGAACCCCCAAAAGATTAGCATAATAGATGATGAGGCATCTAGAAATTATTTATTAGTGGTTATTCAGCCTGTGGGAGATAGGGATACCTATCTGGTCACGAATGTTTATCACCCTCAAATAATGGATGATAAACTTAGGTTTCTAAATTCTCTTATGGAGCTTAGAGACAGACATGTCGATGTACCATGGATCTTGGGTGGGGACTTCAATATGATCAAATCACTTTCAGAGAAAAAAGGGGGAACCAGAACTTTAAGCAGAGACTCTTCAGCATTTCAAACTTTTATAGATAATATGAAGCTTGTTGATACTGACATGAGTAATGGTCTCTTTACTTGGAACAATAAAAGAGGAGGAGAGTCTCAAGTAGCCTCCAAGTTAGACAAATTCATAATCTTAGAGGACCTTATGCTCACCAACAAGGAAATGATAGCGAGAATTCTCCCCTTTGGAGGCTTGGACCATTGGCCTATCCAACTTGAGGTTCAAGGAATTGGAACCCCCAAGAATAAACCTTTCAAATTTGAGAATATCTGGCTCACCCACCCAGATTTCACTAGCAACATTGCAAAATGGTGGACAGAAGATCTGCATATTCAGGGTACAAGAATGTTCTAGCTACACAAAAGACTTAAGCACATCAAGATCAGACTTAAAGATGGGAACAAGAATGAATTTGACAATATTTTTGCAGTGAAAAAAGATGTTGAAGATTAAATGTGGGAACTCAATCAAACCCTTATCACGGATGGCTTTGATAAAGTTAGAAACGATCAAGTCACCAAACACCATCATGACTGGGAGAATTTATGTAAACAAGAGGAGATATTTTGGAAACAAAAATCTAGAGTTCAATGGCTAAAAGAAGGGGAGCGTAACACTAGATTCTTCCACAAATCAACCATAGCGAATAGATCTCATAATAGGATCTGTTGGACACCTAATCCTAAATGGGTTAGTGTGGAAGCCGAATAGACAAAAGGAGTCCAAGAGACCTTGGGATGTGAAACCCAACGGTCACAACATGTACTATAAATGTAAATCATTTGTTAATAAAAATTATACTCTCATGTTTTATCCTTCAGATTATTCTTGCTGCCCATGTGTGTTTAACATGGTATCAAAGCGGGTTCCTTCCTGCCCTCTTGAAATTTAAATCACTAGTTTTGAGATGCAGTGATTATGGGCGTTTCTCTACTTTGTGCAGAACTGTCCCTTTGTCTGTGCTATCTACACTTTGAAAATAGAAACAATAAAAAAAATTGTTAGCCTGCATTACCTGGGTTTGTCCTATGCTCTATTGAAATGCGGAGGTTCTATTGATACGTTGATGGTTAGTCTGCACCTGCCTTACAAGTTTGTCGATGCAACACTATCTTTGAAATATCTACGTTATTTTCTCTCTACATTTAGACAAAGCGTTATTTGTTCTCTGCATTTTTTTCCTACTATGTGTCAGGCCTCTAAATGATGTCTCTGCCCACTCTTGTTGGCTACCAAATGCACTTGACAGTCCACAGTGAAATGCTTGTAGAAGACAACGTTCATTTTTATCATTAACCTGTCTGAGGGCGCTACTATATTCTGCATTGAATGTTACTTCTTTTGATGTCTAATGTCCTCTTGCTTATCATTGCAGACTTTTGGCATTACATTCAATCATAGTCTGATCACTGCGTTTTTCTTAAAATTCTGCGTACCAATAAAATTTCTCTATACCTTTCTGGCTCACCCACCATCCTGAAACCGTTAGACATTACATTCCAACGTTGAATATGTTACATTCCTCCAATTCTGATTACGTTGAATCATTGTTTGATTGCGGGAGCTGGAGATGAGCTCGAGTTACCGGTGCATAGTTATAACTCGATGGATCTAAGGCAGAGAGCATGAAGAATTCAGAGTGACCTTGCTTTTGATAGACATGTAATGGAGCAATTGTTCTCTTATCTGTGTGGATAATAGAGCTATAGGATGTGATTGCACATAATTTGAAGTGGTTGTGTGCATACAACAATGCGATATACCTATAGCAGAGCAATGACAGAGCGTATGGAGAGAGATAATTGACCTGCATATGGATCAAAGGAGGACAGAGACATAACTGTATTTATGCGCTAACAAGTGTCCTGCACGGGGTGCTATTGATTGTATTGTCTCACAAGAATAGAATCATCTGCGTTGAAGCACGCAGAAGTGGAGAGAGCGCACGACACACACAATGTTATATACGGCGAAGTTTTTATGACAGTGGCAGCTACGTATATACCTCTGTTGATTCAGAAACTCCTTGTGCCAATTTTCCAGGTTGTCAAATGACTTGAGCACATTTACATCATACACAAGTACACAGCAGTCCGCACCTCTGTAGAAAGCAACACCCAGGCTCTGGAATCTCTCCTGCCCAGCAGTGTCCCATATCTGTAATGTTACAAGTCTGTCATCAACCTGAAGTTCCTTTGACATAAAGTCCGCACCAATAGTCGCTTTGTACTAGCTACTAAATCTCTTATGTACATAGTGATTCACCAAAGAAGTTTTTTCCAACCCCGCTGTCACCGAGAATAATAACCTTGAACAGGGCGCGCTTTCGAAACGACATTTTTTATTTTCAAAGAATTGGGTCGGCGCAGCGGGATAAAATTGAGCAATAGGGACCTCCACATTTGCAGTGGCAGCTGCGTAGGCTGTTTATTTATTTGAGCTGTAAGTTAACGTTGTCTATGACATTAGTAAGCTGTCTATGGTATGGTATTTTTACTACGCTGTCTCCATCCCATGAATTTCATCTTCCATATTTCCTCCATCGAGAATCAACCTCTGAACATGCAAAGTGGTTAATGGTGTGTCTTCCCACGACGGTGTATTGGTAAAGTGCTGTGCTGATTCGAGCCCACAGTAGTAGCCGAGAGACGCTATTGGAGTACTGTATATACCTCTGTTGAATGTGCTATAAATTTTTGTATACACTATCCATTCAGAATGTTGTCACTTCAATGCGGAAAATCAGATTTGCCCCCCGATTTATGGCGTGACTTGAATTATCATTTCTAGACTATGCTGGCATACCTCGTTTTGTGACTGCTTTTCATCGTTGAGCCATTGGAATGGTCAAATGTTGCTACTTTTATTTAACCTACTGATTTTCTTCAAAAGCGAAGGCATTGGGGTTGAAAGAAATTTAGTTATGCACGTTTAATCATCAAAACAATAAAGCTAATGTTGATCATGAAAATGTTGAATAAAGTCCATGCATTCATCCCAAGAAGCACTGAATGAGAGATCTCATAGGAGATGCATGTACATTGTAAACACATTTTTGTAGACAAAATATTGAGCCTTCATGCTATCAAGAATTCTGCTTTTCCTTATTGATGGGGTCTGCCTTGAATACTGCTTGATATCATCTGTTTTGCGAAGAAAAGACATTTATTGTGAAGCAACACTGTGCATTTGGTTTCTTAACACTTTGCCCATTTGTTTGGTCGAATAATGGCGAAAATTCATGGCTTATTAGAGTTATTGAAAACTCTAATCAAGTCCACTGTTGACAGCACAATCAAAATTAACAAAGCCTCTCTTTTAGACATTCAAACATGTCTACAATATGCATAAGAAAAGATATAGTTTTTGCAGCTTGAATCTCAGCTTCAACAAGAAGAATGAAAACAAAGTAGTGATCATTTTGAACCTGTTTCTGTTTAGAAGATTGAAACAGGCTCCCATAAACAGCGAGACAATAATGTTACAGTTGGTTCAGATTTAGTACCCAATAAAGCAGCGGTTGTACATGCAAATGCAGAAACTTAGTCTGCACTTCCCAAGCCCATCATCAGAACTTGGGAACAGCTTGTCCACAACAAGCACATAACTGGTCTTGGATATGACAAGGACTTGTCCTTTCATATTCCTGACTACTCAAAGCCCATTCAGTTTCAGAGTGCTGGATTCATTCATGACAGTTCACCTGCTCCTCATGACAGTTCACCTCCAGCTGTTCCAGATTCTGCCCCTCTTCCACAGCAATAACAACAACAACATATTGTGAAATGCCAACACTATGACCGAGTTGGCCATTTGAAAGATCACTGTTTTGATCTTCATCCATGTAAGCATTGTCATAAAACCACCCATTCTTCACACAGATGCTTCATAAACAAACGTCCTGCAAGAACAAAGATTCATCTTGGATGGATTACTTCTTGGCAACGGGCATCAACAGCCAAGAAGATATTCCAAACACATGTTAGAACTTGTTCCAGAGTATTGAACAGTCTTTCAGTTGAGTTTTCTCCATCATCTCACCTTGTATCTGACAGGGGGGGAAATGATGGTCATCTACAAGCTTCAAAGCCACATCAAGTGAGTCTGAGCCACAACCTGCCACATCAGTTTCAGAGTTGTAGCCAGAAACAAAGATTCCCGTGAGCATGCCTCTAGTTGGTAATCTGGGACACTTCCTCTAGCAGAAGACTTTAGCTTCTTTCCAGTTTCGAAAGAATTCCAGGAAAAAAATTGGGGACACTTCCTCTAGCAGAAGACTTCATCTTCTTGCCAGTTTTGGAAGAGTTCCAGGAATTGCATTAAGCATTCTAGAGTTGTTGGTCATCTTTAAACCATCACAGGTTGAGACTTCCCTTTTCAGGTTGAAGTTCTCCCTTTTATGCGAGGTGAGACCTCCCTTTCATGGTTGAAGGTTTCCCTCTTCAAAACAATAGGAGCACTTCCTCTAGCAGAAGAATTTAGCTTCTTTCCAGTTTTGGAAGAGTTCCGGGAACTGCACTAAGAATTCCAGTGTTGGTGGTCATCCTTAAACCACCGCCCTTTATACCAACATTTCAGGGAGCACATTCAGCCTAGTGCTGCCATGCATTTTTGCACATTTTGTATTACAGCTCTCTTCTTGGACTCATACATAACCCTTCGGATTAAGGGGGGGAATGTTGGAAACCTAATCCTAAATGGGTTAGTGTGGAAGCTGAATAGGCAAAAGGAGTCCAAGGGACCTTGGGATGTGAAACCCAACGGTCACAACATGTACTATAAATGTGAATCATTTGTTAATAAAAATTGTACTCTCATGTTTTATCCTTCAGATTATTCTTACTGCCCATGTGTGTTTAACAGGATCTCTTCGATCAAGGACGAGGGAGGTCATCTTCTTAATTCCCATGAAGAGATAGAAGATGTGTTAGTTCAACACTTTCATGGGATAGCACAGGAAACCATTTCAGATAGAAAGCATTTTATCAGGGATTTAATAGGGCATATTCCTAGATTGGATACTAGAGAGGATAATTTCAATCTTAATAGGCCAGTGACAGAAGAGGAGGTTAGTGAGGTCATCAAAGAAATGCAGAATGGTAAAGCGCCAGGCCTTGATGGTTTTAATGTGGATTTCTTTAAAGCTTTTTGGAATATTGTTAAACAGGATATTCTGAATGTAGTGGAAGATTCCAGGTTGAATACAACTATTTTGAAGGTGCTCAATACTTCCTTCATCTCCCTAATCCCCAAACAGGACAATGCTCAGACTCTAGACAGGTTTAGACCCATAGCCTTGTGCAATGTGGTATATAAGATAATATCCAAGGTTGTTGCTAACAGACTCAAACCACTTCTTCCTACTCTAGTTTCTGTGGAGCAATATGGTTATGTTGAGGGCAGACAAATTGTCAATAACATCATTCAAGCACATGAGGTGGTGCACTCATTGACAAGAAACAGGAAGGTTGGTATGATTATGCAATTGGACCTAGCGAAAGATTACGATAAGTTGAATTGGACCTTTATTAGGAGGGTGCTTATTGCTTTTGGGTTTGATCATAACTGGGTAAGATGGGTCATGGCCCTGGTAACTTCTTCCAGCTTTTTAATTCTGGTTAATGGTTCTCCATCTAAGACTTTTACTCCTTGCAGAGGCCTCAGGCAAGGTGATATACTCTCTCCCTTTCTCTTCATCCTCATGATGGAAGGACTTGGTTGGTTTATCAAGCATGCGAAAGAAGCTGGTAATATCAAAGGCCTCCAACTTTCTGAGAATGGTTAGGCTTTGACCCATCAACAATTTGTCGATGATACTATGTTGCAGGGAATCCCCATTGTCAAAGAAGCACTAGCGTACAAACATATCCCGTCTGACTTTTCCTTGGCTACAGGTATGGAAGTTAATCTCTCCAAATCTAAGATTTTTTTCTTTAATACCAACATTGCTATTAAGAGAAATATCTCCAGAATTCTAGGATTTCAAAGGGATGTCCTTCCCTCCAAATAATTGGAATTTCCTCTAA
Organism: Pinus tabuliformis; assembly: GCA_031772625.1. Lineage (NCBI taxonomy): Eukaryota > Viridiplantae > Streptophyta > Pinopsida > Pinales > Pinaceae > Pinus > Pinus tabuliformis. The sequence continues at coordinate 834,541,501 of CM062816.1, forward strand.
CTAATAAACATTTACACAAGAGCATTTGGGAGCCGGTGATTAATAAGATGCAGGATAAAATCAGGAAATGGACCATTAGATCTTTAAACTTGGCTGGTCTGTTAGTGCTTACAAAAGCTGTTCTCCAATCAATCCCCATCTTTATGCTATCAGCCCTTCCAGCTCCAAAAGGAGTTTTGCAACATTTTAGAACCATTCAAAGAGACTTTCTTTGCGGTAAGGGGGAGGAAAGAAAGAAATGGGCCTTGATAGCCTGGGAGAATATTTTCAAACCTAAAAATCATGGGTGTCTTGGATTGGATGATCCGAAAACACTAAGTAAAGTTTTAGGGGTGAAATTATGGTGGCGTTGGGTAAAAGACCCAAAGGCACAGTGGGCTAGTATCTAGAAAGAAAAATATGCCAGCAATTTGTAGAATAATGATCGCATAAGGATGTCTGGCATCATAAAGGGCTCACACATCTAGAATAAGGCCTGGGGGAATAGAGGATTAGTACAAAAAAACAGCTTTTGGGAAATCAGAGATGGTGATTTTGTATTGTTTTGGGAGGATAGATGGCAACAAGAACCTACACTGTTAAGAGAGGACCTTCTGGACCTCAAGAAAGAAACAGATACCAAAGGGTTATTTAAGGTAAAATATTTTTGGGATCAAATCGATAGTGAAGGAAAATGGAGAACCTAGAAGAATATGGATCTCAGGGAAGACATCCCACTGAAAGCCAAAGCAAAGGCACTCCTGACAATGTTGGAACAAAGGAAAATATTAGTGACAGGGGGGCATGACCAACTTAGATGGGGCAAAAATAATGAAGGCACCTTCAATCTTAAGGAGGAAAAACGCTTACTCCTTGAGCTGGATTCCAATGTACTGGACAGGGTTTGGCAGAACATATGGAAACATCAAGGATGGATGAAAATTAAACTCTTCATGTGGTTGGCTCATCATAAGAAGATTCTGACTTGGGATAACATTCAGAAGAGGGGTGTTCTAGGTCCTTCCAGATGCTAGCTCTGTGAAGCCCAAGAGGAAACAATGGAGCACCTTCTCAATAATTTCATTTTCACCTCTTTGTTATGGGAGACTTTTGCCACTATTTTCCAGCAGACAAACAGGGACAAAGGAAGCATCATCAATACCCTAAACAATTGGAGACACAACTTCTCTGATTATGAATTTCTTGGTTCAGTCTGGGCTTTAATGCCAAGCTTCATAATATGGACTGTCTGGAAAGAAAGGAACAACATAATCTTTAAGAAAGAAAAAAGTTCCTCCCAATGCCTTTTTGAGCAAATCTTAAGACAACTTAAGGAGATGGTAAGTACCATAGTGCGAACTGCCCCTAAGAATCCACATTCAGAAGCTGAAACCCAGATACTTCTTAAGTTGGGTATGTAGGGGCTTATTCCACAGGGACTGGACAGGAAGGTATTGAAACTGGATGCTAAGCAGGATTATTGGCAACCTCCCCCTCATGGTTTTTGAAATACAACATTGATGGGGCTTCCAAAGATAACCCAGGTATTGCTGGCTTTGGAGGGGTGTTAAAGGATGAAAATGGCTATCTACTTTTCATTTTCCATTGCCATTTGGGAAGAGCCACTAACAATATGGCAGAATTAATGGCTCTTGAGCAATATTTAGAATTCATGAAGCAGGATAATCTCCAGAATATTATTGTCGAGGCTGATTCAGAGTTAATCATAAACGCGGTCAAGAGAATCAGCTATGGCACGGAACCGGAAAAAGTCTCAAATCAATGGAGGCTGCTCCAGGTCTTTCAAAGGATTCAGCTTCATCTCCGTTGTTTACATACCGTGAGGTTTAATCATGTGCGAAGGACAACCAATAAATTGGCAGACATCTTGGCCTCAAGGTGTGCTCTGATTCGTTGGTCTGAGATGCCCCAGAATAGATTAAAGGCGTAATGTCACGACCAGGTGGATGAGGATATAATGGTGTTTCGATACAAAGACACAGAGGTGGGGTCTAGTTGATTTGGATTCTTTATTAAGTGTTTTTCCGAAGTAAGAAAATTCTGGGGATGCAGGTCACTGTCGGCCTCCTCTACCCCCGACAGTACGAACACAGAAGTTTCAGGTGGGATTTGCTGGGTAGAAACTGTTCTTCAGATGGTCGGTCAGACAGATGGATTTTCACATTACACTGGTTCATGTGCCCGCGGAGATGGGATGATGCGTGGGTCCGAAATTCTGGCTTTCCCGGTAGCCTTAATACCCCCGTTTTCCTTTCTGCGGTAGAAATACCGCTCGTGGGGTGGTTTATCGTCCATAGCATGCCCTTCAAGCTGGAAGTAGTTTTGAGGAGTTGGGAGCGATTCCACTCACCAAGCAACACGTGGATTCCACTCACCAAGCAATACTGCCATCATCACGTGCTAATTATCGGTGCGTTAGGCTCGTGCGATATGCTCCTCAGCCGTAGGATCTTGAAATATGGATCTACGGTCAGGAACAAGCGAGCATGTTGGTGGGTCTTGGATGGTTATTGCGTGGTTAATCGTCGAGCTACTAGGTATTGCGGTTTTATCCTCCGCCGTTGGATCTGGCGGGGAGGATCGATGGTTAAGGAAAATGGTGATGATCCGAGGGAAGAATATCTTCCGGGCTTGTTTCACGCCATGGTGGGAATCAGTGGATTTCATGTAATCCACATGCTCGAGGGTTATCCCCCCATTCGGACCCGAATTCCTTTTAGTTTGGTACCTAATTCCTCTTTGGATCCGACACTAAATTTAAATTGTTTGAAGGTTTCCGGCTTTGTCTGTATTTTGTGGTTATTGTAATTTTTTGAGGGACTGTGGCTCAGTGTTTAAGCCTTTAGCTCGGTTCCCTCGGCTGTGAGCAGATTATTTTTTCGTTGGCCCACAACTCCTTTGGGACTGTTTTATTTTATGTTAGATGTTTTTAGATTTATTGACAAGAAGGTACAACTCTTGCTTCAGCAAAAGAAGAAGAAGAAGAAGAAGAGCCCATTCCTATTGAACCAAAGGCTAAAAATAGAAATGACAGAGGAAATAGGGAAAGAGTTAAGGGTGCCTTCCCCATCAAGGAAACCAATGGGGATACTAAGATGAAAAATATAAGCTCCTTTGCCCTTCCTCATTTCCATGGCCTCACCTCAGAAGATCCAGACACTTTCTTATTTGAGTTTGTTGTCATATGCCGAACCTATGACGACACCAATGATGAGAAAAATATGAAAGTATTTCCATCCACTCTCAAGGATGCAACTTTGTGCTGGTTCATGGGTTTACCTGGAGATAGCATCACAACTTGGGCTTAGATGTAGCAAGTATTCAACAACAAATATCGAGATTACTGTAGGTCTAAAGACACTAAAAAGGAAATTTTTAGGATGACCTTAGGCAATGATGAATCCCTAGAAGATTATGAAGAAAGATTCCAGCTTAGCTACAAGAGGTCCAAGTTTGCACTTGACCCCGAGTCACTAAAGTTAGTCCTTCTTAGAGGAGTAAGGGAAGATCTTATGGATACCCTAAACTTGCTAGCAGGAGGGGACATCTACCAGTTACCCTATGAGGATGTCAAGATTGTCTTTAGAAACCATTCTAAGGAAACTAGGAAAAAGGGTCGGGGTAGTCAACCTATGGTCAGTCCATCCTCTTCCAATTCATCCATAAAAGGTGAAAGTTAAAACATGATCGAGGATTTCAAGAGTGAGATGCTGCAAACCCTTGCCCTATAGATGGACACTATGCACATTAAGAGAAAACAAGAGGAATCCGAGAGAGACTTAGCCATTTTCTACCCTAGATGCACCAGGAGGCACCCTAGGAATGAATTTCCATTTAATTCTATTGAAATCTGCTCAATCTGTGAAGAAAACTACTCCACAGACAAGTGCCCTTCTTTACCTGGACTAAAATTTGTATATCAAGGAGCCGAAGGGGTAACTGAGCAGCTCTGCTACATAAACCAAAGAAGACCTCATGGGCCTAGGTCATACCAGCAGGGCATGCAAGGGTCATCCCATGCATATTACAACCCCAACCAGACCACATCCATACCCTCATGGGGGCCTCCTGCTCATCCTTCCTAGTCTACACCTCCTCCTTGGTCCTTTGCACCTCAGTATCATTCCTAGCCAGCCAACGAGTCATTCCAACCATATGCTCCGCCACAACCTCAGTGGAATGCATTGCCCTAGTGGTGGAGGACCCCATACAAAAATGCTCCAGATTTATTGCCTTCACTACCTGCTCAACCACATCTGTTACACTCTTCTCCACCTAAACAACCCCATATGCCTGCCCAGCCAAATCCTAACCTGAACAACAAACATGCACAACAAGTATACAATGGAGATACATCCTATCCAGCTTATGCTGTGGAAATTCAGGAAATCAACCTAGGATCTAGGAGAGTACTCCCAGACAACCAACATCTACCTCCACCTAGGGAGGTTGAGGAAGAAAGATAGGAAAGCATGCTTAAATTAAATCCACCTCCCTTTCCTGAGAGATTAACCCAACCACTCCAATGTACCCCAGAAGAGACTGAACTTCTTGGAGAATTGAAAAACCTATGTGTCAGAATTCCACTAGTCCAAGATATTAAATATGTACCTATTTACAACAAGTTGATTAAGGAGAAGTTATTCAAACATCTAGGGAGGCAAAGAAGAGATGCCCCTACCATTAATGTCATTGGACAGTTGTCCGACTTAATGCTGGGGAAGGTAATATGTTCGAAGTATTTGGACCCTGGAAGCCCTGTAGTAGATGTGCACATCAATGACACCATTTTCCCACACACTCTGATCAATCTTGGGGCTGTCATTAATGTGGTGACCAAGGACACCATGCTCAAGCTCAATCTCCAAGGTTCATTGAGAAAGACCACAACAGTTCTGCAACTTGCAGACCACTCTACAATGACCCATGAGGGCATTGTGGAGGATGTGATGGTATCCATTGACTCTTAGGAATACCCTGCATATTTCCTAGTTCTCTAGCCTAAGGCTAAGCTTACTGGTTACTCTCTCATCCTTGGGAGGCCCTGGTTAGCCACTGCTGATGCCTACATTAGCTGCAAGGCTGGAAATATGACCATAAAAAATGGGCATATGTCCAAGAAGTTAGTCCTATACCCTCTTGCTCAACCATCTCTAGAACATGACTTACCTTTGTGGTTGGAAGAGGAGGAATAAGAGGAAGTTTATTCCGCCCAACTCTATACCTTAGAAACAACCATGGGAGGGGGACAACAGGATGAAGATGATTTGATTGAACACATACTCCAAAGTCCAAATCCTAGTACCTTGTCCTTAGAAGAAGTAGTAAAGGAAACCCAAAACAACCATAAAATTGATCTATGCTTAGCTGATTCCAACCGTAATCGTGTCAAAACCATAGAATTCAGCCTCGAGAGAGCTTTGAAAATCAACCCATCTCTTTCTGTTCACCAAGAAGAAAAGTTGTGTAACTTGCTAAAGGAACATCTGGATGCCTTTGCTTGGAGTTACAAAGAAATCAAGGGAGCACAACCCTCAGTGTGTACCCACCACATTTATATCAAAGAAGGTTGCAAGCCAATCCGACAACCCCAAAGGAGGATGAATCCAACTCTTAAAGATATAGTCAAAGAAGAACTACAAAAGTTGCTAGATGCAGGATTCATTTACCCTATCTCAGACAATGATTGGGTCTCTCCTTTGGTGTTGGTTCCAAAGAAAAATGGTAAGTGGAGGATTTGTGTCAATTACATGGAGTTAAAAAAAGCCACAAATAAGGACCAGTTCCCTCTACCTTTCATCGACCAAGTGCTAGATGGCCTGGTAGGGAAAAAGTTTTTCTCTTTCCTAGATGGATTGAACAGGCACAATCAAATCCAGATCAGCCCGGAAGACCAGGATAAGACCACCTTCACTTGTCCTTGGGGTACTTTTTCCTATAGGGTCCTTCCTCTTGGCCTATGCAATGCTCTTGCCACTTTCCATAGAGTAGTCCTGAGTATCTTTGCCAAGTTAGTCCATGATGCGGTAGAGATTTATATGGATGATTTTACACCTTATGGATGTGATTTCCAAGAGGCTCTGTCCAACTTAGGTAAGGTGTTGCACAAATGCATTGAAATGAACCTGTCTCTCAGTCCCGAAAAATGTGAATTCTTGATGACTGCAGGGACTGTGCTAGGTCATTCAATATCCCAGCAAGGACTACAGGTGGACCCAAACAAAATAGCTATCATCCAAAGGGTCCCACCTCCACAAAAGTAGAGAGATGTCAAAAGTTTCCTAGGGTTAGCTAGATACTACCAAAGGTTTATAAAAGACTTCAGCAAGTTGGCTTCTCCTTTATTTGGGTTTTTGGCCAAAGAATTTGAGTTTGTATGGTCAAAAAGCTATCAAGAGGCCCTAGACACCCTGAAGGACAAGTTAACCAATGCACCGACTCTCAGAGGCCCAAATTGGGCCCTTCCTTTTCATATAAATGCTGATGCCTCACACAAAGCCATAGGAGCAGCCCTAGGCCAGATAGATGAAAAATTTCCTTATGCCATTTACTTTATCAATAAGAATCTGTCAAAGGTCGAACTGAGCTACACATTGACCGAAAAGGATCTCCTGGCTGTTGTGCATTCATTGAACAAATTTAGGAATTATATTACAGGCTATCAAAAATTTGTACATACTAACCATGCTACAATCAAATATTTAATGAATAAACCTGACGTGAATGCCCGGATTATTAAATGGTTACTTTTATTATAAAAGTTTGATCTAACTATTATTGATAAGCCTAGTAAGGAAAATGTTGTTGTAGATTTTTTGTCTAGATTAACTTTGCCTGCAGGTGAGGAGGGAATGGTTGATGATCAGTTACTAGATGAGCACCTATTCGCCATTTCAGTTCTCTCTCCATGGTTTTCTGACATAAAAAACTATTTGGTATCTACACAGTTCCCACCGAATTTGTCCTCCAAAGAGAAAAGAAAGATTGTGAGGAAGAGTGCTCCCTTCACTTGGATTAGGGGCAACCTCTTCAAACTAGCTCGGATCAAATTTTGATAAGGTGTGTTAGGGAGGAGGAATTCTTTGACATCCTTCTGACCTATCATGATGGGCCTTGTGGAGGTCACTTTGCAACAAAGAGGACACCATTTAAAGTGTTACAAGCTGGTTATTATTGGCCCACTCTTCATCAGGATGTGAAAAGATATACTAGTCAGTGTGATCGGTGCCAAAGGATGGGAAAGCCTACTCCAAGAGATGAAATGCCTCTGCAACCTCAAGTGAATTTCGAGCCATTTGATAAGTGGGGCATGGACTTCATTGGACCTATTGACCCTCCTTCCAAGAAAAAACAATATATCATTGTATGCACTGACTATCTGACTAAGTGGGCTGAAACCAAGGCAATCAAGGCAGCAACAAAGGAGAAGGTGGCTGAGTTCTTAAGGGAGAATGTATTTTACAAATTTGGGTACCCTAGAGAACTGGTCATTGATCAAGGTAGCCAGTTTACCTCCAACATGATTGAAGACTTGCTAAGCCAGCACAAGATCAAGCATAGAACCTCCACTCCCTATCACCGACAAGATAATGGGCAAGTGGAGGTGACTAACAGAGTGCTGGAGGGCATCTTGACGAAAGTGGTTAGCACCAGTAGGAAAGATTGGGCAGATAGACTAGTTGAGGCCACCTAGGCATATAATACCACCTGGAAGACCACCACTAGATTCACACCCTATGAGTTGGTCTATGGGAAAAAGGCCATGTTGTCGATTGAGTTTGTGTATAATACATTGAGAATGGCAGCTCAACTAGATCTAGATCTTAGTAGTGTAAAAAAAGAGAGATTGCTCCAGTTGAATGGTTTAGATGAGTTCAGAATGCAGGCCCTCCTACACACATAGGTAACTTAAATTCAGAGGAAGATCAGGCATGATAAGAACATCAAGGATAAGAAATTTCAATAAGGTGATTGAGATTTGTTATATGACTCGAGACATAAAGACTTTAAAGGCAAGTTAAGGACAAGATGGTTAGGACATTATGTTATAGAGAGATGTCATGATAATGGTTCATTGCAGACCAGAACCATATATGCAGAGGCCATTCCTTTACTTGTTAATGGGAATAGATTGAAAGTTTACGAAAGGCCATTTTCAAAACAAGAGTTCATTGATGGTATCAATAAAATGATGATGGTGGTGGAGCAAGCATCAACTCCTGCCTCATCAAGTCACTGATAAAAAGAAAAAGAAAAATAAAAAATAAGGAGACTTAAGTGAAAACCTCCATGAGGCGCCTGAGTCCCACTATTGGGTTGAAAACCTCTTGGGGCAGCCCAATGGTGTCAAAAAAATAAGAGAAATAAAAATATCTCTAGGTGAAAGCCTCTCTTGAGGCGCCTAGGGCTAGCAGCTAGGATGAAAACTTCTTGGAGGCAGACTAGTTGTTTAAAAAAAAAAAAGAGAAAAGAAAAATCATGAAAAATTGTTTGCAAGTCAGCAGGAGGATGATCAGAGATAAAAGGAGAATAAAAAAGGACCTATTCCACTCGTATTTTTATTTATCCATCCATTATCCTTCATCATTACACCATTCCTTTCATTTTTTCACTCATTTTCCTCAGTTTGCAAGGGTACTATGTTTTCTATAGGATTCCTTGTAAACCTCCTGAAAACCTACAGGATGATCCTGTAGGAATTATAGTGGCTTGGGAACCCTAAAGGAAGTAATGCTATGGAAAGGAAATGACTTGCCCATGTAAAAAAATAAAATCCCTACATCACCACTTCATTACCATACCTCTCTCCACCTTGATCACCCCTGCTTTCATCATTAAAAAATCAGTTTTCAAAAAATACAGTCTTCAAGAAAAAACATAGAGAAAAAATGAGACATAAAGTAAATGGGAACAAAACGTGAGGGTTATTTCTCATCATTCACACACCCCTAGACCTCCTCTCTATACATGTTCATCATCCTCAAGTCCCAACAGTAGCAATGATTGAAATTTTTGAGGGAGAAGAAACTACACGACATCTTGTAGGAAATCCTGTAGTAGCTTATCCCACAGAATAAAAATCATAAGCTGCAGCAAGTTTCCAGCATGGAGATCCAAGGGAGGAAGAAGCTCTAGAGTAGCAGCAGCACCATCATCCTCAACACCAAGTACCTGCACATCAAGCAAATCATCAAAGGACAATATATATATATATATATATATATATATATATATATATATATATATATATATATATATATATATATATATATATATATAAAGGAGAGATCACATGCAGCCAACATACAACAAAAACCTCATTTCTTCAACAAATTGTAGCAAGGTATTGTTACCATAGGTAAGTAACTTGCTTCACTCTCTCATTTTCATAATGTAATCAAAAGATGTAAATGTTGTGAGCAAGTTGGTTTATAAGAGAAAGATGGCCAGTTAACTTGGCCACCTTCATTCAATCAACAAAGATAAAACAATTAGTCCTCACACACGTGGCAACACTCAAGTCAAATAAAAGGAGGATGAGGTCGAAAGAAGTTAAAGGCTACGGATGCCCAAAGTGGGAGTTGATTACAAGGTGAGGGGAATGATGATGTGGTAGTGGGGACCAATGGTCCAAAAATAGAAATTCGTACCTCGGTTGCTAGCACACCACCTCACTCAACTCGACCACAAGATGAAATAAACGTTGACCCCCATGCACTCATGCATTCATCTTCTTGGGGCTCACTCTAGCAAAGTCACTCTCATCCCCAAGCAACCTACAGGAGAGGAAAACTTCATTTTTTTCCTGCATAGGACTTCCTACAGGATCCTACAGGATCACACAAGAATCCTATAGGATACAATCAGGCAATCTACAGGATTGGCAGAGAGAAATTTCAGAGGGGGAAACATAGGGGTTGGCTACATCAAGAACTATGAGGAGGTAGGCTCTACATTTCCTCCCATTTTTCCAAGTAAAAAGAACATAAAAATCTCCTAGTTTGATTGAAATTGATAGTTGTATAAGGGAATTGTATCCACAGAAATTTCAGTCCCATTTCCTCCTTCATTAAAATTTTGTATCATACATCTCTACTCCTCAAATTCACTAGACAAAATGACAGGGGGGTTTAATAGAAGGGAGCCCATTAACATTGTAAGGATTCACTAACACCATCTTGTGCTATAAATATTCACAAGGCATAATTGGATGGGGTACTCTGAGAAATTGAGGGGGTATGATGATGAAGTGGCCTGATATTTTGCTCTCTCCCTCATTCCATTGACCAGAACCCATGCCATTGTTGTGGTGATAGGCCTCTCCATAGAGCTCACCCCTGAACTCATAAGAAGAATTACCACACTTCCCTTAGGAGTGCCTTGGAGAAAGGAAGACAAGGGAAATAGCCAAATTGCCAAAAAGAAATTCTTTCTAGAGGGAGAGTAGCCCATTGAAGACAAAAATGGATTGAGGAGAGCAAGCCTACTATGCCCCTAGAATGAGGTAAGCTACCATCTTATAAAATACATATCATGTGAAGGTAGGTATAGCATGGTATATGGATATCACTTTAGGCTTCTTGAAGAATTGAGGTATGGAGCAGAAGCACCTCCTCACCACAAGCTTAGCATACCATACTTCCTTCTGCAATCACTGATAGATACAAGCATGAAGGTGTAGAAAGGAAACTACTAATAACTATCCCACCATGGGTTAATTAGAATCATCATAGAAGATGCCCTCTAAAACCTTAGAATTCCTATCACTTGGGAAATTTTCAGAGACATGCTGACAAAGGAGGATATCGAGGCCCTCACATTTGATAGAAGCCCTACTATTAGTGAAAAGGATGAAGAAGAGACTGACACAAGTGAAGAAGAAGCAGAGATGGATGAAGAGGAAATAGATGAGGAGGAAGAGAAAGAGAAGATAAGTGATGAAGAAACATGGGAATATGTCAAGGTGGAAAATGATAAACAATATGAGGATCTAGAGGGAGAAGAAGAGGAGAAGGACAAAGGTGAAAAGGGCGATGGAAAAGAGGAGGCAGAGGATAAGGAGTAGTCACCCAGGGTGTCTCCATAACCCACCGAGAAAGAGGCAGCAACTACCCTCACTGCCCTTAGCACCCCTATCAAACAAAAAGGCAAAAGACAGAGGAAAACCCCCTTATACTTCAGAATAGGAAAAAGTACAAGGATAAGGCAGGGAAACCCTCAAAATCCAACCAAGGTTCCCATTGTTATTGAGGACTCACCTAACCAGCATGAGAAGATAGCTTCTCTTACAAAAAATCAGGGAGAAGGGTCCTCAACACAAACCTTCCCTAAGTCTCCTATCACTTATGAGAGAAGACCTATGACTAGATCTACCTCATCCAAAGGAAAAGATATCCTACAGGATACACAATAAGACCTATAGGAAGCAGAGGCTGTTGAGATTGCAACAAGATGATGGAGCTTAGTGAAAAGAGTCGCCTTCACTAAGTGGGCCCGCAGGCTATTTTTGGCGCAAGTCTATTTTTAGACTATGTCTATTTTTAGACATATGGATCATGTCTATGTTTATGGATGATTGATCAAGTTGGAAAAAATAGATGGACTTCTATTTTTGATGAAAGTGTGAGTGATCACAGTGTGAGTGATCAAAGTCTATTTTTAGACTGGCTGTCAAAAATAGAAAAGTCAAATATTATTATCTCACAATAATATTTGGACTATAAACTTGATCTTATTCTCTTGGAGCACTTCAGTTTGAGCTACAGAGGTGGCACATGCAGCTGTCAGAAGGAAATACGCTTTTCTTATGAGTCAGTTGAGTTGTTGCATGCATGACTTCAGTTAGAACTCAACCAGTTGAGTTTGGTGGAGTTGATTGTGGAGTTGATGGAGTTGTGTTCAGTTTAGCTTTGTTAAATTGGTTGTATTTAGTCTAACTGGCAAATAGACTAGAGATGAGTTGAGTGAATTAGTTATTAATTAATTCACAAGTTATTAACTCATAATACAACTAATGAATACATCAGTTAACTCAGTTGCATGTCAGTGCATGTTCAGTTCAACAGGGACAAGTGGTAGAGAATCAGATTGCTATCAGTTGTGACTATAGTTGTGCATCGGATCTTGCACAATCAAGGGATTGAGTATGCCAATGAGTTTGCTCACGTATTTGGCCCACATTTTAGCCTTTGCTCACGTCCACAAAGAGTGAGTGACTATTTTGCAGGTGAAAAACGAGTTTGGGAAGCTATTCTCATCAGTTCTTGAGCAGGTATTGAGCAGTGGAGGCAGGCAAGCAGTGGAAGAGATTTGGAGATCAGATCTGAGCTGTATTGTGTGTAAGAGAGGTGGAGATACTTGTGAGAAGTATTATGTTGTGTAATGTTACATGACTCAATCATTAATATACAGATAGTTGGGGTTTTTAGCGCGATGCTTTCCCCGTGATACATACTGTGTTAATGTGCGAATGCTTTTGATGTTTTATTGTTATTGATGCTGCTATATTGATGATCAACGTAGAGGAGCTTATGTATTGTGTATGTTTTCCGCAATAGTACATGATCAGGATAATCTCCATTGAATATGTGTTAAATTATTCAAAATTTCTACATGGTATCAGAGCTAGATAATTGTAGAAAAAGTTTCTACATGGTATCAGAGCTGCTTGATTTGTAGAAGAGATTTTTACAGGATATCAAGCGAGGATTGATCATCAGATCTACTATTCAGGAAGTGTTTACATTCTATTTCTTTAGGCAGAGTCTGTAATTGGGTCAGGTAGCCTCTGGATTCATCCTTCCTTTGGAAGGTGAAATATCCGGTAAAAGCCCATACAGTCAATCTTTGTACGAGAAATATTGTGTTCTCACGAATTCTAGATCGGAAGCAGTTGAGTTGGAGTTGGTGGAAATTCGAATTTGCAGCAGTGTTGTTGAAAATGTCTTTCAACGGATTGCAAATGTTATTCCAAAGCAAGAGCGACCTCGCGCTCAAGGATAAACTCAGTAACAATAAAGGTGAGAATGGATCTTCATCAAAGGTATCTGATGAAGAGAATTGCGCTTTGGCTGCCAAAGCAAAGAAAGGGAAGAACAAGAAAGCTTCTCATTCTGGTGCGAAAGGCAAGAAGCAGGACATGTCCAAGGTGAAGTGTTTTCACTGTCACCAACATGGACACTATGCCACAAATTGTCTGCAGAAGAAGAAGAAAAAGCAAGCTGCTGGATCTGCAGGGGGAGAGGCCTTAGCTTCTCAGTTTGAGCTTGATTTTTCATTGATCGCATGCTTGGTTTCAAGTGTGATGGGATCAGTGTGGTTCTTGGACAGTGGTGCGTCTTTTCACATGACGGGAGATAGAGATTTGTTCTCTGATCTGGAGGACAAAGATCTTGGAGTGCACATCGAGATGGGTGATGATGGTAGATACAGTGCGACCGGTATCGGTACCATTTACTTTGAGAGGGATTCTGGTAAACCCTTTGTATTGAAGGAAGTCATGCATGTTCCAGGATTGAAGAAGAATCTCGTCTCAGTGGCGATGTTAGAAGACAAGGGGTATGATGTTGTTTTCAGCGAGGGAAAGGCCTTCCTGCGCAGCAAGACAACTGGTGAGACCTAGAAGATAGGGGTTCGAGTGAGGAACCTTTATCAGTTGCATGTAGATGGATGCGCAGCAATGGCAGGCAAGGCAGAAGGATTGGTGAGCTGGGATGATGGCGAGTTGTGGCACAGGAGATTGGGTCACCTTCACCATGGAGCCTTGAAGATACTGCAGCAGATCACTACAGGGCTTCCTAAAGGCACACTTGCGCAGTCAGATCAGTGCAAGGGGTGTACTTTGGGGAAGTTTGTGAAAGCCACCTTTCACGAGAAGGATAGTCGCGCCACAACGATCCTTGAGAGAATTCACACAGACGTGTGTGGACCTTTCTCAGTTGCTTCAACAGCAAAACACAGGTATTATGTGATTTTTGTTGATGATTTCTCTCGTAAGTGCTGGATCTTCTTCATGCAGAAGAAGAGCGAGACATATTCAAAGTTCTGTGAATTCAAAGCACTGGTCGAGAAGGAGTCGGGGAAGAAGGTGAAGGCTCTTAGGAGCGATAATGGTGGTGAATACATCTCGGACGAGTTCAAGGATTTCTGCAAGGCAGAAGGGATTCGTAGAGAGCTCATAGCTCCCCATAACCCACAGCAGAACGGGGTAGCTGAGCGGAAGAACAGAACGATTGTGGGTGCTGCATGGACAATGTTGCATGATCAGGGCCTACCCCTTCACTTGTGGGCGGAAGCATGCAATACAGCAGTTTATGTGCAGAACCGTTGTCCTCATAGGATACTTGGCATGAGTACACCTGAGGAGACTTATTCTGGTAAGAAGCCTGATCTTTCTCATTTGAGGATTTTTGGTGCTAACGTTTACATGCATGTGACGAAGGATTCCAGAAAGAAGTTGGAGCCGATTGCAGAGGTTGGGATATTTGTGGGGTACACTGATACGCCCTACAACTATCGTGTGTATTTGCCAGACAGTGGTAAAACTGTTGTGCGACGGGATATAAAATTTCAGGAGGAGAAAGCCATGAAGTGTTCGCTTGAGAGGGAGCTACACTTGCATGCAGATGAGGAGCTATTAGTTCCTAAGGATGAGCTTCAGGACGTGGATCAGCCACAGGACGAGGTTCATGGAGTGGAAGAGACCACTCATGCAGCGCCAACCATCAGAGGGCGAAAGCGCTTGACAGAAGCTGAGCGACTGGCTCAAGATGCAGAGAAAGTTGTAGGACCACCTACAGCCCAACGCAGGCAGAGACAGTCACCTAATCGGTACACTGGATACATGGCTCTTATGAGCAAGTGTGTTGTGACTGAGCCATCCTCTTTCGAGGAAGCTGTGGAGGATCCCGCATGGGTAGACGCCATGGTGGAAGAGTATGATTCTATTGTCAGAAACAGTGCATGGGAGATTGTTCCTAGACTGGAAGGGAAATCAGTGGTGGGTTCGAGATGGATCTACAAGGTCAAGCAGGCAGCTGACGGGAGTGTGGAGAAGTACAAGGCAAGATTTGTTGCCCGAGGCTTTTCACAGATTGAGGGGATCGATTATGAGGAGACCTTTGCACCTGTCGCAAGGTATTCTTCCATACGGACGATTCTTGCTCTCTCAGCGCAGATGGGATGGCACATTCATCAGATGGATGTGAAGACTGTGTTCCTCAACGGAGTCATTGAGGTGGAGGTGTACATTGAGCAACCCGAAGGCTTTGAAGTCTTCAGCAGCGAGTCGCATGTGTGCAGGCTCAAGAGAGCGCTGTATGGGTTGAAGCAAGCACCACGTGCTTGGTACACACAGATAGACAGCTATTTCACAGGACTTGGATTCTCCAAGAGCGAGGTGGATCCGAACCTATACCAGATTGTGGTGGAGGGTAAGTTGCTTATCATTGTACTGTATGTTGATGATTTGATTCTAACGGGTGATGAGCTGTTGATACTGTCATGCAAGAAGGATCTTGCTACAGAGTTTGAGATGAAGGATTTGGGCCTCCTTCACTATTTCCTAGGATTGGAAATATGGCAACGCAGTGGTGGACTGTTTGTTTCTCAGGGCAAGTATGCTCGGGAGATATTGGAGAAGTTCAACATGCATGGCTGCAAGCCTGTTGATACTCCTCTTCCTGGAGGTTGGAGGAAGGAGGATGCCACTTCGGGAGAAGAAGTGGATGCCACTGTTTATCGACAGTTGGTGGGGTCGCTGATGTATTTGGTCAATACACGCCCTGATATATGCTATGCAGTTAACCAGCTTTCACAAGCTATGGTTAAGCCTACCAAGCTCTTCTGGAAGGCGGGCAAGCATGTATTGCGCTACTTGAGAGGCACATCAGGATATGGTTTGTGGTACAGACAGGAGGATGAGGTGAAGCTATGTGGCTTCACGGATGCAGATTGGGTAGGGAGCCCAACAGACAGAAAGAGCACATCAGGAGGGGTCTTCAGTATCGGTTCGACAACAGTTTCTTGGTACAGCAGGAAGCAGAGATCCGTGGCACTCAGTTCAGCAGAGGCCGAGTATATGGCAGCAAGTTTGGCTGCATGCGAGGCTATATGGATGAGGAAGATCCTGGTTGGTTTGTTCGGTTCTCATTTGGATCCTACTGTGATTTACTGTGATAACCAGAGTTGCATTAAACTCTCGGCTAATCCTGTATTTCATGATAGATCTAAACATATTGACATCAAGTACCATCATATCAGAGATTGTGTGCAGCAGAGGATCATGTTACTTTAGTACATTCCAACGGAGGATCAGGATGCTAATATTCTGACGAAGGCTCTCACTAGGAGCAAATTCGAGTACCACCGAGGCAGGATAGGGGTTGTTGATAATCCATATCTTGTCGAGAGGGAGTGTTGAGATTGCAACAAGATGATGGAGCTTAGTGAAAAGAGTCGCCTTCACTAAGTGGGCCCGCAGGCTATTTTTGGCGCAAGTCTATTTTTAGACATATGGATCATGTCTATGTTTATGGATGATTAATCAAGTTGGGAAAAATAGATGGAATTCTATTTTTTATGAAAGTGTGAGTGATCACAGTGTGAGTGATCAAAGTCTATTTTTAGACTGGCTGTCAAAAATAGAAAAGTCAAATATTATTATCTCACAATAATATTTGGACTATAAACTTGATCTTATTCTCTTGGAGCACTTCAGTTTGAGCTACAGAGGTGGCACATGCAGCTGTCAGAAGGAAATACGCTTTTCTTATGAGTCAGTTGAGTTGTTGCATGCATGACTTCAGTTAGAACTCAATCAGTTGAGTTTGGTGGAGTTGATTGTGGAGTTGATGGAGTTGTGTTCAGTTTAGCTTTGTTAAACTGGTTGTATTTAGTCTAACTGGAAAATAGACTAGAGATGAGTTGAGTGAATTAGTTATTAATTAATTCACAAGTTATTAACTCATAATACAACTAATGAATACATCAGTTAACTCAGTTGCATGTCAGTGCATGTTCAGTTCAACAGGGATAAGTGGTAGAGAATCAGATTGCTATCAGTTGTGACTATAGTTGTGCATCAGATCTTGCACAATCAAGGGATTGAGTATGCCAATGAGTTTGCTCACGTATTTGGCCCACATTTTAGCCTTTGCTCACGTCCACAAAGAGTGAGTGACTATTTTGCAGGTGAAAAACGAGTTTGGGAAGCTATTCTCATCAGTTCTTGAGCAGGTATTGAGCAGTGGAGGCAGGCAAGCAGTGGAAGAGATTTGGAGATCAGATCTGAGCTGTATTGTGTGTAAGAGAGGTGGAGATACTTGTGAGAAGTATTATGCTGTGTAATGTTACATGACTCAATCATTAATATACAGATAGTTGGGGTTTTTAGCGCGATGCTTTCCCCGTGATACATACTGTGTTAATGTGTGAATGCTCTTGATGTTTTATTTTTATTGATGCTGCTATATTGATGATCAACGTAGAGGAGCTTATGTATTGTGTATGTTTTCCGCAATAGTACATGATCAGGATAATCTCCATTGAATATGTGTTAAATTATTCAAAATTTCTACAGAGGCAATCCTATAGGAAACTCTGCTAAACCTATAGGAAACTCAAAAATTGGATAAGGCAGCAAGTATGCAGAAAGAAACAAAGAGAGAGGACCCAGAGCTAAGGGAACCTAGTCCTCAATGTTGAAAATAGCAACAAGAAATGATAAAAATATAATCTAGTATATTCCAATTTTAGTTCGTCCTTGAATTAAAATTCGAATTTAGTCTCACCAGCTGCTTGGAATTAATTAATTAATTCATTATGGATTAATTAGTTGGAGAAATTCAAGTTAGAAGTCTTTCTGAAGTCATGCAACAGTTATCCCTTAAATTAAGGAGATTATCTCTTAATTAAGGAGATAGATTGAGTTATATTTGAGTTGTAATTAGTTAACTCAGTTTACTGAGTTAAAGTCGAGTTAAATTAGTTCCAAACTGCTTGAGGAACTAATTGTGAGTTATCAGTCAGTTGATGCATGCATGAACTCAACCAGTGTACTCCAGATAACTGAAGATTCCCTCATCAAAAACTCATGCATGTATATTCTGAGAAAGACCCAATTGAGCTAAATGTCAAGGACAATGTACTACCAGTTGCATGTTTTCTCCTATAAAGGAAACTCATGCATGCAGTAAAGGTAAGGTTCCTTGAGGATTGCGCAGTTCTAACAGTGTGTGAGAGCAGTGTTCCACTGGGTGAAGGAGATCATCCCAGAGGAACTGTGCAAAGAAATAGGAGCTTGGAGGGTAGAGAGGAAGGATTGTGAGAAGCTTTGATTGCCTATAAGCATCCAGGAGGATTGTCATGAGAGTTGGCTATCTGTGAGAGCTAAGGCTTCGTATAATTATGATGTATTTCCACTTTGTATGATAATACAGATAGTGGGTTTTTCAGCTGAGGCTTTCCCCTGAGTATTTTCTATGTTTCATGTGCATTGATTCTTCCTCTTCTAGTTATATGTGTTCATCTCTGATTAAGATCAATCTTTAAGTTTCCACAAGTTTGATAGTAGAAGTAGATTATAGTATTTTGCTTTGGTATATTTCATTATTGAGTTAATCTACAATTTGATTTTCTACATAGATCTCAGAGGTATATTTGTAGAGAATTTGCAGGAAATTCTACACTCAACCTAACCTTTACTCCTACTACATATTTATTGAAGGGGGCAGGGTCATTACACAAAATTTTTCCATCCCATTATTTTTTGAGCTTGAGAAAGAAAGAGCCAGAACACATAGATGGATGCAGATTGCCAAGTCCAAGGGAGTGGAGGACATTGGTGACATGGAGGAAAAGCTCAAAGAGATGGGTAAAGAACTAAGTATCTTGAGGGATGGAGAGGCCATAATGAAGGCTCAGTTGGAGGAAAAAAATGCATGGTTGAAAGGACAACTGCAAGGAAGAGAGAATCATTTGGAATCCATGGCTAGTCTATCTTTGGAAGAAATCCAGTGCAGGATTCCAGCTAAGTCCTATACATTATACCTTAAGGAACTGTGGCTGCAATTCCAAATCAAGACCCTAGCACAGAGAGACACTATGCCATTCCAGGATTACAGACAGTTCATTGATCTCTATGATCAAAGTACATTGGAGGATAGGGCTAAGATTTCTAAGTTCTACTTCCATAACATGGCCTTGAAAGATCTGAATGTATGGGTACCTAATGCAAAGCTAGGGGATTTACAATTGATGGCTTTGGCAACATGGATGAACCATGAGGAAGCAAGGGATGCAGGAATGAAGATGATATTTGCAAGGGAATAAACAGAGCCTCTCATGATAAGAGCTGAGAAGTCTAATCCAATGGCTGTCATCAGCACATACAATTTAATTGCAAATGATCCTCAACTTGCACCCAGGTATCTTGCTGCCCAAGAGAAAGAAATTACACATTTTGAGTATATGTTTAGACTATTAGGGGATGACAGCATGAAAGCTTGCCAAAGGATATGGAATACTTTTCCATACAGTTTGAAAATCAGAGCGTACCATTATCCTCAAAGGATGAGAGAAGAACTAAACATGACACCCATGTACAAACAAACCATCCAAAGGCTCAAAGTCAATTGAATTGGCTTGAGACTCAGTCCACCACAGCTCTTGAGGATGTTAGAAGGAAGGAAGGAAGAGGAAGAAAGAAAGTAGTTGGAGGAGGTAGAAAGGAAGGCAGGATTCTATGCACAAGAAGAAGAAACCACAACAGAAGCATGGGATGTCAGGGAGGCCACTAGAGCTATGAAAGACATGGATATTGATTGAGTTGCTTAGAGGATGAGAAACACTTTTAGTAGGGGGGTGATGATGAGCCTCATCATTGGGTAACTATATGGACCTTAATTCACCTCCTAGCTTAGTCAAATCGACTCTTCTCACAATTTATTACATGTATTGATTATATTTTGTTTAATGAGATGAGTTAAAGTGAGCTATTATTCCTAGTGGACTAATGTGCATTGAATGCAGGTTTGTGAGAGAAAATCAAGGAATTTTGGCAAGACTAAGGTCTGAAAATTGAATGGGACAGGGAAGAGAGATTGTAGGAGGTAAATCATCCTCATTTACTCCTCCCTCATTCAAATATTCCTCCATCAATCACACCAGATCGAAGTACAAGCAGCCAAGTCATGAAGATCAAAAGGCAACTGAGCAAGTGGTAGTCAAAGAGTTATTTCATCTCGAGTTTGGGAGCTGAGATTCCCTAGATTTAAGGAATTCGTTGGGGACTTCATTTGTATAAATAAAGAGGCCTAGATCCTCATTAGGGTTCGAATTTTTGTTGTAAAAACACTAGTTATTTTTGAGCTCCAAACTTATGGAAGGAATTGCTATGTAATTTTCTATTTTGATAATGAGAATGAGCTTTTTATTGATCCAGTACTGAGTTAACTCAGAGGGCTTAAGCTCTTGGGTTAGGGCCAAACCCTAGCATCAAAGGCTCTTCTTCTTGTATTTGTATGCTTAGATTAGTTTCATAGGTTCATGGTTAAATTGTCCTTAGAAGTATTTCATTGCAAGTAGTGTAGATGTGATTAGTTTGTTTATTAGTTTGCTTCCATTTGTGCTTTACTTCAATAGTAGGTTAGAAGGGATAAAAGGAGCATCAAAAAGCTGTCAGTAGGTGTCTTGGCCTCACCTCTTCCTTCAGGGATCATGATTTGAGGAAAGGACCCTTATGCAGCCCCAAAAAGACAAATTTCTATTTTCTCATAGAATTTAGAGTTTACTGTACCTGAACCATCATTTGATGAGTTTGCAAGTGTAGGAATTAATTACCATTTCTTCCATTTTCAGTCTTACAGTAGATATCATCAATGGTTCCATTTTATTCTACAATTTTCCTCATGCATTAATTAGACAACGAGCTCATTAAATTCTATTTTTCTAGCTTATTGGAATTTGTCTTGTTTACATGATTTTTAGGAAAATATCATTGTTTGATGCAGTGCAGGTGTTTCACAAGTAGAGAGAGATATCATATCAATCAACCTCCTTCCAACTTCATTCATCCATGATCATTCCTCACTTCCACTAAGACCCTCACAAATTTCATCATTCTTCAAGGAAATTTCACCAAGAATGTTGAGAAAATCCAACCATCTGCCAACCTAGGTTTTGAGTTCTGAGTGATCCTAGGCATTTTCTCACTCCATTCCATCCACCAAGCACCTTCCCTAAGCCTTCCATCACCTTCAGCACCCATCATTTTTCTCTCGAATGTATCTTGTAGAAATATAGGGAATCCTGTAGGTTTTTAGGACATCTTGTAGGCTTTCTTGTAGTGGCCTGTTTTGAGGCCAAATTGCTGGAAAACCTCTAGGACTCCACATAAGGTCACCTAAATGTCTCCCAAATCTTCCAACCATCCACCAACATCCCTAAGACATCTGCCACATCACCAAAATAAATTAGATTTCAAACTTGTTTTTCCATAAAAAGAAAAAACAGATTTATTTCAGTCCTTTACACGCACAATAGTGATGTTTGATGTTTTGAATTTACATGCTTAAGATAGTTGAATTTCATCCATGTTAATCTAGCATTCTTTATGAAACATAGTCTCTTAGCAATTAGGTAGGAAATGGTGTGTTTTAGCATTGGATTTCAGTCTTTTTCCTTACTGCAGTAGACAAGCTTTCTCTTAGAGTAGATTTATCTTTCTTTCATCAGTAGTCAAGCTTCTTCTGAATCCATAGAAGTCTGGATTAAAAACCTTAGTGGCCTCTCGCCAGATGAACAGTGACAAAAGGCAGAACCATCACTTTTACTCGTTTATACAACACTGTCACCTCCAAGTTTGTATGAACCCCAGGTTGATAAAGTAAAGCTGGTAACCCCAAGAGTTGCAGTATTCTTGCTGCAATATTGGTGCTCATTAGGCATCCCTTCCTCAATCCTTTGGAGATTACGAAGAAGTCACTGGATCTTCCATTTATTAGCAGTGCTATCCATGGATCAATGATACAAGCCTTAATGACCTCGATAATTTCTTTTGAGAACCCGAATTTCTTTAGGACAACCATGAGGTATGGGAGGCTTACCCTATCAAAAGCATTGGCCATGTCTAATTTTATAATAATTCATTTTTCTTTTCTCAGCATGCTTGAGTGAATAGCTTCCTGGACCACTATTACATTATCAATGATCTTCCTGTTTGGGACAAAACCTCGGTTTTCGGAAAATTATCTCCGGGAGAACTTTCTTTATTCTATTGGCTATAATATTTGTTACTATCTTGTAGGAAGAATTGCATAAGGAGATTGGCCGAAATCTACTGAAAGTGGAAGGGTTAGCTTCCTTTGGTATTAATGCCAGATAGGAAGATTTTGTGTTGCCTCCCATTTTTTTGTTTTTGAACACATTCCTTACCATTCTTAATAAGTCCTTTTTTATTGTTTGCCAGTGTTGCCTATAGAAGGCTATTGTGAAGCCATCTGGGCCTGGTGCCTTATCCGGGTGAAGGCTCCATACTACTGCCTCTACTTCTTGTTCTGAAATTTCTTTCATTATTTCTGCATTTTGTCCTTCACTTATCTTGTTTAGAGTATGCTACAGAAAATTATCATGGTCTACTACTTCTCCATTTGTTGTTAGGAGGTTTTTAAAGTGCTTGTGTGCCTCTTTTTTTAGTTCGTCCACTCCCTTAATTTCTTGTCCGTCTATTGGGATTTTGTCAATTTGATTTCTTTCTCTTCTCATTTTCATGGAGTTGTGAAAAAATGTTGTGTTTTTAGCCCTTGTTTTCAGCCATAGGCTTCTCGACTTTAATCTCACCTCTTCTTCTTCTTTTCAATTTTCTCTTTTTCCCAAAAAAGTTCCTTTTCTTGTAGATGATCCTGTTTATCCTCCTCCTTGTTTTCCTTTGCTTCTTGTAAATTATCCATCATTTTTATCAGATCTGCCCTTATTTTTTTATTTTTCTTTTCATTTTCTCTTGCCCATATTTTCACTTCCTTTCTCAAAATTTTTAGCTTGGTTTCCCACACGAAGTAAGGCAAGCCTATGACCTTCTGTGACCATACTTCTGAGATTAATTTTATGAAATATTAATTGCTGTTCCATATTGGACAATATTTAAATGGTAATGGCCCTTGGTTGTCCATCATTCCCAAAGTGGTTGCAACCGGCTTGTGGTTAGATGTCGTGGTATGTATAATTTTTGATCTTGCTGAATTAAAACTTGAGATGATGTTTTCTTGTACCAATATTTAGTCCAATATTTCTTTTATATTACTTTTTCCGACCCTTTTGTTATTCCACGTGTACTTTCCATTACTTGGAGGGATATCAATTAGCTTGTTTTGTTACATGATTGTTTCAAGAGCTTCCCTAGATGGGTCTGTGTGGTAGGTCCCTCCAAATTTCTCCTCTATATTTAGGACCAGATTGAGGTCCCTACCCAAAATTACTTTTTTGTTTTGTGTTTCATTTAAAGTTTCTTGAACCATGTTCCAACATTTCTCTTTTTCCTCGTAATGGTTGGGAGCGTATATGTTGATAAAACAATATTGCTCCTTAGTGTTTGTTTCCTTTAAATCTATTCGGATCCAATATTGTTCCTTTTTTTGCTGAAGCATTTCCCATTTTCCTTTCTTCCATAGTGTACAAATTCCTCCTGAGGCCCCTATGGCTTGTTGAGTTGTTCCTTCATAATTTTTAAAGTTTTTTATCATTTTTTTCTTAATTTTTTAATTTTAATTTTAATTTTAATTAATTAATTAATTTATTTGATTTATTTATTTTTATTTTTTTAATTTTAATTTTAATTTTTAATTTAATTTAATTTAATTTTTATTTATTTATTTATTTTTCCTGATTCCTGGCAGCTTGTTTTGGTCTCCTAAAGCATGAATATATATGGGTTTTCCTTTGCTAGAATATCTCTTGCTGCATTCACTTTAAAGGGTGTTCCCAGACCATGACAATTCCAGGAGACCACAATCATTACTTGTTTGTTTGGTGAGATGAGGGACCTTTCCCTCTTTGCTGATTTTGATTTTTCTCATTATTCTCGAAACTTTTCCCAAAGAAAGAATCCATGGGTTGTTGCGTTCCTAAGGCCATCTCTTTAGCTACCACTTCATCTCTAAGCTCCTTGTTGGATTTTCTTCCTGCTTTCTTTTGGTGTTCAAGGGTTTGGAGGGATTCCTTGGATTGATTTCTAGTTAGTATTATATCCAATGATGGAGGAGGCGGAGTGTGGTGGATAATAGGGATTGAAGGTGTTAGTAAATGGGAGGAGGAAGGGAGATGAGGTGAGGAGGGAGGAGAGAGGGGAGCTGAAGGCTCTTCCAAGGGGCCAAAAGGGTTGGTATTAGCAAGGGAGGAGGGGTTATCTGCAATGGGAGAGGATGGAGAAGGTTCTGAGGGAGCCTGAGGTTAGTTTGAAGGGGGATGGTCTATTTGTTTGACAATTTTTTCCTTTTGACTTGTTCCCATTTGGATTCAGGATCTTCTAAATTTTCATTTTCTTGTTTTTTTGGACATCTATTTACAAAATGACCGTATTCATGACATACCTTGCACTTGAAGGGAATCTTTTCATAGTCCAGCTGTTGTATATGCGTCCATTGGTCTACTTTGATATTTACTGCCTCTAGAAGACCTTTCCCTAGATCCACTTCAACACAGATCCTCACACATGCATGTATGTTCTCTTTTGGTTCACATCTGTCAATGTATTTCTCCACAACATTCTCGATAGCTTTCACTGATTCATCTCCCCAACAGTGAAGAGGGAGATGAGGTAGTCTAACCTAGACCGACACAACACTGGGAACATCCAATTCAGGATCAAAATCAGGGGTCCATTTGTTTAAATATAATCCTCGCATATCCATGAAGTATGGGCCATTCATGAAGATTAAATCACAGTCTTCCTTTGTTTCAAAATGGAAGGAATAATACCCTCTTCCGCAGAATCTTATGGATATTTTTCTAGTTGTTGAAGAAGTCTAGTTTCTTTCGACCCATTTTTGAACAAATTTGGGGGATGGCCATAGACCTGTAAACTGACCAACCAGTCCTCATTCTGCTAGAGACAGTGATGCATGACGAGCAAGAGTCGGAGGGAGGGATATCTCAGGAATATCATCAATTTTCTTCACAAACTTGTTTATTGACGGCCTGGTTTTAGGAGGTACAATGGAAAATATTAGAGATACAAAGGCATTTACAGATTCTTCATGTTCCTGTTGACGATTTGTGGATGGATCTCCATCTTCTAGAGGATTTGTATACTCCATTAAAGCTACAGGAGGCCACAGGAAGGGAGTTGGGAACCACGTACGCACGAGGGCTAGGTTGCGCGCATTCAATAGTTGCAACGAAGATAGCACTGTCCTCAATTCTTAACACTTGATTATAGCTAATCATTATTATGTTTGAGATGTTGTAAATAATATTTCCTTTTGCAAAAAAAAATGCCAAAGCAACACCAAGTACTAATATTTAGGGAGATTTTTGCATATAAATGTTTGGATAATATCATACTGCACGTATTTTCATTAGAAAGAGCTCAGAAGCAGATTTCCAACAATATATCATGCACTCAAATCCAATTCCTGGATCAAAGGCAAGAGCAAGTTGAAGTCTGCACCAGAAAGCAAAGAAGAAGGCATAAGTGAGAAATCATTTATTTTGAAGTATTAAAATAAATTCAAAAAATAAATGAATAATCAAAACTCTAAAAAACATGAAAAATTCGTTTATTCATTATATGTCGCCCAAAATCCAAAAGTCAAAACCTATGGCCCATCTTGCACTCATGCATTAATTCTCCCCAATGTTAAAGGCATCGAGATGTGTGCATATTATAATCCACATTTAACCAAAGGGGGCTCCAAAAGTGGTTTTCATTTTTACTGGCCTTTACAGTTGTCGCCCTCACATTTTTTCTCCCCCTAAACTGCTTACTACCCACCCCCTTTGAAATCCATTAATTGTATTGGTTTGACTTCTATAAATATGGCAGGAATGGAATTTCATGCCATTATGAAATCAATGTTGTGTGGATTGGAAGCTAAATGAAAGAGATCAAACAAAGCAAATGTTGTGTGGATGGAAGGCTGAATTAAAGAGATCAAGCCAGAAACACGTTTTTTCGCACCCCCTCCCCCTAAACCTCTTACTACCTACCCCCTCTGAAATCCATCCCTAAACCTCTTACTACCTACCCCCTTGAAATCCATTAATTGTATTGGTTTGACTTTTATAAATATGGGGGATGAGAGGTTGAATGAAAGAGATCAACCAAGAAATGCATTTTTTCGCATCCCCTCCCCCTAAATGGCTTACTATCCACCCCCCTCTGAAATCCATTAATTGTATTGGTTTGACTTTTATAAATATGGTGGGAATGAAATTTCATGGGAAACCAATGTTGTGGGGATGGGAGGCTGAATGAAAGAGATCTTGCCAAACCAATGCTGTGCAGATGGGAGGCTGAATGAAAGAGATCAAGCGAAACTAGATTTTAGAGGAAATTCAGGATGGAAGGCTAAGTGGGTGAAATGAAATGACAGTCAAAGGAGTAAAATAATTTTACAAGAAAAAGAAATTCATGGGTGCAGGAAAATAAATTCATGAGAGAAAATAAAAAGAAAATTTTGCAATCATATGTTCATGAAAGTAATGCACAAGTGATAAAAAAGTAGGGAGCTTCATGTAAACTAGTTTTACACTTAAGAGGACAAGTAAAATAATTTTACAACTACAGGAGAAAGAAATTAAGCTATAGGAAAACGAAATTCATGGGTGCAGGAAAATAAATTAATGAGAGAAAATAAAAGGGAAATTTTGCAATCATATTTCATGAAAGTAATGCGCAAGTGAGAAAAAATAGGGAGCTTCATGTAAACGAGTTTTACACCTAAGAGGACAGGTAAAAATGAGATGTTATGAGTTTTTACAGGGATAAATTTCAAAATAGAAATGTTTTACCAGCCATGGATTTACAAAAAACAACACATGGTTTTGGAAATCCATCCAAAGATTTACAGGAGTAAAAGGAAATTTCGAGGGGAAGGTAAAACAGGTCATGGTTTTTGAAAACAACACATGGGTTTCAACATCCATGGGAAGAGAAACAATACATAAATTTAGAAAACAACACATGGATTTTTGAAACAGTGTATGGAGTCGAAAAGATGATGGATTTATCATTCTAATAAATACTTTGAACTATGAATTATGAATTTCATTTAAATATTGGAAATATTAATTTAAATATATTATTTAAATCCAAATATCTTGTGACAAAAAAAATTATTTAAAAGAAGATGGATAAGGAAATGCGCAATCATTCATCACATCTCCATAAAGACATCAACAACCTACTGCATATATTCAACACCACACTGCCACCAAGACAAATAAAATTGCTCATTCAAAGGCCTAGTCACCACCGAAATGCCCAGAAACAACAAATTTCCAGCAGTCAGTAAACCAATTCCAGATTTGAATGCACAATACTTGCAGGCGGTTCAAAGTTATGCCCAGAAACAACAGATTTCCAGTAGTCAGTAAACCAATTCCAGATTTGAATGCACAATACTTGCAGGCGCTTCAAAGTCTCTAGCAGGAAAATTAGAGATATTATCTTATCTTTAGTTTATTATGCAGGATTTTCCAGAAATAACCACAGTCAGCAACAATTCACTTTAAAGTCTGAACAGAAGATCAGAAATAGTATAGACTTCCTATTACTTAGTTATATTTTGGGAAATATCTACATGTTTTTGGTAGATATTGTTTGTAATAATTTTTACTCAGATTTTTCCAAAGATTATTAGAGAATATTTTGTAAATCAATTCTTTTTTTTGGGATTTGGTATTAGTTTAGCAGAGTATAGACTTCCTATTACTTAGTTATATTTTGGGAAATATCTACATGTTTTTGGTAGATATTGTTTGTAATAATTTTTATTTAAATTTTTCCAAAGATTATTAGAGAATATTTTGTAAATCAATTCCTTTTTTGGGATTTGATATTAGTTTAGCAGAAGATCTCAGGATATTTTGTAAATTAATTTATAAATACTTCATCTTCAGAAGTATCAAGGGTTGGTTTTTGAACAAAAGAACACTATTGTATATTATTGAAGCATCAACAGATTTACCAGTAATACAAAAAGCTCTTTCAAAGTCAAGTTGTTGGTGAAGTGCCTCTATCTTTCTATGTGTTTATATTTCTCTGTTTATTACACATATTTGTTTCCAAATCTGAATTATTCAATAGATAAGGGCAGAATTTGTTTAAATCTACACTCCGCATCCGAATACGAATAATTTAAATGTTTTTTTCCGATCTCTAAATATAAAATTCAGGTAACAATGCATTATATCTAAATTGAATCTTAATTTGTTCTTCCTTCCCCATTTCACAGACTTTGAAGAATCCATTCAGTTTGGCTACTGTGCCCTGTGAGATCTATTTGTAGACACTGCAGTTGATCCGTACTTTATGTAACATACTCCATAGCCCAATGGTAATCTAGTTATCAACCAACCATTCAAATTCAAATCAAACCTCAAACTTCATAACTAGCCTAATATTCAATCCAAAAAAGTTAAATCTTACAGAGAGAGCACTCTCTGAAGTTGGTAGGGCTATATCCCAGCTTCCAAATTTGGTTTGTGGTTACCTTTGTGATTTCCTTCTGCAACCTCAGAAAATTATAGAGTGCTAATAGGTCTCACTTGCAGTGATTGATTGTGCAAACCTATGATCATTTTTTAGATCTATCATTCTACTTAGACCAAAGATGCGGTGACACTTTTTTCCTCTATACATACCTGTAACCTTCCATTGTTTTTAAATTCATCATTATCTCTATCTACTCAACCAATGATGTGGTGATGCTATGATCTTGGACCTGAAAACGCAATTTGGTGGACTTGTATGGGTGAATACATCACAGACAATTAATTGGAGGAATACGATTTTTGTGGAACACAATCAATGTTAGTTTGGCTGACCAGATACCATTCATTTCAGGCATCGAGTAAAGACTAGCAGATAGGATTGTTGTTGATTTTAAGGTAGTAACAGTTTGAAGTCAAAATTATGAAGGTCTTATTTGAATTAGACTCAAGACTATTAAAACTTCATATCACAGTCATATTGTTTGAAGGTGGATCATAGTCAACATTAGCATTATTGTCAAGTACTTGCAGTTTTGAACCTCATAATTTCCATGCAGTGATCCACACCTATAGCTACATATTATTTCTCATCTCCTAATGAAATTATGGGAAGTGAAGATGACTATAGAAGCATGACAAAGGCATGTAATGCATAGTGAAGAACTTGAAGCATTGAATAGTGAAGAAAGCAACCATTGAAGAAATTATGTATTTTGTCAATCAAGTTGAAGCATCAAGGATTGGAATCCTCAAGGTAGGAGCCTTGGAATAATTTATTTTCAGGTCAGAGCCTAACCTCTTGATTAAAGGATTGGAGCCTTAAAAACACTTGAGAATAAGGATTGGTGTCCTTAGGGTTGGAGCCTTAAAAAAATATTTTTACAAGTTGGAGCTTGTAACCATTGTAAGAGGATTGGTGTCCTCATCTCTTTTAAATAAAGTTCTTTCTATTTAATTCTGGTTCTAATCATGAAAAATCTTAACTGGAATTAATAATAACAATTGAATGAAATACTGATTCACCCCCTCCTCAGTATTTAAACAATTGGTATCAAATCCATCTTCTTCATAATCAACCTAACAAAAAGAAGGATTCCTAGTCACAATGACCAGTAAAGATGCAGGAAAAATCCCTCAATTTTATGGAACAAAATTTTCTTTTTGGAAAGTGCAGATGAAGTTTTATTTGATGTTTCTTGGACCAGAGGTATGGCAATCAGTCCTACATGGTTATAAAGTTCCACCTTCCCCACCAAAAGATCAAGCGGAGGAAAAGTTTATATAGCAAATGCCAAAGCTCTAAATTCCATAACAAGTGGAATTTCTGATTCAGAATTTACAAAAGTTATGAACTATGAATTTGCTAAGGAAATGTGGGACAAGATTGTTTCCATCCATGATGGAGACACCAAGGTAAAGAAGGAAAAACTCCAAACTCATAAAAGACAATTTGAGAGCCTTAAAATGAATGATGAAGAAGACATTGCAGCCTATTTTCTCCGAGTGGATGAAGTTGTCAACTCACTCAAGGGTCTAGGTGAAAACATTGAAGAAAGTACAATTAT
The DNA here is from genome assembly GCA_031772625.1 of Pinus tabuliformis. Taxonomy (NCBI): domain Eukaryota; kingdom Viridiplantae; phylum Streptophyta; class Pinopsida; order Pinales; family Pinaceae; genus Pinus; species Pinus tabuliformis. Next base: position 834,571,773 of record CM062816.1, read on the forward strand.
CTAAAAGGCTTTGAGATCACTTCCATAATGTTTTGATTCCAAAGTCAGTTCCATAGAAGAAATAAAGGATTTGGATACCCTAACAATGGATGAACTTCATGGGATCGTCATTGCATACGAAATGAGAAAAGGAATCTCAAACCCCAAGGAAGTTGCATTCAAGGCTTCAAAAACATCAAGAAGAGGGAAAAGTTGTAATTGTAGCAGTGATGATTCTGATACTAAAACAAGACTAGCACAATTTGTGAAGAAACTAAGGAAAGGGTCCAAACTCAAAGGTAAGTATCCTCTCATTTGTTTTAAGTGTGGTAGAATAGGACATTATGTTGCAAAGTGTCCTTTCAAGCATGACAATGATGATGAAGATGAATACAAAAAGAATATATTCAAGAAGAAAGGGTCAAATAAAAATAATTTCTTCTCTAAACAAGATGACTTTGATGAAGATGAATTCAAGATAACAAAGAAAAGTTCAACTAAAAATACCTTCCTTCTCAAAAGGGATAGTGATGAGCTTGATGAAGAAGATGACTATGTTGGAAGCAGTGAAGTATTATTTATGACATTTAAAAATGATGATGAATCCGAAGGGGAATAAGAAGGAAATATGGATGAGTTACTAATTAGTGTGGTTGAAGAAAATGAAAAATTAAGGAAGAAGGTCATTTCTCTCAACACTGAAAAGGAAGAATCAAAAAGGAAGGAAGGGATTTTGAAAAAAACTAAAAGAAAGAGAAGAATTGTGTGAGAAACTTGAAGCTGAATTTCTCTCACTAAAGAAATAATTGAATCAAGTTAATAAGAGTTTGAAAAGTTCTTAAACTCTTGATATTATCCTAAATACTCAAATACCTCAACATGATAAGACTGGACCTGGTTTCAAAGGCGAGTCATCAAATTCAAAGGAGAATGCCAATGGAGAAATTCAAAAAGGCTATGTTGAGATCCTTTGCAATTATCAAGAAGAAGAGAATTTGTTTCACTTAGAGTGAAGATCCACCTACAACAATCCAAGGAATCTATGTACAAGAATTAATACTACATCAATCCAAGGCTATCCAAATATGTATCAAACTATCTTCCTTGGTTATCGTTTCTACTATAAAATTTTTGGTCATCAAGGTAATCATTGCAAGGCTTATAAGGATAATAGCTCAAGAAGATATAAGATCAATGATCAAAATAAGTTTCTTGGTTCAAAGAAAAAGGTCAAATCAAGACATATAATGCATTTGATCCTTTGTCTAAGTATGGTCTAGAATGTTCCAAATCCAATAATTTATATCATGATGCACAAAATTATCCACTTATGTCAAAAAGGAAAGAATTGAAAAAAGGGGAATCCACTACAGATAACTGTGGTCTAGCTTTATGTGCACAAAGTGATGAAAATCAATGGTTTGTAGATACTCGATGTTCAAGACATATGACAGGTGAATAAAAGTAGTTTATCTCATTAAATAAAAAGGATGGAAATGTATCCTTTGGAAGTGGATATACTAACATTGTTGGGAAAGGGATAGTGGTTCTTGTTAATGGAAAAGTCAAAGCACAAAATGCACTATTAGTAGAAGGGCTCAAGCACAGTCTTCTGAGCGTTAGCCAAATTTGTGACCAAGGACATAATGTTATTTCCAGTACTAAATATTGTCAGATAAGAAAATCCTCTTCAGGAGAACTTTTGGGAAAAGGAGTAAGAACACCAAATAATGTATATATTTTCAGTAAAATTTTGGAAGAAAAATGCTAAAGATGATTACCATAGGAAGATGTTGGACCACCTCCATAATAACGGGAGTTATAGGAAACTCGACAAGGATCCCTCTTACCCCCAAAATATATGGTCTGCCAAAGATTCATAAGGAAGGGGCTCCTATGAGACCCATTGTCAACACGATAGGAGGGCCAAATTATGTTCTTGTGAAATATTTAGCCCAGAAGCTTAAGCCCCTTGTTGGCCATACGGAATCCTTCGTCAAGGACTCTGCTTTGTTTGTTAATGAGTTAAAGAGTTTCAAGCTTGATCCAGATGATAATCTTGTGAGCTTCCATGTGGTATCTCTCTACACTAATATCCCTATCAACGAGGCCATTGAAGTCATAAAGCGCATCACAGATCCTGATACAGCTTATTTAGTTGGTATTTGTCTTACTTTTAATTTCTTTTCATTCGATGGGGAATTCTATGAGAAAACTTGTGGTGTTGCCATGGGTTCCCCTCTCCCCTGTGGTAGCTAATCTATTCATGGAGGATTTTGAATTAAAGGCCTTAGATTCTTCTCGTCTTCTACCTAATATGTGGAAGACGTTTGTGGATGACACTTGTGTCATCTGGTCCCATGGTAAAGAAAAGTTGGAACTATTTTTCTTCCATCTTAACAATCAATCTAGTTATATAAAGTTCAACATGGAATTTGAATGTAATGGTAGTCTGCGCTTCCTTGACATCCTCCTCTCGAGGAATGATGATGGCTCTTTCTCTCATTAGGTATTTCGTAAGAAAACTCATACAGAACAATATCTTCATGCTAATTCTCATCATTTCCCAGCTCAAAATCTTGGTGTTCTCAACACCTTAGCAACTAGTGCTTTAAGAGTTTCTGATGAGAACCATCCCAATGAAGAGAAAGAACATCTCCTAATTGTTTTCTTTAATAATGGGTATAGTAGACACTAATGTACTAAGGCTTTCCTCAGAGCTGAAGAAGGTCCTAGTGCTAAGAAAGATACCAAGGATCGATTTTCTAGCGTTCATCTTCCTTTTATCCAAGGGACCAATGACAGGATTGCGAGGATCCTAAGGAAGCATAAGGTGGCTTCAACCTTTAGGCCTTTAAATACCATATGGAGCTCCCTTAAATCTTTAAAATATCTAGTGGACCCCAAGAATATGAAGGATGTTTATGTTATCCCATGTTCTTGTGGGACTCCCTACATTGGTGATATTGGTCGCTCGATTAATCAAAGGATTCGTGAGCATGCTACTGACATCAAGCATTGCAGGACCCGCCCCTGTGCTTTGGTGGAGCATGCAGATAATTCTAAGCATCACATCTACATTGAGGAAGCCCAAGTCGTTGCTAGGGTTAGTCATTTCCATCATCGTAAATTGAGGGAGGCCCTGGAAATTGAAAAAAGACCCAATAATTTGAAAAGAGATGATGGTTGGAATATTAGTAGAAGTTGGATCTCTGTCCTGTCCTCCTAGTTTTTTAGGCTTCTTTTTGCGATTTATTTGTTTGTTTGTTTATCTATGTAGGTATTGGTGTCCTTTTTATAGTATTTGTTGTTGATTTATTCTTCATTAGAGTTTATTTTCTTGATCCTTTGTGTTTTTTTATGTATTTTATCATCATATTCGTTCTTAACTCCTTTTAGTTTTTTTGTTATTTGTTTAATGGGTCTAAGCACCATATTTTATTGTTGACCCCGTTTTATTTATCGATTACTTTTCTTTGGATATATATATGGTTTTTTTTTTTTTTAGTTATCTATATATATATATATATATATATTTCTTTTGACTTGTGTATATTTTTATTTTATTTTATTTATTTTTCCATTAATTATTTTTAATTTAGTTTATTTTATTTCCATTAATTATTTATTAAATAATCTTGTCTCAATTAGGGTCTTGACTCGTTTTTATAATTTTTGACTCCCCTCTTTTAAAGTTTGACTTTGATATATATATATATATATATATATATATATATATTTCAAATATTATTTCTCAAAAACTAGTTGTTTAATATAGCGGTTACTTATTAATATTTGTTTTTAATAAAGTAATAAAGTAATATCATTATTTAAATATTATTTTTTGAAAACTAGTAATATTTGGTTTTAATAAATTAATTTAAATACTATTTTTCAAAAACTAGCCGTTTAATATAGTTGTTACCTATTAATATTTTTAATAAATTAATGAAATAATATCATTATTTAAATATTTTTTCAAAAACTAGCCGCTTAATATAACCGTTACTGAATAATATTTGCTTTCAATATATTAATAAATTAATTCATAATTTAAATATTATTGTTCAAATATAACTGTTACTTGAAATTATGTCTCTACATTGCTCTCTATTTAAGCCTTTGCCATGGTCTGCCTCTTCATTTGGTCCTGATGATGAACCACACTTGTTGCTTCGAAATGCGTCGACCAAAAATTTCTCTTATGTGATTTCTACCAAAATACTTTGCTTAATTTGGTTTAAATCAACAAAACAAATGCAGTAAGAGACATTCCAAAAATTCTAAAACCCAAACAAGTTGTTTGTGGCCCATGTAAACATGGAAAACAAACTGCGACTTGCTTCAAGACCAAGGAATTCTCAACATCAAAGCATTTGGAAATCATACATGCAAATTTATATGGACCAACCAGAACTCACAACTCTACAAGGTGAAAAGTAATTTGCTCTATTTATAGATGACTATACTAGAATGATGTGGGTATTTTTTATAAAATTTAAATTAGAAGCACTTGAATGTTTTAATAATTTCAAAGCTCTTTTGGAAAATGAAAAAGAATAAAAAATCAAGTGTCTTAGAACAGACAGAGGAGGAGAATTTACCTCAAAAGAATTCTATGAATTCTATGAAATACATGGAATCAAAAGAGAACTTTCTGTTGTTAGAACTCCTCAAAAAAATGGAGTAGATGAAAGTAGAAACAAAATTGTACAAGAAATGACAAGAACAATGTTGCTTGCAGCCGTTTTGCAGGCCAAATTTGAGAAAGAAGTAGTTGGAGAAGCAATGTATACATTAAATAGAGCTCAACTCCAAAAAATAATGATAAGACTCCATAGGAATTATGGAAAGGAAGACATGCTTCAATAAAATATTTTAGAATTTTTGGAAGTAAATTCTTTTTGAAGATCAATGATAACTCACCAGGCAAGTTTGATTCTCATGTTGATGAAGGAATATTCCTTGGATATTCTACAAGGATCAAAGCATACAAATGCTACAATAATCGATTGTGGAAGGTGGTAGAAATTATTGATGTAAAGATTGACAAAGCACTTCCAGAAAAGGAAATTGAAATCCTTGAAGAAGATCCCATTCTTGGAGAATATGAAGAAGATACTACAAAGGAAGAAAAGGATTAGGAAAGTAAAATATAACCATCTTAAACTCCATCAAAAGTAAAAATTCACTCAAAAACATCATTTGGAAGAAAAAATTATTGGTGATGTAGATGATGGAATACAAACCCGAACAAGGATGACAAAGACACCAAAAAATGGTGATGCTACCCTACTATCTATGGTAAACACAGAAAACTTTTCCCAAGTTAGTAAGGACCCTCATTGGATAAAAGTTATAGAAGAAGAAATGTATCAAATCGAAAAGAATGAAACATGGGAACTAGTACCTTGTCTAAAGTATAAAAATATTATTGGAACCAAGTGGGTGTTCAAAAAAAAAAATGGATGAAGATGGACAAATCATTAGAAATAAGGTAAGGCTAGTATGCAAAGGATACTCACAAATTGAATGAATTGACTTTGAGGAAACTTTTTCCCTTGTGGCTCGATTGGAAACTATAATAATGCTTTTAGATTTTCTTGTTCAAAAGGTTTCAAATATTATCAAATGGACGTGAAATTAACATTTATAAATGGTGATATAAAGGAAGGAGTTTACATGGAGCAATGAGAAGGTTTCGATCTAGCAGAAGGAAAATATTTTGTTTGCAAATTAAAAAAGGCGTTATATGGATTAAAAAAAGCTCCTAGAGCTTGGCACACAAGATTATATCATTATCTACAACAACAAGGATTCAAAAAGGGGGTGGCTAGGAGTATTCTCTACAAGAAGATAGACAAGGAAAGACTACTACTAACCCTTGTATATGTTGATGCTTTGATTTTAGCTAGCAATAATGATGAGATGAGTCATGAATTTCATCAAAACATCTCTAAGGAATTTGAAATGTCTATGATTGGTGAATTATCTTATTTCCATGGACTACAGGTAACTCAAACTAAAGCATGCATGTTCATATCCCAAACTAAATATCTTAGAGATAAGCTTAAAAGATGTGGGATCGAAGAATGTGCTATTATGAGCACTCCAATGACTATAGATTGTAAATTAAGAAAATATGATGAACCCCCTTCGGTAGACGCAACTCTTTACAGATTAATAATTGAAGCTCTTATATACTTAACTACTTCACAACTCGATATTATGCAAGCAGTAAGAATGGTGGCAAGATTTCAGCCAACTCCTAAGGAATCCCATTTGATGGTTGTAAAATGAATTCTCATATATTTGAAATGTACTTCTAATTTAGGCCTATGGTATCCCAAAAGCACAACCCTTACTTTGACAACATACATCGATGTTGATTGGGCTAGAAGCATAGATGACTAAAAAAGTACTAGTGGAATGCATTCTTCATGGGAAATTGTCTTGTATCTTGGCTCAACAAAAAGCAATCATCCATATCTTTGTCCACAACTGAAGCCGAATACATAGCTACTGCATATTGTTGTACACAAATATTGTGGATGAAGGAAGCTCTGAAAGATGTCAACATAGAAACCAATCAACCAATCACTATCTATTATGACAACACTAGCGCTATTAATCTTTCAAAGAATCTGGGGATGCATTCAAAGACAAAACATATGCCAATCAAATACCATTTCCTTCAAGAACAAGTTGCAGAACAAAATGTCATATTGGAATATTTCAATACAAAGGAACAAATTGCAGATATTTTTAAAAACCCTCTACCATGAGAAGCTTTTGAATATCTTCCTCAAAAGATGGGGGTCATTTCTCTTGCATCACATTAAGACAACGCATTGATAGGGGGAGGAGCACCATGACAGGGGGAGAAGCATAATATGAAGAAGTTTCCATTGATGTCAAAGGGGGAGAGAACATCAAAAGAGGAAGAGTATTGCCATCAATGACAAAGGAGGATATTGTTAAGAATTGTCATTGACGTTAATCTATTTCTAAACCTAACCCTAATCCATAAGTCCTCAAACCCTAACTATTCATGAAACCTAGCTATATAAAATTCTTAAATCCTTATTTCCTAATTTATTCATATATAATTATTCCTCATTCCTCATTAGAATTATATTATTATTACCCCGTTTATTTATTTTTCCATACTTTTCACTAATCCTACTATCGGTTACACCCATTAATGTCGGCCCCTCCGCTTGGGGATGTCTCCACTCATCAAGCCCATATAAAAAGATATTCAACGCGTGGAATGATACAACAAGAAATGTGACATACATTCCAGAAAGAGATCGAAAGGGTTCACCACTCATGAACCTAGGTAGGAAAAAGTTCGAAGAAAATCGAAAGATAAAAAGGACACCACTAAGGAAAAGATTCGTTGACCTATTGAATTAGGCTCGGTCTCACTTGCAGTGATTTGTTGTGCAAACTTGTGATCGTTTTTCATATCTATCATTCTATTCGGACTAGAGATGCGGTGACACTTTTTTCCTCTACACATACCTGTAACTTTCCATTGTTTTCAAATTCATCATTATCTCTGTCTACTGAACCAATGATGCGGTGATGCTTTGACCTTAGACCTGAAAATTCAGTCTAGTGGACTTGTACGGGAGAATAAATCGTAAACAGTTAATTGATGGAATATGATTTGTGTGGAACACAGTTAATGTTGGTTCAGCTGACCAGATACCGTTCATTTTAGGAATCGAGTAAATACTACCACATAGGATTGTTGTTGATTTTAAGGAAGTAACAGTTTGAAGTCAAAATTCTGATTGTCTTATTTGAAGCAAACTCAAGACTATTAAAACTTCATATCATAGTCACATTTTTTGAAGGTGGATCATAGTCAATATTAGCATTATTGTTAATTACTTGTAGTCTTTAACCTCATAATTTCCATGTAGTGATGCACACCCATAGCTACATATTATTGCTCATCTCCTAGAGGATGTTTGTGAAGTCAAGATGACTACCGAAACATGACAAAGGCCTGTAATGCATAGTGACGAACTTGAAGCATTGAATAGTGAATAAAGAAAGCATTGAACTAAGTCTTTGTTTTGTCAATCAAGTTGAAGCATCAAGGATTGGAGTCCTCAAGGTAGGAGCCTTGGAACAATTTATTTTCAAGTAGGAGCCTGACCTCTTGATTAAATAATTGGAGTCCTTAGGGTTGGAGCCCTAAAACCACTTGAGAACAAGGATTGGTGTCCTTAGGGTTAGATCCCTAAAATATTGTTTTTACAAGTTGGAACTTGTAACCATTGTAAGAGGATTAGTGTCCTCAAATATTTTTAATAAACTTCTTTATGTTTACTTTCTAGTTCTAATTGTGAAAAATATTAACTGACATTAATAATAACAATTGAATGAAATAACAATTCACCCCCTCTCTCAGTATTTCAACATGATTTCACTAGTAATTTTGTACCTTAATTTGAAGAAAATCCAAATGGTTAAAGCTTTATTGATATATATCTAGGACTTGAGGCCTTCTAGATCTAAAAATATGCTCTGTAATACTCTGATATGTAGTTTCTGCAACTCCACATATGTGAGCTAAATTTGATGTGCCAACTAAAATTTATGATAACTTTCCCAAAACTTTTTGATTTTTTTTTTCTTATCCCTGCAAGCAAACTTGTATAACATGCTATGCGTCTAATTCTAGAACTTTTACCTAATGTAGTTCAATGTGTCTCCTGGAATTCTTAAATATTTCACAATTTGAAAGTTTCCAAACAAGAAGATAGAGCAAAAATACAAAGTTGACCTTTCTTAAAATTTATTTCATGACTTTTCAAAAACCCTAACTTCCATAGGGTATAACTTCAATAGTATAGAAAAAAAATTGTGAAAATGAGACTAGATATTCCCTAGTATTTTTCCTTAATTTGGTCCAAGTTTCACTTTATGAAGCCTTTCAGAAAAAAATTATAGCATAAATGTGAAACTAACCTGTTTGACACTTATTTTTGGAGCATACAAAAACCATAACTTCCTTGGAGAATATCTATAAAAAATATAGCAAACCAATATCTATAAATTGGACCAGATATTCACCATGGTCTCGCCTCAACGTGGTCCAAGTTTCAAAGATTGAAGTCTCAAAAAAAAATTGATAGCCAAAATTATGAACTAACCAGTTCGAGACAAAATTTAGGAGAGGTTGGGGGGAGAGCGAGATGGATGTACGAGGGAAAAATTCATGGGGTAGAGAGAGAGGGATATACACAAGAGACACAAAAGGGAGAGAGAGAGGGATACACACAAGAGACACAGAAGGGAGAGAGAGAGATAAGAGGTAGACATATGGGGCAAAGAGATATGGGGGAGGGGGAAAGAGATAAAGAGAAGGGGGAAGGAAGAGAAATATAGAGAGAGAGTGGGCAAAGAGTGGGAGAGAGATGGGGCTGATGGAATGTGTCCCTTTGGAAGGTAATAATATCTAATGTTATGTAAAAGAGGTATATCACATATTCATCATGGAGTAAAATACTCTTGTAATAATTTATTATATTATGAGGTGAAATTAAATTTATCCCACATATATTATTGGAATGTAATTCCTCCATATCACTTGGTATATAATAGGGGTGAGGGAAACCCATGAAAATCATGATCAAATATCAAAGTATAATCTTTGTAAAAGGTTGAAGCATTTGTGGAGGTGCTCGTTATGTAAGATTGGAGATTTTTGAAGATAATAAAGACACTATTACCTTCCCATGGATGTTTCCCAAATGGTATTTTACAATGTATATTTGGGGTGCTCTTTCTTTTGTCTCTTGTCTCTTTTATTATATTGGTTAAACGTTGTTATATGAATAAGAGGTCAGATTAGTAAGGTTCTATATTTTTTTATATTATTATATTTTTATCCATGTTCTCAATATTTTAACATGTTATTCAATCTAGTTACTATTTTCTACCTCCTTTAATAATTTTTTTATGTAACAACATTTTCTTTAGTTATTTTTAGCACTTCTAATTTTGATGTTTTCCCATCAAATCTAGTAGCCAAGAAGGTTTCTCTTTTAGATTTGGGAATTTTCTCTACAATTTTTTTTTAGTTTTGTTTTAATGAATTTATCGTTAGCTTTAGAACAATGAAATTGACTAGGATTAACTATTGGTTCACTAAAATTGGCTTTGTTTTTCCCATTTTTGAATTAGTTTTGCTAACCTAGCGTTGGTAAATTTTTTTTTTTTGTAAACTTAATTTTTTTGGGCATTTTTTAGGTTGGGTGTTTACCATGCCTATTTTTTTATCGAGCCTAATTATTCTTCTTAAGGTAATATATTTTTCTATAGGTGTTCATTTTCAGTGAATTTTTTTTAGAATCTTTTTTTCGTGATCTAGTTGTCAGGCCATTTGATTTCATTTTCCGTGCAATATACGAACCAATACAAAATTTGTACATCCATTTTGCTACACAGTTTATTTTGGGGGAAGGAGAGAGTGTGTTAAAGTGAGAGAGAAGGAAAGTAGGAGAGGTTGGGGGGAGCGAGAGATGGATGTAGGAGGGAAAAATTCATGGGGTAGAGAGAGAGGGATATACACAAGAGACACAAAAGGGAGAGAAAGAGGGATACACACAAGAGACACAAAAGGGAGAGAGAGAGATAAGAGGTAGACATATGGGGCAAAGAGATATGGGGGAGGGGGAAAGAGATAAAGAGAAGGGGGAAGGAAGAGAAATATAGAGAGAGAGTGGGCAAAGAGTGGGAGAGAGATGGGGCTGATGGAATGTGTCCCTTTGGAAGGTAATAATATCTAATGTTATGTAAAAGAGGTATATCACATATTCATCATGGAGTAAAATAATCTTGTAATAATTTATTATATTATGAGGTGAAATTAAATTTATCCCACATATATTATTGGAATGTAATTCCTCCATATCACTTGGTATATAATAGGGGTGAGGGAAACCCATGAAAATCATGATCAAATATCAAAGTATAATCTTTGTAAAAGGTTAAAGCATTTGTGGAGGTGCTCGTTATGTAAGATTGGAGATTTTTGAAGATAATAAAGACACTATTACCTTCCCATGGATGTTTCCCAAATGGTATTTTACAATGTATATTTGGGGTGCTCTTTCTTTTGTCTATTATCTCTTTTATTATATTGGTTAAACGTTGTTATATGAATAAGAGGTTAGATTAGTAAGGTTCTATATTTTTTTTATATTATTATATTTTTATCCATGTTCTCAATATTTTAACATGTTATTCAATCTAGTTACTATTTTCTACCTCCTTTAATAATTATTTTATGTAACAACATTTTCTTTAGTTATTTTTAGCACTTCTAATTTTGATGTTCTCCCATCAAATCTAGTAGCCAAGAAGGTTTCTCTTTTAGATTTGGGAATTTTATCTACAATTTTTTTTTTGTTTTAATGAATTCATCGTTAGCTTTAGAACAATGAAATCGACTAGGATTAACTATTGGTTCACTAAAATTGGCTTTGTTTTTCCCATTTTTGAATTAGTTTTGCTAACCTAGCGTTGGTAATTTTTTTTTTTTTTTTATAAACTTAATTTTTTTGGGCATTTTTTAGGTTGGGTGTTTACCATGCCTATTTTTTTATCGAGCCTAATTATTCTTCTTAAGGTAATATATTTTCCTATAGGTGTTCATTTTCAGTGAATTTTTTTTAGAATCTTTTTTTCGTGATCTAGTTGTCAGGCCATTTGATTTCATTTTCCGTGCACTATACGAACCTATACAAAATTTGTACATCCATTTTGCTACACAGTTTATTTTGGGGGAAGGAGAGAGTGTGTTAAAGTGAGAAAGGAGGAAAGTAGGAGAGGTTGGGGGGAGAGAGAGATGGATGTAGGAGGGAAAAATTCATGGGGTAGAGAGAGAGGGATATACACAAGAGACACCAAAGGGAGAGAGAGAGGGATACACACAAGAGACACAGAAGGGAGAGAGAGAGATAAGAGGTAGACATATGGGGCAAAGAGATATGGGGGAGGGGGAAAGAGATAAAGAGAAGGGGGAAGGAAGAGAAATATAGAGAGAGAGTGGGCAAAGAGTGGGAGAGAGATGGGGCTGATGGAATGTGTCCCTTTGGAAGGTAATAATATCTAATGTTATGTAAAAGAGGTATATCACATATTCATCATGGAGTAAAATACTCTTGTAATAATTTATTATATTATGAGGTGAAATTAAATTTATCCCACATATATTATTGGAATGTAATTCCTCCATATCACTTGGTATTTAATAGGGGTGAGGGAAACCCATGAAAATCATGATCAAATATCAAAGTATAATCTTTGTAAAAGGTTGAAGCATTTGTGGAGCTGCTCGTTATGTAAGATTGGAGATTTTTGAAGATAATAAAGACACTATTACCTTCCCATGGATGTTTCCCAAATGGTATTTTACAATGTATATTTGGGGTGCTCTTTCTTTTGTCTCTTGTCTCTTTTATTATATTGGTTAAACGTTGTTATATGAATAAGAGGTTAGATTAGTAAGGTTCTATATTTTTTTATATTATTATATTTTTATCCATGTTCTCAATATTTTAACATGTTATTCAATCTAGTTACTATTTTCTACCTCCTTTAATAATTTTTTTATGTAACAACATTTTCTTTAGTTATTTTTAGCACTTCTAATTTTGATGTTTTCCCATCAAATCTAGTAGCCAAGAAGGTTTCTCTTTTAGATTTGGGAATTTTCTCTACAATTTTTTTTTTTGTTTTAATGAATTCATCGTTAGCTTTAGAACAATGAAATCGACTAGGATTAACTATTGGTTCACTAAAATTGGCTTTGTTTTTCCCATTTTTGAATTAGTTTTGCTAACCTAGCATTGGTAAAAATTTGTTTTTTATAAACTTAATTTTTTTGGGCATTTTTTAGGTTGGGTGTTTACCATGCCTATTTTTTTATCGAGCCTAATTATTCTTCTTAAGGTAATATATTTTTCTATAGGTGTTCATTTTCAGTGAATTTTTTTTAGAATCTTTTTTTCGTGATCTAGTTGTCAGGCCATTTGATTTCATTTTCCGTGCACTATACGAACCTATATAAAATTTGTACATCCATTTTGCTACACAATTTATTTTGGGGGAAATCCTATCTATTCCATCAAGTGATTAGAACAATGCCACTTGATTGTGGTGATGATAGGTGTTTATTTTATGTTGCGGTTTCAAACTTGTTCGAGGGTTTCCAACGAAGACAAACCTATGAGGACACAGGTGTGTTCGACCACCATGTGCATAGACACCAATGATATCCTTTTTGCAACATCTTGGATGAATCCAACAATAACCATTTGATGCATGTTGCAACCGCAAGTCAAGAAGGGTAAATGAAATTTGCTAGGAAGGAATGTGATGGGTTCACTTTTTTTTTTTTGGGGGGGGGGGGGGGTTCATCGCCACTCAACGCCATGGTGAGTATGTGATGCAAGAGCATCCTTGGCCTTGGGAAATCCTTATCAACTAAGAGCAAGTTTTTGTTGAGTTTTAATAAGTGTTGTTACTCCCATGTGTTTTAAGTTGTTGATACACCTATTACATAGTTGCTGACACACCTAGTTGGTAGTTGTTGGTACTCATATAGCTACATTTTGTCAAATATGAAATTTCTCTTGAGTTTCTCACACTCCTAGGATTACATGTTAATACCCTTGCTGTGTGGAGTTGTTGACATACTCAAAACAACAATTATTTAGCTGTGCTGCTATAGGACAAACCCTGCTAGACGCGCTGACATAATGAGGCATAAGTTACAAATTTGGTTTGTCTACATGTTGAAAAGAGGTGAATTGATTTGATTTTGGAATACAAAGAGGTCAGCGACCTGGGAATAAATTTGTTTTAGTGTAATAAGAAGAGGCCAACAATGTGAGGATAAATGGCAGAGAACATAGAAGGAAGGTGAATTTTTTTTTGGTCTTCATGCTTTTGTTTCTGCCTCTCACCTCTTGGATGTTTGAATGTTGGATTGTTTCCATTGATTGTATGTTTCATGATTTTTAGAGAGTGAAACTGAATGTTGTACGAGTTAGGAAGGTGTCTAGTTGTTGTGTGTGGTGTTTCTGTGTAACAACGTGGGGATTTCAAGTGCTCTGAGGACGTTGTTATGTAATATGAATTATTCTTTGTAATAACACATTTGAATGAATACAAAATTTGAATTCCTTTCTTTTTCTCGTGAGTAGACTGAAATTATTCTCTGAGTTGTGTTATGTGATTTAGTAATTTAAATAATTAATTTAGTATCCAAACTCCAACGGCTTAGGCTATGTACTCTGTAACAATGATCTAGATTCTATAGGTGTTGTGAAATCTATAGAACCTGGACTACGTCAGGTGGTATCAGAGTGGGATGTTTTTTTGGATTTTCACCTTGAATTTCTTCGTGTAACAGTGTACCAGGAAATCTTGTTGATGGTTGCACAACAAGAGTGAAAAAGGTACAAGTTGGGTCACATAACTAAGGTTTAGGTCCGTGGATTTTGGTGAGACATTTACAACTTATAAGGATGCCACCAAGGAGAAGAGGAGCAGGATGAGGAGGTACAATAAATTGAGAGCTAGAATAATTAAGAAAAAGAGTAGAAGAGCTGGGGCATATAAGAAATGGAGATGAAAACATAGATTTAGATCCCGAATAAGAAATAGATGAAGAACAAGAGGACGAGGAGAGGGACGCAACAATTAGGTTGATTTCATACTTGAGCAATAGAGATAGTGCCAAAGTTGAAGTTTCCTATTATGATGGAAATATGAGAGTTGATGTGCTCATCGATTGGATTGGAGAACTCGAAAGGTGCTTCAAGTATGAAAATGTTTAGGATCCAAATCAGGTGAAATTTCCCATGATGAAGTTAAAAGGTCATCATGCACTATGGTGGTATATATTGCAGAAAGACAGAGTAAATAATTAGCTAGAAAAGATCAAGACTTGAAAAAATATAGTCACAGAGATCAAGGAGAAATTTATGCATTTTAATTACCAACATAATTTGTATAGACAAGTCCAAAATCTAAGAGAAAAGGAAACCTATGTTCATGAGTACATCGAGGCTTGTTTTCCAGAATATCACTTCGATCAGGTATAAAAGAACTAGAATTTAAAAGAGTTGCAAGGTATGTGAATGGAATGAAATACTTGATTTTAGATAAAATCACTACACATTATTTCTGAACTCTTGATGAATCCTATCACATTTCCCTAAATGGGGAGGAAAAGTTGAATAGGAAAACAAAACATAAAGGAAGAGAAAGGGGTTTTAGAGGCAAAGGTAAGGCCGTGACTACTAGATGTAATGAAAAGGACGCAAAAGCTACTAGTGTCGAGGTGGTAGAGGTGGAAATAATGCTGGAAGAGGCAGAGGAAGCCTCGAAAGAGGAAAGGGAAAGTATGTAATTACTTGTTATCATTGTTGAGTTGAAGGACATAAGAAATTTGAGTGCTCGAAGGGACAAATTTCTGGGAGAAGAGGTGAAGCCATAACACAAGTTACACAAGTTGATGAAGTTATTGTTGTTGGAGAAAATGTGACTGTGCTTCAACAAGAAAAAGGAGAAAATTTAATGTTTCACAAAGTGTTTCCGCAAGCCTGAGAAGAAGATGGTGAAAGAATCAAAGAAAAGAAGGAATTTTTTTTAAAACTAAGCGTAAGGTCCAAGGAAAGTATTGTAACTTGGTCATAGATGGTGTAAGTATAAAGAATTGAGTGTCCACTGAACACGAGGGCTTCACTGGGCGAGAAATACCATACCACGTGCGTTCATATTGGGGTATATATATTGATGAAAAAATGAAATAATATATTGAGCATATAATAGGGGGTAAAGGGTTTTTATATTGACGGGTATAAAAAATGGAGCTCAAACTTTATGAAAAATATAAAGTGGTATAAAAAATTTAATGAAAAAATGGATACCTACAAATATCTAGTGAAAGTATGGGTTTTTTAAATTGGGAAGGTGCATAGGGTTCATATTGGTAGGGGGTTAAATAATGTGAATTTTAGAGACATTTTTCAATATGCAGTGAAATTAAGGGTATTGTTTAGTATGCCATGAACACACATGATATGTTAGAGGTTCATTGAGTGAAGCCCCCATGCCATTGAAGTCATGGACAAGTTGAAACTCGAGAGTTTAGTCCATCTAAATTCATACAAGGTCTTGTGGTTACATAATGGATAATAGGTGGTTGAGGCTGAGCAATGCTTGTTGAATTTCAAATTGGCAGCCTTCAGGAATAAGTGTTGTGCGATGTGGTTGACATGGATGCATGCCCCATACTTGTGGGAAGGTTGTGGTTGTTTGAAATGAAAGTTCACCATAAAGGTTGAGAAAATACACATTAGTTCAGGAAGGATGGCTAGTGGTACAAACTCACCCAAATGCTGGAAAATATAGTTGTAAGCGCAAGAAGTTATGGAATTACCAACATGTGTAACATGAGGATCATGTTGTGTTCAACTAAGGAGTTTTTACATGAGGAACGAAGGGTGAAGTTTTCTTTAGTAGTAATTCCAAAGGTTGGGCCAGGGGAAGTGAAATTAGAAACCATCCCAATATAAATCAAGTCCTTGTTAGATGAATTTAAGGAGATCATTGTTAATGAATTTCCAGAAGGAACACCTCCCATGAGAAATATTTCTCATCAGATGGAAATGATTCTAGGATTAAGCTTACCAGGCAAGGCACCTTATAGGATGACTCTAACATGGAATGAGGAAGTAAATAACCAGGTACAAGAGCTACTTGATAGAGGAATGATAAGAGAAAGTCTGAGTCCATGTGTTGAACCAACAATTTTGATTCCAAAGAAGACAGGTGAATGGAGGATGTGCACAGATTTTAGAGCCATTAATAGGATAACCATCAATTACTGATTTCCCTTACCAAGAATGGAGGATATTATGGATTGTTTGAGTGGGGTTGCATATTTCACCAATATCGACTTGAAGAGTGGTTGTCATCAAATCTAGATTAGGGAAGGTGATGAGTGGAAGAATGCTTTCAAGATGAAGTATGAATTGTTTGAACGGTTGGTTATGTCACTTGGGCTTACTAATGCCCCTGGCACGTTCATGAGGCTAATGAATGAGGTCTTGAAACCATTCTTGGGGAAATTTGTTGTACTGTGCTTGGATAACATTTTAATTGTCATAAAATACAAAGAGGAACACTTAGAGCATGTAAGACAAGAGTTGCAACGGTTGAAGGAAGAGAAGTTGCTTATCAACATGAATAAATGTAAATTCATGTAGGACAAGTTGGTGTAATTGGGATTTGTGATTTCTAAGGAAGCTTTGAAGATAGATTTTGAAAATATGAAGGCTATTTTGGATTTTCCAACACCTCAATTTACTTTTTAGGTGAGGAGATTTCATGAATTAGCAAGTTTCTACTGGAAATTCATTAGGAATTTCAGCCAAATGTGTGCACCTCTTACTAGGTGCATGAATAAGGAGATTTTTAGATAGACAATTGCAATAGGGAAAGAAATTGTAGATCTAAAAATGAGGTTGACAGAGAAACTTGTTTTGGCGCTTCCAAAATTTGATAAAGTATTCCAAGTTGACTGTGATGCAAGTGGGACAACAATTGGAGCAGTTTTAAGTCAAGAAGGTAGAACAATAGCATTATTTAGTGAGAATTTGAATGATTCCAAGAAGAAGTATTCCATATATGATCAATAATTTTATGCTATTGTGCAAGCTTTGAAGAAGTGGAGACACTATTTGTTTCCCGAGGAGTTCATCTTGTTTACTAATCACAAGGAATTACAATGTATCAGTAGTTAAGGTAAGTTGAATCAAAGACATTCTAAATGGGTTTAATTTTTTCAAAGTTACACATTTGTTTTGAAGCATAGGTCTAGAAAGTCCAACAAAATTACAGATACCTTGAGTAGGAGAGTGTTGTACTCAACACTTTGTCAGCAGAAGTGGTAGGTTTAGAAAACATGAAGGAGTTGTATGCAGAAGATGTCAATTTTGGAGAAGCTTAGAAAACTTGTAAAGTACCATGGAGTATGGACAAAAATATGTTCTTGGACTACCATATCCAATAAGGGTTTTTGTTTATAGATCAACAATTGTGCATTCCTTAGGGTTCAATGAGGCTGAATTTAATCAAGGAGCTACAAGCTGGAGGCGTATGTGGAAATTTTCGCATGGATAAGACTGAAACATTGGTAAAGGAGAGGTATTTTTGGCCTAGCATCAACAATGATGACATAAAGTTTATTGAGTACTATAGAGTTTTCCAACTAGCCAAAGGTAGAATTCAAAATATAGGGTTGTATACTCCATTTTCGGTACCAAAAAGGCCTTGGGAAGATGTGAGCATGGAATTTGTCTTGGGACTACCAAGGAAATAGAGGAAGCATGATTCAATGATGGTTTTTATAGTTAGGTTTTAAAATATGGAATATTTCATAGCATGCAAGAGGGCAAGTGATGCTACTGAAGTGGTTGTTTTATTCTTCAAAAAAATTGTGAGACTTCATGGGTTTCCAAGATCCATTACTTTAGATAGGGATACAAGATTTCTGGGTCACTTTTGGAAGATGTTGTGGAAGAATATGGGATCTAAACTATTATACAGTTCATCCTATCATCTGTGGAAAAATGTATATACTAAAGTGGTGAACACGAGTCTTGGGAATTTGTTGAGAAGCTTGAGTTGTGAAAATCCTAACTAGTGGGATATGGTCTTGGCATAGGAAAATTTTGCATACAATGACTCAGTGAATAGATCCATTGGTAAGAGTTAATTTCATATTATTTATGGGCAATGGGTATTGTGGAATTGATAGAGTTTCCATATTTGGAGGAAAGGAAGAGTATTGATGCAAGTGATTTTGCAGACAACATGCAGCTGATACATGAACAGGTGAAGAAAATATTGCAGCAAAGTAATGACAGGTATAAGGAGAAGGAAGATTTGAAAAGAAGAGAAAAGGTTTTCATTGAAGGAGAATTGGTAATGGCGCATTTGCGGAAAGATAGGTTTCCCAAGGGTACCTACAACAAGTTAAAATATAAGAAAATAGGCCCATTCAAAATCCTTTGAAAATTTTCTAAAAACGCCTACAAACTGGAGCTGCTGAGAGACTTGAATATCTCTTTGATGTTCAATGTAGCTGATCTATATGAGTTTCATGAAGGAGAAAGAAATGAGGAGATAGGTACATCTACTGAGTGGAAGAAAAAATTACTAGTCAAACCTTCAAAGAAGTGGAATAAATTCTGGCCACCATGGTTGGAAAGAAGACTCACCACAAGGCGTATCTAGAATATTTTGTCAAATGGAGAAAAAAGGAATATGAATATGTGTCATGGATGACTGAGAAAGAGCTAGAATGTCTACAAGGGACTTCAATCAATGGAGGAAATACCACATGAGCCAGTAGTTCATATTTTCTTACCAAGGTTGTCTAATGCAGGAGCATCCTTGGCCTTGAACAATCCTCATCAACCAAGAACAAGTTTTTGCTGAGTTTTAATAAGTGTATTTACTCCCATGTGTTTTAAGTTGTTGATGCACCTATTACATGGTTGTTGATACACCCAAATGGTATTTTTTGCTACTCTTGTAGTTACATTTTATCAAAGTTGTGACTACTCTCGAGTTGCTAACACTCCTAGGCCTGCATTGATACTCCTGTTGCGTGGAGTTTCTTACATACTCAAAACATCAATTATTTATTTGTGATACTACAAGAAAAACCATGTTAGACACACTGCCAGAATGAGGCGTAAGTTACAAATTTGGCTTATCTGCATGTTGAGAAGAGGTGAATCGATTTAGTTTGGAAGACAACGAGGTCAACGACCTGAGAAGCAATTTGTTTCAGTGGAATATGAAGAGGCTAGTAGCATGAGGATAAATGGCAGAGAATGTGGAAGGAAGAGGACCTTTTTTTTTCGGCCTTTATGATTTTTCTTCTACCTCTTGGACATTTGGTTATGGTGCTGGCGCTAATTTGGATGTTGCATGATTTTCAGATAGTGTGACTGACCGTTGTACGAGTTAGGAAGATTACTAGTTGCTATGCGTGGTGTTTTTGTGTAAAGACATGAGGATTTCAAGTGCTCCAAGGATGTTTTTCTGTAATTTGAATTCTTATCTATAACAACACACTTGAATGAATAAAAACATTTGAATCCCTTTTTGTTTTCTCGTGAGTAGACTTGAATTATTCTCTCTGTTGTGTTATGTTATTTAGTCATTTGAATTAATTAATTTAGTAGCCAAATTCTGACGCCCTGGGCTGAGAACTCTTAACAACGATCCATATTCTATAGGTGTTGTGAAAGCTACAAAACCTAGACTATGTCAACATGCCTTGTAACTAGTATAGTGAACATATGCACATATCTGCACATATTCATTGTGTATTTTAAATCCATAAAGATATGACAGGATTTTGTTATTTGGTGCTTGATAATTGTGATTTATGAGTGTTTATTTGGTTTCAACCAAAGTATTTCCATCTTAGTTGTGACATGCTTCCATAGCATACATGTTCCACGCTTGTAATTATTATCTCATAGCGTTTTGTAACATAGATCGATGAGTTTCTTGTAATTGTTTTATGATGAAGACTATAAAGCCAAGGGTCCCACTACTATTATGACCAGTGTATGATAATTTGTTTTCAAGGGGTCCATTACTATAATGAGCAGCATAAGGAACCCATTATGTGTAGTCTCAACTTGTATATTGCAGACAATGACAATTGTACAAACAATATTTTTCCTGCTTGGAAGGCTATTGAGGTAAATTCACATCACTGAGTTTTCAATCCATAATGATTGATTATATACATTTTTTTTTTATAGGTACTCTCCACTGTGATCATTACAATCCAAAACCTCTAATGGTAAGTTCCTTCTAGGTTCAAGTGAAAAACAAAACCAATTTAGTTCATTTTTCTTCTAGTCCTTAACTTCTAAGTTCTTATTTGAAAAGGTTTAATTTATATTTTTTATTCATCATTTACTTCAAAAGTAGTCTTTTTTCTTAAGTTACTAGGTTCTAACTATTTTCCATGGAAGAGAAATATGCTTGATATTCTCAGAAATAAGAATCTATGGCTTCTAGTTCATGGTAAACATCAATAGCCTATCGATGTTGAAGACTTGGATATATGGGAAGAATGATATGATGAAGCAAGAGGAATCCCTGGTCAAATAGTTTTAAATAATCTTCAGGTACATATTGAGGCTGAAGATAACCCTATTCACTTTAACTTCCTTATTTGATAAATCTGATGATATATCTTCTTCCTACCTCAAAAAAAAAATAAAAAATCCATGAGTTAGATCTAAAATATTTTGATATGATATAATTGTTTCATGTTGAATTAAAAACCACAAATAAAAACTAAATAATTGTGGCAAATATTACAAGAAATATGATACACCCCTAGTCATTCTTGTAGAACACAAATTACATTCTTCATTTAATATGTTCATCCAAACTAGGAATAGAAAAATTGAAAAGTCTATAGGATCTATGACACCTCACTTTCAATATTTTGTAAAGTTTTGATTGATGAGCAAGAAAGGTTGATTACTTCAAGATAGTTAAACCCTAATAAATTTCTAATGGCACATAATAAAAAAATCCTAAGAAGGCTTTGAACTAAAAACCATAAATAAAAAAATAAATAATTGTGAAAAAGATTACAAGAAATTTGATACATCCTTAATCGTTCTTGTAGAACACAAATTACATTCTTCATTTAATACGTTCATCCAAACTAGGAAGAGAGAAATTGAAAATTCTACGGGATTTATGATACATCACCTCAAATATTTTTGTAAATGTTTGATTAATGAGAAATAAAGGTTGATCTCTTCAAGACAATTAAAGCCTAATAAATATATAATCTCACATAATTAAAAAGATCCTAAGAATTTTTTGAATAATAAACCAAATCACATGCTAAAGTATCTTCCCAACACTCTTCTAATGGAGATGTGATCTTACTAAAGCCAAGAAGAAATCCTCCAATGAACAACATGTTTCACTTTGTTCCTATTATGTTCAATCAAGTAAATATCCTCCTTCTATTGAATGCATTATGGATTCTAGTGCTTCTAACCATATGTATGGTATTACTTCATTATTTTCTTCTTATGAAACTCACAAGAATTGATTCATAGATTGTTGTGGATATTCCACTAAACAATTCATCACAACATATATGATAAAAATATACTTAAAAATCCAAAATCTATACTATGCAGATTATTTTTCCTTAGACTATTGGATTTATTAAGTTACAATTCCCTGCATAAAATATGTAAAATGCATAAAATTGAGGAAAAAAATATATGCAATCACTCACAACCATAACACAAGATATACCCTAGGAAAACCTTTTGGTAGAAAACCCAGTTGTAAGGTGAGGTTTCTCTACTCTCTTTCTCTTAATGGAAAAAGGGATGCAAGTACAAAGAAGTGAGGCTTGTGGTATGGGATGCTATAGTGCACATATCCTCTTTGTTTCCTCTCTCTGTATCCTCTCTCAACTACTCTACTCATATATGGAGCAAAATGTACTCGAATAGAATGGAACCCCTATTACTCCTACTGGGGCGGTTATAACATGGGCTGACAACCTACCAGTAGTTACGTTTGACTCCTTCAATGCTTAAATAAAGTTACAATATTAAATAAGATAAAGTATTAATCATCATTATCATGTGGATAGCCCCATTTCCATGAATAATGAAGGCTGACAAGGCATCCTCTTGAATATGGTGGTCAATATAGGAAGACCAACTTTCAAGTGGCATAATTTTTGCATATAGACTCTGATTGAGTCTACTCTTGTGTTATTAGAAAGGTGTCTATGTGTATAATAGCACAAAAAAGTGTTGCACTTAAGCAACAAATCCACCCGAAAAAAAAAAAAAAAAAAAAAAAAAAAAAAACCCTCAAACTGTTCCCAGAAGGTTTTAGACCCTTGTTTTCCAAACTAGGTCCCACTAGTAAAAATGGTCCCGTGAGCTTATTCCTCCATTTTTTTCCACTCTAAAAGCATCGATATGGATGAAAAGGAATATAATTATCTAATTATCCAAAAAAAAAAAACATTGTATGCCTCAAACTGTTCCCAGAAAGTTTTAGACCCTTGTTTTCCAAACTAGGTCCCACTAGTAAAAATGGTCCCGTGAGCTTATTCCTCCATTTTTTTCCACTGTAAAAGCATCAATATGGATGAAAAGGAATATAATTATCCAATCAAAAAAAAAAACCATTGTATGCCTCAAACTGTTCCCAGAAGGTTTTAGACCCTTGTTTTCCAAACTAGGTCCCACTAGTAAAAATGGTCCAGTGAGATTATTCCTCCATTTTTTTCCACTCTAAAAGCATCGATATGGATGAAAAGGAATATAATTATCCAATCAAGATCAATAACACATCACATAAAGTTTCTATTGGTGATTGTAAAAAAAGATTAGTAATAGATTTTAGTAATGTTAAAGCTCCTAATTGTACATTTGAAGATTTTTTTTTATGTTCAAGGCATGTCAATCTATTTTATTTATGTCTATCAATATGTTTTCTAAGATATCAAATATAACTTCAAAGTAGTTACTTCAGGTCTTGTTGATTATTATTTGGTTTTATATGACTTTACTGGTTTTCACTCAACTAGAAATAAACCTTTTTATTCTTATATTTCTCATGTTGATGAGAAAAGTAAATTAATGCATGACATATTGAGATACTTGAATTATGATAAAATGAAAAGGTTATCTAAAATGATACTTGGCTTGCCTCCTATTTCTCCCATTAAAAGTGTTTTTGAAGGTTGTGTGCTTGGTAAACATCATATAGAAATGTTTGATAAAGGTAAATCTTGGTGTGATAAAGAATAATTACAATTGGTTTATATTGATATATGTGGATCACTTGAAACTCCTCCTTTGTATCATGTTTTCCATTTTCTTACTTTTATTAATGATTATAGCATAAACTCTTGGGTTTAGTTTTTGAAACGTAAAAGTGAAACCTTTGGTAAATTTCAATAATTTAAATAAGTGGTTGATAATGAATATAGTAAAATTATTAAGACATTGAGAACTGATAATGAGAGGGGGGGGGGGGGGGGAATTCACTGAAAAGGAATTCACTTCATATTTATTTAACCATGCTATTAACATCAAAAGTTTTTTTGTTATACACCTCAATAAAACAAGGCAGATTGAAAGAAGAAATAGAAATTTGGTTGAAATGGATAATTGTATGTTTTATTCTAAAGGATTGAATAAAAGGTTTTTGGTTGAAGCCACTTTTTATGCTAATTATATCTTAAATCAAGTTACTACTAAGGTAGTTTTGCATATTACTCCTTAAGAAAATTAGAATGGAAGAAAACTTGATATATGTGAGTTTAAGATATTTGGCAATGAATATTGGGCCCATATTCCTTATGAAAAAATGGAAAAATTTAGATCCCAAGTCTCACAAATGTATTTTCGTTGATTATAGGTTATTTGATCCATCTACCCAAGGTGTCATCATTTGAAGAGATGTTCAATTTAATGAAATTTATCCTTTCCTTAATTTTTCTAAACTTCATGTTACCTTGATTTTTCCTTCATATCATATTAATCCCATGTCGGTTACTCCTTCTTCCATATTCGTTCCTAATCTTGATCCTAGTTCACCTACCTCTTCAAGTATCATATTGAAGGTTCCAAGATAATAAAGTGGTTGCTGTAAATACCTCTCTCCTTGTTTGGGCTTGGAAAAATATTGAATCCACAGGTTTTAATATCAATTTTCCTTCTAATACTTGTCGAACTAGATTTTGTTAAGTAAACTTGACTCGATGAAAGAGTTAAAGTTACTCAGTTAAAAGTGGTGGTTTTGGGCACATGGTTTTGTGCCCATGGATTACATGTAATAAAGCCTTCAAAAGAATTGGAAAGACTCCATTGTAAGGTGTTGTAGCAGCTGCAACCTGGTGAGCTCCAGTATTGCAACAATGATGCTGCAACTCCTGGGACTCCCTACTTTACTTTTATCAACCCGGCAGTTTGTAACAAACTTGGAAGCGACAGTGCTATATGCACAAGTATTATCTCTTACCGCAGGCTCTCACTTGATCAGTTGACACAAGTTCGCTAGGAGCTTAAGCAAACTTCTATGAATTCTTAGAAGAATCTTTTAACTGTGATGGATGGAAGCTAACTCAAAAGAGGCTAGTCTAGTTGCATAAAGAAGATGAAAGCTGAAGGGAAATGCAAACCCTAGCAAACCCTAGTTTTACCGACTAACCCTACTTGTGCAAGAAAAGAGATGTACAACTACTAAAATGGATGCCATGGACTATTGTAGAGGTAAAATACATGTTTTTAAGCTACTTCTGAAGAAAAATATGTAAAAAATCATCTTTTTGTATTTTTGAGCAATTTTATGCAGAATTATTATGCATGTGTTTTCACTATTTTTGACTGTGCAGAGGTTGATTGGTGAAAGGAAATGGAGTGGGTGTTTGCAGGGGGTTAGGAAGGTGTGGAGAGGATCTAAGGGGTCCCTATCACCCTTCTAGAGATTTCCACAATGCTCAGATCTCGAAAAATCACTCGCATTATCTTCTATAGGAGGCTGTAGGGGATCTACAGGAAATTCTACAGGAAGTTCTACAGGAACAGGACGAAAGTGGTTTTTAGAGGATTGATGGTGGAAAAATGGTGGGAAAGTGGAAATGAAGGATGGATAAGGATGTTAAGAGGTGTAGGACCTGGTAAATGAAGCTCAGGAGTGATGAAGATGGTTGGATTTGTTCAAGGATGAAGAAAGCAATGTTGCACAAAAATGTAGAAATTAGGGCAAGTTGGGAAAGTGTGGCGAATGAAGGGAAGAAATATTGAGTGAGGGACTGGAGCAGGTTGTATGATGGAGGAAGGGTAGGTAGGAATGTATTACAGGTGCTCTGCACACTACTTTCCAAAACTGATCCAAACAAAGACTAAAAAAACAAAGATCTATCTATTTTGACCTAATCCGCCCTTAAAAACCAGAAATATGATGAACAAAAGTGTATAGACAGCAAATCATGCAAGAGAGCTATGGAAACTGAGCAATAACAGATCTAAACATGGAAACACAATGGATATCAACTTTTCCAACTCAAAATCTAACACTAGCAATTGCATTTGAAGGAAAAAATAGTGTTTTTGTGGCAGCAAGTGTACCTTGGTATCAATTCATGATCCCAAGAAGGGAGAAATGAGATCAAGGACTGCTTGGTAGCCTTTTTGTGGATATTTTCTGTTACCAAACTGTCAAATCAACCTGAAGCATGAACGATTATCTTAATCATCAAAAACAACCTTAGTAATGAAGCAAGATTTAAACCTAAATAACAGAAATTATTCTATGAATGCAAGAAAAACACATAAAAATACACAAAGGAGGTACTGACACTTGGGTTGGGCCCAAACCCAAGTTACAGCCTCCTAAGAAAGATTAGAGCCGGTGCAAAGCTAGATTCATCTTCATTGATAAAAAAATAATAGTTACATCCCAAAAACTGTCTACAGGAAGAAGCTTGAAAATGTGCTGATACAAGGCTGCACTAAAGTGTGAAAATAGACTAACAAATGACTAAACTACTAAGGCTTGAAGCCTTCCTACTTATGCAAGCGAGGACCCCCAACAATCCTCCTTAACTTTAGGAGCTTGGCTGCCCAAAATTGCAGTTAATCAACCACTTCACTAGACCTGCTTGGCTGCCCATTGAAATCATCTTTGGTGGGCTGTAGAACTCTTAGCTGATGGTGGAGAACTCGAGGAAGGGTCATTTAGTGCAGGAGACACCCTTCCTACAAATCCTCAGCCTTGTTTCTTCGTATTTGGCTGCCAATCTGCTCATAAATGCCTGATTTTGGTCCAAAAATGTCCAAAAATCTGCAATAAGCACATATTAGACCTTGTGGTAAAGTGACTATTTCCATTCACACAATTAACATAAATATATTCAAAAGCATGCATAAAACTATGGAGAATGGTGGATTAAATGAGAATAATAGGAAAAATGAGTCCATATAGTTACCCATTTCCAGGGCTCATCATCACCCCCTGCTCAAAGTGTTGCTCATCCTCTGAGAAACTAATCCAGTTCATCATCTTTGATTGCTTTGACTACCTCTTTGACATCCCAGGCCTTTGAAGTGATGTCCTCTTCCCTATCATGAAATATGCCTTTCTATCTAGCTCCTCCCATTGTCTTTGCTCCTCTTCTTCCTTGACCCCTTCTAACAGCCCTAGCAGTAGTGGAGGGTTGAACTTAAGGCCAATCCAATTGGCTTTCAAGTTTTGCATTAATTATTTGTATAGGGGTATTCTTCTCATAGCCTCCCTCATTCTAGTTGGGGAGTGGTACTCTCTTATTTTCAGACTATGGGACAAGGTGTTCCATCTCCTTGTGCAAGCATGAATGCAATTATCACCAAACAGTCTTTCCATGTCCTCAAAGTGAGCAATGGCTTGAGCTTGCCTTTCAACATAGTTAGGTGTGATGTGAGGGTTGTCTGCAAGGTACCGATGTGAATATATAAGAGTTGAGGGATCTTCTGGTTCTGCCCTGATCATGAGTGGCCCACTTACTTCCCTGGCCATAATCTTCTGAATCCCTACTGCCCTCTTTTTCTCATGGCTTAACCAAGAAGCCATGGCCATGAGTTGCAGATCTCTTAATACAGTGTTTGGGTCCCATAAATTCATGTTAGGAAGCGCCAAGTTGTGTGAATAGAATTCTACTAACTTGGCCTTATCTTCAGCTGAGCTATTGTCACATAATTGCAGAAACTGATTGTAACTCTGAAATGGAGTGGTGCCCATTTGGGCCAATGTGTTAATTTGAAATTGCAACCATTGGTATTTAAGATATAATGCATAGGATTTAGCAGGTTTCCTACACTGTAAGGCTTCTACTGCCCAACTGGCCATGCAGGCCATTTGGGCTTCTTTTTCTTGCAACTGCTGTTTTAAAACTTGTATTTCTTTTGCTGCCTGAGACTCCTGTTCTTGCAGCAGTTTTATTAGCATCTCCACATTAGCTTGTAGCTCTCCCTCTTTCTGCTGTTTCTTGGTTGTTTCCTTGTCTGCTGGAGGTCCTTCTTGCTATTGTTGCCCTCCCAAAATGGATATCCTATCTTCCTTATGGACTTCCTGTAGCTGCAGCTGCTTTTTCAGCAACTCATTCTCCTCCTGTAGTTGGGCTCTTTTGCATCTTTCTACGTGCCTCACCATGGCCAATTCCCCTCTTAATTCTTTTAGCTTATCCTCCATGTGGCCAATGTCCTCAGCTCCTTTAGATTTGGAAATTTGCATCCATGTGTGTGTTCTGATCCTCTCTTTCTCTAATTTGAAAAATAATGGTATACAAAATTTCTGTGGGATGATTTTCCCACCCTCCAACAGATTGCAATATGATCCCAAATTAGGCTGAGGGGTAGGTTCAAGTATTTCTTCAGCCTTGCTCTCCCCCTGTAACTATTTAGCCACCTTTTCCTCCAATTTCTCAATCTCTTTTAACTTGGCTAGAGTTTCCTGTAGAGATGTTTCAGTGTCCTGTAGAACTGCCTTTGAGTCCATCAAATTAATTCTCTCTTTCCATGTGGAGGTTTTTGGGCTTCCTCTTTCATAGGTGATAGATATCCTAGAAGGAGACTCTTCCTTCTTTTTAGTGGGTGAGTCCTCAATGACAATTGGTTCCTTGGACGGTGGCTGAGGTTTGCCCACTTTGATCCTTGTGCTTTTTCTGGCTTTAAAGTACATGGAGGTTTGCCTTTTTCTTTTTCCTTTTTGTTTTGTAGGTGTGCTTAATGCATCAAGCACAACTGCTGCCTCCCTTGCCAACATTTCATGGGATTTCTCTTTCTGCTGTTCTTTCTCTTCACTTCTTGTAGAAATCTCTATGCCCCCTATTTCTGCTTGTTCCCATGATATCTCAGGGTGTGTCTCTTCTTTCTCTTGTTGGGTGCCTGCCCTGGCTGTGGCAGCCTTATTTTGGGCTTTCTTGGCCTTTTTCTTTCGAATCTTTGTCCTTTTTCCCTTCTCTTTTTTTGATGTTTTCTCCTTTTTTGTCTTAGGTTCAGCAGTCTTGTCAAATTCCTCTTTTTCCTTCTGTTCTTCCTCTGTTTTGCCTTCTTCTTGAATGTCCTGTGCTCCCTCATCAATTTTCTTCTCAATTTCTTCAGTTTGCTTCCCCTCATCACTGCTGGATGGGCTGATATTCTCAGCCAAAGTTCTGATGTTGTCATCCCTAGACATATTTCTGAAGATTTCCCAAGCTATGGGGACAATATAGGTGTGTAAAGCATCTTCCACCAACAGTTTGATGAGTCCATGGTGGGCTAACTGATCTGGGACTCCTGCATTTAGCTTTGTACCACATTCAATTAAAGACTGAAGGAGGAAATATGGAATGCTCAGTTTCTTAGTTGGAGGCAAGTCCATCCCATACCTCAACTCATGTAGCAACCTAAAATGATAACCATAAATGATGCTAAACCTCCCTTCACATGTGATATACTTCATGATTTGATAACTAACTTCACTCTAGAGAGGAGGCAAGCTTGTCCTTCTAACCCCGTTTTTGTCTTCTACAGGATGCTCCTCAGGTAGAAAAAATGTTTTCTTAGCCACTTGTCCCAATGACTTCTCCGCTTTGCTCCAAGGGAGCCCCAATGGTAAACTTGTAATTCTACAGATGAAATCAGGGGTAAGTTCTAGAGTCAAACCCCTAAAACTAACTGTGGCATGTGTCTTCGAATGTGGTCTCAAGGACATCAAAAACTCTTTAGTCACCTCCTCATCATAACCCTGAATTCTGTCAAAGAAGGATATCCAATTTGCCCTGGTGAAAAGGTCCACCACCTCAGGGTGCTCATACAATTTTCTAGAGTTTAAGGGTTCTTTCCTCATGAATCCTCCTGGCATGGTGTTGAGTTTGTGTTTTAACCAACAAAGAAAATGCTCAGGTGGGAAAAAAAAAACAGTCAATCACTGAAACAGAGGATAGCTGAATTCGGTTTTTTCTGAACCCAAGAAGGAATTTCTCGTGTGCTCCTTACAATATCAAATGGCAATAATTCCCCTGTTTTAAAACTGCTGTCACCTAGAATTTGACTGTCTGTTTATGAAAAGAATTTTTTTTTTACAGAACAGAGCATAAGGACACAGGTTCTTTTCTCAGCACATAGATAGATATGTAAATTCGGTTTTTTTCACACACAAAGGTTGGCCTCTACTGCTGCATGTATCTTCCTTACAGGAGAATTAAAAATGATGAGGAGATTTCGGATGTAGAGAAAAAAACTGGGTAAACTCAGTGAAATATGCAGGTAGACATTCACTTTTTTCTCAGTGCACAGGTAGACTTTTACTTTCGTTTTTCAATCTAATGCCATGTTCAATTCACCAATTTGCACAAACAAATCATGCACAGAGAATTTTTCCTGAGCCTACCTCGTTTTGAGCTTGAAATTCGACGAAAATTCAAGGTTTTCTTTATGCAGAGTTGTTCTTTGCCTTTCTTGGAGAACCCTTCCTGTAGAAGTCACCTGGCTCTTGTAGAATGAGACTGTGCTTCCTGTAGAGTCTGATAGGCAGGAGATTTTCAAAAAAATAGGCAGAAATCTAGCGGAGGACTATTGTTTAGCTGCTCTGGAAGTGGTAGATGCGTACTCCAGTCGAGAACGTCATGAGTGCAGAATGAACAAAGGGTGGTGAATGTCTTAACTGAGCTGTGTTTTATCTGTAGGCGTGATTTGTGGTGAGGTGATGAGGTGACCGGACCAGACCGTTGATCCTACATCACATCTATAATGTTTCTGCATGCCATCTTACTGCTATCACCTCCCTTACTCCCGTTATCTGCCACCACCACTACCAGTCCCGAATATTTCTTCTTGAATGGACATTCCACACGTGCTGGCTGCATATCTGATCAGCAGTTTTGAATTTGACGGGGCTCGTTTGGATTCCACGAGGACGTGTAACTGACCAAGGGTGGCCAGTTAACTGGCCACTGATTCCATTCAATCTAAACCATTCCCATAGTCACGCAGCCTTGAAATATGATTCATGTAATTGCAGAATAGGTTTAGGCACTTACCTGTGTAGTTGCAACCGTGTTATGCACATTTCGGATTTTGGAACCCATTTCTTCATTGTTGTTGCTGCTTGCGTTCTACATGCTCGACCTCAGACTGTTGCTGATGTTTACACGTTCAAACAGAGCTCCATGCATGTTTCATATGCTATACCTTGCTGTCCCTAGCTCTGTAATATGTTTTTTCAGAGGGATCAGCTGCTCCAGGAATCATGTAGGATTTCCTGTAGCTACTTCTCCTTATGAGATTCAAGATAAAATGAGTAGGGCTAAAACTGCTAACGAGGGTCTCGGCTGACAAGGAATCTTAGATGGAGGGTATCAGGTATGGTGAGTGAAAAAACTGTTGTTTTGATTTGTCATTAAAATTTTGTTTGCAGCATGAAAAACAGGATTTTTGTGTGTGACTGTGCAGGGACATAAAAACGAGTGTAATGGAGGTGTACAGAGATGGAAAAGGGTGACATATGGTGAGGGATGGAGGCAGGGAGGTTCATAGGCCTCATAGATAGATCTCAAACCCTTGGGTCCTCTTCTGAGATCGATTTTGGCTTGTCTGTAGTTTCTACAGGATCCTCCTATAGAAGATACAGAGCTTCCTGTAGGATGTGGAATTTCAGACCAAATGAGACCAGATCTTGGGAAAGGGTAACGATGATGGAGGAATGGGTTGTGAGGGATGCATGCATCCTGGTCATGTCCTTTTTCTTTATCTTGCGTGACCCTCCCAAAACCTGAAATGACCTTCCTGCAACCTACAATTTATTCAACATAAACTAGGTTTATTTTTCTTTTTTCTCTTTTTTTTTTTTTGTCTGAGACAGCTAGGGTGCCTCTAGGAGGTTTTCACCCTCACTGTCTGCCCTGGGCGCCTCCAAGAGGTTTTCGCCTAAGGATCTTTTATTCTTTCTTTTTTTTTTTCTTTTCTTTTTTTCATGATGTAGGTGGAGTGGAGATAGGGACCTGCTCCATTACCAATACTGATTTTCCAAGAGTCTCAATGAACTCCTGCTTGGAAAGGGGCTTCCTGTAGATTTTCAATCTATGCCCATTGACGAGCATGGGGATGGATTCTTCATTAATGGTCCGAATAAGGACTGAACGATTGTCATTGCATGTTTCCACTATATATGGTCCTAGCCATCTTGTCCTCAGCTTGCCTTTGAAATCCTTGTACCTTGAATCATATAACAATGCCCAATCTGCTGGATGAAATTGATTTTCTTTGAGGTGCTGGTCATGCCATATATTTCTTTGAAGTTGGATTACCTCTGAGTGGAGTAGGGCCTGCATTCTCTGTTCATCTAATCCATTTAGCTGAAACAATCTTCCTGTTGTGCATGGCTGAGATCTAGGTCCAGCTGAGCTGCCAACCTCAATGTGTTATATTCAAATTCTATGGACAACAAAGCCTTCTTCCCGTAGACCAGCTCATAGGGTGTGAAACCTGTTGTAGTTTTCCAAGTAGTGTTATAGGCCCAGGTGGCCTCAACCAAGCGATCTGCCCAATCTTTTCTGCTGCTGCTCACTACCTTAGTCAAAATCCCTTCCAAAGCTCTGTTAGTAACTTCCACCTGTCCATTTTCTTGCGGATGATAAGGGGTGGAAGTTTTGTGCTTAATCTTGTGATGAGTGAGTAGGTCTTCAATCAGGTAAGAGGTAAGTTGACTTCCTTAATCTGTGACTAATTCTCTTGGGTAGCCAAACTTGTGGAAGATATTTTCCCTCAAAAAATCAGCTACTTTTTCTTCTGTTGCTACTTTGATTGCCTTTGTTTCTGCCCACTTTTTCAGGTAATCTGTGCACACAATGATGTAGGACTTCTGTTTTGAAGGAGGGTTGATAGGACCCACAAAGTCCATGCCCCACTTCTCAAATGGCTTGAAAGTCACCTGAGGTTGCAAGGGCATCTCATCCTTTGGAGTAGGTTTCCCCATCCTTTGACATCTGTCACATTGGCTGATGTATCTCCTGACATCTTGATGAAGAGTGGGCCAATAGTATCATGCCTGTAGAATTTTGAAGGCGGTTCTCTTTGCTGCAAAGTGGCCTCCACAGGGCCCATCATGACAGGTTAGGAGGATGTCAAAAACTTCCTCCTCCCTGACACACTGCCTCAAAATCTAATCTGGGCCAAGTTTAAAAAGATTGCCCCCAATCCAAGTGAATGGGGCACTTTTCCTCACGATCTTGCCCTTTTCTTTTGAGGATAGGTATGGCGGACACTGTGTTGAAACCAAATAATTTGCTATATCAGCAAACCATGGAGAGAGTACTGAAATAGCAAACAGGTGTTCATCTGGCATTTGATCATCCACAATCCCTTCTTCACCTGCGAGCAAATCTAGTATAGACAGAAAATCAGTAACACCATTTTCCTTACCTGGCTTATCAACAATGGTTAAATCAAATTGCTACAATAAAAGTAACCATCTAATGATACGAGCTTTTACATCAGGTTTTTTCATCAAATACCTAATTGCAACATGATCAATATGCATGAATGTTTGATAGCCAATGATGTAGTGTCTGAACTTGTTTAGGGAATGGACTACGACCAGGATCTCTTTCTCAGTTATAGTATAGTTTAACTCTGCCTTGGACAGGTTTTTACTAATAAAATATATAGCATACGGTAGCTTCTCCTCAACTTGTCCTAAGGCTGCTCCTATGGCTTTGTTCGAGGCATCTGTGTGAATGTGGAAAGGTAGGGCCCAATTTGGACCTCTCAAGATTGGGGCAGTTATCAGCTTACCTTTCAAAGCATCCAGAGCCTCTTGACAGTTGTCAGTCCATATGAACTCAACATCTTTTCCCAAAGGATAAAACAATGGAGAGGCTAACTTACTGAAATATTTAATGAATCTTCTATAATATCCTTCTAAGCCTAGGAAACTCCGAACGTTTCTTACCTTTTGAGGAGGTGGGACCCTTTGGATGATAACAATCTTGATGGGATCCACTTGTAAACCTTGTTGAGAAATTGTATGACCTAGCACGGTCCCTTCAGTCATTAGGAATTCACATTTATTAGGACTGAGGGACAGGTTCATCTCAATACACTTGGCTAAAACTTTCCTTAGGTTAGTCAGAGCTTCTTGGAAGTTAGAACCATAAGGGGTAAAGTCATCCATATAGATTTCCACTGAATCATGAACCAGCTCAGCGAATATACTCAGTACTACTCTCTGGAAAGTGGCAGGAGCGTTGCACAACCCAAAGGGAAGGACTCGGTAGGCAAAGGTACCCCATGGACAAGTGAAAGTGGTCTTATCTTGGTCTTCCGGGCTGATTTGGATCTGATTGTACCCGCTAAACCCATCTAGGAAAGAAAAGAACTTCTTCCCTACCAGGCCATCTAACACTTGATCTATGAAAGGCAAAGGGAAATGGTCATTCTTGGTGGCTTTGTTAAGTTCTCGATAATCTACACAGATTCTCCACTTCCCGTTTTCTTGGGCACAAGCACCAAAGGAGAAACCCACTCGTTGTCAGAGATGGGGTAGATGAATCCTGCATCCAACAACTTTTGCAGTTCTACTTTGATAATGTCCTAAGGGCTGGATTCATCCTCCTTTGGGGCTTCCTGACTGGTTTACAATCCTCTTTAATGTAGATGTGCTGGGTACAGACTGAAATATGGACTCCTTTCATCTCCTTATAGCTCCAAGCAAAAGCATCCAAATGGTTGTTCAATAAGCTACACAGCTCTTTCTCCTGAGAGGTGGATAGGGATGAGTTGATCTTCAAAGTTCTTTCAGGGCCAAATTCCACATTCTTAACTCAGGGAGAGGTCGTATTAGCTGCACATAGATCAACTAAAGCATTGGCTTGGGTTTCCTCCACCAACTCTTCTAATGGCAACACACTGGGGGGTTGGATTTTGAATTAAATTTTCAATAAGATCATCCTCGGTTTGAGGACCTCCCCTGGTGGCTTCCATTGTGCACAATGGGGCAGAGTAGACTTCATACTCATCTTACTCCTCCAACCAGATAGGTAAGTCATGTTATAGCAAAGGTTGGGCAGGAGGATATAGGACTAGCTATTCTTGATGGTCATGCTCCCAGCTCGACAATGATGTAAGCATCTACAGTAGCTAACCAAGGCCTTCCCAAGATGAGGGAATACTCAGTGAGTTTTGCCTTTGGCTGAAGGACCAAGAAGTTAGCAGGGTACTCCCAGGAATCAATGGAGACCATGACATCTTCCACAATCCCCTCAGGAGTCACAATGGAGCGGTCTGCCAACTGCAATACTATTGAGGTCTTTCTTAGGGAACTCTGAAGGTTGAGTTTGAGCATAGTGTCCCTGGTCATTACGTTAATGGCTGACCCTAGATCAATCAAAGTGTGGGGGATTATGGTGCCATTGATGTGGACATCGACTACAGGACTACCAGGGTCCAGATATTTTGGACAGATTATCTGTCTCAACATCAGGTCAGACAGTTGTCCTATGACATTGATAGTTGGGGCGTCTCTCTTGCGCCTGCCTGGGTGCCTGAAACACTTCTCTTTGATCAACTTATTGTAGATTGGTACATCTTTTATGGCTCGGAGAAGTGGTATTTTCACACATAACTGTTTAAGTTCTCCCAGAAGTTCAGTTTCTTCTGGGTTTGGTTGTTTGGTTCCAGTTAGTCTCTCAGGAATGGGTGGAATAGATTTGGGTTCACTTTCCTATTTCTCTTCCTTTTCCTCCTGAGGAGGAGGTTGGCTATCTGGGAGGACCTTCCCAGATTGTAGGTTGATCTCCTGAATCTCCACAACATAGGTAGGGCATGTGGTTTCTCCAGTATATACCTACTGGGCCTGTCTGTTATTGGGGTTCGGGTTCGGTTGAGCAGGTATCTGGGGTTGTCTTGGAGGAGTATGAGGTAATGGTTGTGGTTGAGCAGGTGGTGGAGGCAAAAGAGTGGGAGGAGAGTTGTATTGGGGCCTCCACCCCTGATGAGGTGCATTCCACTGAGGTTGTGGCTGAGTGTGAGAATGAAACGAGTGAGAAGTTGGTTGAGTATGGTATTGAGGAGGATACGACCAAGGAGGGGGTGTGGACTAGGAAGGATGAGCAGGGGGACCCCAAGAAGGCATGGAAGTGGCTTGATTGGAGTTGTAATAAGTCTAGGATGTCCCTTGCATTCCCTGCTGGTAAGGTCTGGGTCCATGTAGCCTCCTTTGGTTCATGAAGTAGAGTGGTTCAGTGGCTCCTTCGACCCCTGGTACATAGCTTTAAATCTGGGCAAGGAAGGGCACTGATTTGTAGGATGGTCCTCTTCATAGAAAAAACACACTTCTACAGAATGCAATGGACATTTGTTCCTAGGATGATTTCTGGTGCACCTGAGAGAGAATATGGCTAAAGCCCTCTCGACTTCCTCTTGCTTATTTTGGATTCACAAGGTATCCATTTACATGGAAATGGTCTGTCTCATCTCGCTTTTGAAATCTTCCATTTGATTTGCAAACTCATTTTTAAGGAATGAACTAGATAAGGGGGTACTGGCTAAGAGTTGACTTCCCCTACCTCTCTCTCTAGCTGCCCTAGAATGGTTTCTAAATACAGTCTTTATGTCATCATAAGGTAGTTAGTAGATGTCTCCCTCGGCTAGCAACTATAGGGTATCTAAAAGGTCTTCAGGGACTCCTCTGAGCAGAACCAACTTCAGAGATTCGGGGTCAAGTGTGAACCTGACCCTTTTATAACTAAGTTGAAACCTCTCTTCATAGTCTTCTAAAGATTCATCACTTCCCATGGTCATTCGAAAGATTTCTTCCTTTGTATCTTTTGACCTACAGTAGTCCCGGTATTTGTTGTTAAAGGCTTGCTGCATTTGAGCCCAAGTTGTGATACTATTTCTAGGTAGCCCCATGAACCAGTGGAGTGCTACATCCTTGAGGGTAGAAGGAAAGAGTTTCAACTTTTGCTCGTCTTCTGCATAGTCATAAGTCTGACAAAGGACAACAAACTCAAACAAGAAGGTATCAGGGTCTTCAGTAGTCAATCCATGGAAGTGAGGTAAGGCCGAGGGACTGATGTTTTTCATTTTTGTATCCCCATTGGTCTCTCGGATGGGAAAGGTACCTTCTACTCTCTCCCCATTTCCTCTACCGTTTCTGTTTTCAGCCATGGTCTCAGGAGGAATGGTTTTTTGCTTTTCTTCTCTTATAGGATCTTTGTATATCTCTAGAGGTTCACCTATAGGTTCTTCAGGATCACTGCCACCAAAGAAGAGAGAAGGGTGACTCAGTGATGTGGTGGGGGTGTTGGGTAGGAATTTTCCTGAATTGTCTCTGTTCTTACGAGGCATGAAATGAAATCCCTTTTTTTGGGTGATTTTTGTTGTTTTTTCTGCTTGTACCTGAAAAAACTGAAATAGATTGAACTGAAACTAACTAAAATCTATCTTGCTGAAATGAAAATGCAGAATTGAAATGAAAGCAGGAAAGGACTAATCTATTTTGCTGAAATGAAATTACAGAATTGAAATGAAAGCAGGAAAGGACTAATCTATCTTGCTGAAATGAAATTGCGGAATTGAAATGAAAGTAGGAAATGGTCTAATCTACTTTTGTAGAATTGAAATTGTAGAATTGAAATGAAACAACTACTCTACTCTTGTTGAAATGAACTACTTAGCAGAAGGTTGCAGTAGAAAATAGAAGAAAAGCAGTAATCACAAAATACTCTGACGCTTCCCGGACAACGATGCCAAAAATATGGTGAGATCCAGTATTGTAGCAATGATGTTGCAACTCCTAGGACTCCCTACTTTACTTTTATCGGTAGTTTGTAACAAACTTGGAAGCGATGGTGCTATATGCACAAGTACTAGCTCTTACTGCAGGCTGTCACTTGATCAGCTGGCACAAGTTCACTAGGAGCTTAAGCCAACTTCTATGAGTTCTTAGAAGAAGCTTTTAACTATGATGGATGGAATCTAACTCAAAAGAGGCTAGTCTACGTGCAGAAAGAAGATGAAAGCTGAAGGGAAATGCAAACCCTAGTTTTACCGACTAATCCTACTTGTGCAAGAAAAGAGATGTACAACTACTGAAATGGATGCCATGGACTATTACAGAGGTAATATACATGTGTTTAAGCTACTTCTGAAGAAAAATATGGAAAAATCATCTTTTTTTATTTTTGGGCAATTTTATGCAGAATTATTATGCATGTGTTTTCACTATTTTTGACTGTGAAAAGGTTGATTGGCAAAAGGAAATGAAGTGGGTATTTGCAGGGGGTTAGGAAGGTGTGGAGAGGACCTAAGGGGTCCATAACACCCTTTTGGAGATTTCCACCCTGCTCAGATCTCGAACAATCGCTCGCGTTATCTTCTATAGGAGGTTGCAGGGGATCTACAGGAAATTCTACAGGAAGTTCTACGGGAACAGGCCGAAAGTGGTTTTTAGAGGATTGATGGTGGAAAAATGGTGGGGAAGTGGAAATGAAGGATGGATAAGGATGTTACGAGGTGTAGGACCTGGTAAATGAAGTTCAGGAGTGATGAAGATGGTTGGATTTGATCAAGGATGAAGAAAGCAATGTTGCATAAAAATGTAGAAATTAGGGCAAGTTGGGAAAGTGTGGCAAATGAAGGGAAGAAATCTTGAGTGAGGGACTAGAGCAGGTTCTATAATGGAGAAAGGGTAGGTAGGAATGTATGACAGGTGCTCTGCACACTACTTTCCAAAACTGATCCAAACAAAGACTAAAAAAACAGAGATCTATCTATTTTGACCTAATCTGCCCTTAAAAACCAGAAATATGATGAACAGAAGTTTATAGACAGAAAATCATGCAAGAGAGCTATGGAAACTGAGCAAGAACAGATCTAAACATGGAAACACAACTAATATCAACTTTTCCAACTCAAAATCTAACACTAGCAATTGCACTGGAAGGCAAAAACAGTGTTTTTGTGGCAACAAGTCTACCTTGGTCTCAATTCATGATTCCAAGAAGGGAGAAATGAGATCAAGGACTGCTTGGTAGCCTTTTTGTGGATATTTTCTGTTACCAAACTGTCAAATCAACCTGAAGCATGAACAACTATCTTAATCATAAAAAACAACCTAAGTAATGAAGCAAGATTTAACCTAAATAACAGAAATTATTCTATGAATGCAAGAAAAACACATAAAAGTATACAAAGGAGGTACTGGCACTTCGGTTGGGCCCAACCCCAAGAGCTACAGCCTCCTAAGAAAGATCAGAGCTGGTGCAAAGCTAGATTCATTTTCATTGATAAAAAAATAATAGTTACATCCCAAAAACTATCTACAAGAAGAAGCTCGAAAATGTGTTGATACAGGGCTGCACTAAAGTAGACTAAAAAATGACTAAACTACTAAGGCTTGAAGCCTTCCTACTTATGCAAATGAGGACCCCAAACAGTCCTCCTTAAATTTAGGAGCTTGGCTGCCCAAAACTGCAGTTAATCAGCCACTTCACTAGACCTGCTCGGCTGCCCCTTGAAATCATCTTTGGTGGGATGTAGAACTCCGAGCTGATGGTGGAGAACTCGAGGAAGGGGTCATTTAGTGTAGGAGACACCCTTCCTACAAAGTCTCAGCCTTGTTTCTTCGTATATGGCTACCAATTTGCTCATAAATATCTGATCTTGGTCCAAAAATGTCCAAAAATCTGCAATAAGCACGTATTAGACCTTGTGGTAAAGTGACTATTCCCATTCACACAATTAACATAAATATATTCAAAAGCATGCATAAAACAATGGAGAATGGTGGATTAAATGAGAATAATAGGAAAAATGAGCCCATATAGTTACCCATTTCCGGGGGTTATCACAACCACCCTCCAAAATTTTTCCTATGCTTTGATTTTGGAGCCTCCCTTCTAAACCAAAACAACTCATCTTGCACTAACATAGGTACTTGTTCTTCGACTGAGCCTTATTATTTTCATCTTG
Source organism: Pinus tabuliformis (assembly GCA_031772625.1). Taxonomy (NCBI): domain Eukaryota; kingdom Viridiplantae; phylum Streptophyta; class Pinopsida; order Pinales; family Pinaceae; genus Pinus; species Pinus tabuliformis. Next base: position 834,611,879 of record CM062816.1, read on the forward strand.
GCTTGTGTTTTCTCACTTATTTCATTTTCTAACCCACAAGCTGATCTCTTGACTTGTTCCCTTGACAGCTCCAGGCTTGCCTTAGAGAACTACGCAATTATTGAGGGCAACTGGCCTTGCCCTTGGGAATTGTGCAGTTCGGACTACCTGTGGGCCTTGAGCTCAGGAATTGAGATGTACTATATGTCAGCAAAACTTGAGCTAGGAAATTATGCAGACATGAGAGGCAACTTAAAGCCACTCAACCCAAAAATTGCGGAGAACCCACTGCACTCAGAAACTTCTCAATTCATGAACTAGAGAGTTGCCTGGTCCTTCCCAGAACTATGCAATATTTCCAGGAAATTCATGGCAGTTTTTCATGAAAAAGAGAAAAGAAAAAAAAGTAAAAAAGAATCCCTAAGAGACAGGGATCTATTTTTAGTAACCGAAAGGAGACACTTGATTTATTTTTAGAAACTATCGCCAAGTGTCTCTTTTTCCTTGATTTTAGGCATGCGCATCATAAACCATAATTTGACTAAATCTATTTAATCGACACTGCTAGAGTTCATTTTCACACTCAATATTGGAGCTTTATCATTCCCGAGGAGATCAAGGAACCTTCAGTGCGATCATCGTCGCTTTTTCGGGCGAGTTTTTTTCTAGTCTTTTACCGTTTTTTTCTGTCGCTTTTTGTTGTTTATATTGTGAGAGTGTTGTTTCACTTGTTTCTTTGAATGCATGTTGTCGTCTTAACTTGTTTTATCTTTTAGAATTTTTGTTTCAAGTTTTATATTGCTTTTCCCAAGTGTTGCATGAGTTACCCTATTTTTTCACCAATGGTCGTCGTTACGACGACTCTCTTCACATGCTTCGTTTTGCTTCAATTTAATTTATTCATGTACTTGTTTCACATGCATTCATCAACACTTAGTCAGATTTTGTCTTTTAGGTTTCTGCGATCTTCATAATTGTGTAGATCATCTTCCAGATTCATCGCATTAGGTTTATTTTGATCGACATTATCCTTCAAATCTGCTCGATTTTCACACTCCCCTTGGGTAGATTTGGGTCCCCTTACCCATATCTCACACTTCACTGCATGCACTACGCAATCTAGGAGCTCAATGCCTCTGCCTTGGCCTGGGGAATTGTGCAAATCCATCCTAGGTTGGCTCCAACTGCACATAACGTAGCTCCAGGATCCAACCTCCCTGCTTGGCCACTGAGATTGCGTAATGCGCAGTATCTCCCAACCTTTTCCCAGACTAAACTGTGCATTACATAATTTCGGTCATCAATCTTCTCAACTGACTGTTGGGACTGCGAAATGTGTAGTTCCCACAGTCATCTAGTGACCTTTATAAATAAGAATTGCGCAATCCTTCCCATCATGAGCCCAGTTTGCTACTTGATCTTGTCTTGAAGTTGCTTTGGTTTTTAAGCTAACATTTACTTGCTATCAATGTCCTCTCTGTCCCATAGGTAAATCAATTGTTGAGAACCTCTCTAGAAGTTACAGATAACATGGAATCCAAGAAAGCTGCATCAAAGGAAACCACCGAGAGCATTATTGGGGAAGAAATTGAGCAGATATCAATTGTTCTACCAATTTATGCAGATACTCAGTTGTTCATTCAGATTACAAACTCTAAAGAGAGAATGGAAGCATCGCCATTATATCCATGTTCACCATCCAGGGATTGATAAAAATTGGGACAGAAGTTCGATCTAGCCTTAAAGAACCAGTAGGTGCACTTGCTCATTGAGACAACTTTCGTGCTTGAGTTTGCCCACCTGAATTTGTTGACTATTTTTTCTCTGGTGGGGATGTATGGGATTATCTTGCAGACGTAGTTGATGGGAATGGCTCCACCTTGATTTCAAGATCAATTTAGAACTGATAGAGAATTTGCTTGTAATGTATGACGACGTTGACCTAGGAGGCCATGTGAGGGGGAATGAGGATGTTGGACCAGCAGTCGAACCATCAAAGATCATTTTCATTGTTGTTTCCATCTCCCACCAAGAATATCACAATGTATGTCGTCCCCACCTCCATCCTCACCATCTGTACAATAGCAGTCTCTTTTCCCGTGATGAGCTCCACTGCTCTCCTCCCCTCTGGAATGACATAGTGGAAGGAATCAATATATTTAACAGTCATGCGATGCTCCAGTTTCCATCCTAGAAGGGAAGAATTATTGTTGTGAATGTTGGGAGGTATGAGGAGACCCAACGATGATTTGTGGAAGATTAAAGGCCCTTCTTTGAAATTCCCATTCTTCACTATGTTAACCCTTATGTAGGGTGCATTAAATAGATCCTTGATGGTGTTTTCATTGATGAGAGGACCACTGTAGAGATTGTCATCCATGCTAGGATTGTGAACAATGACATCGTGAACTCGAAAGGCCCATGGATACGAATCCCAACATTGGAAACTCCCTAGCATCAAGCAGAACAAAGGCATTCAAAGTGTACATTTGGGCACAATTTTGAGCCATGATGAAGGTGACATAGTAGTAGGACCCTTTCTTTAACTTGATTCTTTGGGTCAGTTGTGCTTGATCATTTCCAAGCCTCACAACATGAAATCCATTTGGAACTATTAACAATGTTTCACCTTTATTTTGTCTGAAGGATATGTCCTCCGCGAAACCCCAATTTTCTATAAGGGAATATAATTCTTCTCGATGACCACCATTTTCGTTCATGGAAGAGGGCTTCAAGGCATACACGAAGTCTCCATTAGGAAACAACCCATCTCTAATGGGTGTTTCTACATTATGTTCCACACTTTCTGCTATAAATTCCTTGGCCTCGAGGCATTTCAAAGGCTCAAAAATTGCATAAGAAGGGAAATGTTTTAGAAGTTGAAGCTAAAAAATAAAACTTTGAAAGAGATTGGAATCGTTAAGATTCTTAAATGAAAAATTCTAAAAGGACTAGTTAATTAGATAGTGTCAAGCTGAGTGGAAAACATCTAATTTTGGAAAATCAATGAAGTGAAGTGAAGCAGGTGTAGAAGGTCATGAGGCGTAGAGGATTATATAGAGGCGGGTAGATACAATATGCTAAAAATGTGTGGAACAATCAAATAGAGGGGAGTCGCTACTCACAATACAAGATCTAGGCCTTAGGAGACGGGTAGATTTGTAATGCAATGTCATGAAATCTACGCGTAGTTGCTATGAAACCATTCCGAAGCATCATAAATTTTAAGACTCCATTAATTAACTACAACAGAACCAACCATGATATAGTTCAAAATTTAAGCCAAGATAGCCACCTGGGGATTAAGTTTAAAAACCTTAATAGTCATGGATTCTTAACCTGGATGTAACATCGTTGATCTAGATTTTGGGGGCCAAGATTCGGGAGACTTGAACACCGAGAATGATACCACTGATCCAAGTATGGGGGCCAAGGTCCTTGAGACTTGAATACCAACCACTGATCCAGATATTTGGGGCCAAATTCCTGCAAACTTGAATACCAAGAGAGAATAGAAAGCATCTAATATTCCTTTAAACTATTCTTAAAAACCTTGATTTAAAAAAATGCACTAAATACATATTAACATAAACAAAAATATCTATGTTTATCAAATCAGGTAAACTTTCCCAACTACATCATGGTGGACTATTTTGTCCTCTTACAAAGTGAGGCTTGTTATTTATAGCCTTTTCCAGTTACAATACCATGAGTAAGTACCATGGGTGGATTCATTCAAATCACCAAGGGAAGAGATCAAGCAACCCCAATGTTGATGGGGACCGTCATCATGTGCAATATCAATTCAGGGGAATGAGGAGGTGTATTATAAATGCCATGTCAAGCCTCCTGCTAAGGAAATATTATGTCAAGGATGCACACAAAGTGTTTGATTGAATTTTTCAATGAGATGATCTGTCATGGTTTGTTTGCTTCAGATTATAGATTTTCAGTGGTGAAATGATAACTTGTGGAAGAGAGAAATGTTAGTTATGTATTTTAAAAAACAACATTAATGAATTAAGAAAAGAATATATATATATATATATATAATGGAGTTGAAACTTTATTTTTATTGTGGAATGGGTATATGGGCATAAGACCTTGTAAGGCATGTAACCCCCTAGGAAATTAACAGCAAAGTTTGGATTTAAACCTAAGTGATAGGGGGACATGGTGAATTATACCCTCGATGTAAAATTTAAGGGGGGTAGGGTCTAGAGGTGAGTGGTATTGGCTCACTTGGCTGGTTTGGTTGGTTTCAGTCAAGGGAAGCTGAATTCAAGTAAGGGGGGATTGTTAGGTAAACTCGACTCTGTGAAAGTGTCAAAGGTACTCAGTCAACGATGGTGGTTTTAGTCACATGGTTTTGGTTTCCCATGGTTTTATGCATGTGGTGTGCATATAATGAATCATTTAAAAGGCTTGGAAATGCTCCATTGTAAGAGTGCCAAGGAGGTGAATGGTGAAGGCTCACTTGGCAAAATTTTCTAGGTTTTGGAAAAGGGACTATTAGAATATTCTTTTAGCTAATTTCTTGTTGAAAATGGCAATGAGAAATGATAAAAATAGCAATGTTATAAATAGAAGTTTGGGTACCTTTGCTGGATTGGGCAACAGGGAATGAAAAATGGAAGTGCTAAAAATAGAATTGCTATTTTTAGCAGTTCAGGATGGATTCCTATTTTAGTCAGTCCCTGGCCTAAAAATAGGAAGTAAAATTCGAATTTGAACTTGAAATTTGTTTGAAAATAAATAAATTAATTCTCCCTGAGTTAATTAGTTGTGAAAAATCAAACATTAAGTCTATGTGAGGACATGCAACAATTTCTCTATTAATTGAGGAATTTATCCATTAGTTAAAGAGATAAGGATGAGTTCTAATTTGAGTTGTAATTAGTTGGCTCATTTAACTGAGTCAAGTCCAGTTAGATTGATTTAAACAGTTTGTTTAAATTAATGTGAGTTCAGTTAGTTAATGCATGCTTGCATATAACTGCTGCACTTCAAATAACTGAATATTCTCTCATGAATAACTCATGCATGTCAGTTCAGACAAAGACCCAGCTGAGATTAGAGGAGGGACAATGTACTATCAGTTGGATGGATTTTTCCTATGAAGGAAACTCATCCATGGAGAAGGATTATATCCTTCAGGACTGCGTAGTTGGGTTAGAGGTTAGTGAGTGTGTGAAGAGGCCAATTCACACAAGTGGTTGCACTGGACCCCAATCAAAATTGCTCAAAGAAATAGGAGGCTTGGAGGGCAGACCAGAGGTTAGATAGAGGCCTTTGGCTGTCTATGAGCAGCAGAGGTATTGCAGAGAGAGTAGGATAACTTTTGAGCTGATTCTTTTTGTAATACTGGCTATATTTCCACTTGTATGATAATACAGAGATGGGGTTTTAAGCTGAGGCTTTCCCTGGGTTATATATTCTGTGTTATGTGTGATTGATTCCTTCTTATCAGTTATATGTGTTCTTATTGATGTTTCTCATGTTTGATTAAGCTTCCGCTAAATTGGATGTAGAAGTAGATCAAGTATTTTGCTGTAGTATATTGCATTATCAGGTGATCTACAAGTGGCAATTTCTACTTTTCTCCCCTGGGCTAGGGTATTTATAGGATAAACATTATGTTTATGATTTGTGATATGTTGTTGGTTGTTTTTAATCTTCTCTAAATAAATTTATATCTCTCTTCGGTAATTTTAATAGATTTGAATTTTATCTTATGACTAAAATTTTGGCTATAGAGGATCATTCCACATATTCTCAAGTTAATCACAAACTCTACTCATTTCATACTATTGATGTGTTGTGATTATATAAAAATAACTTTGTATAAAAGAAATTTTATTTCAACTTGAGTACCTACATATTTTTGGAGTCATGTCTATAACAAGCAACAAAAAGAAAACCTGTTAAAATCTCGTCGTTAACATCCAAAGAGCTAAAAAAAAGTATAAATATGTATGAGTTCATAGATCCATTAAAGTTTTTTTGTTCGAGAATCCCATTAAAAAAATGAGTTTGATTGATCTTGTGGCTACCACTGAATACTTTAACGAAGATAATATCATATTGTTTGGGTGGAATTGCAAATATCATTTGTTGAAATTGCATAATCTAGGTGCAATAGGTATTTTTCAAGGTGTCAAATCCATTTATGCATTAAAAAATACAATTTAATAATGAAAATTTGTAATTTCAACAAAATTTATATAGCTAGATTATCTATAATGATTGTTAGAAAAAAAAAGTCATATAATGTTTAGACTTCTTCATCAAATCATCTTTTTTGTGGAAATGAAGGATTTGTTTCATTGATTTTAAAATTTATATGTATCATAACCTAAATTTTGACAATTATTTTAGTGGGGTGATAACCCTTGCTTTTATTTGGAGGAAAATCATTTTGTTCTATTTGATAGAATATTGAGGTATTAGTCTATTGTCTTTGACTTTCACATAATTTAAGGGAATTATTCTTCCATTGTACATTTTAGTCTTCTAAGAATTCAAAAGCTTTCCTATCTAATCCATATACCTCCTCACCATGTATTGTGTTCTATCTCTATGTGGTGGCATCAATTATTGCAACACCATAAAAACCCTGAAAGTTCTTGAATGAGAAAAAATTATTGCAAAATGATGAAATGTGACAATAAAAAAATGCATATTTATGTTCAGATCATTCAATTTAACTAGAGAAGACGTGGAATATTTGTAACAATCAAATTCACTACAAAATGATCCATTCTAAGAAATTAAATTCTTATGTCAAAATTATCCAATTTACAAAAAAAAAACGTATAAAATTCATAATAGACTCAAATTTGTTGCAAAATTATCCATTTTGACAACATAAAATGCATAACTACATTAAAATTATCCAATTTTGCAAGATAAATCATATAAAAAAAAACCATAGTAAATTTACCAATTCTCACAAAAAAAACAACTATGAGGGAGTGTATTTCCCTACATTATTGACTATGTTGACCCACGATCACTAAAAACACATTTATTTTTCTTCTCTTGACTTATGTTTTCCAAATAACCCTATCCTTTTCATTCTCATCTTTCCTGCAAAGTACTCTAAAATGTCATAATGCCAATTAGTTGCATCATTTCCATAAGTTATAATTTTATCTATATGGGATGATATGAGTCATCCATTATTGTCCTAATAAATTGTACCTTAAGCTTAGATCCTGCAATTAGATTTCTCATTGATGGCATAGCCATATGACCAATTGTAAGTTTTTATTTCGAAATATTTTTAAGTGCCTTTTCCACATTGAGAAATCAAGGTATGGATGGAAAATAGGATATTCAAACAATCCACCCTTCCTATCGCTGCTACCATCATTACCTTACCTGTTAGTTCATCCCCTCCATTGACCGAATTTAAAACAAGTATCATTAATAAATACATGTTTCTAAGATAAAAACAACATTATTATGGTAAATTCAAACTAGGGGTTAATTAAATGTAAGCTTCATCTATATATCTCATTTTGGTTCAATGAGAGAGTGAAAAATTCCTTAGAAGTGATCCTTCCACACATATGGGGCACGACATTGGCTTGATATCCTACAACTGATGAGACTTATAGGGATTTTAGACATACACTCAGAAGAAATATTACACAGAAGAAAAAAAATAACGGAATGGGAAACTGAAACAAACACATAGCAAGAACACAAATTCTTTTACGTGGTAAAACCTTGACAGGGTATCAAGGAAACATCCACATGGCAAGGGATTGGATATCTATTAATCAAAGATTATTCTCCATCATACAAGCCTCTTGGGTCATCCCAATTAATATGGGTTGTTCCTCCATTACATAACTCCTTCTAGTTATGAATCCCGTTATAATAAATAACTGACAGTAATTTACAAATTTATCCATAATTACATTTTTGTTGTCATATTTCAACAAACTCCACCTTGAAAACAATTTTCCTAATCCCTTGCCCATGACCATTCATCATCTCTTCTGCAAGCTGAGAGAATCCAAACACCATCTCAGCTTCTCTACTGTAATTGGCTTTGTGAATATGTCTGCAAAATTCTCCCGTGTATGGACCTTCTTGAGAGCTACTTTTCCACCATCGATAACATGTCTCAAAAAATGATACCTTACATCAATGTGCTTGGTCTTGCTGTGATAAGCTGGATTTGTAGCCAAATGAATAGCACTCTGATTGTCACAAAATACATTCACTTTCTCCTGTGTCCTTCCAATCTCATCAAGTAGAACCTTTAACTAGATTTCTTTTTTACTAGCATCTGGAGCAACTATATACTCTGCTTCGGTAGTGTACAACACAATTGTTTCTTGAAGCTTTGACAACCAGCTAATTGTTGCACCTGCAAGAGTAAAGACATAACTTGTAGTAGATATCCTTTTATCCAAATCACTTGCATAATCAACATCCACATATCCACAGACTGGTCCTTCACTACCATTAAAGATGATGCAATGGTCACTTGTGCCTCTTAAATACCGAAGCACCCATTTCACTGCTCGCCAATGTTCTTCACCTGGATTTTCCATGAACCTGTTGACAACTCCAACTGTTTGTGAAATGTGAGGTCTTGTAGATACCATCACATACATTAAGTTTCCTACATCATTTGCATATGGTACACGAGACATATATTGATTTTCTTCATCAGTTCTAGGACTCAAAATCGAAGAAAGCTTAAAATGGGAAGCTAATGGAACATTAACAAGTTTCACATTGTTTATACCGAACTTTTCAAGTATTCTTTCCACATACTTCTGTTGTGATAACCAAAGCTTACCATTTTTCCTATCTCTATGTATCTCCATGCCCAAGATATGTTTTGCTGCTCCAAGATCCTTCATATCAAACGTCCTAGAGAGTTGAGCCTTTAACCTATTGATCTCTTCCATGCTTTTTCTTGCAATAAGAATATCATCAACATACAAAACTAAGATAATGAATATGCCACTGAAACTCTTGAAGTATACACAATGATCATACTCACTTCTAATAAAGTTATGGCTCACCATGAAGGAGTCAAACTTCTTGTATCATTGCCTGGCAGACTGCCTTAGGCCATACACTGATTTTCTTGAGCTTGAAAACTAATATTCTATTGTGACCTTGTATAAAACCCTCTGGTTGTTCCATATATATCTATTCATCCAAGTCACCATGTAGAAAAGTTGTTTTAACATCTAAATGTTCTAACTCAAGGTCAAGTAATGTTGTTAGTGCCAACACAGTACGAATAGAAACAAGTTTTATGACTGGTGAAAAAATTTCATGAAAGTCAATACCTTCAACTTGAGAATAACCTTTTTCTACCAGCCTCACCTTATACCTTTCGATACTTCCATCAACTTTCCGTTTCAATTTGAAGACCCATTTGCATCCAAAAACACTTATCCCTTCAGGAATTTCTACAAGATCCTAGGTATTTTTCTTGGCTAAGGAATCCATTTCTTCTTCCATGGTCTTTTTCTATTTTCCGATATCTACATCATCCACTGCTTCCTGATAACAAGAAAGTTCCCCATCTTCAGTAATCAATGCAAAAGATGAAGTGGAATATTCATACCTTTTGGGTGTTTTTCTTTCCCTTGTAGACCTTCTTAGAGTGATTGGCTGTTGAATTGGTTCTAAAACTTCAACAGTTTCCTTGGCATATTCTTCACCTTTTCCTTCAAAAGTCTCTCCTTCATTTCGACTTTCTGAAAAAGATCTAGTCTCCAACTGAATTTGTTGACTTGGCGATACCTGTTCCTATTCAATTTTTTCAACATCTGATTTTAAAAGAGAAGATTCATCAAATGTTACATCTCTACTAATGACTATTTTCCGTGAAGTAGGATCCCATAACCTATATCCTTTCACTGCATAATCATACCCAACAAAGACGTAACAGTTTAATTTTGGATCCATTTTTGAATGTTGATTTTTAGGGATAAGAGCATAGGCATCACAACCCAAAATCCTTAAATGTGAATAACCACAAGACTAACCTGACCAAACTTCTTCAGGAATCTTACAATTAATTGCAACTGAAGGTGATCTATTAACTAAATAACAAGCAATGGATATTGCTTCTGCCGACAACTCCTTTTGCAAGTTAGCATTGCTGATCATGCTTCTGTCTCTTTCCATAAGAGTCTGATTCATACGTTTAGCAATGCCATTTTTCTGAGGAGTACAAACAACAATTTTGTGTCCGACAATTCCTTCATCCTTATAGTATTGTTAAAATTCTAGAGACGTAAATTCACCACCATTGTCAGTTCTCAAACATTTAATTTATTTTCCTGTTCTCTTTTCCACCATTTCTTTAAATTGTTTAAAAACATTGAATACATTAGCTTTCTTTTTTAACACAAATACCCAAACTTTTTGGGAGAAATCATCAATAGATGTTAAGAAATATAAATAAACTCCATATGATACAATAGGAAATGGTCCCCAAAGATCAGAATGAACATAGTCCAAAATTTCTTTACTATTATGACTTCCAGTTTTAAACCTATGTTTACATTGTTTTCCATACACACAATGTTTACAGAGATCCAACTTCAAGGATTTCAAATTAGGAAGCAATTTGACCAAATCGATGATGGCGTAGGCAAGTACCTTCTTCTTCTTTCTCTGACACAATCGCTGCCTCATTGACCTGAGTACTTCCTTTGATTCTGTAAAGGTTTCCGACCTTTTCATTCTTAATAACAACTAGGGTGCCTTTTGAGACTTTCAACACTCCATTCTAACCTGTAAAATTATAACCATCCGAGTCCAACACTCCAAAAGAAATTCTTCAATTCAAGTACATGTGTAACATTAGTTAATGTTCTAATTGTGTTATCATACATTTTAATCCTGATATTTCCCATCCCAAGAGTCTGACAAGATACATGATTTCCCATAAACACAAAATTACCACTAACTGCTTCATATGTAGTAAACCAATTTCTTTGCAGACTCATGTGATGAGAAGCACCAAAGTCTAGACATTACATATAGGTAAAGCTTCATCTACCATACCTAATTCATCACTAGATAAAACTTCATCAATCATACCTGAATCAACTTGATTTTCTTCCTTCTTTGGGTTTTCAAACTCCTTACATTTCCAACAGTCTTTCTTGAGGTGTCCAATTTTGTTGCAGTATCAGCATTTGACCTTACACTTTTTACCCTTTGATTTAGACCTGGAAGAGCCCCTTGTTTTCTCCCCTCTTTCTTTTGACCATCCTCTGGCTACCATGGCTTTTGATGCAGAGGTTTCAACAATGGACGTCTTCCTTACTTCTTTAGCTAACAAAGCTCCCACAACTAAATCAAATTCCAAGGACTCAGTTGTTCTCACACTGATAGAGGTAATGAAGTTGTCCCATGACTCAGGGAGGGAACACAACAAGGTGATAGCTTTTTCTTCTTCTTGAAATTTAACTTCCATATCCGACAATTGGCAAATAAGTGTATTAAAAACATTTAGATGTTCTGCAATTTTTGTACCCTCCTTCATCTGAAGACTGTACAATTATCTTTTTAGATAAATTATGTTGGTTAATGATTTGGTCATATATAACATTTCAATTTTCCCCACAAACCTTCTGCTGAAGTTTCTTCAACTACATTGAAGAGAACTTCATCCGCCATGCATAACCTGATGGTACTAAGAGCTCGGGCATCCAATTCCTCCTAGTCCAAATATGTCATGCTAGCAGGTTTATTCTTCTCCCCGTCTAATGCTTTGTGCAACACTTGTTGCACAAGGAAGTCCCTAACTTTTAGTTTCCATAGAGAAAAGTTGCTCTTGTTGGTGAATTTCTCCACCTCGAACTTTGCATTCGTCATTTTAGCCATTTATTTCCTACAAAACCTTCTTCCTAAGGCTTCTGTCTTTCAACTAAGGTTTCTTTAAATAAATAAAAAAATTGATTTCCCTTCTTCTAGCTAGGGTGTTCAGATTTTTGGTTTCTTGGGTTCCCCTTTTTTTAATTTCAGTGAAATTGAACAAAAAACCCTACTCAAATTTCTGTTACTTCAAAAATTTCTAGAGTCCATTTCCGTACATTTCTGAATTTTGTTCCTCTCCCTAGAAAAAACAGTTTTTCTTTCCTTCAATTAATGAAACCCTACTTTTCTTCTATCAATTTAACAATTTTTTCTGAATTTTGTCAATTATTTTGCTGTAAAAAACACAAATTACTCGGATTTTACAGTTCCGCATCCTCCTTTCTCTTTAATAGTGGCAAGATTTTTATTGCATGGTTCATTCAACTGGTGGTGTCTCTTGACTTTGGACTCTTCACAGTCAAGTTACCCGGATTTATTGAAAAGAAAAAAAAAAATTATAGACTTCAAAACTCTTTGCTAGAAAATTGCACGGTGGCTGCCTCTCTAGCTCTCTATTTTTTCTTTTCGACAGACTTCACACATAGGCAACATTATTTCTTCACAATGGGCTCTTCCCTCCAGTCGCAGACTTCAACACTCGACAGAAAGATTTTAGCTCTTCCTTCTAGCGGGAGATATTTAGCAATTGTCCGCTCCAGAGGCAGACTTCATCACGACGGATTTCGGCTCTTCCTTCTAGCGTGAGAATTCAACAATCGTTCCCTCCCGCAGCAGACTTCAACGTGGCATATTTGAGCTCTTCCTTCCGGCGTGAGACGTTCAACAATTGACATACACTTCCCTTTGGCGGCACTTGACTTCCTCATTGGTAGCAACGATGACTCTTTCCAGCGAATACAATTCTTTTCCCTCTGGCAACGGGCTCCAGCACACATTGCCTCTCTCTTCGGCAGCAAGCAACCAACAAGCCTCTGTTCTTTCTCTGACAGTGGGCCTCAACATAGTGCAATTAACCAATACGTTTAACCTCAGCCTCTAATCCTCAAGCTTGGATACCACTTCTATGGATTTTAGACATACACTCAGAAGAAATATTACACAGAAGAAAAAAAATAACTGAATGGGAAACTGAAAGAAACACGTAGCAAGAACACAAATTCTTTTACGTGGTTAAACCTTGACAAAGTATCAAGGAAACATCCACGGAGCAAGGGATTTCATATCTATTACTCAAAGATGATTCTCCATCATAAAAGCCTCTTGGGCCATCCCAATTAATATGAGATTTTCCTCCATTACATAACTCCTTCTAGATATGAATCCAGTTATAATAAATAACTAACAGTGATTTAAAAATATATCCATAATTACATTTTTGTTGTCATATTTCAACAAGACTTGCAGTCAAATATTTAACATGTCTTATCTATCATAATTAAAATATATTATTTTAAATCCCAAGGTCATATGTGTGGAAAATATAATCTATTTAACTAACCATTTTGATAGAGGAAACACAAATAAATTTGGATTAAAATAAAAAAATGATTTGACCATATAAGAAAAGCATAATTTTGAAGTGAATTCTTGGAACTTTGTCAACAATGGATTGATGATAACGGTGTGTCTCTCATAGGAACCCCATCAAGTTGTTGTAGTGTTCTACTTTCAATCAACACATCTCCAAAGCCAATTGTCGTCGAATAGAAGGAAGTCATTTCTACAGTGTTTTACTTCATATTCCATAACATTTGGATATCTCCATTAGAAACCTTCTCCATTCTTGACTTAGGATACATTTGATAATTAATGGGTGTATTACAAGCATTCAATTACATTCTCCCATCATATGTCTATGGATGCTTATCCAAAAAATAATCTTTCCATCACATTCTCCCAGTGTATATCCATTGGTTTTTAGCCTACTAAAATGTCCTTTTAATTAATTATTCATGAAACCCATTCAAAATATCTTTTTATTAATATTTATCCATGAACTATCCAAAACACTTATCTTATATTCAAATAATGTATAACCTTTATTCATTTTGGCATTTCTTTTCCGTCATTTCAGGTGTATGGTTTTTCTCCTTTTGTTGAATTACAAACCTTATCATGTCCTGCAATTTTATTGTTTACCTGATTTTGCATTTCGCCTTGTGTGCATGATTCTCCCATCCTAAATTAGTTTTGTTTGATAGATGCTACCCTACTTCACCTCTATTTCCCCCTACCTACATTTTCCCACGCTTAGAACATTTAGATGAGCACTAACTAATAAGGACCATTACAGAATAATCAATAGAAATGTAAATATGGAAAATATGGTTGAACATTTTTATTTTTTACTTGTTCCTATTATACACTTTTGAACACCTCCTCTACTTATACACTTTATTCATGCTAATGTGTTACCTTCTAAGCGTCAATATCAACAACAATGCTAAATCTATAATACCATTGAATATGCACAAAGAATATGAAATTTGGAAATGGATATATGGACTCCGACCAAAAAAACTTACTTGTCCATATCATTCTTCTCATGCTATGATCATACTTCTACAACATAAATAGAAGAGGAAATACACATTTCAATTATTCATGTCTTGAATATCCTAATTGAAATTGCCTAGATAGATTAATTACAATAAGAAATTATAGGTAAAGTACTCAAGAGGTTTGGTGCTTTATGTTCATCTCAATTGGAAGGTTTTTCCTCATCCATTATCCCAAGCTCGAATAAAACCATTTGGTGGAATGGTCAGTTAGGGGTGGAGGGAATCTCTAAGAGATTATATATATTTTTTGTCAATGTTGATTTGGTTGGTAGATTGGAAATTTACATTCATGGATATATAATTCCTCTATATCTGACCATGCTCTAATTTTCATTGAATGGTCTTGGGTTAATCACAAAAAAGAATATCCCTTCAAGTTTAACCACTCATGGTTAAAATAAAAGGATTTTGATGCTCTAGTTAGGACCTTGTGGAAAGAGTCAATCCCAACTACAATGTTTTTTTGCATGGATGTCATAAGTTATAAAATGAAAAATTTGAAGCTACATACCAGGAAGTGGGAAAGGACAAAGAAGAAGGCATTTGTCAAGGAGTTGTTATCTTTAGATAAAATTATAAGTGATTTAAATGACCCTTTGGATTTGTGATACTTCTCAGAGGCAATGAAAAAACAACTTTTGTTATATGAAGAGAGAAAGGGCCATATTCTAAAGCTATAGGAGGAGGAATGACATTTAAAAAGTAGAGCTATTTGGGGAGTGGTTGGTGACAAAAATACTTGTTTCTTCCAAAATCATGATTCTAAAAGGAAAAATGATAATTCAATCTGGAAAATTAAAGATGAAGAGGGGAATCTTTATACTTCACAAAAATCATTCAAAGGGAGGCGATGAGATTTTACAGTCATCATTTTAGTGAGTGAGAAGGGGATAATTTTGACAGATAGAAGCACTTCATTAACTTGTTTTCTAGAATAGTTGATCTAGAAGAAAGTGATCACATGGGGAGGCCCATCACAAAGGAGGAATTGACTGGGGTTTTAAAAACAATGGCTAGGGAAAAAATCCTCGGTCTAGACAAATGGTTTGTTTAACTTTTCTTACATTTTCTGGACATCATGGAGGAAGAGTTGTTGGTGGTGGCAAAAGAAACAAGGTGTCTATGCTAGATTCTGGGTTCCATAAATGCCACATTTATAGATCTCATCCCCAAAGTGTCTAATTTCTCTTCTTTCACAGACTTCAATCCCATTTCATTATGCAGCATGGTGTATAAAATGACTTCAAAAATTATTGCTAATCCGATGAAAGCCACATTATTCGAGTATATTACTCTAGAAAAATTTGGTTTCTTGGACAATAGACAAATCCAAGATGCGGTTTTAACTCAAGAATTATTACATTCTATCAAAACCTGCAAGTAGGAAGTTTGTCTTATTAGGATTGATCTAGTAAAATCTTACGATAATGTGGATTGGGAGTTCTTAAGGTTGATTCTTTTGTTGAAAACGGGTCACCTGGGGGTCAATTTTTTGGTTAAAAACCCAAGTTTTGGGGAAGAAGGCCCAAAGTTTGTATAAAGAAATGTAAAATCTTCGCATTTTGTGGTTACGAAGCACGAAGATATCAAGAGTCAAAAAGGGTTTTCCACCCTTAATGTAGATAGGTTATGTAGGTTTTACAGATCCGCCCTTGGTTTGCGGACCATGGGATTGTATAAAAAGGAGGTCTTAGAGGAGTCTAAAGGGGGAAGTTAGTTAGGAAGTAAGTTGGAGTCAATGAGGAATATGTGAAAAGCTAAGGGCGAGAGTCTTAGCATAGGAAGAGGCTCTGCAACTGAGTGTGTAAAGGCCTAATGTAGAAGTCTGTAGCTGAGTGCGCGGACCCCTGCAGCTATGTGCGCAAGGTGAATAGAGTCCGTATTGGAAATCTGAATCATCAATAAAGAGAAGTATTCTAAAATTACTATGTATTTTTCCTCTCTGGATCGCATATGATTATGTTATGTTAAGTTTGGGTTTATGTTATAATGCTAATTTGATGCGCGAATGTATATGTTTCTCTCTATTATATGAACACCAATGAGGATATATGTTTGTGCGAAGATAACCTTAATTTCCTGGTAAAATTTGCAAACACTTAAGATAATTTGGGAACTTATACAGTAACATATTTACAAGGGCATGTAAGTGCCTGAATCATTGTTTAAGGTTGCTCGAACGACGATCTTATACCTCTGCAGAGGTTCTAAGCGACCAAAGAGAAAGTACATCTATAAGCCCTAAAGGCTTATCGATCTGCGTGAAGGAAGGGTTTAAGGTATAAAACTTACATCACAACCATCTCAGGGTGCAAAAACTTGGTTCCTGCATCCCCCTATATTGCTTCAGGTGAGACTTCAGTCTACGCTCTGTGGATTGATGCCGAAAGGGCCAGTAGTGTAGGGAGTTGCTTGGCTGACTAATACTGAACCTGGGTCAGGGCCCATCAAGCCAACAAATGGTTCCGTTGCCAGGACCGAGATTTTCATAACGAGATGTGTGATGTCGCATCATTGGAATCCAACTAAGAAGGAGATTGAAGACTGGTTGGATAGGAAGATCCATGAATTCACGACACAAGAAAATAGGAATCCACGATTGACAAAGGAACAATGGTTGGACAGATATCTGTACACAGAAATTCACGAAATCTTCTTTTTTTCTTTCCCAGTTAAATTATACGAGTGGATCGCGAAGTTGGTAGATGGTCAGGGAAGGTGGAGGCTTGACAATCCAATTATCTAGACCCCGGAGTTAGTGCGGCTATTGGAAGCCTTTGAAGATAAGATCATGCATGTTTTTAATCACTGGCTCGACCGTATCATAGGAGGGTTTGTGACAGAATTCGCGGTTGATACTTTAGTCAGCTATAGTGAAGCAGAGCGCTGGACCGCGAGGTAAGTATTTGAAATCACTAAATACTTGCATTAAGATGCTCTTGTGTGAAAAGAGGGTCATGCAGTTACTTTGATGTTTGGAGCTACGCGAAGTGGAAGGTCTTTCAGGGATGGAGGATGAAAAGGTCCTGTGTATAGCCCACTGATTGAGCCTCCTTTAAGTGAAGGCAAAGGAGAAACGTAGGCTTCGTTGCTAAGCGATATTCAATTGATAAGGCAAGGGTTCCCATGAATACCTACACCACATCCATCCTCATCCCATTCATCCACACCACCTCTATCCTCACCTCCACCACTTACCCCATTGTCCACACCACCACCACCTCCACCATTGTTCAATATGGCAAACTTCGTAAAGCTACCTGTATTCAACGGTGTAGGAAATGAATATCCGGACTAGTTTTGGTTCGTCGCAAAGGCTATATCGGAAGCTCAAGGTATCACGGATGATCAAATGAAGAAAGAAACACTGGTTAGTGCTTTGTAGGACTGTGCACTAATGTGGTACAATAAGTAAAATACTAATAACCCAACGTCCGTGTTGGCAAATATCCATACTGCACTGAATATGGAATTCAGTAGACCTAGGTCTCAAGCACAATCAATTGTGGGATTCAAGGATATCATGATGAAGCCTGGGGAGATGTCCTGGGATTTGGATCAAATATTGAAGTGTATGATTCGTGAAGCCAACACGAACCTAACTGATGGGCAGTACTGTGAATGGTTCATGGCCTTGCTCTTGCCCCACCTAAGGGTTGCGCTATCACAACAGAAGATTGGGACCCAGGCAGAAGTGCTAGAAATCACGATGAGACTGCATGAGACACCAATGCAGGATGCTAATATGGGGGTTCAAAAAATTCACGTGCAGTTGAAAGATCTTTGCCTCGAAATGCAAAGTCTGAAGAAAGACATAACAGCTCGGCTGGAGGCACGTGAAGAAGTTTGGTGCCTGAAATGCAAAGGTCAAGGGAATGACAAGGATCACTGTCCAGTCTTTGCAAACTATCTTGCAGCAGGGGGACCAATGCTTCTAAGGCCAAAGGCTGAAGCAGGGCCAAGTGTAGGGCTCGTGCTATGGTGTGATATATGCTAGGTAGTTGGGAAACATGCGACCGATAATTTCCATTTGCTGCAGAAATTCGTACAGACACCACAACAACTCTTTTGCAATTTCTATCAATTAGTAGGTCATGATGAGAACAATTCCTATAGTTACGAATTAATGATGGACAAAACACCTGCATACAGGGTGTAGGCAAAAACACGGCCTCCGGGCCAAAGCGCTGAGGGAGCGTGAGGTGAGTATCAGCAGTGCAGCTGAGGCTGAGGTGGAGGGGGGCCTGGTAGAGGCCAAGGGTAGCTTCTTTGTTACAATTTTGGAGGACCAGGACACTACGTGAGAGACTGTCCAAATCCGACGCGACTATCATGCCACCATTGTACTTAGTTTGACCATGCGACTAAGGATTAACCTATATTGTTGGCTAAGATTCACGAAAAGGGGGCGTAGCCTCGCAGCTGACGCAGAACTTCCAGATGATGAGGGCTGATCCTCACAAGGAAGACCTTAAGGTAAACATTATGCTGTGGAGCGAAACGATGACTGGTGAAGATGAAGGGAAGCAGCCTGCAGAAGGTGAGTGGGTCCGCAAAGCACCATAAAAGGACACTGGGTTTGATCTGGAGCGTGCAAAAGAAACATTTATGGAAGAAAAGAAAATCTTCGTTGAGGCCTCTACCTCAGGGAGTCAGGAGAAACCAGTTGAAAAAATGGACACATCCATGATTACCCTGTTCTTAGAGACCTGCATGAAACTACTCTGCGATAGTAAGGCTATGAAGGGATTGTAGGAACTGATCAATCGGTGCTCTGGCAAGGAAAACGCTACTGGCGAACTGCGTGTAGTCAGAAAGCTTGGTAAGCATAAGGTGAGGATTGGACCTCAGATGAGACTCACCGCACAAATACGGGAATACGAAATGGACCAAGTTATCTTGGATCTGGGGTCCGACGCAAATGTTTTGTCAAAAAAAACATGGGAAAGAATGGGGAGACCTGCACTTTAGTGGTATCCGATCCAGTTAAGGATGGCGAATCAACAGAAAATTATCCCAATGGGGAGGCTGTAGGGGGTAACCGTTGACATCGAAGGTGCAAACACACTGGAAGATTTTGAAGTAATAAAGATTGTGGATGATAGTAATCCCTACCCTGCACTCCTTGGGATCGATTGGGCCACTGACATGGATGGGGTAATCAACCTAAAGAAGTGAAAGATGATATTTGAAAATAAATCGCTCTGTGTAGTGGTGCCACTGGATCCTTTAGAAGGACCATGCTATACATAATCGTTCTGCAATTATGAAAGTGATGACGATTTGGACCAGATTTACAAGATAAAGGCGTGAGACCAGGATTGGGTAAATCTGACAGAAGGAAGATGTATTTCATGGGACTGCGAGAGCTCCTACACATAAAATTTAGACGAAGAACTAGAGCACTAGCAGAACCGACTGCATGAAGTATCCACGCTGCACTGTAATATGATGACCAAGTCATTGCGTTGTGTGCCATCAGAAGTAAGGAATCTACCTTCTTATGATGGGTTGATTGATATGGATATATTTTTGGATGCATTTCAAAGAGAAGTGTTGGAGAAGCATCACTTCCATGCCTTGGATTGGGCACTGCGTGCTACACCTGCAAGATGGTGGGGTATGCACAAGGAGAATTTCGGTGATTGGCGCGAATATAGGAGGATGATGAGAATGCATTTTTAATAACGAAAGTACGGATGATAAACAAGTACGATGGAAGGGATGATCTGCATGATCACCTGGCCAAATGGACTAAGGCATATGGAGCGAAGCCCTAGCCTAAATGGGTGCATCTGTTTTGTCATACTTTGGATGTCATACCAATGAATTGGTACTTGGAAACAGAGCTCTGCCATGGCATTGAAGAATGGGACATCTTGTGCCAGGGGTTTATAATGACGTTCAACTTTGAGGATGGGTTTGACTATATTGATGCGACACTACAAGAGGTTAAAGAAACGATCTTTAGGATACCACAGGATAGTTTGGACCTGATTCAACCTGATTGGACTACCCATCTGAGTCACCCATTGAAATGCTATAACGTGACCGCTGAAGAAGAAGACGAGGATCCTAGAAATATTAATATTCTAGAAACTGAGGGTCACCGGGAGGTTGAAGGACCGTAGATAGAGAATCCAGACATAATCGCGCGTTGAAAACTAGATAGGTCAATATTGGCACAGAGGTGGAGCCAAAATTTGCAAATATTGGGGGCTATTGGAATGACACGACAGTAGATAAGGTCACTAAGATCCTCTGTGAATATCAGGATTTGTTCCCCATGAATTTTTCTGGTCTGAAGGGAATAATAGGAGACCTGGGTGTCATGAAGATCACCCTGAAACCGAACGTGAAACCTGTGAAACAAAGACCTTACTGCCTCAATACAAAGTATAAGGAAAGGGTTCACACTGAGTTAGATAAAATTCTTACGGCATGTATTATTAAACTGGTGGAAGAATCTAATTGGGTAAGCCCAATAATGGCTCAGGAAAAGAAATAGAAGGAAGAAATAAGGATATGCACAGATCTCAAGAAATTGAATGACGCTTGTGTGCATGATCCTTTCCCGACCCCGTTCACTGATAACGTATTGGATAATGTAGACGGCCACGAAGCATACTCTTTCACTGATGGGTTCTCTATGTACCATCATATCAAAATCACGCCTGAGGATAGAAACAAGATGACCTTCGCGACTGAATGGGGATGTTTTTAGTACATCGTGATGCCTTTTGGGCTGAAGAATGCGCCAACAATCTTTTCGTGTGTAGTCATTGCGACATTCAAAGACTTCATTCATAAATTTCTGGAGGTATACTTTGATGATTGGACAATGTTTGGATTGGTCAATCGACATGTGGCAAGTCTGTGCTTGATGCTAGATACATGTAGGAGATACCAGATCACGTTCAATCTGAAGAAGTGTCTATTTTGTGACCCTTTTGGGATCTTGCTGGTTCATGTGGTATGCAAACAAGGATTAATGGTAAACCCTGCGAAGATCTCGGTGATAATCAATTTGGAGGCGCCGAGGAATGTGAAATAGCTGCATGCAACTCTGGAGCATACGGGATGCTATAGGAAGTTCATCAAGAGCTATGCCTAGATCACCACACCTATGGAGAAATTGTTGAAAAAGGATGCTACGTTTTGTTGGAATGATGAATGTCAGAAGAGCTTGGATGTGCTGAAAGAGAAAATGATCACTGCGCCGATCCTAGTCTTCCCGGACTGGAAGAAGGAATTTCATGTGCTTGTGGATGCATCATGTATTGCGCTAGGGGTCATACTGACATAGGATGGTAAGGGAGAATTGGATCATCCTATAGTGTTCACAAGTAGGAAGATGTCTAAAGCAAAGAAAAATTATTCCACAACAGAGCGCGAAGGATTAGCTATGGTGTACGTGCTCCAAAAATTCAGGCACTATTTGTTGGGCAGACACTTTAAGATGTATATGGATCATTCCACGTTGAAGTACCTGGTCAACAATCCTTTGTTGGAGGGGGGGATATGTAGGTGGCTGCTGTTGTTCTAGGAGTACAACTTCGAAGTTATTATGAAGCCTGGATGACTGAATCTGGGACCTGATCCTCTGTCGCACATTAAAACTAGAGAGGAACTTACTAATTTGGAGGAAGGACTACCTGACGCACAGCTCTTTGTGGCGCACATCACGGACAGTCACTTTGAAGATATTATCCACTTCGTAATGACAGGATCGTCTCCATAAGGTTATACAAGCCAATAGAAGAAGGAATTGGTAGTGTGCGCAGCAAAATTTTCTATCATTGCAGGGAACTTGTACATGGGGTTAGACGAAATATTGTGACGTTATATGCCTGACTTTGAACAAAGAAACATCCTCCCTGAGGCTCATGGAGGAGCTACAGGAGGACTTATGCAGGAAAAACAACAACACAGAAGACTCTATGTGATGGGTTGTGGTGGCCAATCGTGCATAAGGATTCAAAAGAATATTGCAGGGCATGTGATGCATGTCAAAGGACTGGCAGGCCGTCGCGAAGGGATTAACTGCCTCTGATGCCGTGGGTGACATTACAACCATTTGAGAAGTGGGCGATTAACTTTGTGGGTCCAATCCAACTTCCTGGAAAGAAGATGGGTGCACGGTACATCATCACCACGACTGAGTACTTGACCAGGTGGGTGGAGGTGCAACCTGTGAAGGATTGTACCAGCATGACAGTAGCAAATTTTATTTTTGAATATGTGTTGACAAGATTTGGTTGTCCAAAGATCTTGATGAGCGATTGTAGTACGCACTTTCTTAACGAAACAATCAACGCGTTGACAGAAGAATTTCAGGTGTATCATTAGAAAAGTATGCCTTATCATCCGCAGGCTAATGGGACGGTGGAAGAATTCAATAAGATAATGGAGAGCATGCTGAAAAAGGTCTAAAATTCTCAGAGAAATGACTGGGATGTGCACGTACCCGTGGTGCTATGGGCCTACAGAATGACTTGTAAGAAGCTGTCTGGACAAATGCCTTTTAGACTCGAGTACGACGTAGAAGCTATGATGCCAATGGAAGACATTGTACCTAATCTGTGCATAGCGGCACTCACAAGAATGGCAGAACACAGAGCCCTGGAAGAGAGGCTTGCACAGCTAGCAGATCTTCAGGAGGATCGATTTCTAGCTGGAATTCATCAACAAGTTCAGAAGGGGCATGAAAAGGCATGGCACGATCGACACATCAAACTGCGCACCTTCAAGGTAAATGATTTGTTCTTGTTATATGACAACAAGTTTGATAAATTTCCATGGAAATTTAGGATGCACTGGCTGGGACCATATGTTATCAAGGAGATTACCGACGGTGGAGCAGTTCAGCTGGTCAAATTGAATGGAGAACCCTTCCCAGGGAAGGTGAATGGCAACAGATTGAAGCCATACACTAGTGAACCACCTAGGTTACTATATGAAGGAAGCACAGTATTAGCGCTCCAAGCAGCTGAAAGGAAGCGCAGGACTATAAAATACACTACCCGGGTCGGAGAGCTACACGATTGGGGAACTGCACGGAACGAAGAAATGTCACAGACCCTGCAAAAATGTGTAGGCAGCTGCGCTACCAAAGGAAAAACCGCGTAGGATAGCCAGAAAGTGACCGTTAAAGTCACTGTTCATGATTTGACGATGAGAAAATGGCCAAATGGAGTGGGGAGCGATATTTAAGTCATAATTTATGGACCAAATATTTGAAAATTTGCCGCCAATCTCACATTAATGAATCAATTTTGGGGGGAACAGTCGGATTTGAATTCAAAAATGCCTATAAATTACAAAGGGTTTCCCAGTGGAAAACACTTGGCATTTTGAGAATTGAGGTGTTGAGCTCTCAAGTGCACATGAACCATGAAAACTTTGAAGTTTTGATAGCAAGTTCAGTATTTGAGATGTTGCCAAAGGAGACACAAGAGTTATTGCATAGCATCATGTCGATGCTTGCAGAAGCTATGAGAACTAAAGCAATGACAACTGAGGGATTTGTTCTAGAGGTAGCTACGGTAGCAGAGGGAGCTACCCTATAATTTGCGCTTGTGGAAGTACCAGCAAAAGTGCCTAAATCCCCTAAGACACCTAGGCCAAGGCCTACGCCAACCCAGGAGGGTCCAAAATTGAAGAAGGACAAGCAGAAAATGCAGCCGCCAATGCGTGCATCGCCTAGGAAGCACTCATAGCTGGGAAAACCCACTGCGCAAGAAAAGGCCAAAATTATTGACCTAGAGCCAGAAGAATAGGCCGAAGAAATCCCCATGGATGATGAAGATATTGTAGTGGAAATGGAGGACATTGAAATTAAGGGGTTGGACCCCATCTCTAAGCTGCCTAAATACATTCATCCATGCAGGACAAGACGAAGGTGCCCCAAGATATTGATGAGAGTAAGGTCACCCTGCACACACCCCTCTCGCCAAACCAAATTGTCTTTGAGGGATTGCGCTTGGGGCATGTCTCCTTTTTGACGTTGGAGGATTGGGACTTAGCTAACACAATGCGCTTCCCTAATTTAGCGACAAAACAACTTGCACCATATCTTCCACAAAAATACTAGAGTGACCACTTTGGAGCCAAGGAAGTGGCTGAAAGGTGTGGACAAGGCAGGACTGCTAAACCTGCTATGGGTGTCGCATTACAACTGTGCACCTATCACGATGGTAGTGATCAAGCAGTTAATGTGCTTGGTGCACGATGGGTGTCTTTGGCTGGAGGAGCCAATACCCATCATTGACATGCTGATCCATAGGATCATGTGGCTGCCGTACATAGGAGAAAATCTGGCCATGGCGTTTGGTGGAAATGGCAGCGAGCATGCGCTTGCCGAGGCAATGAAGGAAAAATTCAAGCTCATGAAGAAGCTGTGCAGCTACACCATTTCGAGTATCTCTAACCCCGTGATCAAAGTGATGATGCAAATCTTGGCAAGGAAGGTCATGCGGAAATGTCGTGTAGATGAAGTGTCGGAACCAGTGATAGCTTTGGCAGCCTAGTGCGCAGAGGGAGTTCAATTTAATTGGGTGCGCAACCTCTGCTGTGAGTTCCTCGCGAACTATCGTGAGGCACAAGATCATAGTAAGACTTTCCACTATGCATGGCTATTGTTGTCCATAGTGCCGGTTGCATGGGAGCTACCTGAAGATAGCCAATTTCTTCCAGTCGCGCCGGACCTACCAGAGGCAGCAAAGTTTGCTTCGCTGTGGGCGACGAAGGATCCTCAATGCATAAAGGACAACAATATCTTCTAGATCTTGATGGAGATGAGCATCCATATGGCCATCAACCATAAGCCGCAGCTAACACCTACAAAGTTTGAGAAGTTGCAGGAGTACGTGGAATTCAAGGGTGACTTCCACCATGTCTCAATACGGCATGGAAGGTCCCTGAGTAGAAGTGGCACAACCTACCATACTTGGACAAAGATGATGCAATTGCAGTAGTCCTTGACTCCTGGCTAGCAGATTGGCGCAATGCCATGGACTCGACAGGCGGATCTAGAAACATCGTCATGTAGAAGAGAAAGGAAGAAGCCAAGCTAAAGATGGACCAGTTGGCCGCAAAGACAAGAAAGGAGGTTGACGACAAGGCCAAGGCAGAGCGCGCTGCTGTGCAGTAGATGGGTGGACAGGCATGCGAAGGGGAGCGCGGCTCTGACCAGAGTCATAAGGTGCCTTCCCCAGAGATAGAGGAAGAAGATGATCAGATGGAGCAGGGAGGAGCAGACCCGGAGACGACTCCGTTCCGCATCAAGCACACTAGAGACCCAAAGAAAGTAGGGCCGTGGAAGAAGTCCAAGGCTAGCAAGACATCTCTGGACCTAATCACCCTAACAGAGGGGGACTTAAATGACTGTTTTCTTTAATGCTTCTAGAGGCTTTAGACAAGGATATGCCTTGTCACATCCATCGTTTCTTTTGGTCATTGATGTTTTAATTGGATGTATCAATGAGGCTCGTTCAAACGATATCATTAATGGATGCAGGATCACCAAAAAATTCAAATTTCTAATACTATGTTTGTAGACGATGTGTTATTCATCTGGCATATTACTATATCAGGGTGGAAAGTTTTTCATTAGATTCTCACCAATTCCGAAGAAGCCTTGGGTATTTATATGAACAAAGGAAAATATATTCTTATCTCGACATCGAAGAAGGAGGCATTTATTAAAGAGATAGCTCATATTTTTGAGGTGGCTTCGATCTCAATGGAGGATTCAAATATTTTGGTTTTGCTTTGAAATCAAATAAATTTGAAATTTCACTAGGATTGGTTGATAAAAAATTTGAACGCAAGATGTTTCTATGGTCGAATACGTGGATTTCGATGGGAGGGAGGTTGGTCATGATAAAACCGGTACTACATAATATATCCTTATACTGGGTGCATCTTTACAATTTTTCCAAAGACATTTTAAAAAGAATTGATGCCATAATTGCTAGGTTCCTGTGGGTCGTGATGAGCCTCCTAAAGAAGATACATTTAGTTCATTTAGATGCACTTTCTCGGCATGAAAAGGATGGAGGATGGGGTATAAAGGACACAAAGATCTTCAATAAGGCATTAATAGTCAATAATTTATGGTGAGAATTACAAGGCAATGGTATTTGGCAGTAGGCTATCAAGGAAAAATATCTAAACAAAACATAGTTTGAGGAATGGTTAAAAGAGGGGGCACCATAGAATAAGGTGGCATCTTATATATGGAGAGGCATGATGAGGAACAAACACTGAATTCTTGGGAACTTGAGATGGGAGGTCATTAGGGGGAACAAGATTGAAATAGGTCTGGATGCCATCAAAGGAGAGGAGGGAGTGAAAACATTATCAGTTTCTCTCCTTACATTTTTACATGACAGAGGTTTTTACTTTATGAACCAACTATTTGTTGATCAGGGATTTTCTAATGTCACATTTTTTCGGCTTAATTCTCTAGATCTTGGCTTTCTAGAGGAGCTATCAATGTAATGGTCCAGTTACACAGCACAATCATGTCAAGATGATGTAGTTTTCTCCAAGAAGGAAGATAAGCTATCATGCGATGGTAGTGTGAAGAAAGAGTAGATATCGGTCAAAGAGATTTACAAATATATTACATAGGGATGTGGTCCAGATGATAATGCTTTTTTATTTCATAAGTCATGGAAATGGAATATTCCTCTGAAATTAAAATGTTTTACGTGGCTGGTGGTACATAACATGATATTAACTTGGGATAATCTCCTCAAAAGAGGTTTTCAGGGTCCAAGTGTATGTGCTTTATGCAAACAAGACTCAGAAGATGTGGGTCATCTTTTTCTGTCTTGTCCTTTTGTAATTTTGGTATGGAGTGGACTCTTACAATTTCTTAAAGTTTAAGCAGAATGGAATATGAAACCCATAGAAAGGTGTTTATCTTCATGGTTTTTGGAGTATAATACTTATCGCTCATTACCATTCTATATTATTTGGGTCATATGGAGAAGAAGGAATGAGAAGATATTCAATCAGATAATCAGATTCGCAGGATCACAACATTTTTTTTGGAGATTGGGCCTAAGAAGGAGAAACCCACATGGAGGCACAATCATTTCAAGGAGGTATGGACACATTATCTTATAGTATTTTTTGAAGGGGCATCAACTGATAGGGTCTGTGGTAGTTCTTTACATTTCAATTGGAAT
Source organism: Pinus tabuliformis (assembly GCA_031772625.1). Classification (NCBI taxonomy): domain Eukaryota; kingdom Viridiplantae; phylum Streptophyta; class Pinopsida; order Pinales; family Pinaceae; genus Pinus; species Pinus tabuliformis. Next base: position 834,639,492 of record CM062816.1, read on the forward strand.
AATAGTCTATTGACAAATAATAGAGAAAAATTCAATGCACTTTGGGGAGATCTTCTATGTGCTAACTAGCTTGCAATAGAGGACTTAGTTGTTTTGGGTCATTCTAAGGTGATCCTGGATTGGGCTCTATTGAGGTCAAATTTCGGGTCACCATCCCTCACTTTAAGAATGCTACGCATTAGAACTTTGATGGGGTCTTTTCAAAGATTTTCTATGAACCAAGTCTACAAATAACAAAATCTGACCACAAATTCCTTTCAAAGAAGGGATGCAACTCTATGCCAGGTGTTGGGTGTAGAGCCTGATTATCTTCTTTATTCAGAGGTATCACCGCATTGGACCCTAGTTTGTAATGTGGCGGCAACGCAACCCATAATATTTGCACTGCAAGGGGGGTCCAGGAGGGGTGGCAATGATATTTAGGAGCCCCCCCCTGGTGGGGGATCAGGGGTAGCACCCCCGAAGCTAAAAATAGATGTAAATTTTACTTGTAAAATGTTGTAATTTTGTAGTCAATTTGGGCCATTCATTAGGCAGAGATCTGACGGTAGAATTTATGTTTAATTTAGGGTTTTTTTTCCCTAGAAGGAAATCCCTCGCTATATATGAGGGAATTGTATTGCGTCTATGTAGATCTGTATTCTGAGTGAGAAAGAGAGAGGAGATTGTGTGAGAGCGAAGAGGGAATTACATCGGTTCTATTGTAGGTTGTATCTCTTCAGTTTGCTAGATAATATAAAAGGAAGGACTGGCTATTTCCCATGGACGTAGCCCAAACTAGGTGAACCACGTATATCTGTGTCTCTGTTGTTTTATGTGTTTTATGTGTTTATATTTATGCAATATATTTTATGTGTTCCATTGATTTGTAATATAATTTTCTAACAACTGGTATAAGAGCCGAAGGTCTATTTGGCTGATAAACTCGCAGGAGAGCAGGGTTCCTGGTTCGAGTGGGAGCAATGGTGGAAGATGGTAGGTTTAGGGTCAAAAAATTTAACGGACAAAACTACCAGCTATGGAAGACGCAGATGGAAGATTATCTGTATCAGAAATATTTGGACCTACCATTGAGCGGAAAGACAAAGAGGCCGATGAGTATGATAGACACAGAATGGGATATTCTCAACAGAAAGGTACTTGGAACAATACAGTTGTGCCTAGCGACATTGGTAGCGTTTAATATTTCAAAGGAAATGACAACAGAGGGTTTAATGAAGGCATTGGCCAAACTATATGAAAAACCCTTGGCCTCAAATAAGGTATTTCTTATGAAGTGTTTATTTAATATGAAGATGTCAGAACGTGGATCTGTTGCTGATCATTTAAATGAATTTAATACAATTACGAGTCAGTTAAGTTCTGTAACTTTTGATGATTAAGTTAGGGCTCTGTTATTTCTATGAGCATTTCCTAAAAGTTGGAATGGTTTAGTTATGGCCATTAGTAACTTTGTCTCTAGACCTAGTACTTTAAAGTTTGATGATGTTGTCAGTGCAATCCTTAGCAAGGAAATGCGGTGGAAAAGATCCGATGTGACATCAGGTAATGCTTTGACTGCAGAGACTAGGGGAAGAAAAATGGAAAGATGAAAGAGCCCAGGATATCGTAGTAAGTCAAGGAAAGGAAGATCCAAGTCTAGATCGGGGATAGTGTGCTGGAAATGCGGGAAGAAAGGACACCTGAAGAAAGACTGCAAGTCTTAAAAGGGAAAAGAAGGAGATGCGCAACAAGAAAACTATCATGAAGTGAATGTGACAGGTGATGTGTTGCAAGATTATTTGATTCTTTCATTAGAAAATATTATTGATGCCTGGGTGGTAGTTTTAGGGGCCTCATTCCATGCCACACCTGATACGAAGCATTTTCATGATTATGTTCAAGGAAATTTTGGACAGGTTCGATTGGGTGATGATAAACCCTGTAAAATCATTAGAATGGATACAATTTTCATAAAATAGCAGAATGGAAATCAATGGCTATTGAAGGAGGTAAGGCATGTTCCATATCTGAAGAAAAATCTAATTCCAACAAGGCAGTTGGAATAATAGATAAAGGCTATGTAACTACTTTTATAGATAAAACTTGGAAGGTCACTAAAGGACCCTGGTAATAGAAAAAGGAGAAAAGGTTGGTACATTGTATTTATGCAATGGTATTTCTAATTATGTTAATGCTTTAACCTCTAAAGGAGAAGATACGACATTGTGGCATCATAGGCTTGGGCACGTGAGTGAGAAGGGGATGCGGATTCTTCACTCAAGAAATGTGTTTCCAGGTTTGAAACATGTTGATTTAAAATTCTGTGAGAATTGTGTTTATGGAAAACAGGAGAGAGTCAGATTCCTTAGAGTTGGGAAAGAAAAGAAGAGCGAAAAATTAGATCTTGTGCATACAGATGTATGGGGACCTGCTCAGGTATCATGTATCTGTGGCTCTCATTATTAAGTTACTTTTATTGATGATGCAACTAGAAAGACTTGGATTTATTTTATTCAAAATAAATATGATATATTTGATACTTTCAAGAAATGGAAAGCTTTGGTTGAAAATGAGACAAGAAAAAGTTGAAGTGTCTCAGATCAGACAATGGAGGTGAATATTGTAGCTAAGAGTTTGATAGGTATTGTTTAAAGAATTGAAATTTCATAGAGAAGTCAGTTCCAAGAACACCACAAGAAAATGGTGTGTCAGAAAGGATGAACAAGACAATCATGGAGCGTGCAAGGTGCATGAGATTGCATGCAGTATTGCCTTTACAATTTTGGGCAGATGCTGTAGATACTATTGTTTATCTAATACACAGAGGGCCTTCAAGTTCCTTGGATGGTGGTATTCCAAAGGAGGCATGGACAGGTAAAAAGGTAAACTACTCATTTTTAAAGACTTTTGGTTATGAAGCCATTGTCCACATTAATAAAAGACTAGAACAAAGCCTGAGGAAAAATCAAAGAAATGTACCTCTATTGGATATGATATTAATGATTTTTGTTATCGATTTTATGATTATGAAAAACACAAAATTATTAGGAGCGGAGATGTCATATTCAATGAAAAGGTTTTGTATAAGGATCGGCTGCAGGAAAAGAAACAAGAAAAAGAAAACAGAGAATACACAATGCTTGTTGAGATCACAGAAAAATTGAAGGTGCTTGAAAATCATAATGATCAATAGCCAGAACAACAATAACAACCACAACAACAACAAGCACCTCAAACGCCTGAAAGTGGTGTTAGAAGATCTACCAGGATAAGTAGACCCCCTAGACGATACTCTCCTTCATTATATTATGTATTGTTGACTGATTCTGGTGAACCAGAATGTTATGAAGAAGTAGTGTAGGTAGAAACCAGGAAGAAGTGGGAGCAATCCATGAAAGAAGAGATGGGCTCCGTAGCACATAACCAGACTTGGGACTTAGTCAGGTTGCCTGTAGGTAAAACACCATTACAGTATAAATGGGTTTACAGGTTGAAGGAAGAAGATGGAGGTAGAAAAAGGTATAAAGCTAGAATTGTGGTGAAGAGGTTTGCACAGAAAAAGGGTATAGAATTTGATGAGATATTTTCTCTTGTTGTTAAAATGACTTCAATCAGAACTATTATAAGTCTAGTAGTAGCTGAAGATTTGCATCTTGCTCAGTTAGATGGAAAGACAACCTTTCTCCATGGGGATTTGGTGATCCTAATTTAAACAAGAACATAACAAATTACATAGATAACCATAAACATAGAGATGCAGCGGAAATAATACTTCATTTCATCAATGTAAAATACTGAAATATGCTTACAAAAAGAAATGGAAATAAACCAACTAGGGCGATGGTAGCTTATCTCTGAGAAGAGATGTGGTGGCTACATGCCTTTGAACTGTGTTACAATGAGGCTTGAACTCCTATTTATTGTTGAGAAACAATGGAAAACCCTTAACTCCCAAAACCTAACCCTAGAAGATGAAACACCAAATTGTGGGCCCTGTTTTGGGTAAGTTGGTACATCAACTTCCCAGGGTTGTAACTTTGGCACTCGATCTTCGTTTGACGGGTACAATAGCTCTTCAGAAAGATCTATCTGAGCACTACAACTTTGGGAAGAGCAACATCGGTCCATGGACCCATGCTACTCCCAAATTTCACAAAAAAAACATCATTTAGGGCCTCAAAACGACTTCAGAAGCTCAGGACCCGAAAAACTGCTAAAAATAGTAAATTGTGCTAGAAATAAGGAAACTAAAAAACTGACAGACCATTACTTCGTAGGGGGGAGGAATGATCCAGGTGGATGTTGATGGCCACCCACCTATCCCACTTGGACCCCCATTGCATTAAGTTCCTCCATCTGCTGAACTTGGTCCTTGGTGAGCTATTATGTGATCTCGGATGTGTCCAGTAATGGTGGGAAGCATGGTCAAGGGTGGTACATATTGAACACTCGGTGCAAGCGGAGGAATGGAGGATTGTTGTGCTCCAAAGCATTGTTTCCGACAGCCTTGGTAATGCTTTAAGTACCATATCGGAGTGCTCTGAGCTTCTGATGGGCTCTTGTAAGGCATTCTTTCTGCAGATGTAACCAAACTCTGTCGCCCATCTGAAACTTGTGTGGTACCCTTGTGGGTGAGGAGAAGTTTTTCCTGTGTTCTTTCATGACCGTATCCCTCTACTGTTGCTGCTGTGTGGAGGAAAACTTCGCGGGGGTCATGGATGTGGTGACGATCTTCCCGTTACTTTGGGAGCGAACCAGACAGAAAATGAATTTCCTAGTCTAGGAGATGATCTTGTTGCATTTCTTAGAATAGATCAAAGAGGTGGCGGTAGGTGGGGCTATCTCCGGTATCTTGTATAATGAATTACCCAAAGTAATAATGACAACACGAGGCGTTGACTCATACACAGCATGTCGCCTCCACAGGTATGGTTGGCCTAATAATACATCACAAACATCCAAAGGTGCAACATCACACAATACCTCGTTTGTGAAGGGTTTGATGTTGTAGGGAAGACAGAACTGATGACGAACTCAGAGATCTCGTCCTTCGTGAAGCCACCCGATACTGTATGGCTGTAGGTGTGATGTAGTCGGTAGGCCCAGCCGCTTCACGACCTCTACTGAAATGAGGTTCTTTTGGCTTCCACTGTCAATAATGAATTGCAGCAGTGAACCCTTCACCCACATCTGTGAGTGGAAAAGATGTTCACCCTCCTCTAGATCTTCGGGCTCATTCTTCTGGATCTTGGAAGTGGCAATAGTGACACTGGGATCCGCATCAATGATCTACTTCCCTTTGCCATTCCCCTTGTCAGGTTTTGACTCAGGGTCAGAACATGCATATGATTATGAAGCCTTCAACTTGGCCACCAGCAACTGCTTGGTCCGGCACTCACTTGTGTTGTGAGTGGGGCTCTTGTGGAACTCACACCACTTTCCTATGTCCTTCGACTTTGTGGTGTTGTTCTTTTCTTGTGGCTTTGATGGGTTGTCTTGGGTCACCTCGCCTTGGCTTTTTCCTTTAGTCTTTGGATTCGCAGATCCAAAGTCTTGCTTCTTCTGTTTAAACTTATGCTCAATTTTGACAGCGTATCAGTACGTCGTGCCGAGCGAGGAGATGTTCAAGAACTCCATCTCTTCCTGGATATATCTGTGTAGGCAGCTGCCGTATTTGAGTACCAAATGTAGCTTAGAGTCCTCGATACCCAATTGTGTGTGAAGGGTATGAAAGATGTTTGTGAACTCCGGCACATCTTGGTCCCTTCCCTGTCGCAGTGTGGTCCACTTTACATATTTGTCCTCATAGCTTTTGACAGGGTAGTACTACTCGTTGATGGCATCTCGGAATGAATCCCAAGTGGGTGCGGCTGAAAATAGTGAGCTCTTACTTTCATCCTTCTACTTGCAGTAGGTTTCCCACCAATCCTTGACATGGGGGGCTGCTTTGAGAAGAGCAAAAATAATCTTTTCCCGACTTGGAAATTCATGAACAGAAAAATACCCTTCTAGCAGATTTAACCATTTATCTATGACATCTGCATCTATCTGACCCTTGAATATGGGGATTTCAAAATTAACTTGTACCTTAAACGGTGTGGCATTTCCAGAGTAGATTTTGGAAGCCGATGCATCGCCTCTGGGTAGCCGCTGAAGGATCTGGGCAAAACTGTCCATCATCGCATTCCTTTGTTGATCGAGGGCTTCTTCAAGCAAGATTTTGATAGGATATCTTGCCCCCTCATCTTTCTTTTCATCTACCATGGGAGGTCATCAGGATTTGTGAGGCTGGTCTTGCAAAGGTTCGACCAGTTCAAGCCTTAACTCCTTATATCCCGACCTCATTGGGGACATGCAAAGAAAAATAGAGAAAAAGCAGACCGCTCTGATATCACTGATCCAGATTTAAATAGGAACACAACAAATTATAGAGATAACTATAAACGCAGAGATGCTGTGGAAATAATACTTCATTTCATTAATGTAAAATACTGAAATATGCTTACAAACTGAAATGGAAATAAACCGGCTAGGGTGATGGTAGCTTATCTCTGAGAAGAGATGTGGTGGCTACATGCCTCTGAAGTGTGTTACAATGAGGCTTGAAGGCCTATTTATTGTTAAGAAACAATGTAAAACCCTTAACATCCCAAAACCTAACCCTAGAAGATGAAACGCCAAATTGTGGGTCCTGTTTTGGATAAGTTGGTACATCAACTTCCCGGGGTCGTAACTTTGGCACCCGATCTTCGTTTGATGCGTACAATAGCTCGTTAGAAATATCTATCCGAGCACTACAACTTTGGGAAGAGTAAAATCAGTCCATGGACCCATACTGCTCCCAGATTTCCCAAAAAAATGTCGTTTAGGGCCTCAAAACGGCTCTGAAAGCTCAGGACCCGAAAAACTGCTAAAAATAGTAAATTGTGCTACAAATAAGGAAACTGAAAAACTGACAGAGACAATTGTGGGGGTCCAAGTGGGATAGGTGGGTGGCCACCAACATCCACCTAGATCATTTGGAGGAAGAGATATATATGCAACAGCCACAAGGATATGAGGTAAAAGGGAAGGAGAAACTAGTGTGCAGGTTGAAGAAGAGCTTGTATGGCTTAAAACAGGCTCTAAGGAGTGGTATCTAAAATTTGACAGGTTTATGTCTGAACAAGGTTATACTAGATGCCACTCTGATCATTGTGTTTATCTCAAAAGGAAAAATGATGGCAGCTATATTATATTGTTATTGTATGTAGATGACATGCTTGTTGTAGGTTCTAACATGCAGGAAATAAATGTGCTCAAAAGAAAATTGGCAAACTCATTTGCAATGAAGGATTTGGGTGCGGCAAAACAAACCGTTGGTATGAGAATAAATATAGACAGGAAGAATCGAAAATTAACATTGTATTAGAGTGAGTACAGAGAAAATGTGTTGAAAAGATTTAATATGCAAAATGCAAAACCAGTTAGTATACCTTTGGCTAGCCATTTCAAACTAAGTAAGGAGGTGTGTCCCAAGATTCAGGAAAACATGGCTTATATGTCTAAAGTTCCATATCCATCAGCGGTTGGAAGCTTAATGTATGCAATGGTCTGCACAAGGCCTGATATTGCACATGCAATGGGAGTTGTAAGTAGGTACATGAACAATCCAGGAAAAGAACATTGGATGGCGGTGAAGTGGATTCTCAGGTATTTGAGAGGTACCACAAATCAAGCATTATGCTTTGGTGGTTCAAACATTGCTCTATAGGGATATGTTGATGCAACTATGGCGGGTGATAGAGATAACATGAGGAGCACAACAGGATATGTGTTTACTGTAGGTGAAATAGTTGTCAGTTGGGTTTCAAAACTACAGTGTTGTTGCACTCTCAACAAAGGAAGTAGAGTATGTTGCTGTTACAGAGGCTAGTAAAGAAATGATTTGGTTACGAAGGTTTCTGGATGAATTGGGTAAGAAGCAGGAGTTGGGTAGGTTATACAGTGATAGCCAGAGTGCCATACATCTTGGAAAGACCTCTGAATTTCATTCCAAGACAAAACATATATAGCTCAAGTATCATTTCATACGGTCAGTGTTGGAAGATGGACAACTGCAGCTGGAAAAGATACACACTAGCCAAAATCTTGCAGATATGTTAACAAAAGTTGTAACCAGGGAGAAACTGAGATTTTGCTCTGTTCAATTGGTCTTCAAGTATGATGATGAAGATGAGAAACAGCCAGATCCAAAGTGGAGTCATTGCCCAGGAAATGAAGTAGCGGTGGAGTTGCTATAATCAGTCTCCAAGTGGGAGACTGTTGGGTGTGGAGCTTGATTATATTCTTTATTCAGAGGTATCACCGCATTGGACCCCAGTTCGTAATGTGGCGGCAACGCCACCCGTAATGTTTCCACTGCAAGGGGGGTCCAAGGGGGCGGACAACGATCTTTAGGAGCCCCCCTTGGCGGGGGATTGGGGCAGTGCCCTCGAAGCTAAAAATAGATGTAAAATTGGCTTGTAAAATCTTGTAATTTTGTAGTCAATCTGGTTCGTTCATTAGGCAGAGATTTTTTGGTTGAAGTTATGTTTAATTTAGGTTTTTTTTCCCTAGAAGGCAACCCCTTGCTATATATGAGGGAATTGTATTGCGTCTATGTAGATCTGTATTCTGAGTGAGAAAGAGAGAGGATTTTGTGAGAGAGAAGATGGAATTGCAACGGATCTATTGTAGGTTGTATCTCTTTAGTTTGCTAGATAATATAAAAGGAAGGACTGGCTGTTTCCTATGGACATATCCCAAACTGGGTGAACCACATATATTTGTGTCTCTCTTGTTTTATGTGTTTTATGTGTTTATATTTATGCAATATATTTTGTGTTCCATTGCTCTGTAATATATAATTTTCTAACACCAGGAAATATTTTCTACACAACATTTGACAATGAAACTCCCTATAGTTCGAGGAATTTCAATATCTAATGGAAAACCCAAGGCAACTCCTTGTGACCCTCTCATGTTTAGATTTTGTTGGATCTTGTCAGTTATATATCAAACATCTCGATGAATGTTTAGCACATACTTGTTTTTCTATTGTAAAGAAATGTTATAGAGGATAGTAATCTGTTAGATGATATGTTTTCGTTGTACAACATGCAAAACTTAAATGTAAAACTTTATATCTCTCAAAGACATATTGATTTTTTTTTTTATATTCCCAAAAATCTATTATAAAACAAAACAAATAACCATCAAAATGTGATGAAAAATCAAGACACAAGTACTGTTGCTAAATGCGAGTTGTTGAAACAGTGCAGGAAGAGGAGAAAAACTTCTATATGCTCAGATCCCAATCTCAGTCTTGTAAACTCCTTGTTCAACTAACTCTTGTTCCATCTCGCCGGTTCATATTGGACAACACTCATTGCAGGAAAACTAGAACCAAACTCTCACAATCATAGGCACTGGTATGTTAGTTTTACTCTTAAGTGATGGATTTCATAATCATATACTTGCAACACCTATGCAAGGCTCAGAGAAAGTGAATACCAACAATGAGCAGCGAGGTTATATCTAATTCAAAACCAAGCCTAAGGGTTGAAACATTTGTTATTGTTTCTTATTCCTGTCCAACTGTGATTGGCTTCGAGGATAGAATAGTATTCAACATTTACACTAGGATTTAATTAATTGGTTTCTATATCATTTTTAACATCTCAGACTTCCAGTTGGAAAGATTGTTATAAGAACAAATACCCCACATGGATGCTATTTCATTTCTGACATCTCAAACTTTTAGGTGGCAAGATTGTTATCGAGAACAAATACCCCACAATTCTTAGATATGAATTAGATTGTGTGGAATTTTCAAATCAAATTTCTAATATTACATATCACTTTTTTTGTAAATTGTTGTTGTTTTTAGTGAAAGTTAACTCGGTTAACAAGGGTTATAAGTGTTTATATTTCTTCATAATACTCAATAAGAAGATAAGAAGTTTGTTTATTTACTTCATGTACTTAAATATATATATATATATATATATATATATATATATATATATATAGATATATATATATATATATATATATATATATATATATATATATATATATATATATATCATTTTTTTAATATGTTGGTTATGTGTCTTATATCTGGTTATGGTTAAAGTTGAATAAGGGATCATATGTATACTTGCAAAATGTGTAATTTTTTAGATGTTTAATTATGTTCTGTGTTAGGTTATTTTGACATATTTTTAATTTGACAAGCATGCAAGCACATGAATCAAATGGTCATAGTCTTGGTGTATGCAAAATAATACTACGTATGACAATTAAAAACCTTGAAGTTATTTCAATTTTATAGTTGTGGTAGATTTGAAAACAATTCAATCACATTCACATTAAGTGGAAATTTTGAAATCAACAATGTCTCTTTGAATTGAGAGTTGTTTCTATGAAAATATTTTAAGTCAATAAAATATTCTAAAGTAAATCGTAAATATGTATAAAGAGACATGATGGAATAAGGAGGTCATTGTCATCAAAATATTCTAAAGTAAATCGTAAATATGTATAAAGAGACATGATGGAATAAGGAGGTCATTGTCATCAAATCAAATTAGTGTAAAAATCACAAATTGGGGTGAATTTTCAATAGTACTTGACACCCTAAGCTTGCTAAAAACAAAAAACAACCAATCATTATATAAAAGAAACAAGTTAAAGTAAGTTCAAACATGTGTGACAAAAATGATGACTAAAATCATTAAATTGGTCTCCTTATTTAAAACATAGCTTGCAACAACATAAAGCAATTCAATCACGATTACCAATGAAACATCTAGAAATATTTTTATCTATTTGAATGTCATGTAAATACAACCTAATTTGTTGAAAATGCAATCCCGACTCTTGAGTGGAGTTAAAGGAATTCAAAATAAAGAATGATCACACATTTTGCATCGATGAATAACGATTCTCAACATGCAATTTAGAGAAGCCAGCGAGTTGGTAATAAATCACAAGATGTGAAAAAACAAAGTTTAAGTATTAGCGACTTTGAATGTTTTTCATTTTAAATTACACAAGATAAAATTTATGTATGTATCAAAGAAAAAAATAGAATGATCATTCCAACATTGTTGCTAGGTCTTGGGAAAAATTGCAGTGCAACAAAAATCAGCATGAGTAGGATATGAAAAAGATGATAGCTTGCATATTTTAGATTACTCCAAATTAATTAAGTTTGTGAGTGGAGGATTTCTTGATAACCAGGTATCACAACCCAATGAGGCAAAACAAAAGTGTCAACCTTGCAATCACACTAGTGATATGGACGATCAATGTTTTGATCTCCATCCTTGTCAACATTGAGGCAAGAAGAATCATCAAATGCTCCAAAAGAAGCAAACCTACAAGATTAAAGATTCATAATGGGTGGATTGACCCTTAGCAATGGTCATCCCTAACCAAGTGGTTATTTTAATAGTATTAACGAAAAATATTATCTAAAGCAAAGACACATCTTACATTAGATGGTATTCACTCTCTTGTACCTTAAGGTGGGGAGTGCATAAATCAAATGAAGATGGTTTGTGATCAACCAAAACCCACCTATAGTCTTTCCTTTTAGTTTACAAAGGGGGAATTGATGGTGGTTTTTAGAGTTAAAGTTTCAATAACATAAACAATTCGTTAAATGGAAGAAAAAAAATTCCAAATAGGAAACAAACAAAGTTCCAAATAGAAAACAAATAACTAGATAAAGAACAAACAAATCACGAAATGGAAAAAGAAAAAAAAATCTTCAAATTGACATAAGTAGTCTATAAATGACAAAATTTGGCAAATTTATGATTCAATATCTTGTATTTGAATCATGAACCTGATAAATGATATGATAAATGATTGAGATGCTAATTTTGAGAACAATATTGTAAACATTTTATTCACTTAATAATTATATCACTAAGAATAAAATGTAAGAAAAACCATGGCCTTAACTTTTCCATTAATTTTTACCACTTATCCTATTTTAAACTACATTTATTAATAATTATGATATGAAAAATACACAATTAATCATTTATACGAAAGTTTCATTTTAAAGTTATTATTCTTTTTAGGAAAATATTTCTAAAATTACATTTAACAAAAAAAAATCAAACAAATATTAGTTTAAAAAATGGGTTAAGGAGATCTTTAGGTCGCCACGCATGAATGCCACAATATTCAAGAACTACACTAAAGTTTTCTTAAGTTAGGATATCCACGGCACTCATAACTACACTAAGGTTTTCTCAAATTGGGATATTATATTTGGCATTAAGCGAATCTTTGAATGAAAATTTTACAGACATTAAAGGATATCAATGAAATTTGAAACTGATATTTTATATTAAATGTATTTTAAAGTAAAGTAAGGGTTTAAAAATATATGTATGTGTGAAATTGATATTTTATATTAAATGTATTTTAAAGTAAAGTAAGGGTTTAAAAAAATATATATGTGTGGGGGAGAAAATTATTTAATTATCAAATTGAGCTAAATGATAAATAAGTTTAAGAATCTATGAGTTAATATTGTTTACCTGGTTATCATTAGATATTTTTGATGACTATAGAGACAAAAGAAGATAGTATGTGTTGTTTTATTGGTTTTTAAATATGGTTTAGCTTGTTATCATTAGATTTATTGTCGATGATTATAGAGACGCAGGTGTGGTTTTATTGGTTTTTAGAAAAGCTTTTAGTATTGTCCTTATAGCTAAGCTAATAATAAAAGGAAATTGGTCACTCTTGAACTCCTTAGTCCTTCTAAATAAAGGTTATTGTTCAAATAAAATATAATAAATGTGTTAAGAAAGAGTGCTTCTTGTTTTCACATCTATATTAATAAAATTAGTAATGTTTACAAAATGAAGGATACATTGATGGTAACATGGTTGAACTTTTTTTCACACTTTCTAATGATAATTCTTACTCAAACCCACTTATGTATCCTTACTTTGTGAAAACTACCTTCTTTCATGCTCCAATAAAATTCAATTCCTAAAAAGATAAGCTATAAAACCAAGGAATTGTTGCTCGGGAATGTGTACTCACCATCAAACACCAATAATCCACCTTCTCTTCTAACTTATAGCATCCTTAATGAAAAATCCCTTCATAAATTTGATATGGTCCATATAATCTTGTTCCCATTCCAAATTTGGTGGTGTGTCTTCCCACTACTTGCACATTCCTCTCACATGAAAACATCCCCTCCCTACATCTATTTAAACCTCATCATTGATACAACAGTGTGGCCATGAAGAAGGAATTTGATATTTTGTTGAGAAATGGAAACAAGAAATTCCAGTTTAATTTTTCCTTGAATTAAATTGAGAATTAAAATTGAACTCTATTCTAATAGAAACTTGTAAATAGTTAATTAAGTTTAATTAACTTAATTAGCTTAGGAATTTCGAGTTGGAAGTCTTTCTGTAGTCATGTATATGTTCTCCCTAAATTTTAGGGGTCCATGATGAGTTTATTTGAGTTGTAATTAGATAACTCAGTTTGACTGAGTTATAGACAGTTAAACTAGTTCTAACTATTTGTGGAACTAGTAGAGGTCTAGTAGTGAGTTGGTGCACTAGTGCATCCTCAATGCTACTCCAACTAACTGAAGATTCCCTCATGAGAAACTCATGCATGTCAGTTTAGAGAAAGACCCAATTGAGACTAGAGTGCAGGGACAGTGTACTATCAGTTGTAGAATGATCCGAGTTGTACAAACCATGCATGCAATCAGAAGAGGACCTAGTTTTTTTGGATTGCGCAATTATGGAAGAAGGAATTCCCAATTAAATATGGCTTATTCCTCTGAGGAATTACGCAAGGAAATAGGAGCCTAACAGGTAGCAAAAATTAGCTAAGTGTTGGTCAGTGCGGGCTTGTGAGGCAGAGAGTTGATCATACTTGTGCAATAATTGTTCTACTGAGAACAAGCTTTGTATTATCACTCAAATTTCTGATTAATGCAATAGATAGTCGGGTTTTTGAGAAATGGCTTTCCCTAGAGAAACAATTGTGCTATGTGTACTTAATTATCTTCCTCTTGTCAATTATTGTTTTCATCGAGCTATTGGTTTCTGATGTTTAAAGAGTAGAGTAGATTCTTGTCTTGTGATTTAGTGCATTACATGAGCTGTGAATCTATAGGAAAATCTACATGGTATCGAAGCTGAAGATAATATACTAGAGGAGATTTCGAAGTTTTGAGTTTTGGGTTACACGTGAAATTTGAATTCGCAATACATACTTCAGGACCGACAAATGGCTTTCCATGGTTTGAGGCTCGAGTATCCCTTGGAAGGCAACACAAATTATATAGACTAGAAGGATAGGATGGAGGATGTGCTGGAGGATAATAGCCTCAAGGAATTCATTGAGCAAGACATTCCTAAGCTAGCAGCATCGGATGCGCAAAATCTGGCTGAATGGAAGAATTGTGTGGTGAAGGCGAGGCGGATAATACTTGAGGGAGTTCGAGACCACATTGTCTCGAGTCTCCATGGTAAGGAAACTCCGTACGCTATGTGGAAAGCATTGACGAACCTATTCCAGAATAGTAGTGACAATAGAAAGTTGGCACTGAAAGACAAACTTCGAAAAATCAAGATGGAGAAAGGCTATACCATTCCCAAATACTTGACCAAGTTCACTTGTTGTTGTGATGAGATTGTAAGTGTTGGAATAATCGTTTCTGAGGATGATATGGTGAGCCTAGATCTCCTAGGCCTTCCCAAGAGTTGGAATAGCTATTAGGACTCTATCAATGGGAGGGAGAAGCTGTCAGATTGAGAATGATTGTGGTCAGATTTGATGCAGGAGGATATCAGAAGGAACACTTGTTGAAAATGCAACAATATGATGGAGCTTAGTGAAAAGGAGTCGCCTTCACTAAGTGGGCCCGCAGACTATTTTTGGCACAAAGTCTATTTTTTAGACTATGTCTATTTTTAGACATATGGATCATGGTCTATGAGCTGCAGGATGCTATTTGTGGATGATTGGTCATGTCGGTAAAAATAGATGGACTTCTATTTTTAGACATATGGGCGGATTCTATTTTTAGACTGCCAGGCTAAAAATAGAACAGTCGAATATTATTAGCTCTTAATAATATTTGGACTATAAACATTATCTTATCCTCTTGGAGCACTTCAATTTGAGCTACGGATGTGGCACATGAAACTGCTGGAAGGAAATACGCTTTTCTTATGGGTCAGTTGAGCTATTGCATGATGGACTTCAGTTAGAACTCAAGTGATTGAGTTTGGTGGAGCTGACTGAGCAGTTGATAGAGTTGTGTTCAGTTTGACTTAGTTGAACTAGTTGTATTTAGTCTAACTGCATAATACACTAGTGATGAGTGATGTGAATTAATTATTAATTAATTCACTAATTATTAACTCATAAAGCAACTAAAGAATACATCAGTTAACTCAGTGCATGGGCAATTCAATGGAGACAAGTGTTAGAGGTGAGTGATAGGGCAAGACAGCTATCAGTTGTGACTATAGTTGTGCATGAGATTTTCACAATCAATGGATTGAGTATTGCCAATGAGGATTGCGTGGTTCAGCCAAGGGAAATACGAGTTTGGATCAGCCATTCTCATCTATTCTCATGCAAGATTGCGCAGTGGAGGCAGGCAAGCAGTGGAGGAGATTTGAACCTGTGATTGATTCAGATCTGAGCTAGTTTGTGTGTAACAATTGGAGATAGTACTGAGTACTTGTGAGGAGTATTGTACTATGTATTGTTACATGTTCTCAATCATTATAATATACATATAGTGTGGGTTTTTCAGCTGTATGCTTTCCCCGGGTTACATACTGTGTTAATATGTGCATGCGATTGATGTTTCAATGTTTTTAATTCCGCAATATTGATGATCAACGTAGAGGAGGTTATGTATTATGCATGCATTCCGCAATAGTGTATAATCGTGATAATCTCTGTGAATAAGTGTCATATTATTCAAAATTTCTACAACACTAGAGATGGTTCCTCATCAAACACTGATGATTAGGAAAATGATGCCTTAGCGGGTAAGGCAAAGAAAGGGAAAGGGAAGGTGTCTCATTCCAAATCGAATTCTTGCCATGGAGGTAAGAAGAAAGACATGTCGAAAGTTAAGTGCTTTCATTTTCATGAGCTGGGATATTTTGCTACAAACTATCTGCTCAAGAAGTCTAAGAAGAAGTCCTCAAAAGGAACCGCGGGTGAGGCTTTGGCCTATCAATTCGAATTGGTCTTTACTCTCATTGCATACATGGTGTCATCAATGATGGGTAGTGTATGGTACCTTGACAATGGAGCTTCATTCCACATGACTAGTGACAAGGAGTTATTCAGTGACCTAGAGGAGAAGGATCTCCAGATGCATATCGAGATGTGTGACGATGGGAGGTATAGTCCTACTGGATTGGGAACGATTACTTTTCAAAGGGAGCAGGGTGCTCCTCTCACCTTGAGAGATGTTATGTATGTGTCCGGTTTGAAAAATAACTTATTATTAGTCGCCATGCTTGAGGATAGAGATTATGATGTGATTTTTTCGAAAGGAAAGGTGTTCCTTCGACACATAACCACGGGTCAAGTAAAGAAGATAGGGATTCAAGTTAAAATATTTATAAGTTGGAGGTAGAGGATTGTGTTTCTTTGAGCAGGAAAGCAGAGAAGGTGCATAGATAAGACATTGGTGAGTCGTGGCACAGGCGATTCAGCTAGTTGCATCATGGGGCTTTGAAAATCATGCAACAGATCTCTACTGGTCTTCCCAAAGGTATGTTGGAGCAAGTTGATACATGCAAGGGGTGTACGTTGGGAAAATACACCAAGGATTCCTTTCACAACAGAGACATTTGAGCATATGTGATTCTAGAGCGAGTCCATTCAAATGTGTGTGAGCCATTCTCGATACCATCCACAACCAAACACAAGTATTATTTTATATTTTTTGACGACATTTCTCATAAATGTTGGATATTTTCCATATAAAAGAAGGATCATACTTTCACAAACTTTTGTGAATTTAAAGCATTGGTCGAGAAAGAGTCTCGAAAGAAGGTTACAGTTTTGAGGAGTGATAATAGCGTTGAGTATGTCTCAAATGAGTTTAAAAACTTCTGTGCAACAAAAGGGATTAAATGAGAGTTCACAACACCCCATAATCCATAGCAGAATAGGGTGGTTGAAAGGAAGAACATAAGCATTGTAGGGGTAGCACAAGTGATGTTGCATGATTAGGGCCTACCACTACAATTATGGGTTGAGGCATGCAACACAATTGTTTATTTACAGAACCATAGCCCGCATCGGATACTTGGGATGAAGACACCAAAGAAGGATTTCTCCAGTAAGAGGCCAAATGTTGGTCACTTCAGGATTTTTGGGTCGTTGGTATATTACCGTGTGACCAAAGATGCACGAAAGAATCTTGAGCCGGCAGTAGAGTTGGTGATATTTGTGGGGTACACTAATACACCTCACAACTATCGTGTGTACTTTCCAACCAACAGGATGACAATGGTTCGCAGGGATGTCAGATTCGATGAGGAGAAGGCCATGAAAATTTCCCTTGAGAGGGAGCTTCAACTACATGCTATTGAGGATATTTTAGCTCCTAAGGTTGAGGATCCTCAGATTGATGTGGAGCAGTCACATGCAGAGGATCCGAGAGTGGAGACATCCACTCAGACAAAGTCTTCCAAAGATGGGAGAAAGTGCACCAGAGAGGATGACAAGTTATTGCATGATGCACGAGAGAATGTGGGAGCACCCACATCTTAGCACAAGCATAGGAGGTCACCTGAGAGGTACACTAGATACATGGCTCCTTTGAGGAGGCAGTGTAGCAACCGGTTTGGGTTGATTCCATAGTGGAGGAGTATGACTCCATAGTTCATAATAGTGTTTGGGATGTGGTACCGAGACCAGAAGACAAATCAATGGTGAGCTACCGATGGTTTTATAGTGTAAATAATGCTGTAGATGGTAGTGTGTAGAAGAATAAGGCCAGGTTTGTGGCCTGTGGCTTTTCATAGGTAGAGGGAATTGAATATGATGAGACCTTTTCTCTTGTTTCAAGGTACTCATCAATCAAATATATATTGGAACTATCAACGCAAATGGGTTGGAAGATACATCAGATGGATGTAAAGACAACATTCCTTAATGACATGGTTGAGGAAGAAGTGTACATAGAGCAGACTGAAGATTTTGATACCTTCAACCGCGACTCGCATGTGTGTCGGCTCAAGAGAGCATTATACAGGCTGAAGTAAGAATCTCGTGCTTGGTACACCAAGATCAATAGCTACTTCATCGGGTTGGTATTTACCAAGAGTCAAGCGGATGCAAACCTGTACCACATAGTGGTGGAAGGTAAATTGTTGATCATTGTGTTATATGTCGATAATTTGATTTTGACAGGTCATTATCAGTTGGTCAGGTCTTGCAAGGAGGATCTTGCAAGAGAGTTTGAGATGAAGGACATGGGGCTCATGCGTTACTTTCTGGGCATGGAAGTATGACAGGGTGATGGGGAACTCTTTGTGTCTCACGGAAAGTATGCCAACGTGATACTCAGGAGGTTCCGCATGAAGAGAGGAAAACCCATAGAGACTCCTCTAGCAGGTAACTAGAGGAAGGAGGATGTTACTTCAGGGGAAGTAGTGGAATCTATTTTTTACAGGAATCTTGTAGGTTCAATAATGTATTAGGTGAAAACACAATCGGATATGTGATGTAGTTAACCTTCTTAGTTGAGCAATGGTTAGGCTTACCAAGATGTATTGGAAGGCAGCAAAGCATGTGTTGAGATACCTCAAGGGCGCTACTCAGTATGGATTGTGGTACAGACTTATAGAGGGAGTGAAGCTTCAAGGCTTCACCGATGCATATTGGGAAAGGAGTCCATCTGACAGGAAGAGCACATCAGGAGGGATCTTCAGTATTGGGTCAGCAGCAGTTTCTTGGTACAATGGGAAACAAATATCGATTGCACTCAATTAGGCATAGGGAGAGTACATGGCTGCAAGTTAGGTAGCATGTGAGGCCATCTAGATGAGGAAGATTCTGGTTGGTTTGTTTAGTCAACAGATGGATCCAACTGTGATTTACTACGATAATCAGAGTTGTATCAAACTCTCTTAAAATCCAATTTTTCATGATTAGTCCAAGCATATAGATATCCAATATCATCATCTTCGAGATTGTGTATCGAGGAAAATTATGTTGTTAGAGTACATTCCCATAGAGGAGAAAGATGCTGACATTTTGACAAAGGAATTGTCAAGATGTAAATTCGAGTTTCACAGAGGCAAGATGGGGGTAGCTGATAATACCTTTCTTGTTGAGAAATGGCAACAAGAAATTCCATTTTAATTTGTCCTTGAAGTAAACTGAGAATTAAAATTGAATTCTATTCTCATAGCAACTTGTAAATAGTTAATTATGTTTAATTAACTTAATTAGCATAGGAATTTCGAGTTGGAAGCCTTTTTGTATTCATGTATATGTTCTCCCTAACTTTTAGGGTTCTAGGATGAGTTTATTTGAGGTGTAATTAGATAAATCAGTTTGACTGAGTTATAGACAATTAAACTAGTTCTGACTGTTTGTGGAACTAGTAGAGGTCTGGTAGTGAGTTGGTGCACTGGTGCATCCTGAGTGCTACTCCAGCTAACTAAGGATTCCCTCATGAGATACCCATGCATGTCAGTTCTAGAGAAAGACCCAGTTGAGACTAGAGTTCAAGGACAGTGTGCTATCATTTGTAGAATGATCCGAGTTGTACAGATCATGCATGTAATCAGAAGAGGATCTAGTTTGAATTGCGCAATTATGGAAGAAGGAATTCCCAATTAAATATGGGCTATTCCTCTCAGTAATTTCACAAGGAAATAGGGGATCAGTAGGTAGCATAAATTGGCTAAGTGTTGGTCAGTGCGGGCTTGTGAAGTAGAGAGTTGATCATACTTGTGCAGGAATTGTTCTAGTGAGAACAAGCTTTGTATTATCACTCAGATTTATGTTAATGCAATAGATAGTCGAGATTTTGAGAAGTGGATTTCCCCAGAGAAACAATTGTGTTATGTGTCTTTGATTATCCTCCTCTTGTCGATTATTTTTTTCATCAATCTATTGGTTTTGATTTTTTAAAGAGTAGAGTATATTCTTGCCTTGTGTTTTAGTACATTACATGAGTTGTGAATCTACAAGAAAATCTACATATTTCATGCTTAAATATGTGGCATCGAATTTGTAAAGGATGGTATTAAGGAAATAAGAGCTTATAGCTCTTGTTTCACAACAATTTTGTTTCCTTCTTAGGCTAAATTCTATTTTTTCCAAGGAAAAACCTTGTAGGGAAACATAAGGAATGCTTCCATATATTTAAGGATGAAACACCAGGTAAATTTTTTTGGGTAGACTAGTGCACCTCATTCAAAGGGTTTCAAACTAGGAACCTAATGGCATAAAACTAACCAAATTACCAACAACATTACAAGCAATTAATTGAGCTAACCCCCTGCAATTTTCCCTATTTTGAGTGCTATCATAGAAAACAACAGTTCTCGAAGGCACCATAACTCAAGTTTCTCATTCCCTATTTGTACTGGCATCATATTATTAAAGGCGCCTAGCTAGCTCCAAATTCACAACGCTTGACATTGTCTCTCTTCACTAATAAAACTCGAAACAGAGATCAAATTGATGTAATTTGTATTTCAACCCTCAACATCCAACAACAAAAAGAGACATACAAATGTTACAAGAACATATAACATGTCTTATAGTCACTCGGGTACTTTGGGAGTAGATATGTTACGCAAGGAATCACCATTAAAATAAATTTTCTTCAAAAATAAGTTTTCACTTACTAATAGAATTTCAAATAAATGAATAAACAATTGAGTTGGACATATAAAAAACTTAAGGATAATCATGTATCATGTTTCTATTTGACTATATTTAAACATATGTACACCTAAACTTAATTAATATCGGGGGGTGAAATCATCTCATAATGTGTTCAAAATAAATATATATATATATATATATATATATATATATATAATATTTTTATATTTATTTTATATTATATGATATCTCATGTTATTTATTTATTAACATTTTCATTATTATTATTATATAATAATTATTATTATAATACTATATTATATTATATAATTATTAATTTATAATACTATATAATTTGTATATATTAATCACATACTATAAATATCTTTTCTTACATTCACATTCTTAATATGATATAACAAGAGTTGCATGCAACGACAAGGACTATTGGGAAACTATAAACTTTCATTGCCTGCATTTAGATGTTGGTATTTTAGATTTGAACTACAATTATAGAGTTTTAAGTGCGCAAAGTGCATCACAATATTACTAATCTATGCACAATGGAGGAGGATACATAGGACTACGACAAGGGGGTGGTTGCGTCAACTCAACAACATAATCATATTGTCAATAATATTATTGAGACATCTAAATGGGTTGATGAACATATGCACCTTCAAAATCATCCACATACTCATCATCTGTAACCAAAATATTATATTATGAGCATAAGATTATTTTCTAGCCATACCAGAAATTTCTAGAAAGATAAAAACAATATGAAGTAAGCCTTACTAGAGAACTCATACGGTACATGGGCTGGGAAGCAATGACGAGGATGACTTGGTGTGAACAACAAACAAACAAATAGGGTTGAACACCTAATCGAATTCATGTTTACTACGTCAGGATTTCCTTTCAGGTCCATGTTTTTACTACATCACATTAAATATTCATAGTTTGATGATTTTACTCCAAATTAATATAACTACTTTGCACAATATTTTTTTTTTGTAAATAGAACGAGTAGATTTTTTATTAGACAAACTGGAAAAGGGCCAGGTCCCGTACAATTTTAGAGAGTAAGATTTCAGAAATGTTCATCATTTTAACCTGAAGAAGGACCCTATTGCTACCAACATTATTTATAAACAAGCTTTGAACATAACCTATATAATTTGAAGACTTTCCAAAAAACTCCACCATATTCTATAGACTGACAAAACATATATATAGAACTTAAAAGAATACTTCGACCCGATGCTACCAGGATCGATTTCTCATGAGGCTTCATCTGCAGTCATAGCCAGTTTTTCAACACCGCAAACCCCAAGTTCCAGGTCCCGCAATGTCCACAACACCTTCCACATGAGGGACAAAGTCATCCCCAAATCTGAATACTTATTTCAACACCCCGAATGTTGCAGCCTCGACTTTGACTTCACTGTTCTCCACTTTGTGACCCAGACTCATCACATATGTACACATACTCTCCATAGTTTTCTGTAATAATTCCATGTCTTTGCCGAGACCTGACAACCAAGCATACATAACTATCATGTTCTCATTGATTTATTTTACAATTTCCTTTATGACATGCTTGCAGGAGCTATCAACCATGTCCTCTAAATTCTCATTGCGACCCGACCCAGCTTCGCCACCACTTCCATTGCTAGCAGATGCCATTTTCTTGGCGATTCTACCCTGAACTGACAAGATCCTATGATTAACCATCCGCAACCAACTGCTATAAATAATAGCCTAGTTCATTCTAACATTCATTCACGTCTTATCTTTCATTAATGAGAATCGATTATGCATCATGGCATAACAACTACCCTCCATCTCCTCCATCGTCGAAACAAGCCTGGAGTGAATTGCGATGGTACCTGCCCAGCCCACGAATGGAACTATATTAAATCTCCAGGTAAATAATCGAGGACGCATCGCCCACCTGTCACAAATCATGGCCTTCAAACTCCGATTGTCATATTTGTTCCATAAATTCCTACCAACCGCCCCTGCTCCCAACGCACTGCGGATGGCCATCAGGGAGCTAACCTTAATAACTGTCGAATTGATGTGTTACAGACCCGTACCCTAGTTGTACTGCACTGGTCTGAAATATTTATATCGAATCAAGGGATGTGACATATTCTAACGGAGTGGTTAATGCGTAAGGAGCCTTGCTCTAAAGCCACCCTGACGTTGGCTTGCACATTGCCACATGGTTGTTTGCCTGCAACACATGGAACATTTTAACCTTTTCAAACTTTTTTAATAGATAATTTATCCTAATAATGATTGGGAAGGATTTGTATTCGAGGAGGTTCTCATTCTCAGAGAGCTAGTAGCATTTTTGGATTACTGCCATAGAATCACCAATGATAATCAAGTTCCTGATACCATCAGAGACGCTGATGTTCAGAACCTGCCAAAGGAAAAGAGCTTATGCTTGATTGTTCATGGCGTTGCCTAGTCCCCATGTGAACTTTATTTCTGTGTTTTCTTCGAGATTTACTATAACCCCTCGCACTCCAACCTCCTCATTGCACAATATTATTAATTGAGAAGAGAAAAAAGTATTAAAGAGGGCTCTATTGAGTTGTATTGATAGCATATTCCTTTTTAGGTCATTGAATTTCTACTAAACTTATAATAATGTAATAATTGTAATTTCTGCGGCTAGTCTTTCTCTTCGGCGGTTCTGCGGCGGGTTTCTTCGGCGGCTCTGCGGCGGGTTTCTTCTTCTGCGGCTCTGCGGCGGCTCTCTTCTGGCTCGTCGTGAAGTGCAGTACTTCTCTTCTGCGGATCTACTGGCTCGTCGTGAAGCGCAGTACTTCTCTTCTGCGGATCTACTAGAAATAATTATTGCGAGGAAATTCTGCGGATTTTTATATGGGTTCCAAAGTCAACTGGAAATAATTATTGCAAGGAAATTCTGTGGATTTTTATATGGGTTCTCCTGCGGCTCTATTAGTCTCGGTTCTTCTGCGGCTCTATTAGTCTCGGTTCTCCTCTTCTGCGGTTCTCCTCGTATAGATCTGCGGCTCTATCTCTCTTCTGCGGATCTACCTTTCTTCGGTGGTGGATCTCTCTTCTGCGGATCTACCGGTGTTTATTATCTCTCTTCTGCGGATCTACCTTTCTTCGGTGGTGGATCTCTCTTCTGCGGATCTACCTTTCTTCGGTGGTGGATCTATCTTCTGCGGATCTCAGAAGTCTCGGTTCTCCTTTTCTGCGGCTGCGTTCTACTAGCAAAGTAAAATATGGCTCCGAGCTTCGCAAAAATAACTGGTGGCTCATCCGCCTCTGAAGGGCAATCTCCTACCCATATCGTGAGTGAAGCCCCAGCTCCCACTATCCAAGTGGTCCAGGACTCACTCGATGAAGCTTTGAAGTTCTCCGAAAGTGCCCTAATTTGCCAGTTCAATGGTTTTTGGCCGCGGCTCATAGCACTCCACAATTGGATCTCGGAGGTATGGAAGCCTATCATTTCTAATGAAATTAATATCTACCCGTGTGCTAGAGGTTTCTTTATAGTAGATTTTGAAAATCCTGAAAGCAGACAATGTATTCTAGACTCCGGCCCTTGGTTTTGGGAAAAATCATGGCTATTCATGAAGCCATGGAACCCATCATTCGATCCCTCTACAGCAGTGATAACCTCAGCACCAGTTTGGGTGAGATTGCCAAGCCTACCCTTGCATCTCTGGAATCTCTCCTCGCTAAAAGCCATCGGAAATGCAATTGGGAAATTTTACTGCAGGTGCCCAGAAACAGAGGAATATGCCAGAACCACCTATGCACGCATCTGTGTGGAAATGGATTTCAACGCCGGATTCCCAGCTGAAATAAACCTAACAAGTAAAGACTATGTGTGGAACCAGAAGCTTGATTATGAAAGTGTCCTCTTCAGATGCCGATCGTGCTTTGAGACGGGGCATCTAACCAAAAATTGCCCAAAAGCCTCTGAGAAAAATTTTGCTAGAAAAAACCACCACAGATCTACATGGTGGGAAGGAGCACAAAAAGAACACTACACTATCATCAAAGAAGAAGAATATTCTAGAGAAAATGAGTCACAAGAAATCAAGGAAGAAGGAAGCAACTCTCAAAACAAGCAAGGAGAAAGCCCGCCCCAACAAATCAACAGTTATGAGGATTTGAATACCGCAGAAAATAAATCTTCATCTCCGACTATTTTCAAAAGAACGAACACAATAGATCGCGAAGCTAAGACACCAATGTTCCAAGAACCAGAAGAGATGAAGGAGGTGCAAGACAAAGGAAGTTGGAAGACCGTAGAGAAAAGAAAGAAAGCTACAACACCAATCTCGCCAAGAAACACGAGGAGCCAGACAAGTAAAAATTAAGAAAATTGTAGGTCCGATAGACCAATTTGGTCTGAGTGGACGTTAACCCATCATCATCATCATCATCATCATTACAATTGTATCGCCCTACCCACGAGACAGAATCATAATTATCAAAAAGGGTAAGGCCAACATTCATATAACGAGAGACATAATTATTATACACACAATGAGTTTTTTAATACTAACCCATCATAACTTCCGGGTCAATTAAAGTGGCAGGCGTCATTCGTGACATCATTCCACTTTCAATATGTAAATAAAATATGCATGCATCATAATTAAATTATTAAAAATAACCCATAAAATTGAATATTATAAACAATTAAATATATAGAATTTGGAATTGAGTGAACCCCACCAATCCTCAACATGGCTAAATGAAAAAAATAAATGATATAAATGGCTAAATGAATTTTAAAATAATCCACCTAAAACATTACAAACATCATGGTTGGCTAAAGCATTCATTGTGTCAACTTCTCTCTTCAAGGAAACTCAACTAGCCACATGCAAAATATATCTCAAAATTGTTAAAACGCTTACGGGTTTCATCCTCAAGACGTACCTAGCCACACAAATAATAATTCAATTTAGAAATTAAAAAAAACATAATAAGAAACTCGTAAAGATATATATAGAGAAGCTTAGAGTAGGAACGCAACGAGCACATGCAACCCACCTATATCATCTCTCCTATTATAGGAGGGTTGACATCTCCATACAATTGTACTTATTATGCAATTCTAACCTCTATGAGGGTTTGGCTATTGAGTTGAGTGAAGACAATATGCTCAGGCTACCTCTGCAATGGTGTTAGGAAAGAATTTGACATGTTCTTCTACCCTCATCACATTTTATGTAATCTCTCTATGGTAAAGGATTATTCAATGCCTCTGCTCTTAATGAAGTTGTCTTCATTCCAATTCACTAAAAGTGTTTGGGTAATTCCTTGCAAGCTGGCCTTACATATATTGTTTAGCATAATGATATCTTTATCAATATCACAAAAAATTAGACATGAGAGGGACTCACTACCTACTAGGCCATGTGAGAGCAGAATCTAAGGTACGGAAATAGTGGTCATGCTATCCTTATTCTATTTTATTCTCATGAATAACAATATGGTTCTTTGATTATGACAAGTTTTTTATTATGTATATAGTGTTTGTTATGTTTTATTAAGACGTAATTGTAGTTTTTCATCTTATGGCATGTGAAATGCTCTCTTTTTCACATTTATTTATTTTCCACACTTTAGAAACCTTATGGAGAAATAAGTCATCTAGGCACTAATACTAAGCTTCCTAGGGTTTAGACTTTTGTAATTTAGTCTTTTGCACTTTTACTAAATCTCGCTTCATTCTAATCTAGGCTTGTTGGTGACAAAAACATAGCAAGCAATTAAAGCCTGCTCAAAATTTTGCTAGAATTATTGGTGACTAAAAGCATAGATCCCTTAATACTAGGTTTCCTAGGGTTTAGTGTCTTTTACTAAATCCCAAGCTTTAAACCCTTCAACAACTCCCTCTGACAAGTTGCAGTCCTATCCATACATGGATTCATGGAAAGTTGAAGCCAAGAGCTATAAGTCTGGTCTTGTCTGATCTAATTTGGTTTGATCTTTGGTTTGGCCTAGCAGGTCTAGTCTCTTCGATAACCATAGCTTCTAATAAAAGTATTTTATTAGTAATCCATAAGACACGAGACAGTGAGATGATAGTGGGGGATCCTCTCATCTAGCTTTACATTTTCTCACAAATTAAGGTCTGAAGGTCTTATTCGTTGGGGAAAGAAAATATATTGGTTGGTCTTAGTCATCTTCAGAAACCCTATCATAAACCATTCAAAATCATTTGAAATATTTCCTGACAAACAAAGGAGTCATTCAAAATATTGACTTTCCCATGAAGAAGTAGGCAGGCTTGTTGGTCACAACGATGGAACTTATCGATTTCCCAATCTCTATACAAAGGCATCTTGAAGTTAGGATTTGGTCTCTTGAAGTTGCCAGCCTCTTGAAGCTACAACAAAAATCCCATGAAAAATGACCTATGCATGGGACTACAATAAAAGCATGGAAAACAAATTTGGGGATTTTAGTCACATGTAGAATGACTTATGCATAGAACTACAATAAAATCACGGTAAACATGGCTTTGTAACTACTTTTGTAACCTTCCCTTATGCCTTTGCACCTACCTCCCCATTGGCTTCAATAGGGACTAAGTGAATTTGAATTCTTTGTGAAGATACAGAGTACCTTGCTAAGACTCGAGTTGTTCCTTATCTTGGCTACACACACCTCTAAAACTCTACCAACTTCCTTCTTTTTGAGGGCTTCTTTCAACGTTGGGGATTTCTCACCACTTTGAAACTTCAACATCTTCCTTTTTCTTGAGGGATTCTTTCAATGTTGGGGATTTTTATTTCAACACAAGGTAGCTTTTACCTCCTCAAAAATCCATCATATCCCCATGTTGAGGATGAGAGCATCATATAAGGCACCGATGACAGTCAAATATTCTAGGTTTTTCTTAGTTGTTTCTTACATAATTTCTTCTATATATATGTGTTTTATAGGTTGCAATCATGTCTTATTTATTATTGTAGCCCCCGAGGACAACGCCTACTTGTCGGAAGGATGATCTAGTTCATCTCCCATATCTGAATTTGGATAATTTCAAACATTCGATAAAAAAAAAATTGAATGTAATGTTTTCGTTAAAACCTTGGTTAAATTAACCATATGAAAATGGTCAACACAAATTAATACAAGTCAATGGTTCAATCGTGCTACTAAAGATAGGGACTAATAAGAGTAAGAAATATATCCTTTTCTAATAAGTTAATTACATTCATATTATAATTATAATAAAGCATGATAAATATTAATCTTTTTGTATACACATATTTATAATATTATTTTATTATAATTATTGAATCATATTATATTATAGGCATATTATATATTTAATATTTTTATAACATAATGTTATATTATATTATAATATTTGTGTTGACACCAAATCTAAAAGATTGGGATTATTGTGAATAGTTTAATATTTTAGTTATGAATTAGAGAATATCAAGAGTCGTTGGAATTGGAATTCCAAGAGTCTCTCCACTCATGTATATATTCATGATTTGGTTAATGAAATAAAACAAGTCCTATTGTGCAGTTACTAATTCCTAGCCTGACATGGTATCAGAGCCACATGTCCATTTTTAGCATATTTGCTGCTATGTAACTCTTATTTTCCTACCATTAAACTTTGTCCCTCTGTATTCTATCTATCTATGCACTAATTTTCTGTATGATCGTGGAGTGAAGGTCATTTTATTTTATTGAATAAATGTTGGTTGAAACTCTAGCGCTAGTTCATATGTGTTGAAGAGAGCAGTGTATGGTGGAATGTTGTTGCTTTGAAATTGTAAAGTTCATTCAAATTGTTGCGTGAATCCTACATTAATGGTATGTTATGGAATTTGCAATGGTATGTTGTGTGAATTCTTGAAAGTCGTATGGTATCATCATTCTTTTGTTATATGATGGTTTGTGGTATGTAAGTGTTGTTTGTGTTGGGTGTGGAGCTTGAGTATCTTCTTTATTCAGAGGTATCACTGCATTGGACCCTAGTTCGTAATGTGGCGGCAACGCCGCCTGTAATATTTGCGCTACAAGGGGGGTCCAGAGGGGACAACAACGATCTTTAGGAGCCCCCCCTTGGCAGTAGATTGGGGGTAGCGCCCCCGAAGCTAAAAATAGATGTAAATTTGCCTTGTAAAATGTTGTAATTTCGTAGTTAGTCTGGGATGTTCATTAGGCGGAGATTTGACGGTAGAAGTTATGTTTAATTTAGGGTTTTTTGCCCTAGAAGGCAACCCCTCGCTATATACGAGGGAATTGTATTGCGTCTATGTAGATCTGTATTCGAAGTGAGAAAGAGAGAGGAGATTGTGTGAGAGCAAAGAGGGAATTACAATGGATTTGTTGTAGGTTGTATATCTTCAATTTGCTGGATAATATATAAGGAAGGATTGATTGTTTCCCATGGCGTAGCCCAAATTGGGTGAACCACGTATATCTGTGTCTCTCTTGTTTTATGTGTTTTTTGTGTTTATATTTCTGCAATATATTTTATATGTTCCATTGCTCTGTAATATATAATTTTCTAACAGTTTGGTGCATTGTCTGAGGCATATCTTTTATATATGCATTGATTATTTGTATGGTGATGGAGACTATATATAAGTGTTGAATTGAAGGCCTGTGGTGAGTTTTTTATGACAACATTGGTGTTCCTTTCTTGAAGACTGTGGCGTGAGTGGTGTAGGTATGCTATATGGTATTCGATATATATTGCAGTGAGACATATTCAATATATATTATGTGTTGATTATTTTTTAAAGGTCCATATGGTATTTGATATGTGTAAACATGGTTGGTGAATGCATGTGTCCATTGAACATGGTATTATAAATGGTGGAGCCATGATACTTTAAAAGTATTGACATAGTAGGTTAAAGTTTTTTTATAAACATAATAAAAGCGTTTATTACCTAAATAGAAGATATTAAAGAAAGGTTGCGATTGTCTTTTGTAATGATGCATTCACTCATCTCCATAATTGTAGTTCCCTCTGGAAAAGTGAACTACTGTTGGGCATCGGATCCCCCCATAGCATTTTTTTGGGGCTTGAAGCCGGATTTTGGTCAAGTGTAATGTAAAGACCCCGCGAAATACGGGCACGGAGCGCGAGAGTCTAGGGTTGTCCACCCTAAGATAATGTAATTTAATGTAGATTGTGTCGGTTTACCCATGGTCTGCGGACCATGGGATTGTATAAATAGAGTGAGGCTCTAAGTGTAAAGGTAGTCTTATCTTTGAGAAGTAATATGGGTTTTTGAATGAGGAATTTGCTCTGAGTCTGTAAGTCCGAGTCTTGGGTTGTAGTAGTAGGGAGAGGCTCTGCAGCTGTGTGTGCAGAGGCCTAGTAGAGTTCGAAGCTGTGTGCACGGACCCCTGCAGTTGAGTGTGCAGAGCGGAGTTGGGATTGTACTTGGACAGAGAATTAATAAAAGATAAGTTGATTCTGAAATACTGTGTGTTTATACTCATGTTATGTTTATGCATCTCTTTATGGTTTTATGATTGCGCGCACTTGCTATGAATGTTGAATGATTAATAAGAATATTGGGTATATGAAATTAAGTTAAGATCTATAATAATAGCACAGTAAGGATAAAGGATCTAGACAACACCTCTTCGTTGTAAGTCCGAGTCTTGGTTTGTAGTAGTAGTAAGAGGCTCTGTAGCTGAGTGCGCAGAGGCCTGGTAGAGTCCGCAAATGTGTGCACGGACCCTTGCAATTGAGTGCGCAGGGCGGAGTTGGGATTGTACTTGAACAGAGGATTAATAAAAGATAAGTTGATTCTGGAATACTGTGTGTTTATTGATTTTGTGATATTTATGCATCTCTTTACAGTTTATGATTACGCACACTGGTTATAAATGTTGAATGATTAATGAGAATATTTGGCCCACATAATTAAGTTAAGATCTATAATAAGAGCACAGTAAGAATAAAGGATCTAGACAACACCTCGTCGCGCCCTTGACAGAGCTACACGAAAGTAGTGGCCCAAGTCGCGAAGGACAAATGGCTGCGCGGAGCAAGCACGCAGGCTGGGTTCTCAAACGTTTCCGACTTCATCAAGACATCCCTAGGGTGCGAAAACCTGGTTCCATCACCCTCCCATGCTACCTCAGGTGAGACCTCAGTCTGCGCACCGTGGATTGTTGCTGAAAGGGCCGGTAGTTTCTGGATTTGTTTGGCTAAATCACTTCTGAACCTAGGTCAGGCCCCACGTAGCCAACAACTACCCTGAGTAGTCTAGGAATATAAAGAACACATTGATTTTTAATGGGTTGTGGAAAGGAGTTTGTGAAGGAGAAGGAGGCAATCCTCTTGAGAAGCCCACTTCTAATAAGGATCTTTCCATATGGGAGAACAAGAACAGCAAGGCCTATGCCTTGATTGCAGCATCAGTTAATGATGAGGTGAGTGGTTATATTGTACCATTCACAAATTCTTTTGAAGCCTTAAATAAGCTGAAGGATTCATATGAATCACATTTTGAGCTTGAATTTGTTCAATTGATGATCAAATTTTTTAATTTAGAATTGAAGGATAATGATCCACTTGCCTTAGCCTCTAAGGTAAGAGCCATTATGCATGATATAGAAGCCACCAACGTTAAAATATATGTTCCTCTCACAAATTTTTTCAAGGCATTGTATCCCACTTATTCCCATTATCTTCAGTCATTACAAGCTAGTGGCAAACTTAAGGAGATTTATTTTGACTCTCTTGTGGAGAAGTTTGCTAAAAGAGAGAATGATTTTGGGAAGAATAAGATAGATGCTCGGTCTCTTAAAGAAGTTATATTCTTTGCAAAAAAAGAGAAGAATTAGGCACATTATTCTTTTAGAGGAAGACGTGGGAAAAGGGGACAAGGAAAGAAGAAGAATATAGGCAAGGGGAGCAGGCATTTCCAAGGAGAAAGATATGATCTTCATTGCATATGATGTAATAGAAATGGACACGATGCTTCTACATGTAAGATCTCATGGGATAGGATTAGACAGGAAAGGGATGAAGAGAAAGGAAAATCATCAGATAAAGGGAAAGGTAAAGCAACCGAGTCTGCTCATTATGTTGTGGCACATTGCAACATTGGAGTAACTGAAGACTTATTTAATGATTCACTTACTTCATGGAAAGATGCTTGGTTTCTTGATTCAAGATAAACTTGCCACATGAATTTTAGAAGATATTTATCTTTAAAGAATTCACTAACAATGTTGATGGAGCAGTCTACTTTGCAGACAAGTCAAAACTCAAGCCATCAGAGCTTGACACCATCAAGCTCAAACTACCTAGTCTTCCATACTTTCTTCTACATGATGTTCTTTACCTCTCATATTTGAGGGGAAACTTGTTGTCCTTGGTTCACATCGGCCAAGAAGGACACTCCATTCACATAATTGATGGAAAGGTTAAGGTCAGAAAAACATCATACCACTCACTTGTCATGACTAGGATAGAAGAAGAAATATTTTTGAAGTTGAAAGGAACCTTTTCTCGTGCATAGAATTTTTCATACAAATATCACTATGATGAAGGTACATTTCCATCAAGCCTTTTATGGCATGCGATATTTGGACATTTGAATTATGACAATCTATGCTTATTGAAGAAAAATGATGTTAATGGTTTGCCTACCTTTCCTAGAAAAATTAAGTAATGTGATGCTTGTATCTTAGGAAAGCACAACAAATAATCATTGATTCTCAATCCAAAGCACATAGAAAGCTTAAATTCATTCATTATGATTTGTATGGCATTATGCTTGTTCCTTCTACAAATGGAAATAAATACATGATGACTTTTATTAATGACTACACCAAAATGCGTTGAGTCACTACAAGGAAAAGACCCTCTAGCGGAGGTTTTTGTGGAAGCCCCTATAAAAATAGCCTGAAAATCTATTTGTAGCAGAGGTCATTCACGGAGGCGGGAGGGAGGATGTTTTAGTAGATGTTTTTTTAATGGTGCGTCTATAATATATAAACACACTAGTGCTGTACTACCCACATACACACTGATGCCTAATATAACATGGTGCATTGTGGAAGATTTATTTTTTTAAAGAAAAAAATAACGGTGCACTAAGTACAAACGCACACTAGTGTGTATACTACTTGAAAGCATTGGAAAAGGGTTAAATTCACAAAAATGTCGGTCATAAAATTCATTTTTCCCAGTCAGGTAATATATTGTGACGACGGCTTGGTGCTAAACTAGTACACTGATTCCCCGATGCATACACAATGTAGCGTACCAATGAAGCATTATTTAAAATAATGGTGTACCATCTATATATGATGCATCGGTGCTTACACTTCTCAATAGCACTAGTCAAAGGTTAAATTTAAAAAATGTCAATCCTACAATTCTTTTCACCATATCGGTGTTATATCCCCTCGAAGCACTAGTGTTGTCCCTGTATTTAAAGGCCTTGGTGCATACCTGACAAGAGCACTGCTATAGGTTTTTTTTTTTTTTTTAAATGTGGTGCTATATTCCCACAAAGAACCAGCATTGTTCATGTATTAAAAATCCCTAGTGCATCCTATAAAGAGCACCGCTAAGGAGTTTTTAATTTTTTTAAATGAAGGTGCTTTATTCCCACGAAGCACTGGTACGCTACATGTATTAAAATGCCCCGATGTGTCTTAACAAGTGAACCACTACAGGGATTTTTTTTTTAATTTGGTGCTCATAATAACACACCAAAATAAGGTTAAATAATAAAAATAAAAAAACTACTCATCGTAAATTTCATTTTTTTTTACCATTTGCAATGTTGTAGAGATTTGAAGCAATGATGCCACTCTTGCCTCACACAAGCACCCTTCCATCGGTGCTTCTTTTGCTCACCATCCTTCCGTACCACGCCCAATGAGTGGCTTTCCAATTTTCTCAAATGGTGGTGAAATTTATTTTTCTCATTTACATGTCAACTATGCCTCCCCAATGACCAAATATCCAGGTAATGTCTATGTTTCTCTCTAATTAAAAATTTTAGCGGATTAAAATTGCAAATCAGGTCCAAAAATCCATTGTTTTTGAATTTATTTTCCCTTGAGTAGTGCGTTCAGGAGGTTTGGGTCGCACTCGTAGAGGTGCACCCTATAAATTTACAGGGTGCACTGCAATTCGGTGTGTGAACCTAATGTACCGTAGTGTTGTCAATGTGTCTCGTAAATTACAAAGAACTGGGAAAACCTATAAATTGTACTTTTGTGCTTATGTTTTTAGTTTACACCCAATGTATTTCTATTTACCAAACACATTTCTAACATAATATTAAAAATATAGCTCGGTGCATTCGATAAACTGAACATTCTGTACCGGTGCGAAAATGTTATATGTACACACCGGTGCATAAGGTTGTCTCGATGCACTGCATTGAAAATGTATGTATGTGAACCAAAAATTATGTGTCATATGTATGTATGCATTGTTGTTGGTGCTTTCCTATTTGATAGCGCACTGATGCCGGTGCTCTATTGTTTTCTGGGCACACTGGGGATGATTTTTTTTTAATTGAAATTTATATGTCCATATTTATAAATACATTTTTTAGTTAATAAAAAAAATTTATGTTTTATGTATGAGGCTGATGTATTTCATATGTCAGTCATGTAGTAGAGACATCAATAGAGGGAGCAGGATCAGGGGAAAATGGTGGATCAATACAATGTGATCTGACCATGGGAGGCATGAGAGAGGGAGAAATATTTATACCCTCGCCCTATTAGCACAACGACCCGAGGGATCTTGATGAATGTAGTCCTCCTTAAGTACTATGAGGAGGCTACATCCCTGAAGGCGCACTCTAACTTGTTGGCATAACTGATCCATCGATGGGATGTCCACCGACAATATTTTTGTGTCGGTCTTGAGACATGGTATAGGCCCTCTAAGGAGGACATACATTTTATCGCTGGCCTATCTAGGAGAGGGGAGGATTTTCCTGAGTTCCCTATTGTCCCCCATGGTGTTGCAATAGAGAGTTAGCTTGTCTACTCTGATAGATATGTTGGGGGTCATGTAGTTCGTCCATCATATTTTCAAGTTTCTGGTGGATAACTACATATTGCTTCTTTTGGTTCACAAGAGGTTAGGTGCCTCTCATTATTAGTGAGTGCCATTACACACTATACTAGTCATGACAAGTGCATTAGTTTCCCTCTTTTGTTTTATGTTGATTCTTTGATGCAGGCGTCATGATGTTTTAGATGGTTTGCCATTTTTTTGCGGCAATTTTGTAGGGATTTAGATAGATGTCATGCTATGACCCATGGGAGGACGAACTTCCCTTTCACTTCAATTATTTTTTGTTTATTGGTCGATAGGTTTCTAGAGACGATGCCTAATTTTGAATGTCACCCTCCTAGGTTGATGATTGAGGTGTGGATGCGTATGTGGGGCGAGATGATGCCCAAGAGGGGCTTGGCAGAGTATCAGAGTAGGATTTTTGCCTAGGCACTGGAGCTACTGGATAATGAGGTTGACCACATGTTTTTCTTGGTGTAGTGTCTTGTTGATGGTGTTGGACCCATCAACATGTGAGGGGATCTCCCCAGTAAGAAGTCCCAACTAGACCTCATAATGTTTGGAGTAGGAGCCACAACAGTGGGTAGTATAGTATTGCCTTAACTATGATCGTGTGAAGAGGTAAGAAAGATGTCTTTGTTGGAATCAAGGGTGTGACCTTGTCGAAATTCAAGGAAGATGCATGGAAAGGCTCTAGCACACAGAAGGGGAGAGGAGTGCACCCCTTAGAAGCCTGTAATAGTACACAGCTTGAAAGGGAACACATGAACTGAAAGACATCACAAGATGGAAAGAAGAATAGTCGAAAATCCAAAGTGATGAGTTAAACCAAAAACACGCTTCGATAAGATTCATACAAACATATACAGAATAGTCCATCCATACAAGCGTAAGTTACAACTACAAACATTGTTAGAGTAACCAGAATAGTCGAACTACAAGAAAAATACATGCATGAAATGTGTTGGCTTTGTTATATTAAAAGAGTGAAATATCTAATCATACATACAACCATGAAAACCACTAGCCCAAATAGTGGAACGTTACAGTCACTACTGCCTGCTCCTCCAAAGATATGTACCCATTGTCAATGTGGATAAGCCAAGGCTCGTTACAATACACTCCAAGCTTTCTCTAAGTTATAGCTATCATAAGCTTGGATCCCAAAAGCATGTACAATGAGTTATGCGTTTCTATATATAGCAAAGGGTGGGGTGACCCTTGAAATTCCCCTTTGTGACTCTTGAGCTACCATCATGACTCTTCAACTTACACATGATTGTTTACGTTCTACTATTAACACTTGGTCTTTCACTTTACAACATGTTTACAATACAATCTGCACATGTACCCATGTGAGACAAAGATGGGTTTGAGTAAGCCATACAAGACATCACTGAGAATCAGATAGCTATGGGAAGACTAACTCCTTGACATCCTCTTGGTGATCGTTGGTGGTGAATTGATGCCAAGCGTGGTAGTCTTCTATGGTGTCTGCATACTCTGTGGTGACATCCTTCTGAAAGCAAACTCTTGCCTCCATAACATCCAGGTACACTGATCTGGATCTCTATCCAACTCGTCATGTAGCATGTGTATCATGGTCTTCAGTGCAGTTGGACCAGCGACATACTTGTGCATAGTGTCTGTGCTCATTTGCAAATTTGCATTGGTGGATATGTGCATCAACTGATCGAACTACATGTATAGCTCCAGTCATACTTGGTTCTTTACTTTCACCTCGATGAGTGTGCCAATGGATAGGATCACATGCATGTGCATAATGACATCCATGCTCCTAAACACTCGTGAATGTGAAGCATGTAAGTTGGTGATGAGTTGTGGGAGTTCCACATAGTTCTGGATCTGACTCTAAATGTGTGCCTTCAACTCCATTACCTTTGGATTCATCATCTCTGGAAAGTACAATGGGGCTCCCTTGTACCTCATTGTCCATATCTACATGTGATTGACAATAGTGTATATGTATATCAAGATGTGTGCTCTCCTAGCATAGCATTGTTGCCAACCATTAAGATGGACAACTGACTTATGCACGATGACGAACCTAAAGTATAATTTCTACACGACTGTCTTGAGAGACAATACTTCATCCAATATCTCTTTCTTCCACTCTACTATGGCAGATGTTGTAGCTTTCTCTTATCTTTGCTTGGTTGCTTGCAAGTCCTTAGCCATGTGTTCGTTCTCAACTATCAAGTATCTCACACTTGAGCTGGTGGCTTCGGCATATGCCTTTGTAGCATGAGTCAATGCAATTGGATGTCTTCGCACATCAGACATGATCACTTGTTCCTTAAAATTCACAAGAGACACATGGACATATGGGGTGGAAACTCTACACGACTACACAACCCTGTGATGTGACTCATCAAAGGATATGTTGTGTGCATCTTCCTCGGGATTGTCCTCAAGGATTTTAGTGTCTCCTTGATCACTTGGGACTTGCTCTTCTCTCGATTTGGTGAAGCCTGTGGAGTGACCTCTAGGTCCTTGGGCATGAGTTTTGTATCCTGATCTTGCTCTGACTGAACCACATTCATGTCCATTTGTTCCAGTATCTGTTCATTCTCTGAAGAAAAGTCCTACTCCTGTGACTGCTCACCCTGTTTTCTATCTGCTAGATGTTCTGATTCATTAACCTGTATCTGTGTAGTGTCATCAATGTGTGCACATTGCGCTTCTAGTTGTTCATGTTCCTGCTACGCTTCCTTCTCCCTTCTTTGTAGCTCTTGTTCTTCCTTTAGTTGTTGCCTCACCTCCTACAACTTCTTCTCTGTCTCCTCCAGTGTCTACTTCTCCCTCTGTCTTTGTGCAATCCTTCTGTTGCGTTGTCACTTCTTTGCTTCAATCTCCAAAGCTGATATTTCTACAAGTGGATCTTCCTTGAACTTGTAGCTTTTCTTTGCCTCTACGTTGTCGATAGTGTTCCTTTTGCCATTGTCTGGTGTAGCTCTGTTGCTCTATGTTGTTGTTGTTTTTTTTTATCTATCAAGTGCTACTGCCTTGTGTGTTGCTAACCATTCTACAGCCACTTTGACTGATTCATTGAGCCTTGAGGAGTTATAGTAGTATCTCCATGGGTCTTCCTCAGGCCAATGAAATTCCTTGTGGATCCAAGGATGATACACTCTCACACAATGTTCCTTCACTAAGAAATACGGGTCATATGGATTGAAACATCTGGTGTTGAAGGTGAAACTATTGAATTCCTTTGTCAGTCGGCCTCAACATGCTTGAGACACTGGATCTCATACAGCCTAATCCGCAAAGGAAGAGCAGGCTAAGGTTCCTTCTTCTTCTTGTGTAGTCTCACTGACAACCTTGTCAAGATGTGGTATGCAACCTCTTACATCACCAGCTTGTACATGGAAAACTTCAATAACACATGCAGAACCTTCTCTACGTTGTGCATTTGGATGAGGGTGCCAAGGGGTGAGGCATACCAATTGTCTATGTTAACCAATGCCTCCATCACTACCTATGACATGTAAGGCGGATCCTATTCAAAGACCATCCTGTACACCGGAGTGACAAAGTGGTCTGATAGTTGTAGTATAACTCCACGGAAGCTGCACTCAAAGAACAACTTGTAATAGAAGTGCACAAAGGTTTCTGAAGGTGTCCATGCCTAAGCAAGGGAACTTTTGATGGGCAAAGATTGCATCAAGCATGTAGGAAAACATGAATAAATTTTCCTGCTAACCCTTGGGTGGATGTCGGGCATTTGCTACTTTCCCCCTCGGCTGGAGAGCCAACATGTCATACCAATTGAAAGGTATTCCTTTGTTTTCCAGCTGATCCAACACAATCACCCAACTTTGCTGGATGGTTTTTGTACTCTCTTGGCCATACAAGTGGCATGCGAAGATGACTAAGAACCGATAAGCCTTCCACAATGTCTTTATCTTGTATAACTGGTTGGGTGTTGTCCTGAACTTAGATGGCTTTCTTACCCAGATCTTCAAGATGTCTCTTGAGTTTGCACTATTGTTGGGATTGGTGAAGAGTGCATCCATTTTGTTCACCGGTTGCAACAAGCGATATATCTCTTAAAATTATTCTACACTGAAGGTAGAAAGTTATGTTCCACCGACACTGCTCAGTACCATTGTCCCTGGATCAGTGTGCAAGACAATCCAGTGGATCATATCCTCGCATGCAAATGCGGGATACCTGCATGCAACTCGGTACAAGCCAGAGTTGTTTATGTTGACATAAACTATGTGGTCCTCCAGATTCTCCTTAAAGGTGCCTGAAAGATGTCATTGGTGTCTTGCCATATGATCTTGATCTTGTTGTCTATGAACAACTTAGTATCTTCGTAGATGGGCAAGCTCATAAACACTTTCTCAACCACATCCCTAATTGTGCTCTCAATGGTGTCCTTTGAACCTGCTCTCTTGGAAGCCATTATACTTGTATTGTTGAGAGAGTGATGAACACCTATGATACTTGGAGACAGAGAAATGCTCATGGCTAGAAAAATGTCAGCTGAAAACCAAAAGCAACTCGAGGACTAACATGCAACACACCTGAGTGACTGCTTGGGAAAATTGCGCATTTTTCTCTAAGAGAGGCTAGGAGACTGACTGCTGGAACTGTGTAGAACATTGTCCAGGCTGCCAGTGAGCTGACTGGCTACTGAAACTATGTAGAGCACAGTCCAACTTGGCCTATTGAGGACTAAAATTGTGCAATGCGCAGTTTCAGTCAACATGACTTCTACCCGGGAAATTGCACTACGTGATCCCAGGAGCCAACACTGTCTCTCAAAATTGCACAGAGCACAGCCTGGGAGGCCAGTGTGAGGGAAGCTCTGCATAATTCCTAGGAGAAAGGTAATACCTTCCATCCCAAAAATTCACAGTGCAATCCGGGCAAAGCAAGGTCTTGGCCAAGGCAGCTAAGACTTGAAAGAATGTGCAAAGTTGGCGCATACATGAGTGAATGAACATTCATGTGATGAAAGTCAGTACATGATTCAGTAAAAAGGGAAAACAATAAATTTTATGAAGCGAGTCACTGCAATGACGACCATTAGTGCAGAAACAATGTCATCCATGCGACAGTAAGGAAATGGAATGCAAAACTTGAAACAATGCTTCTACAAGCTAACATGTAATGAAACAACAACAAACATTCAATAAAACCAAGCAAACAACATTCACACAAACCAAAATGTAAAAAGTGATAGAAAAGCAGCAAAAGACATGAAAAGCGACCCGGAAAAAGTTGCGATGGGTGTTTCAAAGGTTCCTAGATGCATTTGGAATGTCAGAGCTCCAAGATCAAAAGTGAAGAATGAGATCTGAGGCATCAAATAAATGGTTTTGGCAAGATCAAGGCTTATGACGTGAATGCAAATAATCTAGGAAAAAGTGACACTTGGCAGGAGGTTTCTAAAACGAATTTTGTGTGTAACTCCCAGTCACTAAAAGTAGATCTCTAAAATCTAGGGATGCTTTTTTCTTTTTTTGATTTTTTGATTTTTTCTTTTTTGGGAAAAAATGTCCTTGCATGCAAGGCAAGATTGCACATTCTTGGAGGGAACCGGTCAACCTGTGAGCACATGCAACAGTGAACAAGCCATGGGATGACTTTTGTGCAGTTTCTGGGCTGAGTGGCTTTGGATGCCCTCAAGCTCTGAACAATTTTTGGACTGAAGCCAAGGCTTCCAGTCAGAACTGTGCAAATTCATAGATCAAGCCCATGATGGGATGCTTTGCACAATTTTCTTGGGGAAGGTAGCCTACCTTCTCTGCGCAATTATGGAGAGCATTGTTGGCTACCAAAATGCATTGCACAATTCTAGAGAGAAAGGTTAGTTTCCCTCCAGTGCTGTGCAGTTTTCCAAGTCAGCACAAGAACCAGTTTGAGACCAAGTCACGGGAGGTCAACTTGCGGGTGAAATACAAACAAGTTAGTGAACACAAGTTGTTAAGCCAAATAAAC
Source organism: Pinus tabuliformis (assembly GCA_031772625.1). NCBI lineage: Eukaryota > Viridiplantae > Streptophyta > Pinopsida > Pinales > Pinaceae > Pinus > Pinus tabuliformis. Next base: position 834,680,431 of record CM062816.1, read on the forward strand.
TCAACTGAAAGCATAAGTACCTGGGCAGTGCAAGACATGATGCTAAGGATGGTTAGTAGAGAGGATCCAAAATGAAGCTAAGGAAAAATTTTGAATGGTGGTTGTAGCCACTAAAACATTGGCGACACATTGGTAGAATTCCAGCTCTCTGAATGGACCTTGTTTTGTGAAAAGAAAGTCTAAATCCTCCAGAAGTATTATTAAATTATTTTATCGTCATGGTCTCCAAACTAGCTTGAGTGAGAGATGTAGCACCTTCCATTCCCTTGATCAGTCAGCACACATTCCAATCCCATTCAACTTAGTTGTTTCGATTAGGGATGAGGGGTATATTGGTGCACAATAATATGGTTGTCAGAGTTTAAGTTTCATCTCTGGTGTTTCTCCGCTGCGATCAGACCTGAACAGTATCCCGGTGGAGTCACGTAGGAAGACAAGCATCGCTCTGCTTCCAGCGAGCCTGGTCAGTACTTGAGTGGAGTTACTTGCATCATCTCTCTGCGCAGGAAGCCTTTCTCTTCTTTCGCCTTATACAATTTCATTTTTCATTTATTTTTATTTTTTTCATTTTCAAAGAACTGTGCATAAGCACTTATTTATTTCAAAGGTGGAAGGGGGATCCCGACTTATTGACAGCAGAAGAGGTTTTTCCTTCATAGAAGTATGTTATATATACCTCTGACATACTTGTTAAGGTTTTCCCCCTCACCTTACTCTACTTGACTGAGTTGACAAGGGTTAACCCAAAAACAATTGACTAGAGTAGGCAGTACTAGTTAGGGTGCAATTGTTGTGTTTTCACCAAGATTCACTTTGAACAGAAAGTATTTTCCATTGGTGTATAATTTAATGAAGACAACAAGTTTTGCATAAAGAGAGAGGACAACAGATAACCAAGTGTTGATAGTTGTACAAGTCTACTTGCACTTTACCCTGCTTGTCTTAAGAGTTGCATGTGGTTTCATGCGAACTAACCTACAGACATAAACAAGCAAACAAAATAATAAAGCAAAGGGTAGAAGCGAATGTCAAAGCAAAGTAAGTAAGAAAAGAAAGCAAGCAAGAAAACAAACAAACAAAGTAAGAAGGCAAACATGCATGCAAGCGAACAAGACATAAAGCAAACACTACTCCTACTCCTAAGCTAACAGTGCATGGGCCTGATCATGTGAAGTGATATTTTCAATGAAACCATCAGCGCATTGGTTGACCCATGTTGGTGAAGGCGTGGTTCACGAAAAGGGTAGTCATGTGAACCAGCAAACATGAAATATATAACAATGAAGACAAACATACTTTGAGTTTAAACGCGTCCACAAACAATAAAAGAATGAAAGCACAAGACAAGCATTCTGCAGACATAACATGGTGCTATGACACACTGCATGCAGATGATAAGCATGCACACTCTTTTGACAGTGATAGACAAGCAAACATGAGAAAGAGAGACAACTTACACTTTGCAAGTGTGCTTGCTGTGTATGATTCCTCCAATGCATGAACGATACGATCATGTGATTCGGGTGGAGGAAGTGAAATTTGTGTATTGGATTTATCTTCAGGGCATACAGATGAGTGATGAGGAGCCTTAGGTGTTTCAAAAATCTCTTGATCAGAAGTGAAACTAACCTTAGGACAGCGAGGACCTCACATAACCATAAGCTCGGGATGAAGTGCCTCAACAGCCTACGGGGCTTCGACTTCATCGACATATAGATCATCATAAATGGGTGGCTTGGAAAGATCAACAACGATTAAATCAACGTCGTGATCGAATATAGGAGTAAAGAGATCACGACAACTATGAACAGAAAAGTCAATGAGATCATCGAAATCCTCATGATCTGATGAATCATATAGGAGGTAGATGAGAAGCAATAATGTTCACCCTTTGCGTTTCCGAAAAAAGTAGATGAAAAATTGAGTGGATTCTTAATGAAATATTTTTCCTCTCCATTGTCAAATGATGGACTGAAATTGGGTGTGTTCTGCGAATGATCGGAAGTAGATGCATCTAGGGATGAATTTTCACAAAGAAAATCAGAGATAGAAGAATCACCAAATATGTCAGGAAAAAGAGGAGGAGGCGCGGACAGAAGCAAGTCATCCTTCACCGTGGGTTTGTGTTTAGATTCCCAGTGATAATCATTGTAAATGACAACACAGGTTGGTTGTGCAACATCAACTTCGTCGATATCTTGATCCTTGTTTACAAAATGTGTGGAGTCCAGAATGGAAGAACACAAGATATTATAATCCAGAGGATTAGTAGAATTATTGGATGGAAGTTGAGGTAACAAGTCCACATGACAACCAGCAGGCTTGCAAGCCAAATCTTCTAGATATCAATAGCAGGTGGGGTAGGAGGATGTGAAAATTCAACATATGTGTGCGCACCTTCTCCCACCTCGCGCTGTGAAGCTAGAACAGTTTGATGAGAAAAGGATGAACAACCTCTTGCGACAACGACCTTGTCCATCTTATATTTGGTAGCTCTAACATCTAGGTATGATGGGAGGGGTTCGAATGATTCTAAGAATTTTGGATTGATATATAAAGAAGATACTTAAATATTCCATTGAGAAATTCCCAATCAATTTCATCTTCAGGAAATTGAAATGCGAGATTACAAAAGCGTGTGTGAAATTGCTCAATGGATTCATCAGGTGCTTTCCGTAATTTCAGAATTTCTTTGTTGAGCGCTTTACAGTTAAAGTGATTGAAAGCACGGGCTATCTTTGCGAACAATTGATGGAAAGAGTGAATAGATTTCTCGGGCAATGTGACACACCATAGCAGTGGGTGCCCTCAAAGTGTGAATGAGAACAACGTGCAGGTCATGTAATCTTCATGGATTTCATGCCTTTCACAAGAGCATATGACAACAATGCAAACAACGTGCAGGTAATGTAATCTTCATGGATTTCATGCCTTTCACAGGAGCCTATGGCGGCAACTACGTGTCTAAGCAACGCTGCTTCGCCTTCACCATCGCACGTTTTACATGACAAGTCATTCCAGAGCTCTTCCGATATTCTGAAGTGATGAGCACCAGTATTGCAGCAAGAATGTTGCAACTCCTGTGATTACTTTATCAACCCGGGTTTGTACAAACTTGGAGGTGACAATGACGTATACACAAGCAGATGTGATGGGTCCACTCTTTATCACTGTTGAGCCGGAGATAAACCACTATGGTTTCTCAAACCAGCCTTCTATTGATTCAGAAGAAGCTTGATTACCAATGAGGAAAGGGGAAATCTGCACTAACTGAAATCTTGTCTATTGTAGTAAGGAAAGACTGAAATCAAATGCTTAAATACACCACTCATCTAACTAATTTCTAAGAGGCTTTGCTTCAAAATAATGCTAAGTTAACATGTGTGTAATCCTACTGTCCTAGGCATGCAATCTGAAATAACCAAACATTCTATTGTTGTGCATGTAAATGAACACAATAACTCTTTTTTCCCTTTTTGTCCTTTTTGTGTGAAAAATATGAATGCTAAATCCTCTTGGTGATGTGGAAGGTAGGTTAGAGATGGTGGTGGAAGGTCAGATGGCTTGGGAGGCAAGTAGGGGTCTTCTCCTGTCTTCCTGGATGCTTTTTCCACAATTCGGCCTCAAAACAGGCCACTACAGGTCGTCCTACAGGATGTCCTAATGCTTCCTACAGGATGTCCTAATGCTCCTACAGGATCCCTTGTATTCCTACAAGATATGACTGAGAGAAATAGGAGTGATTTTGAAGGTAGTGTAGGGCTTAGGGAAGGTGAATGGTGGGAGAAATAAGGCAAGGGAGTGACCAATACTTCTTCAGAGCTCAAAACAGAGTTTGTAAGATGGTTGGATTTTCTCAACAAATTTGGAAAGTTGTTCTTATGGAAGGATGAATTGTTTGAGGGACTTAGTGGGAAAAGTGATGATCATGGATGGATGAATTTAGGATGGGGTTTTTGGTCATGAGATCTCCCTACTTTTTTGGAACTCATGCACTACATCAATCACTGGCATTTATCCATGAATCATTTCAAATAAGAAAGATTTTCAATCAACTAAAGAAAACAAAATTTCATTATCTAGTTGTGTAATTTATGCATGGAAATACTTGCAGAATGATCTGAAACACTAGGAGATCTAATACAAGGCTGAATATATCAAATATGACAATTGAATCCTATTCTTGAAATTGAAAAGATGCTGGCCTAAGTAGCAGAAAACCCTAAATTCCATGTGAAATCAGAATTCTGTCTTTTTGGGGCTACATAGGAGTTCTTTCCTCAAACCATGGTCGTTGAAGGGAGGAGTGAGTCCAAATCCACTTGCTAACATCTTTTTAGTATTCCTTTATCTTTCTAAGCTCTTGCTAAAGTAAGGCACAAATGGAAGCAAACTAATCCAAATTCAAAACTACTTCCAATGAAATAATGCTAAAACCAATTCAACCATTAATCTATAAAATCAGCTAAGCAAACAAATACAAGAAGAGGAGGATTTTCTGCTAGGGTTGGGCCCTAAACCAAGAGCTTCAACCCTCTAAGTCAACTCAGTGTTGGATCAAGTAAATGCTCATTCTCATTATCATATCATAAAATTTTCATAACGATGTCTTCCACAAGTTTTGAACTCGAAAATGCTTAGTGCTCTTACATAAAAAATCTGAATCCTAATGAGGCTCTAGGCCTCCTTGTTTATACAACTGAAGTCTCCAACAACTTCCTTAAATATAGGGAGGCTCAGCTCCCAAACTCAAGATGAACTAGCTCTTGATTGTCACTGGCTCGGTTGGCTTTTGATCTTCATGACTCGGCTGCTTGCAACTCCGAGCTAGTGTGATTTGATGGAGGAATATTTGAATGAGTGAGGATTAAATGAGGAGCATCTATCTCCTACAATCTCTCCTCCTTGTATCATTCGAGTTTCTACCCTTAATTAGCCAAAATTTCCATGGTTTTCTCTCAAAAACCTGTAATCAATGCACATTAGTCCACTAGATATAACATCTTACTTTTACTAATCTCATTAAGCAAAATATAATCAAAATATGTAAGGAATTATGAGAAGAATTTATTTAAATAAGCTAGGAGGTGTATTAAGGTCCTTATAGTTACCCAATGATGAGGTTCATCATCACTCCCCTACTGAAAGTGTTTCTCTTCCTCTGAGAAAATCAATCTATATCCATGTCCTTCATTGCTCTAGCAGCTTCCCTGACATCCCATGCTTCTGTTGTAGTTTCCTCTTCCCGTGAATAGAATTCTGCCTTCCTCTCTATCTCTTCCCACTACTTTCTTTCTTTCTCTTCCTTCATTCCAACATTCCTAAGAGTAGTGGTGGACTAAGTCTCAAGCCAATCCAATTGACTTTGAGTCTTTGTAGAGCTTGCTTGTACATGGTTGTTCTGTTTAGTGCCTCTCTCATTCTCTGAATTTTAGGTTGTAGGGCAAGGTGCTCCATCACTTTGGAAATCTTGCATGTTGTCATCTCCTAACAACCTGAACATGTCTTCAAAGTGTATGACTTCTTGCTCTTGGGCAGCAAGGTACCTAGATGCAAGCTTAGGATCATTTGCAATCAAGTTGTGGGTGGTGATGACAACCATTGGATTAGATTTCTCAGCTCTTATCATGAGGGGTTTTGTCCCTTCTCTTGCCATTACCTTCTTCATCTCTACAACTCTTTCCTCCTCATGATTCATCCATGATGCCAAGGCCATCAATTGCAAGTCTCCTAGTTTTGAATTTGGGTTCCACACATTCAAATTTGTCAAGGCCAAGTTGTGTAGGTAAAACTCATATATTTTTTCTCTATCTTCCAGGGTGCTTTGATCATAGAGATCAATGAATTGTATGTAGTCTTGGAAAGGCATAGTGCCTCTCTGTGTTAAAGTCTTAATTTGGAACCATATCCACTGTTCCTTAAGATACAAGGCATAAGACTTTGTTGGCATCCTGCACTGGATTGCCTCTAAGGATAAACTGACCATAACTGGCAACTGGCTTTCCCTTTCCTGATATTGTCCCCTTAACCATGCATTATCTGCTTCCAACTGAGCTTTCATCATTACCTTTTTGTCCCTTATGCTACTCAGTTCTCTGCCCATCTCCTTTACCTTCTCCTCCATGTGGCCCACATCCTCCACTCCTTTGGATTTGGAAATTTGCATCCACCTATGTGTTCTTGCCCTTTCTTTTTCAAGATCAAAGAATAAGGGGATGGAAAATTTCTATGGGATGACCCTACCCCCTTCAATGAACCTATATTAAGAGTTGAGGTTGGGTTGAGGGCTAGGTTCTCTTAGTTCTAGGTCTTCCTTCTTTGTTTCTTGTTGAGTGATACCTTCTTGGTCCATTTTCTGAGTTTCTTGTAGGTTTAGCAGAGTTGCCTGTAGGATGGCCTCTTCTTCTTGTAGGTATTATGTGTCTCCTATAGGAGACCTTTTCCCTTGGATGAGGCAGACCATGTGACAGGCTCCTAACATAGGTAATGGGAGATTTGGGAGAGGCTTTTCATGATGATCCTTCTCCTTGACGTTTCTCAAGAGGAGTTATCTTTTCTTACTGCTTTGGTGAGTCTTCAATGACAATAGGAATTTTTGTGGATGTTTGAGGTCTTCCTTTCCTGAGTCTTGTGATTTTTCTTGTCCTAAAGTACAATGGGGTTTGCCTCTGTCTCTTCCCTTTTTGCTTGATAGATGTACTTAGGGCAGTAAGAGGAGTTGTTGCCTCTTTCTCAGTGGGTTCTGGAGATACCGTTAGTGATTCTTCCCCTTATTTTCCTTGAACTATAGATCTTTCTTCTTCCTTGCCTTTTGTTTCCTCTTTTCCATTCTCCTTCTCATCCTTGTCTTTCTCATCCTCTTCTTCCTCCAATTCCTCACTCGGTTCATATGTTTCTTCTTTTGCTTCTTCTTCTGTCTCTTCCTCAATTTCCTCCTCTTTTTCCTCTTCATCCCTTTCACTAGCAGTGGGGCTTTTGTCATATTCAAGAGCTTTTATTTCTCCCTCTTCCTGCATGTCTATTAAAGTTGTGCATGTAATAGGGAGTCTTAGGTTTTGGAGAACATCTTCTAGGATAAGTTTGATTAACCCATGATGGGCTAGATGTTTATGTTTTCCTTCCTGCACTTTGATGCTCATATCTATCATTGATTGAAGAAGAAAGTAGGGTATGCTGCTTCTGTTTTGAGGAGGTGTGTCTGCTCCAAATCTTAGCTCTTGGAGAAGCCTGAAATGGTATCCATAAACCACACTATATCTCCTTTCACATGATATATATTTAATGAGGTGGTAGCTAATTTCATTCCAAGGGTATGGAAGTCTTTCCCTTCTGACCCCATTTTTGTTCTACATTGCCTCCTACCCTTCCACAAAGAATTTCTTCTTTGCAAGGGTGTTGTTACCCTTATCTTCTTTTCTCCAAGGCAACCCTAAAGGAAGTGTGGTGATTCTTCTTATGACTTCGAGGGTGATTTCTACTAAGAGGCCTTTCACCACAATAGCGGCATGGGTCCTAGTGAGGGGTATGAGAGAGAGAGAGAAAAGTCTATGGCCACCTCATCATCGTATCCTTTCATTCTTTCAAAGAAACCCATCCAATTGTGCCTTGTGAATATTTCTACTACAAGAGGGTGTTGATGAATTCTTACTGTGTTTGTGGGTTCCCTCTTGTTAAAACCCCTGTCATTTTTCTTTGGTAATTGTGGAGGCTTGTATGGGTATAATTCAAGAATCTAGTGGGTGAGATAGATTAAATGAGAACACTGCAATATAATTCTCCTAGACTACAACTTCCTTTAACCAAATGGAGGATTTTTTTTTTTTTTTAACTGGAAAAGATGGGAAGGTATAGCTCCTACCTCCTGGTTACTGTATGATGAGGAAAACCTCTGATCTTTCCTCCTTAAATTCCCACTGATAATCCTGTAGATGACTACTCTATATCATGTAGGTCTTCTTGTAGGATCCTGTAGGTTTTCCTGTAGGATCCTATAGGTGCCTCTGCACTGAAAGATACTCATTGTCTTTCCTGTAGATGTTGCTTCAAGAGCCCAAGAGCAACCTTGTTTTGATGAATCCTCGAGATTTTGAATGCCTTATTTGCATGGAAATCAGTGTTTTATTTCTTCATATGGGTGATCGTGTGGGATGGTGTGCTGGTTGTCGAAGTACGAGCACCAACTTTTGGACCATTGGTCCCACTATCATTGCATTATTCCTCCTTACCTCATAATAATCTCCCACTTCGATCATCCGTAATTTAACCATTTTTGGCCTTATCTCCTTTTTCCTATGATCTGACTGTTGTCACGTGTGGAGTTGTCTAACTGATTTCTCCTCATTGAATGGCCGAAGGTGGCCAAGTTAACTAGACACCTTTGCTTATAAACCAACTCTTGCATAATCCTACATTTTTTATCATATCGTGCTAACGAGAGAGTATAAGCAAGATGACATACCTGTGGGTAAGATGCTTGATGATGTTGCTTGTTGGAGAATGATGTCCCTATGCTCTATATTTGCTGCAAATTTTTTTGTATTGGCCTCTTTTGATGCTTGTTTTATTTGATGTGCAGGTACTAGAGAGTGATGTTGATGATCCTGCTACTGCTGCCAAGCTCTAGAGGAGCTTCCTTGAAATTGGGATCCCTATGTTGAAGATGACTACAACCCTATGAAATTTCCTTTTATTGGATAGGTTGTTACATTATTTCCTACAGGAAAACTATAGGATGTCCTATAGTTGCCTCTCCCCTAAAATTTCATTCTCGTCTTCACTTATGAAGCATTAGGATTGTTGTCATGGGTAGACAAGGGATCTATTGATTGGTAGGTGATAGGTATAGCCTCCAAGTATTTTCCCTTTATCCTCTATTCTCACCCTCTTCTATTTGTTTTTTTTTTCTTCTTTGAAAACTGTAATCTTTTTGGAATTGACTTATTGGATGATTGCAGGGGTAACATGGTGGTGAGAGGCATGGTGATGAGGTGGTGGAGTGATTTTTTTTTTTTGACATAGTTTGGTCATCCCCTTGCTCTAGGGTCACTTTTCTTGGGATTCCCAAGCCACTGTAATTCCTATAGGAAACTCCTGTAGGTTTCTAGGGAATCCTGTAGAAAACAGAGAGCTTGTGTAAACTAACCTGGAGGAGTTCATAAACGGAGGGATTGATGGATGATGAAGAATATGGGATGGAGGAATGAAAATATGGATTGTACAGGTCCTTTTGCTCCTCTCAAGTTACTCCGATCATCCTTCTACTAACCCGCAAACAACATTTTCAAAATTTTTCTTTTCTCTTTTTTTTTTAATATTTTTTTTTTCTTTTTTTTTTTAAACAACTAGTCTGCCTCCAAGAGGCTTTCATCCTAGTTGCTTGCCCTGGGTGCCTCAAAAGAGGTTTTCACCCATATAACTTTGTATTTTCTTTCGACACCATTGGGCCGCCTTAAGAGGTTTTCACCCCAACAGTGGGACTCAGGTGCCTCATGGAGGTTTTCACCTGAGTCTTTTTTTTTTTCCAGGGACTTGATGGGGTAGAAGCTGAGATTTGATCCATCACCATGACTGACTTGTTGATGCCATTGATGAATTCTTTCTTTGAAAAGGTCTTCTTGTATACCTTCAATCTTTTCCCATTGACAAGTAAAGGGATAGCCTCTGCATCAACAGTTCTTATCTGTACTGAACCATTATCATGACAATTTTCTATGACATAAGGCCCTAACCATTTAGTCCTTAACTTGCCTTTAAAATCCTTGTAGCTAGAATCATATAATAAAGCTCAGTCACCTTCTTGAAAATATTTGTCCTTTATGTTTTTGTCATGTCAAATCTTCCTTTGAACTTGAGTCACCTCTGTGTGTAGGAGGGCCTGCATTCTAAATTCATCTAACCCATTCAGCTGGATCAACCTTTCTTATTGTGCCCTGGTGAGATCTAGATCTAGTTGTGTTGCCATTCTTAAGGTGTTGTATTCAAATTCAATGGACAACAAGGCCTTCTTACCATAGAGTAGCTCGTAAGGATTGAATCGAATGGTGGTATTCCAGGTGGTATTGTAGGCCCAAGTGGCCTCAAATAATCTCTCTACCTAGTCTTTCTGCTGCTTCTAATTACTTTGGTCAGAATTCCTTCCAATGATCTATTGGTTACCTCCACTTTCTTATTAGCTTGTGGGTCGTAAGGAGTGGATGTTTTATGCTTGATCTTGTGTTGGCTTAAGAAAATTTCAATCCTGTGAGATGTAAAATGACTGCCTTGATCAATGACCAGTTCTCTAGGGCACCCAAACTTATAAAATACATTTTCCCTTAAGAAATCAACCACTTTCTCTTATTTTGCTTCTTTGATGGCCTTGGCTTCAGCCCATTTGGTCAAATAGTCAGTGCACACAATGATGTACTACTTTTACCTGGATGGAGGGTCAATGGATCCAATGAAATCCATGCCCCACTTATCAAATGACTCGAAAACCACTTGAAGTTGCAGAGGTATTTCATCCCTTGGGGTAGGTTTTCCCATCCTTTAACAATGATCACACTGACTAGTATACCTTCTCACATCCTGGTGAAGAGTGGGCCAGTAATAACTAGCTTGTAGCACCTTGAATGTCGTCCTTTTGGCTACAAAGTGACCTCCACAATGCCCATCATCACAGGTCAAAAGGATTTCAAAGACTTCCTCCTCCCTGAAACATCTTCTCAGAATTTGATCCAGGCCTAGTTTGAAGAGGTTGCCACCAATCCAAGTGAATGGGGCGCTCTTGCTCACAATATTGCTTTTGTCCTTGGAGGACAAATTTGGTGGAAACTATGCAGACACCAGGTAATTTTCTATGTCAGCAAACCATGGAGAGAGAACTGAAATGGTGAATAAGTGTTCATCTGGTAACTGATCATCAACCATTCCTTCCTCCCCTGCAAGCAAATTCAGTCTGGATAAAAAATCTGCAACAACATTCTCCTTGTCAGGCTTATCAATAATAGTTAGATCAAACTGTTGTAATAAAAGTAACCATCTAATAATCTGGGCATTTACATCATGTTTATTCATTAGATATTTAATTGCAGCATGGTCAGTATGTACAAATTTTTGGTAACCAGTAATGTAATGCCTAAATATGTTCAATGAATGCACAATAGCTAGGAGCTCCTTTTTAGTCACTGTGTAGTTTAGTTCGGCTTTTGACATATTCTTACTGATGAATTAAATGGCATAAGGTAACTTGTCATCTATCTGGCCTAAAGCTACTCCTATGGCTTTGTGAGAGGCATCAGCATGTATATGGAAAGGAAGGGCCCAATTTGGGCCTCGAAGAATAGGTGCAGTGGTCAACTTGTCCTTTAGGGTGTCCAAGGCCTCTTGACAGCTTTCTAACCATAAAAATTCAGAGTCTTTGGCCAATAACCCAAATAAAGGAGAAGCTAACTTGCTAAAGTATTTTATAAGTATCTTATAGTATCTAGCTAAACCTAGAAAAATTCTGTCATCCCTCTGTTTTTGCGGAGGTACGACCCTTTGGATGATGGCTATCTTATTTGGGTCCACCTGCAATCTTTTCTAGGATATTGAATGATCGAGAACAGTCCTTGCAGTCATCAAGAACTCACATTTTTCGAGACTAAGTGACAAGTTAATTTCAATGCATTTTTTCAATACCTTACCCAAGTTAGACAGATCCTCCTCGAAATCACACCTATAGGGTGTAAAATTGTCCATATAAATATCTATTGCATCATGGACTAGCTCGGCAAAGATGCTCAGGACTGCCCTCTAGAAAGTGGAAGGGGCATTGCATATGCCAAAAGGAAGGACCCTATCAGTGAAATTACCCCAAGGATAGGTGAAGGTGGTTTTATCCTAGTCCTCTGGGCTAATCTGGATTTGATTGCACCTGCTAAACCCATCTAGGAAAGAGAAAAACTTTTTCCCTTCCAGGACATCTAGCACTTGGTCAATGAAAGGTAGAAGGAAATGGTCCTTATTTGTTGCTTTGTTTAACTCTATGTAATCGACACAAATCCTCCACTTCTCATTTTTCTTTGGGACCAACACCAAAGGAGAAACCCACTCACTATCCGAGATAGGGTAAATGAATCCTGCATCCAAAAGCTTTTGCAATTCTTATTTGACTATATCATTGAGAGTTGGATTCATTCTCCTTTGGGTTGTCGGATTGGTTTGCAACCTTCTTCAATATAAATGTGGTGAGTACACACCGAGGGGTGCACTCCCTTCATTTCTTTGTAACTCCAAGCAAAGGCATCTAGATGCTTCCTTAGCATGTTACACAACTTTTCTTCTTGGTGCACAGAAAGAGGGGTTTATTTTCAAAGTTCTTTCAGGGCCGAATTCTATTGTTTTGACATAGGTAGGGTTTGAATTAGCTAAGCATAGATCAATTTGATGGTTTCTCTTGGTTTCCTTTACTACTTCCTCTAAGGAAAAGGCACTGGTAGTTGGACTTTGGAGTATGTGTTCAATCAAATCATCTTCATCTGGCTGTCGTCCTCCCATGGCAGTTTCTAGGGTATAAAGTTGGGTTGAGTAGATTTCATCTTCCTCCTCATTTTCTAGCCATAAAAGTAAGTCATGTTCTAGAGATGACTGAGCAAGAGGGTACAAGACCAACTACTTGGACAGATGCCCATTTTTTATAGTCATATTTCCATCCTTGCAGCTAATGTAGGCATCAGTAGTGGCTAACCAAGGCCTCCCAAGTATGACAGGATAACCACTAAGCTTGGCCTTAGGCTGGAGAACTAGGACGTCTACATGGTACTCCCAGGAGTCAATGGAGAACATCACATCCTCAACAATCCCCTCAGGGGCTACTATGGAATGGTATGCAAGTTGCAATATTGTTGTGGTCTTTCTCAATGAACCTTGGAGATTGAGCTTGAGCATGGTGTCCTTATTCACTACATTAATGGCAGCCCCAAGATCAATCAAAGTGTGTGGGACAATGGTGTCATTGATATGCACATCTATTATAGGGCTTCCAGGGTCCAAATACTTTGGGCAAATTACCTGCCCCAAAACTAAGTCGGACAGTTGTCTAATGACATTAATGGTAGGGGTGTCTCTTTTTTGCCTCCCTGGATGTTTGAAACACTTCTCTTTAATCAATTTGTTTTAAATAGGTACATACTTGATGGCTTGGAGAAGTTGAATTTTGACACATAGATTTTTCAATTCATCCATAAGTTCATTCTCTTCTAGGGTAGGTTGAACTAGATGAGTTAATCTTTGAGGAAAGGGTGGTGGATTCACTCTAGGCATGATTTCCTCTCTCTCCTCATCGCTCTCCCTAGGTGGAGATGGAGGTTGGTTGTCCAGGAGTACTCTCCTAGATCTTAGGTTGATTTTCTGAATCTCCATAGCATAAGCAGGATAGGATGTCTATCCATTGTATACTTGTTGTGCATGTCTGTTGTTTTGGTTCTGATTTGGCTGGGCAAGCATCTGAGGTTGTTTAGGTGGAGTGGGGTGTAAAAGTTGTGGTTGAGTAGGAGGTGAAGGCAATAAATCTGGAGCACTATTGTATGGGGGTCTCCACCCCTGGGGTGGTACATTCCACTAAGGTTGTGGCAGAGTATATTTCTGAAATGATTGGCTGGTTGGCTGGGAATGGTACCGAGGGATAAGCAGGGGGGTCTCAAGAGGGAATGGACGTGTTCTGGTTAGGGTTGTAATATGCATGTGATGACCCTTGCATGCCCTGCTGGTATGGCCGAGGCCCATGGGGTCTCCTTTGATTTATGTAGCAGAGTTGTTCAGTCACCCCTTCATTTCCTTGATACACAACTTTTAGTCTAGGTAGAGAAGGGAACTTGTCTATGGAGTGGTTTTCTTCACAGATCGAGAATATTTCAATCAGTTTTAATGGACATTAATTCCTAGGGTGCCTCCTTGTGAATCTAGGGTAGAAGATGGCTAATGCTCTCTCTTCTTCCTCCTGCTTTCTCTTGATGTGCATAGTTTCCATTTGTAGGGAAAGCGTTTGCAACATTTCACTCTTGAAATATTCCAGCATATTTCCAATTTCACCTTTTACGGATGTGTTGGAAGAGGATGATCTAGCCATTGGTTGAATACCCCTAACCTTTTTCCTGGCTGCCCTAGAATGGTTCCTAAAGACAGTCTTGATGTCTTCATAGGGTAGCTGGTAGATGTCCCCTCCTGCTAGCAGGTTTAAGGTATCCAAGATATCTTCTCTTACCCCTAGGAGCAGGACTAGCTTTAGTGACTAGGATTAAGTGTGCACTTGGCCCTTTTTAGCTAAGCTGGAATCTTTCTTCATAATCCTCGAGCGATTCATCATACCCAAGGTCATCCTAAAAATTTCCTCTTTAGTATCTTTTGACCTGCAATAGTCTCAATACTTATTGTTGAAGGGTTGCTGCATCTGACCTTAGGTTTTGATGCTATCCCCAGGTAAACCCATGAACCAGTGCAAATTTTCATCCTTGAGAGTGGATGGGAATAATTTCAACTTCCGCTCATCATTGGTGTAATCACAAGTTCTGCATATGACAATGAAATCAAACAAGAAAGTATCTGGATATTCTAAGATTAGACCATGGAAATGAGGAAGAGTAGAGGGGCTTATGTTTTTCATCTTGGTATCCCCATTAGTTTCTCTAATGGGAAAATCACCCCCAATATATCTCCTCTGTCATTTCTATTTTTAGCCATTAGGTCAGTTGGAATGGGTTCTCCTTCTTTTTCTTCGCTTGTAGGCTCTTCAAATATCTTTGGTTGTTTGCATAAGGGCAATTCACAGCCACCAAAGAAGAGGGAAGGTTGGTTGTTTGAAGTGGGGGGGTATTTGTAGAAATTTTCCTAAGTTATCCCTATTCCTATGAGGCATGAAAGAAGCAATTTTGTTTTGATTTTAGGTTTTTTTCAAGCTTTGAGACTAATTGTAGAATTGAAATAACAAACTGAATGGAAACTAACTGTTGAATGAAATATCACTTGCAAAATGGAAAAAAAGTAAACCAATTTACAATTACTTTTGCAGAAATGAAGCTAATAGCAGAATGCCAAAAATAAGAAATGGAAGAAAGAAAGAAGAAATCACATCTTACTCAGACACCTCCCCAACAATGGCGCCAAAAAGTGATGAGCACCAATATTGCAACAAGAATGTTGCAACTCCTAGGGCTATCAACTTTACTTTATCAACATGAGATTCATACAAACTTGGAGGTGACATTGATGTATACACAAGAAAATGTGATGGGTCCACTCTTTGTCATTTATGAGCTAGCAATATACCACTATGGTTTCTCAAACCATCCTTCTATTGATTCAAAAGAAGCTTGATTACCAATGAGGAAAGGGGAAATCTGCACTAACTGAAATCTAGTCTACTGTTACAGTAAGGAAAAACTGAAATCAAATGCTTAAATACACCACTCATCTAGCTAGTTTCTAAGAGGCTTTTCTTCAAAATAATGCTAAGTTAATATGTGTGTAATCCTACTGTCCTATGCATGCAATCTGAAATAACCAAAAATTCTACTGTTGTGCATGTAAATGAACACAATAACTCTTTTTTCCCTTTTTGTCCTCTTTGTGTGAAAAATATGAATTCTAAATCCTCTTGGTGATGTGGAAGGTAGGTTAGAGATGGTGGTGGAAGGTCAGATGGATTGAGAGGCAAATAGGGGTCTTCTCGTGTATTTGTGGATATTTTTTCCACAATTCAACCTCAAAATAGGCCACTACAGGTCGTCCTGCAGGATGTTCTAATGCTTCCTACATGATGTCCTAATTCTCCTACAAGATCCCCTGTATTCCTACAGGATCTGGCCGAGAGAAATAGGATTGATTTCGAAGGTGGTGTAGGGCTTAGGGAAGGTGAATGGTGGGAGAAATAAGGCAAGGGAGTGACCAATACTTCTTCAGAGCTCAAAATAGAGTTTGTAAGATGGTTTGATTTGCTCAACAAATATTGAAAGTTGTTCTTATGGAAGGATGAATTGTTTGAGGGACTTAGTGGGAAAAATGATGATCATGGATGGATGAGGTTAGGATGAGGTTTCATGTCATGAGATCTCCTTGCACTGTTGGAACTCCTGCACTGCATCAATCACTGGTATTTATCCATGAATCATGTCAAATAAGAAAGATTTTCAATCAACTAGAGAAAATAGAATTTAATTATCTAGTTGCCTAATTTATGCATGGAAATACTTGTAGAATTATGTGAAACACTAGGAGATCTAATACAATGCTAAAGATATCAGAAACAACAATTCAATCCTATTCTTGAAACTGAAAAGTTGCTGGCCTAAGTAGCAGAAAACCCTAAATTCCATGAGAAATCAGAATTCTATCTTTTTGGGGCTGCATAGGAGTTCTTTCCTCAAACATGGTACCTGAAGGGAGGAGTGAGGCCAAATCCACTTGCTAATATATTTTTGGTATTCACTTATCTTTCTAAGCTAGTGCTAAAGTAAGGCACAAATGGAAGCAAACTAATCCAAATTCAAAACTACTTCCAATGAAATAATGCTAAAACCAATTTAACCATTAATCTATGAAATTAACTAAGAAAACAAAGACAAGAAGAGGAGCCTTTGCTTCTAGGGTTGGGCCCTAAACCAAGAGCTTCAACCCTCTGAGTCAACTTAATTCTGGATCAAGGAAATGCTCATTCTCATTATCATATTAGAAAAGTTACATAACACTGTCTTCCACAAGTTTTGAATTCGAAAATGCTTAGTGCTCTTACATAAAAAATCTAAATCCTAATGAGGCCCTAGGCCTCCTTATTTATACATTTTAAGTCTCTAATGACTTCCTTAAATCTAGGGAGGCTCGGCTCCCAAACTCAAGATGAATTGGCTCTTAACTGTCACTAGCTCCGCTGCCTTTTGATCTTCATGACTCTGCTGCTTGCAACTCCAAGCTAGTGTGATTTGATGGAGGAATATTCGAATGAGTGAGGATTAAATGAGGAGGATATATCTCCTAAAATCTCTCCTCCTTTTCTCATTTGATTTTATACCCTTAATTAGCCAAAATTTCCATGATTTGATCTCAAAACATGGAATCAATGCACGTTAGTCCACTAGACACACTAGTACAAAATGACTAATTAGTTACTAAAAAAACAACTAAAATTTGCATATAAAGGACCATTTTTCAATCGGTAACCAATAGTAGCTAATTTATAGTATCTTATGATGCGACCAACTTTTAGTCATTTTTAGCTTAGTCATTAATTGGTTTCCTCAATTTTACCATCTAGTAGTATATTTAGTCATAAATTTTTCATTGGTTTAGTCATTAATTGTCGCAATTAATGACCAAATATATAACAAAATATATTACTATATGAATCCTCGAGAAAACCAATTAATGACCAAAGAAATATGACCAAAACATTGGTCGTGTTATAAGACACTGTAAATTAGCTACTAATAGTCATATATATGCAAATTTTAGTCATGATTTAAATCCAATTAATGACCAAAGAAATATGACTAACTTTTAGTCGTGTTATAGGATGTTGTAAATTAGCTACTAATAGTGATATATATGCAAAATTAGTCATCATTTAATAATAAAAAATGTATCATTTGCAGTAGTCATTTATCTTTTTTTGGTATTTTCATATTCATTATATAAACGACTGATTTAGTAGTTTCTATTCATCTCATTTATTCAAGTTCATCATTAATTAATATAAACTACTAATTTAGTAGTTTTATATTGATTTTATGTGTTTATTTTTAATCACCATAAATTAATTAGTATGATTTTGTGACTAAATTTTAAGAAAATGTCATACAATGTGTAGGTTTATCTAATATGATAATGCAAAGTTACATATGTTAATTACAAGACTAAATAATATAAGTTCAAATAAAAATAATTTCAACCATATAAATTGTATTATATAAAATATCAAGTATTACAATATGAGTTTCCAACTTAATATGGGTTGGACTACAATTTACACATGAAACATTGTTCATCATTTCAAAACATTATCACTATGTTGACAAAGCATTGCAAGTGAATTCACCAACTCTGAAGGCTTGACCATCAGTCTCTATGAGTGTGTCTTATGCAAGATATTGGATCTAAGGGTATTAGTAGACATATTCTCTTCTCTCTCTCATTTTTCATTTGATGCTTGAGTGTTATTGCTCTCCTCTTTCTTCAATTGCTGCTTCTTACCATCAATATTAAGTTCCTCTCATGAAAATGAAAGAAGATACAATGCAGAGTATAAGACATGAAAGACGATGAATACTTGAATATAAAATAAAGTAGACTATAAAATATTTATATGACATATACCTCAACATTCGATAGTAGCTACTATGTGGCTATATGACCTGTTGTTAAAATTGGCAACCAGGGAAAAACTTCATGTGGGTCATCTTATTCATGGCTAATAATATTTTTATTAGATTCCTCTCGTCGAGAGGTGTAGGATTGATATAAATATCATCCAATTCCGATAAGTATTCATGGAGATATGAATTTATTTTGATTATGGAATTATTATCAAGCCGACCTACAACTCATGTAGGCTCAGAAGCCCAACAATCGCATCTATTCACCCACCAACGTTGTGTATAAATATAAGAGGACTTTTCCTCATTTGGACTCACTCATCTCATCACATCTCTCTCTCTCTACTGCGCAGATATGAGTCTCTTCCCTACTGCGCTGAAATGGGTCTCTCTCTCTCACACATGTGAAGCCGAAAGCTGTTGAATTTGAAGCTGCAACTGCAGAAGTAAAGATTTACTTGCGTGGCCTATAAGATCTCCTCTTTGGAACTGCGTTGTAGGTTCATCTTAACCTCCTTTGAAAGCCACAACTTTTGGTGGTGGAATGAAGTCAATCCGACGAACGGTTTGCAAGATATCGACTGCCCTAGTTTGAAGCCGGAAACTGCTGAAACTGAAGCTGCAACTGCAGAAGTAAAGATTGACTTGCGTGGCCTAGAATATCTCCTCTTTGGAACTGTGCTGTAGGTTCATCTGAACCTCCTTTGAGAGCCGCAACTTTTGGTGGTGGAATGAAGTCAATCCGATGAACGGTTTGCAAGATATCGACTGCCCTAGTTTGAAGCCGGAAACTGCTGAAACTGAAGCTGCAACTGCAGAAGTAAAGATTGACTTGCGTGGCCTAGAAGATCTCCTCTTTGGAACTGTGCTGTAGGTTCATCTGAACCTCCTTTGAAATCCGAAACTTTTGGTGGTGGAATGAAGTCAATCCGACTGTCGGTTTGTGAGATATGGTCTGCCCTAGTTTGATAATGAAGCCGCTAATGCTGATGCTACTGCTGATATGAATCAGATTTATGGTACTATTTCTCTCTGCTGAATTATTGAAGATAAAAGAAGATTTGATCAAAGGGTTTCCCCACACATTGTGGGGTTTGTCCCTGGCTAGCCGCCACATCTTGTGTCTCTTGTCTTGGCTTGTTTTCTGTCGATCGTTTAATGTTCTATCTGCACTTTACTTTATGTACATGTGATTGCTAATCAGTGGAATATAATAAGAAAAAGAAGTAAACTGTTATAAACATAGAACATACCATAACTTAACATGGTATCAGAGCTGAGGTGAAGACACAGCCCGAACAAGAGCAAGAGTAATCATTGAAGAGAAGATTGGCAAGGCTATCCTAAAAGGACTATGGGGTCCTCAACACTCTTTCCTGTCGAAGACAAGCTCCGTGAGAAAGCTGACTATCACAGATGGAAGATTTCTATCGATCTAACCCTTGAAGATCAAGGAGTGCTGGACCATGTAAGAGGCAATATTGTTGAGCCTTCATCAAATGCATCTGCTGCTGCCTGGAACAAATGGAAAAATGGAGAAGTCAAAACAAAGAAGATCATCCGGGACTCTATCGACAAGTGCTTGGTGGCCTACATCTCTGATCTAGACACCTCCAAGGAAATCTACGACAGACTGGTGAGTTTATTTAAAGTTAATGATGCAAATCAAGTTTTGTTTCTTAGAAATAAGTTGAGGGAAATCAAGAAGGGTAAAGGTGAAAGTATGCAAGCATACTTCTTAAGAATCACCGAGATCAAGAACGATCTCCTATCTATTGGGGAAACCATTACTGACAGAGAAATGGCACTCACAACTCTTAGAGGATTACCATATGAATGGTATGTGTTCAGGACTACTCTTCTGAACAATAATGTAATTCCTAGTTTCGAGGAATTAATGGCTAGATGCATTCAAGAAGAAACAAGGGAAGAAGTGCAAGAAATACCCATGCCTAAAGGTCCTCCTGCTGCCTTTTCTTCTCATGCAAAGAAAAGAAACAATTCCGGGACTAAATCAAAAGGAAAGGCTGGACCTAAGGCTAGAAGAAAATGACGATGTTACATTTGCGATAAAGCAAGTCACTATGTATGAGATCATGAGCATCATGATGAATGAGATCATGGACATAAAGGGCAACATGAGATCATGGACATATAGGATAGCATGATGATGATGCACACTAGTTTGAGCAGCATTATGATGGATAAAATCATGGACATGGGCAGCATGATGATAATCATGATTAGAGAAGCATGGTACAGTATGCAGTGGTACAACTCGAAATCCCTCTGATGGCAATCAAAGGAATGACAAATTCAACAGCAAAGGTAAGAGGAGAGCTGGGAATCAAGGAAGAGGACAAGCATTCAAGAAGGCTAGAAATTCTAGGATGTATTAAATGCACCTGACCTCAAAAGGAACCTAGTGTCCATCTTGGCAATGGAAGGCAGAGGCTACAAGGTAACCTTCAGCAATGGCAAGGTATGTATATGGAAAAATAATGTTAAATATGCACTTACTCTTGGGTTTAGTGTTGATTCATTATATCATGTCGATGGAAGTCCGCTAGGTGTCATGTCTTGTGACACAACTCTTTAGTCCGAACTTTGGCATCGGAGGTTTGCCCACCTTCATTACAAATCTCTACCCGATGTAAGACAGATGGTAACAGGGATGCCCGAATTCCAAGTAGAGAAAGAAGGTGTATGTCCGGGATGTGCCAAAGGAAAGCTCAAAAGGGGACCATTCCCCTCAAGCCAAAGCAAGACCTCTGATATATTACAATTGGTTTACTCAGGCATACCTGAGATTGGCATTAAGAGGGAGACTACTACACCACATACTCCTGAACAGAATGATGTGGTGGGAAGGAAGAACCACACGATGATGGAAGCTCTCCGGGCCATGCTACATGATCAAAGACTTCCAAAGTTTCTATGGGCTGAAACTACAATCACCGCCGTATATGTACAAAATCGATGCCCTCATCAAGTATTGGGTTCCAAGAATCCTGAAGAAAAATTCACCGGTAAGAAACCTGATGTTTCTCATTTTAAAATTTTTGGAAGCCCTGTATACTTTCATGTGCCAAAAGAGAAAAGAAATAAATTGGGAGCATCTGGAAAGAAGGGAATTTTCGTGGGCTATGGTGAAAATACTAAAGGCTATAGAATCTATGTAGCCGGTCAAAGGGAAGTCATAATTAGTCATGATGTCACCTTTGACGAAGATATGGCTCTCAGCAAGGTGATCAATCTTCTGACTTTGAGGAGCTCTCAAGAAGCCGACACCAGGGAACCGAAAAAAAAAAAAAAAAAAGGATGATGAATCAATGCCTGATGTAGAAGAACCCATGGATCCGATTGATCCTCCTCCATATGAGCCTTCCTCTTCTAGGAAGAGGCCTTCATGGATTAAGGGGTTACTTGATGATGTTGAAGGACATGCTGCACCCTGAGGAACCTTCCATCAAAGTAAGAAACTTAACAGGTATCAGGGATACCTGACCATCATGAGCACGATCATACAAAATGAACCTTCATCATTCTCAGATGTCATCAAGCATTAACTATGGAAGGATGCTATGACCATAGAATATGAGTCTATTATGGAGAATGATGTCTGGGAAGTAGTTCCCAGACCCTAGACAAGACAATTGTTACTTCCAAATGGCTTTACAAGATAAAGCATGCAGCAGATGGAAGCACGGAAAAGTATAAGGCTTGTTTTGTTGCTCGAGGTTTCTCCCAAAAGGAAGGTATAGACTATGATGAGATATTTGCACCTGTTGCTAGATATACGACCATCCGCTCGATCATAGCCCTTGCCGCTTCACAAGGATGGAACCTACATCAGATGGATGTCAAGACTGCGTTCTTGCACAGTTTGATCAAAGAAGAGGTCTACGTGGAGCAACCCGAAGGATTTGAGATTTATGATTGAAAATCTCATGTATGCAGGTTGAAGAAGGCTCTCTACGGGCTGAAGCAAGCACCCCGAGCATGGTATGAGAGGATCGATAGCTACTTGATGAAGTTGGGATTCACTAGGAGTGAAGCCGATCCTAACCTTTACTTTAAGGTTGAAGATGAAAAGCCTATCATACTGGTGTTGCATGTGGATGACCTCTTTCTACAGGTGCAAACCCTCTCATTCACAAATGTAAGAGGGAGATGGCTTCTGAATTTGAAATGAAGGACCAAGGACTTGAAGTGTGGCAAAAGCCAGGAGAAATTTTCCTATCTCATGAAAAATATGTGGTGAAGATATTGGAAAGATTCGGAATGGTGGACTACAAGTCTGTAACTACTCCGATGGAGCTTGACTTCAAGAAGTTAAGCGGTAGTGCTGCTGGACCTGTTTTACGAAATGCTACCGAGTATCGGCAACTCGTCGGAGCATTAATGTTCTTAGTGAACTCCCGTCTAGATATATGCTTTGCAGTCAACACGTTGAGCCAGCATATGGTTGAACCCCACCACATACACTGGATTGGTGCCAAGAATCTTCTGAGATATCTTCGTGGCACAATGGGTTTAGATACTCTGCCAGAGATGTGAGACTACTTGGATATACTGATGTTGATTGGGCAGGCAGTGTGGTGGACCGTAAGAGCACTTCTGGGTACTGTTTCACCTTGGGATCTTCTTCAATGAGCAGGAAGCAGAAGTCGGTAGCTTTGAGCACCGCCGAAGTAGGATATATTGTTGCTAGCATAACCTCGTGTGAGGCAGTCTGGTTGTGAAAGCTCTTCAGTGAGCTGTTTGGATTTACATTGGATACCACTGTGATTCTCTGTAACAACCAGAGGTGGGATTCGATTATTGAGGAATCCCGTATTCGTCAATTGCTCTAGCAGATAGACATCATCTGGGATATGGTAAGTTGATGAGCAAGAAAGCTCCATCACATTAAGATGATGTACAGGTTGATACACCTTGTCAAAGCCCTGAGGAAAGATCTAATTTGTGATTTTCCCAAACGACTTGGATTCATCAAGAAACCCTTGTAAAAGGGTCCTGCATGTTGCATACATTGAGCTCTGGGAGCTCTGAGGGCTTGTGGTTCTTACTGAAGCAACATATGACCACAAGGTGACTCACCCTCCCCTGGTGGTGCACACTGGAACAAGATGATTCGCTCTCTTGTAGAACAAGATGATTCGCTCTCTTGTGGAACAAGATGATTCACTCTCTTGTGGGACAAGATGATTCGCTCTCTTGTGGAACAGGATGATTCGCTCTCCTGTGTAGCAGGATGATTAGTTCTCCTGTGAGGCCTGGATTGATGTGTTCTCCATGGCGATTGTAGCAGGATTGATGTGTTCTCCTGTGAGGCCTAGATTGATGTGTTCTCCATGGCGGCCTGGATTGATGTGTTCTCCATGGCAATTGTAGCAGGATTGATGTGTTCTCTTGTGAGGACAGGATTGATTAGTTCTCTTGTCGAGGCATCCTACCCATGCAGTCTGGGACTCATGGGAAGTACCTCTCATCTGATCAATGAGCAGGGAAATGAAGTTAGGGACCATATTAGTACCGATGGACGCATCATTGTAACTACCGTACTCCCTACGCTAGGATGACCTCCATTGATCTGGGATCAATGCTACTGGTCTGGGACCAGTGGTAGGAGTTGTACCATACTATGACGGTGACTTCGGGTCGGTTGAGACTGGTCTGGGATCAGTAGTAAATACTCTGAGACTGACTTTGAGTCAGTGGAGGATGATATTGGTCTGGGACCATTGGAGTTGTACTCACTATGACGCTGACTTTGGGTTGGTTGAGACTGGTTTGGGACCAGTAGTACATACTCTGAGACTGACTTTGAGTCAGTATGATACATCCTCGATCATTTCTTCTTCTTCATAATTCGGACAAAAGCAGAGTAGAACAGAACAATGCAAGAGCAGAGCAGAACAGAACAAAACAGTACAGATCAGTGCAGGGCAGAACAAGACAAAGTAGAACAGGAAAAATAGAGCAGAGCAGGGCAAGGGTCAGGCTGTACAAGGTAGTGCATTTGATGGATGAATAGTAACGACCGATAGACAGATTGCAGATGAAGTTCTCCATGGTTGAGAGGGAGTGTTAAAATTGGAAACCAGGGCAAAACTTCATGAGGGTCATCTTATTCATGGCTAATAATATTTTTATTAGATTCCTCTCATCGAGAGGTGTAGGATTGATATAAAGATCATCCAATTCCGATAATTAGTCATGGAGATATGAATTTATTTTGATTATGGAATTATTATCAAGCCGACCTACAACTCATGTAGGCTCAGAAGCCCAACAGTCGCATCTATTCACCCACCAACGTTTTGTATAAATATAAGAGGACTTTTCCTCATTTGGACTCACTCATCTCATCACATCTCTCTCTCTCTACTGCGCAGATATGAGTCTCTTCCCTACTGCGCTGAAATGGGTCTCTCTCTCTCACATGTGAAGCCAAAAGCTGTTGAATTTGAAGCTGCAACTGCAGAAGTAAAGATTGACTTGCATGGCCTAGAAGATCTCCTCTTTGGAACTGCGCTGTAGGTTCATCTGAACCAACTTTGAAAGCCGAAACGTTTGGTGGTGGAATGAAGTCAATCCGACGAACAGTTTGCAAGATATCGACTGCCCTAGTTTGAAGCCAGAAACTGCTGAAACTGAAGTTGCAACTGCAGAAGTAAAGATTGACTTGCGTGGACTAGAAGATATCCTCTTTGGAACTGGGCTGTAGGTTCATCTGAACCTCCTTTGAAAGCCACAACTTTTGGTGGTGGAATGAAGTCAATCCGACGAACGGTTTGCAAGATATCGACTGCCCTAGTTTGAAGCCGGAAACTGCTGAAACTGAAGCTGCAACTGCAGAAGTAAAGATTGACTTGCGTGGCCTAGAAGATCTCCTCTTTGGAACTGCTCTGTAGGTTCATCTGAACCTCCTTTGAAATCCGAAAATTTTGGTGGTGGAATGAAGTCAATCCGACTGTCGGTTTGTGAGATATGGTCTGCCCTAGTTTGATAATGAAGCCGCTAATGTTGATGCTACTGATCTAGGGTTTGCTACTGCTGATATGAATCAGATTTATTGTACTATTTCTCTCTGTTGAATTATTGAAGATAAAAGAAGATTTGATCAAAGGGTTTCCCCACACATTGTGGGGTTTGTCCCTGGCTAGCCGCCACATCTTGTGTCTCTTGTCTTGGCTTGTTTTTTGTCGATCGTTTAATGTTCTATCTGCACTTTACTTTATGTACATGTGATTGCTAATCGAAGGAATATAATAAGAAAAAGAAGTAAACTGTTATAAGCATAGAACATACCATAACTTAACACCTGTATAAACAAAGCAAATAAAATGTCACCATAGAAAATGGAATTGGAGGGGATTCATCATGCATGCTAGGATTTTTTGTGTGTGTACACATCATATTGCTCACTTATAATTGTATCAAAAACAAAGAGTATGCACAATGACATGTAGTGACATGTGGGTGTCTATTTGACTCAATGATATGCTTGATTTTTAACCCATTCCAATCCTACTGCAATGAAATTAAGAGAGACAAGGACACAAGAAGGACTATTAATAAATGAAATTAGAGACTTTAGAATGCAACTCAATTGTACCTAAATGTAACGATAAATATTTGCATCTCTCTGGTCACCAATGAGCATCAAATCACACTGTGAAAAATTCCTTGCATTATGATAATTTGGTTGCCCCTGCACTAATTCTCTGTAGTAGTCCCTTGACTTTCCTATAGATATAATTTTAGAAACAATCCTACTCCTGCAATTCTTCCATATATGGATCATCTTTGTCCCCCCTATTGATAGTTATTTTTCAAGGCAACATAATAGAACTCTCCAATTGCATCATTGCCTTTCAAAATAATGCTTGAGTATTTCTAGGTGATTGTTGAACCAATCTCTACTCAGGTCCATGAAATCCTTGATTTGTCTCCATCACAAAAACCTCTTTTCGTAATAAAATTATAAATCCCACATATGCATTCCTCATCCCCGACATACCAATTCTTTAAAGTGGAATACTTTATCATTGCTCCCTTGGTGCAATAGAGATCCACTACTGTGGAATGGAGATGATTGGTGTCATAAAATGGTATAGTTCATCCTTCAATATATGTCACAAAACTCCTCTCATCTACAAAAATAAGAGTCCTCTCAAAATGGCTGGTCTCCATCCCATTCATCTTGAAATAAGTGGATATTTCCATGGGTGTCAAAGTGTGCTTGGAGATTTAATAGAAGGAACTATCAATAAAAAAATAAAAATGCAATGCAGCATAATAGTTATTAGTAGGAGAAACAATCCTGCCAAGCTACTTCCTAACTAGATAAATATACTCCCGAATTACCTCTTATAACGAACAAAAGATAACCTCAACTACCTATAGAGTCTACCTATGCATGGTAGCAATGAAAACACCATTCAAAACAACATCTACAACAAAGTTGGTCAATCTCTTCTTCTAGTCAATGGCATGCCCAACTTTTGAAAAGTATCAAGCAGGTCAGGGTCCACCTCATCCAGGATCCTCTTCTTCTTCTACTCTCTTTGTTTAGGTTCAGAATAATACCAAAGGCCTTCGAAATTGATGGGTGGGTAAAAGTTATCACACCATTGAGTTCTTCCATTTTTAATCATTGTATGTAAGAATTGAATCTAAATTGCAAAAGTCGTTCAGGTTCCTTCTTTTAAGCTGAAATTAACCTAATCTTTGGAGAGTTGTAAGGTTTAATAGATCTAAGTATATTCTACTTAAACTATAGTAACATGGTTTAAAACTGTAGGCATTGAGATCATAATCTAAGGATGAAACAGAAAATATTTTATGTTCATGATTACAAGAAATTTTAATTTCATGTAACAAAGTTTAAGAAAGGTCTAGCATTTGCATCCTACCAGAAAATTTTCTTGCATCACTTGAGCCCTTTTAATTTGGGCATGGTAGAGTCTATTACACAAACAATCAACCACTAAAAAAAGGTGAAAAGAACAAATAAAATTTCATGTATTCTACCCTAGAAAATTTAGGGAGGAGCGAACTGATCTATATAATAAGGACATGCAAAATGATTACTTGTCCATTGTCTTTTGATGAATTGTTGGCGGCAATCAAGATCTGCATCATCATAATCATTAAACCCTTTGTACAATAAGGACATGCAAAATTCTTACTTGTGCATTGTCTTTTGATGAATTGTTAGCCTCAATCAAGATCTACATTATCATAATCATTAAACTCTCAACTCTACATTATGATAATCATTAAACTCTCAACTCTAGATAAAATTTATGATTTGATCATATAAACCCTCAAAATTATTTACCCATAAGAACAAAAATTCTCTTTAGTAAAAAGGAAGAACAGAGTCCAAATTCATACCCATGTACAAACTACCAAAATATCATAATCATTAAACCCTCAACTCTAAATAAAATTTATGCTTTGATCATATAAACCCTCGAAATTATTTACCCATAAGAACAAAAATCCTCTTTAGTAAAAAGGAAGAACAGAGTCCAAATTCCTACCCATGTACAAATTACCAAAATATCCACACGCAATAAACTTGCCCTTATCATAATCATTAAACCCTCAACTCTAGATAAAAATAAAATTTACTCTAAAATTTACGCTTTGATGATATAATAAACCTGCCCTTATCATAATCATTAAACCCTCAACTCTAGATAGAAATAAAATTTACGCTTTGATGATATAAACGCTTGAAATTATTTACCCATACAGACAAAGCAAAGAAAAATACAGTGCTACAATGTGATATTGTAATCTGTGAATATTTTATTTGAACCCGGCACTAAACCGGAAATGAAAAAGAAAAGAAATATTTATAATAGAAAAAATAAAAGAAGTATTTATAATATAAAATAAAATATATAAATTGCAATTGGGTTAAATGATTTATTTTTAATAAGAATTTGTTATTTTTCATAAGACGCTAAATTAAAAAGAAAAGGAGAAGTTAAAAATGATATTGGGATGACTGTAAACATTTAAATATGACTTCAATTAATAATAAGAAGTTAGATTAATAAAATAATAGAATTTAATTTGTTATATTTTGATTTTGTTATTAACTTGTGAATAGGCTTTGTTACAATACCATGGCTTATCAATACTACAAATCCAAAAGCATAACTTATTTCACAAACAAAATATTTTACAACAATATGACAAGATTCTTAACCATGGATATTCACCCCACATTACGTTAGATATTATTAACATTAAAAAATTAGTTTTTGTTACAATACCAAGGGTCAATACCATGGATTATCAATACCAAATGCTCAAAAAAAGATAAATTATTTCATAATCAAATATTTTATAACAATATGACAAGATTGTTAACAATGGATATTCACCCTCACTTTACCATGGATATTAACTTGTAAATCCTCTTTGTTACAATACCATGGGCCAATACCATGGCTTATCCATGCCACATGTTAAAAAACCATAACTTATTTCATAGTAAAAATATTTTATTTTAATTTAATTTTACAACATTTTTTTAATTGAATCTAAAAGGTTTTAATAAAATTAACCTAAAATGGATCTATGGTGGTTATATATATATATATATATATATATAAAGAATTGACATAGATCCATCTTAGCTAAGGATCCAAGGGATGAGAGCAAGCAAATTGACTAATTATAATAGATTAAATATAATGCATGATTTTTTTTAAAAAATCATTATTTTATTTTCTCTGACATGATTATCCAAAATATAGGTTTAATATTTTACAACCAATACCATGGCTTATCAATACTACAAGTCCAAAAACCATAACTTATTTCATAAATAAAATATTTTACAACAATATGACAGGATTCTTAACCGTGGATATTCACCCCCACATTACGGTAGATATATTAACTTGTAAAAAATAGCTTTTGTTACAATACCATGGGTCTAATACCATGGATTATCAATACAATTATTTCACAATCAAAATATTTTATAACAATACCGCATGCCCAAAAAACATAAATTATTTCACAATCAAATATTTTATAACAATATGACAAGATATTTAACCATGGATATTCACCCTCACTTTACCATGGATATTAACTTGTAAATCCGCTTTGCTACAATACCATGGGCCAATATCATGTCTTATCAATATGACATGCCAAAAAACCATAACGTACTTTAAAGTAAAAATATTTTATTTTAATTTAATTTTACAACATTTTTTAAATTGAATCTAAAATAGAAAATGTTACAATTTGAGATAAACCCTCTATCCTCACGACTATTAAAAATATTCCCATAGAAATTAAAATAAGGTTTTAATAAAATTAAGCTAAGATGGATCTATGCCGATTCTTTATATATATATAAAGAACCACGACGATCCATCATAGCTAAGGATCCAAGGGATGAGAGCAAGCAAATTGACTAATTATAATAGATTAAATATAGTGCATGATTTTTTAAAGTTTTTCATTATTTTATTTTCTTTGACATGATTGATCCAAAATATAGGTTTAATATTTTACAACCAATTAAGTTTTTCTAATTTACATAATTTCTTAAACACAATACATTGTGATCAATTTAAGAGAGATTTGGGGAGGGGCTCGAGACAGGGAGTGAGACGGTGAAAAAGTTGGAGGATAGAGAGAGAGAAAGAGAGAGTGATGGGGGGAGAGAGAGTGAGGTGGGAGAGAGGGAGCGAGAGGAAGGAAGAGAGAGGAGAGAGAGAGAGAGATGGAGTTGGAGTGGGAGAGAGAGGGAGGAAATAACAAAGACATAGAGAGATAGAGGTGGAGAGAGAGAGGAGTGAGAAGGGAGAGATGGAGAGAGAGTGAGGGAGAGAGGAGAGGAGGGAAGAGAAATAAGAGGAGAGGATAGAGATAGGGAGAGAAGGGAAAGGGAGAGAGATGGAGAAGGACAGGGAGTGGGGGAGATAGTGATAGAGTTCGACGAGAGAGAGAGAGAGAGAGAGAGAGAGTGAGTGATTTGGGGGGGAGAGATAGAGGGAGGTGGGAGATAAGGGATAGAGAGGAAGGAAGATAGAGATGAGGAGAGAGAGATGGAATTGGAGGGGGTAGGAGAGGGAGGGAACAAGAAAAACATAGAGGGAGAAAGGTGGAGAGAGAGAGTGGGTGACAAGGGAGTCATGGAGAGAGAGTGAGGGAGAGAAGAGAGCGGGAGGGAGTAGAGGGAAGGATATAGATAGAGAGGGAGCGAAGGGGAAGAGAGAGATAGACAGAGAAGGGGAAGAGAGGGAGAGAGTGTGTGTATGTTTGGGGGGTGAGATAGAGAGATGGAATAACAAAGAGACACAAATATAGATATTATATAGTATTATATGACCAACCTAGATCCATATTAACCCTATAACTATCAAGTGCCGAGAGGGATCCAATCTCTTGAGGTGAAAACATTTCCTCAAGTT
Source organism: Pinus tabuliformis (assembly GCA_031772625.1). Taxonomy (NCBI): domain Eukaryota; kingdom Viridiplantae; phylum Streptophyta; class Pinopsida; order Pinales; family Pinaceae; genus Pinus; species Pinus tabuliformis. The sequence goes on from CM062816.1 coordinate 834,711,218, forward strand.
TTTCACTAGAAAAAAATGGTTTTCACCTCTAGAGATTGGACCCCTCTCAATGCTTGATAGATCTGCGGTTAAAATGGATGTAGGTCAGTTAATATGAAATTAAAGTAGTTTTTATTTGATATTATAGTCTTAAAAATTAAAATTTTCCTTTAAATTAATTTCAAATTAGAACTAGATCCAATTAGATTCAATGAATAGATTTTTAAAAAATATATAAATTAATTTTTTTATTAAAAATATATATTTTTAAAATTACAAATTATTAGAGATACATAGTGCAAAGTTTGCTCACCTATACACCATGTGAGGATGAAGGAGTGTTTAAGGAAGGATAACCTTTCAACCAATCTTTAACATAAAAAACTGATTCATATTATTGTAGTACTTGTTGGGTAGTTGTATTTTTGTTCTTAGACTAAATTAGTCATTTTTAGTTGTATTACTTATTATCTAGTTACATATTTTAACCCGTGACTAAATTAGTGATTTATGTTAGTCGTTTTTAGTTAGGTCACTTAATATTGATCATTTTTTGTAGTATTTCACTTGGAAAAGCTGTGGTGACTAACTTTTTAGTCACCTTGTCACTAATTGCTCATTTTCTACTAGTGACATAACATCTTACTTTTACTCATCTCATTAAAAAAAATATAATCAAAATATGTAAGGAATTATGAGAAGAGTTGATTTAAATAAGCTTGGAGGTGTATTAATGTCCATATAGTTACCCAATGATGAGGCTCATCGGCACCCCCCTACTGAAAGTGTTTCTCATCCTCTAAGAAACTCAATCTATATCCATGTCCTTCATTGCTCTAGTGGCTTCCCTAACATCCCATGCTTCTGTTGTAGTTTCCTCTTCCTGTGAATATAATCTTGCCTTCCTCTCTATCTCTTCCCACTGCTTTCTTTCTTCCTCTTCCTTCCTTCCTTCCAACATTCCTAAGAGCAGTGGTGGACTGAGTCTCAAGCCAATCCAATTGACTTTGTCTTTGTAGAGATTACTTATACATGGGTGTTCTGTTTAGTGCCTCTCTCATTCTCTGAGGACAATGGTATTCTTTGACTTCCAGGCTATAGGGAAAGGTGTTATATCTCCTTTGGCAAGCTTGCATGTTGTCATCTCCTAACAACCTGAACATGTCTTCAAAGTGTGTTTCTGCTTGCTTTTGGGCAGCAAGGTACCTAGGTGCAAGCTTAGGATCATTTGCAATTGGGTTGTGGGTGGTGATGGTAACTATTGGGTTAGATTTCTCAGCTCTTATCATGAGTGGTTTTGTATCTTCTCTTGCCATTACCTTCTTCATCTCTACAGCTCTTGCCTCCTCATGTTTCATCCATGATGCCAAGGCCATCAATTGCAAGTCCCCTAGTTTTGAATTTGGGTCCCACAGATTCAAATCTGTCAACGCCAAGTTATGTAGGTAAAACTCAGATATTTTTTCTCTATCTTCCAGGTTGCTTTGATCACAGAGATCAATGAATTTTCTGTAGTCTTGGAAAGGCATAGTGCCTCAATATTCTAAAGTCTTAATTTGGAACTATATCCACAGTTCCTTAAGATACAAGGCATAATACCTTGTTGACATCCTGCACTAGATTGCCTCTAAGGATAAACTGGCCATAGCTGCCAACTGGCTTTCCCTTTCTTGTAACTATCCCCTTAGCCATGCATTCTTTGCTTCCAACTGAGCTTTCATCATTGCCTCTCTGTCCCTTATGTTGCTCAGTTCTCTGCCCATCTCCTTTACCTTCTCCTCCATGTGTCCCACATCCTCCACTCCTTTGGATTTGGCAATTTGCATCCACCTATGGGTGCTTGCCCTTTATTTTTCAAGCTCAAAGAATAAAGGGATGGAAAATTTCTGTGGGATGACCCTACCCCCTTCAATGAACCTGTAGTAAGAGTTGAGGTTGGGTTGAGGGCTAGGTTCTCTCAGTTCTGGGTCTTCCTTCTTTGTTTCTTACTGAGTGATACCTTCTTGGTCCATTTTCTGAGTTTCCTGTAGGTTTAGCAGAGTTTCCTATAGGATGTCCTCTACTTCCTATAGGTCCTTTGTGTCTCCTGTAGGAGACCTTTTCCCTTGGATGAGGCAGACCTTGTGACAGGCCTCCTAACATAGGTGATGGGAGATTTTGGAGAGGCTTGTCTTGATGATCCTTCTGCTTGATTTTTCTCAAGGGGACCTATCTTTTCTTGCTGCTTTGGTGAGTCTTCAATGGCAATAGGAATTTTGGTGGGGCTTTGAGGTCTTCCTTGCCTGATTCTTGTGCTTTTTCTTGTCCTAAAGTACAATGGGGTTTGTCTCTGTCTCTTCCCATTTTGCTTGATAGGTGTAATTAGGGCAGTAAGAGCAGTTGTTGCCTCTTTCTTAGTGGGTTCTGGAGATACCCTTGGTGATTCTTCCCATTCTTTGCCTTGAACTATAGACCTTTTTTCTTCATTTCCTTTTGTTTCCTCTTTTCCATTCTCCTTCTCATCCTTGCCTTTCTCAACCTCTTCTTCCTCTAGTTCCTCACTGTGTTCATATGTTTCTTCTTTTGCTTCTTCTTCTGTCTCTTCCTCATTTTCCTCCTCCTTTTCCTCCTCTTTTTCCTCTTCATCCCTTTCACTAGCAGTGGGGATTTTTTCATATTCAAGAGCTTTTATTTCTCCCTCTTCCTGTAGGTTTTAACCCCATACAAAAATTACCTGCATACGAATTCTAAGAACAGAAAATAAACAATGTGAAAGCATAACACATAAAACACATATACACAGAGATTTTCCCCTAGATCCCAAAACTGAGATTACCAGCTTGATTTTTCATTATGTTTCTTTAAATGTTACAATACATATATATGCATGTCGAAGCATCCAATATCATGGACCGAAAACCATTGTTCCCAAAACCATGTGTGAAAACCATGCACAAAACGATAGGTAGGTCCGCCCACCTAATATAGGGTCCCAAGAAATTTCCCCGGGGCGCTGCCCCGGACCCCATAGAGGGGGGCTAACGGCCCCCCTCAAAACCCCTGTGACCCCCCCACTGTGCAATCGACGCAACAAGGGGGGAGCTCCACCCCCCTCTAACCCCGTAGTTTACTAGGGGAGCTAGTCCTGGAAAGAATATAACACAACCCAACATTCTCCCACTTGTTGATTTCTTTCCACAGGGGGACACAAGAGATCTTAGTCATTTATCCAGCCCTACAACACCCATTGTTTCTCTACACCAAGAGGACTTCTTAGAGCTCATAGATTTTGTCAATGCATCTGCAATATTCTTCAAAGTGTCCACATTTACCAGCAACACCTTTTTGTCTTCTATCATATCCCTCACAAAGTGATACTGAATATCAATGTGCTTTGTCTTTGAATGGTAAGCAGGGTTCTTTGCCAAGAAAATTTCACTTTGGCTATCACAGTCTATTCTTATAGCTCCCTGTACTAACCCCATACTTGAACAAAATCTCTGCAACCAAACAGCTTCCCTGTTTGCATAAGTGGATGCCATGTATTCTGTCTCTGTAGTTGATAGTGCTGCCATAGATTGTTTCTTACTCATCCAACTGACTGCACCTCCAAATTGGTTAAACACATACCCACTTGTAGATCTTCTCTGATCCAAATCTCCATCCCAATCTGCATCAACAAAGCCATGGATATCTAAAACTTTGTCCAATTCTGGTCTTCCTTGGTAGCACAAATCATAATCACTAGTACCACGCAAATACCTGAAAACCCACTTCATTGTTGTCAAATTCTCCTTCCCTGGTCTTGACATAAACCTACTTAATACTCCCACTGCATGTGCAATGTATGGTATAGTACAAACCATCATATACATCAGGCTACCGACTACACTTGCATATGGAACATGGGACATGTCCTCTTCCTCTTCTTGTGTCTTGGGGCATTGTTGGTGGATAAAGATTAGTGGATCACGGTAGATCTGGCATCCCTCTATTTTTGCGGAGGTGGGACCCTTTGGATGATGGCTATCTTATTTGGGTCCACCTGTAGTCCTTTTTAGGATATTGAATGACGGAGAACAATCCATGCAATCATAAAGAACTCACATTTTTTGGGACTAAGGAATAAGTTCATTTCAATGCATTTGTTCAGTACGTTACCCATTTTGGAGAAATCCTCCTCGAAATCACACCCATAGGGTGTAAAATCATCCATATAAATCTCTATTGCATCATGGACTAGCTCCGGAAAAATACTCAGGACTGCCCTCTGGAAAGTGGCAGGGGCATTACATAGGCCAAAAGGAAGGACCCTTTAAGAAAAAGTACCCTAAGGACAGGTGAAGGTGGTTTTATCCTGGTCCTCTGGGCTAATCTAGTTTTGATTGTACTCGTTGAACCCATCTAGGAAAGATAAAAACTTTTTCCCTACCCGGCCATCTAGCACTTGGTCAATGAAAGGTAGAGGGAAATGGTCCTTCTTTGTTGCTTTGTTTAACTCTCTGTAATCGACGCAAATCCTCCACTTCCCATTTTTCTTTGGGACCAACACCAAATGAGAAACCCACTCATTGCCTGAGATAAGGTAAATGAATCCTGCATCTAGCAGATTTTGCAGTTCTTCTTTGACTATATCCTTGAGAACTGGATTCATTCTCCTTTGGGGTTGTCAGATTGGTTTGCAACCTTCTTTAATATAAATTTGGTGAGTACACATCGAGGGGTGCACTCCCTTAATTTATTTGTAACTCCAAGCAAAGGCATCCAGATGTTCCCTTAGCCTGTTACACAACTTTTCTTCTTGGTGTACAAAAAGAGAGGGGTTGATTTTCAAAGTTCTTTCAGGGCCGAATTCTATTGTTTTGACACGAGTAGGGTTTGAATCAGCTAAGCATAGATCAATTTGATGGTTTCTATTGGTTTCCTTTACTACATCCTCTAAGGACAAGGTGTTGGGAGTTGGACTTTGCAGTATGTGTTCAATCAAATCATCTTCATCCGGCTGTCCTCCTCCCATGGTAGTTTCTAGGGTATAGAGGTGCGCTGAGTAGATTTCATATTCTTCCTTCTCTTATAGCCATAAAGGTAAGTCATGTTCTAGAGATGGCTGAGCATGAGGGTACAAGACCAACTGCTTGGACATATGACCATCTTTTATAGTCATATTTCCAGCCGTGCAGCTGATGCAGGCATCGATAGTGGCTAACCAAGGCCTCCCAAGTATGAGAGGATAACCACTAAGCTTGGCTTTAGGCTAGAGAACTAGGAAGTCTGCAGGATACTCCCAGGAGTCAATGGAGACCATCACATCCTCAACAATCCCCTCAGGGGCTACTGTGGAACGGTCTGCAAGTTGCAAGATTATTGTGGTCTTTCTCAATGAACCATAGAGATTGAGCTTGAGCATGGTGTCCTTAGTCATTACATTAATGGCAGCCCCAAGATCAATCAAAGTGTGTGGGACAATGGTGCCATTGATGTGCACATCTAGTATAGGGCTTCCAGGGTCAAAATACTTTGGGCAAATTACCTGCCCCAACATTAATTCGGATAGCTATCCAATGACATTAATGGTAGGGGTGTCTCTTGTTTGCCTCCCTCGATGTTTGAAACACTTCTCTTTAATAAATTTGTTGTAAATAGGTACATCCTTGATGCCTTGGAGAAGTGGAATTTTGACACATAGATTTTTCAATTCATCTAGAAGTCCATTCTCTTATGGGGTAGGATGAATTGGATGAGTCAATATTTCAGGAAAGGGTGGTGGATTCACTCTAGGCATGCTTTCCTCTCTCTTCTCCTCACTCTCCCTAGGTGGAGATGGAGGTTGGTTGTCTGGGAGTACTCTCCAAGACCTTAGGTTGATTTCCTGAATCTCCACAGCATAAGAAAAATAGGATGTCTCTCCACTATATAATTTATGTGCATGTCTGTTGTTCAGGTTCGGATTTGGCTAGGTAGGCATCTTAGGTTGTTTAGGTGCATCAAGGTGTAAAATTGTGGTTGATTAGGAGGTGAAGGCAATAAAGCTGGAGAATTTTTGTATGGGGGCCTCCACCCTTGGGGTGGTGCATTCCACTCAGGTTGTGGCAGAGTATATGTTTGAAATGACTGGCTGGTCGGCTGGGAATGGTATTGAGGTGCAAATGACCAGGGAGAAGGTGTAGACCAGGAGGGATGAGTGGGGGGGGGGGGGCAAGAGGGAATGGATGTGTTCTGGTTAGGGTTGTAATATGCATGGGATGACCCTTGCATGCCTTGCTGGTATGGCTGAGGCCCATGGGGTCTCCTTTGATTTATGTAGAAAATTTGTTCAGTCACCCCTTCAGTTCCCTAATACACAGTTTTTAGTCCAGGTAGAGAAGAGCACTTGTTTGTGGAGTGGTTTTCTTCACAGGCCGAGTAGATTTCAATTAGGTTTAATGGACATTCATTCCTAGGGTGCCTCCTTGTGCATCTAGGACAAAAGATGGCTAATTCTCTCTCTGCTTCCTCATGCTTTCTCTTGATGTGCATAGTGTCCATCTATAGGTAAAGGGTTTGCAACATTTCACTCTTGAAATCTTCTAGCATATTTCTAATTTCACCTTTTATGGATGTGTTGGAATAGGATGAGTTGGCCATTGGTTGACTACTCCTACCTTTTTTCCTAGCTGCCCTAGAATGGCTCCTAAAGACGGTATTGATATCTTCATAAGGTAGTTGGTAGATGTCCCCTCCTGCTAGCAGGTTTAAGGTATCCAAGAGATCTTCCCTTACCCCTCGAAGTAGGACTAGCTTCAATGACTCAGGATCAAGTATGCACTTGGACCTTTTATAGCTAAGATGGAATCTTTCTTCATAATCCTCGAGGGATTCATCATGCCCCAAGGTCATCCTAATGATTTCTTCTTTAGTCTCTTTGGACCTATAGTAGTCTCGATACTTGTTGTTAAAGGCTTGCTACATCTAAGCCCAGGTTGTGATGCTATCCCTAGGTAAACCCATGAACCAGTGCAAAGCTGCATCCTTGAGAGTGGATGGGAATAATTTCAACTTCTACTCATCAGTGGTGTAATCATAAGTTCTGCATATGACAGTGAACTCAAACAAGAAAGTATCTAGATGTTCTGAGGTCAAGCCATGGAAATGAGGAAGAAAATAGGGGCTTATGTTTTTCATCTTGGTATCCCCATTAGTTTCTTTGATGGGAAAATCACCCTTAATTCTTTCTCTATCTCCTCTGTCATTTCCATTTTCATCCATTAGGTCAGTTGGAATGGGTTCTCCTTCTTCTTCTCCCCCTGTAGGCTCTTCAAAAATCTTTGGTTGTTCACCTAAGGTGTCCTCCAATTCAAAACCACCGAATAAGAGGAAAGGTCGGTTGTTTGAAGTGGTGGGGGTATTTGGTAGAAATTTTCCTAAGTTATCCCTATTCCTATGAGGCATGAAAGAAGTGTTTTTGTTTTGATTTGAGGTTTTTTGAAGCTTTGAGACTAATTGCATAATTGAAATAAAAAACTGAATGGAAACTAACTGTTGAATGAAATCTCACTTGTAGAATGGAAAAAAAAAAAAAAAAAAAACCAATTTACAATTACTTTGCAGAAATGAAGCTAATAGCAGAATGTAAGAGATAAGAAATGGAAGAAAGAAAGAAGAAATAACATATTACTCAGAAACCTCCCTGGCAACGGCACCAAAAAGTGATGAGCACCAGTATTCAAACAAGAATGCTGCAACTCCTGGGGCTACTAACGTTACTTTATCAACCTGGGGTTCGTACAAACTTAGAGGTGACAGTGTTGTATGCACAAGCAGATGTGATGGGTCCACTCTTTTTCACTGCTGAGCTAGCGATAGACCACTATGGTTTCTCAAACCAGCCTTCTATTGATTTAGAAGAAGCTTGATTACCAATGAGGAAAGGGGAAATCTGCACTAACAAAAATCTTGTCTACTGTTATAGTAAGCAAAGATTGAAATCAAATGCTTAAATACACCACTCGTCTAACTAATTTCTAAGAGGATTTGCTTCAAAAGAATGCTAAGTTAACATGTGTATAATCCTATTATCCTAGGCATGCAATCTGAAATAACCAAACATTTTACTGTTGTGCATGTAAATGAACACAATAACTCTTTTTTCCCTTTTTGTCCTTTTTGTGTGAAAAATATGAATGTTGAATCCTCTTGGTTATGTGGCAGGTAGGTTAAAGATGGTGGTGGAAGTTTAGATGGCTTGGGAGGCAAGTAGGGGTCTTCTCCTGTCTTCCTGGATGCTTTTTCCATAATTCAGCCTCAAAATAGGCCACTACAGGTCGTCCTACAAGAGGTCATAATGATTCATACAGGATGTCCTAATGCTCCTACAAGATCCCTTGTATTCCTACAGGATCCAGCCGAGAGCAATAGGAGTGATTTTGATGGTGGTGTAGGGCTTAGGGAATGTGAATGGTGGGAGAAATAAGGCAAGGGAGTGATCAATACTTCTTCAGATCTCAAAACAGAGTTTGTAAGATGGTTGGATTTGCTCAACAAATCTTGAAATTTGTTCTTATGGAAGGATGAATTGTTTGAGGGAATTAGTGGGAAAAGTGATGACCATGGAGGGATGAGGTTAGGATGGGGTTGTTGGTCATGAGATCTCCTTGCACTGTTGGAACTCCTGCACTGCATCAATCACTGGCATTTATCCATGAATCATGTCAAATAAGAAAGATTTTCAATCAACTAAAGAAAACAAAATTTCATTATCTAGTTGCCTAATTTATGCATGGAAATACTTACAGAATGATGTGAAATACTAGGAGTTCTAATAAAAGGCCGAAGATATCAGAAATGAAAATTGAATCCTATTTTTGAAACTGAAAAGATGCTACCCTAAGTAGTAGAAAACCCTAAATTCCATGAGAAATCAGAACTTTGTCTTTTGGAGGCTGCATAAGAGTTCTTTCCTCAAACCATGGTCCCTAAAGGGAGGAGTGAGGCCAAATCCACCTGCTAACAGATTTTTGGTATTCCTTTATATTTCTAAGCTACTGCTAAAGTAAGGCACAAATGGAAGCAAACTAATCCAAATTCAAAACTACTTCCAATGAAATAATGCTAAAACCAATTCAACCATTAATCTATGAAATCAACTAAGCATACAAATACAAGAAGAGGAGACTTTGCTACTAGGGTTGTGTTATAGACATTTTTGTGCCTAACAACATGGAGCATGAAATGTCAATAATCTGAGGGATCCAAAGTCCCTAAACATGTTGTTCTTACCCCTAGAGGAACAAGGTCAGCAAACCACAGCACTGAAAATCAGTTCTCCACCTGAAAACACTCAAAAACAAGCAGTTTATGGATCATGTCAGCTGCTCCACTGAGCATCTGCGCTGAATGTCAACTGCTCCACTCTGTACCTGCGCTGAATGTCAAAACTAATGAAGGCTACCTGCGCTGGGCGAGATTGGCCAAGTGGCACAGTCATTCTGCAAGGTGTCAACTGCCCAGGAAGCTTCCAAACTGACACTTGGGTCAAGGAATTCGCCTTGTGATGAGTAAGAGGGTCTTGATCTCCATGTGGAAGCAAGAATCTCCAAGTGGACTCAAGAACTGAAGATTAACTAAATTGGGAGAGGACACTAGTCAGCTTCATGCCAGTCTCAAGATGACTCATCCTTTCTCCAAAACCCTATATATAGAGCTCTCTCATGAGGTCTAGGGGGGCTGGTGAAAGAGCAAGGAGCTAGGAGCAAGCAGCAAGGAGTGAAGACTGGATCAACTATTAAGCGCAAGATAACGGTTAGTAGATCATCCTTCTCTTCCCTCTCTCATCTCATAAAGAAGTAATCTCGAATAGCTTTGCATTCAGTTGTTGCTGAGGTACTATCACCCTTAGAGTGGGATAGGTTCATTCCGTATTGGATACTTTTCCCAACAACAAATTGGCGACTCCGCTGGGGATCGTATCTTGTTGGTTACTTGTGTTTTTTGCTATTCATTTTATAAACAAAGGGAGTACCGAATCGAACTGTGTTCGAATCTTTCGAATACAAAGTAGAGGGCAGCTACTCTAGCTCAGTTTCTGGGCAAGTTTATAATTTGAAGAGCTGATCCACAAGGACTCTAATAAGCTCTTAGTGATAGCTTTTCATCCTCCTTGTCATTCCTTAGTGTGTCCTTGACTGATAGCTTCTGATTTGAGCAAAAACTGTGAATTTTTGAGCAATCTGTGACCCGGAAACCAAGAGAGACGAAAGTCTCGTTCTTCAGTGCAGGCTGTACAAAGGCTGTTTGCATTTCAGCGCAGTTCCCGAAGGGGCTACCTGCGCTGAAGGTCAAACAGGCAGTGTTCCACCTGCACTGGACCAGTCCTGCCTTGTGCTGTTGGGGTTTCCTGCTGTGTCTTGCCTTGTTTTCACTCTTGTTTTTGCTGTTTGTTACCAGTCAGTAGGCCTATCTGAAACCAACTTTCCTTGTCACTATTCCACCTCGGTTGTATAAAGAAAATGTGTTTGTTCTTTGTGTATTTCTTGTACATTTACAGTTTCCCATAACGAAAGTGAACTAGTCTTGTTGTGGCCTCTTAGATCTAGACCTGTGATAAAGTGTCGTTTTGATCTTAAAAGTTAGTTTGTTTGCTGTTCATAGCTGGTTGAGCTTTTGCTTTCGTCATTTGGTTTGAATTTATATATTTCTAGTGTCGAAACAAGTAAATCTTAAGGTGTCTTTTGATTTTGGACAAGCTTGTTTGCTTTCACTTGAAATTGAATTCAAAATTATACAACAGCTTTCTTTTTGCATTTCACCAACATTAAGAAAGAGAAAAGAAATACTTGCATTGTGCATGTGCATTATGACAGTTTGCATGTCGATTTAGGAAAAAGTGCATTAGTGTGTGCTCTATGATCTGTGTGAAAAGGTGTTATCTTTCTTTTCCCTCAGTAGTTAAGGTTTTCAAAGTTGAAAGATTGAAAAGCTTGCTTATCATCTTAGACTTCATTTAGGAGTGTTACTATACATCTCGTGGTGATCCATAAAGGCAAACTACTAAACAAGATCAACCTTAAAATAAATTGAATTTACATAACAACGCATTGAAACATAACGCAAACATCTAGATGTCTAAGCTAGAGACGTGTTCCGGCGTCGTTAAACGTGATATCTTAGCGTTGAGTGGTTGGGTGATTCCTCCACGGTGAAGCGATAAGTATCAATACGGACTTGTGCTCCCACGTACCGTCGCGTATATATTGGGAGACCCCTATAGGATCAAAGCCTTTATCCATAGGAAACCGTGTCGGCCGCCCTACTGATCGCAATGCAGTGAACACAACATTCACGAAGATCGACCACCCGTACTGTAAAACGTATTCTGTGGTTTTGCGAAAAGTTTGGCACACCCTCTGCCTAGAACTCCAGAGCAGTTTCTTTTGGCCTTTTTCAAACTCTATAACTGAAAAAGTCCATCCGAGCATTTGTCACTTCGGGCTCGTTAAAACATCGAAGGAGACTAGAGTCATCTTTAGCTTTTTCTCGACTCTTAAAAAGTGAAAAAGCAAGTTGTGTCTAAGCGTCGTTATAAAATTTATTTTAAACGGAACATAATCACCTCCTATTCCCGCGTTGATCTTAAGTTGAGAACATGGAACGCCCCAACCAAGGAACTCCACATGATGGAAGTCCTAGTCCATTCTCCTCTTGGGGAGAAGTTGGTGCGCCCCACATGGCCACGTTGTCGCTTCCAGGACTGACAATTGGCCTGCCTATTTGGCTATTCTCAACTTATGTAGTTCAAACCACCATGGTTCCTGAACAGTCGAGTCAACTGTTAGATCAGTCTAGAGTTGCCCACCAGCCTTCCACTTCTTATAACTCTTCCTCTAATCCTCCATCTTCGAAAGGTGGGGCTGGCAAAAGCCAAGCTCCCATGGAGAAGAAGGAAAAGAAGAAGAAAGAGAAGAAGAAGAAGGAGCCTAAGGTGACTGGGGGCAAACAAAAGACATCTGACAAAAACCCACACACAGCACAAACCGGGCCTAAATCGCCATGTGTCATATGTAGAGGAGACCACTTCCATAGAGATTGTCCCTGTATTCCCCGGATACTAAGGGACTGGTCACCTCGTTTGCACAATTCGGGAGCATCAACCTCTGATAGCCATGTTGATTGCTTACCGTCAACCAGCGAAAGTGAAGGTTCAAGATGAAGAGGGGGAGCAAGATCCCCCTGCAAACTGTGTGAAGGCAGTCACGCCATCCACCGTTGTCCCTTCTTAGACGAAGCGAAGAGAGTTTTGGAAGATCGTCCGGTTTCACCGGTAATACTTCCTCCTGGATACAAAAAACTCGTGCCAAGTCCTTCATTGGTTGAAAATACAGCTGACCCGCTCAAGTGGTCAGCTGAAGCGTCAGTCATTGAAAATGAACCTACTGAATCCAGACCAGACGAAAGTCTAAAGGTCGATACGGTAGCTAACCCGGTTCTTCCTTCAGAGGTTTCATCCTCAAATGACACCGTCAACGGAGATTCATCTTCAAGTGACACCCTCACTGAAGAGAATAAGGATGACACCATCCAGATTCTTTTCATCAACACAGATTCTGATGAGCATCAGGGCAATGCGTCCATTCCTTTATCGCAGGAAGGAACATCGTCAGGGTCGTATCCGGCCGTGTATTCGGTCCCACCACCAAGCAACCTAGTTGTGTCCTTTGATTGGAACCAACTAGGCAGACCCCAGTTACCAGCCAATATACCATTCAGAATCATCGTCCAAATTTACAGAATGGTAATGGCTGGAACTATCATTAATGAAGGGGCATCTGTGAGTATCCTTTCCTCTATTGCTTGGAAATCACTGGGTTCCCTGGCGCTTTTGCCTGAGATGAGGAATCTCTCAGGTTTTGATAAAGGAACCAGTCGACCGTTAAGGATCCTCCCCAATGTACCTGTTACATTGAAAGGGAAGACCGTTCAAATGAACGTGATGGTCGTTCAAGGACCCTTGGATTATAACCTACTCCTTGGACGAGACTATATATATTGCATGGGAGCTATAGTCTCCTCACTCTTTAGAGTAATGTGTTTTCCACACGAAGGAAGAATGGTCAAGCTCGTAGACCAACTTTCATTTCCGGGATCACGCATCGCAAATAGTCAAATACCAACCCTGAATGGTCTATTCACCCAAGAAATGTCTCCACCCCCAGTCCTCCTTCCCGATGAGTGCGAGTGATTCGGAAAGATGGGATTGGAACCCAGGGGGCATGCATCCTGGTCTGCTTCGGGCAGAAGAAACCCTGGGTATAAGGTAGAATTTCCGCGAAAGAATATGACTGGTCCATACCCCGTCCGAAAGAAGGAAGAGGGGTTGTTCTAGAACAAGATTCTTTTGTCAAGGTTACTTGTTTGACAAAGGTCATTCAACTTTGTCTAAACAGGTAGGCAATGCCAAAGAGATTCCTTTGCGGCAGAAAATTGTAACCATCTTTGGGTAAAAGGCGAGCCTCACCCGTTAAAACAAATGTTTTGAAGGATAAGTAGGGGCAGCCTCCAAAGAAAGAGATTCTTTTGCTGCAACAAATGGTAACCATCTTTGAGTAACCTAATGATAGACATCGCCAGAAAAAGAGTTTCATTTGCGGCAACAAATAAGACCATTTTTTGGATAACCTGAAAGAGGCAAGCCTCACCCATCAAAACAAATGTTTTGAAGGATAAGTAGGGGCAGCCTTGAAATTGTATTTTATACCTGGGGGCATGCAAACCTTTTGGAGTGTAAGCAAAGAGCGGTCATTTATCCGGTTTTTGGATTGATCGTTTCCTAACTTGCATAAAAAAAGGATGTGGGGCAAAGGTCAAAATTTGCCAAATTAGGAGCATAGCTTCGTGAGATAAAGCTCCATAAAAAATAGCTATCTCACAAGAGACATTTCTTATCTTATGACTGGTATATCGAGCAGTTTTACTGCGGAATTTATGCTCGTTAAAAAATAGAAAAGCGAGATCCGAGCAGTTTTAGCGTCATAGTTCATGCTCGTTAAAAAATAAACATAAGCTTTTGAGCAGTGTTTTGGCGCATTCAAGCTCTTTAAAAAAAATGAACCCAGTACCGGTAAATAACCATTGTGATCGTAAATTTATTAGCCATAAAAGCCTTGGTCGCATTTGCACCCGCCACCTCCATTTCATTTGGCCAATCGTTCACATCCATATGATTGTTTACCCATTTTGAGGAACAACTGCGAAGAGTGATTTCACTTAGCCATCCTTGTGACACTGCCGTGACTGGAAAATTCCAACTTGTACCTGGAATCTGCTGCTATCCCTGTTTATCACTCGTTCCTCAAAAGACGAGTCTTCTTTGAGCTCTTTTCTACTGACTCGTAAAATATGAAAAGTTTGCCGAGTTTTGGCCTTCCAGCTCGTTAAAGTGACCGGAAGAGCTATCCCTCCTCTAGATTTTAATCTTTTTGGACCTGAGGGATTATTGCACAAAAAGGTCGAGCGCTTGTTTTATTCGGCTCGTTAAAGTAATCGAAAACTCATCCCTTCTGTATTGTTTTATACTTTTTCGGACTTAAGGGATTAGATGACGAAAAAGGAATTTTGGAGTTAACTTTCTGTACCTTTTTAGACTCTCTAAAAATGAAAAGGACCGAGTTTTCTTTGTCGTTAGACTCGTTAAAATGATTAAATAGCGACAAACTTGTCTTTAGATGAGAACGAGTTTCCCTATCGCTAGGCTCGTTAAAACATAGCGATGGGCTTGCCCGAAGGGCAGGTTATAAAACAAGCATATGTTATCCTCCTCAAGCTTGACAAAAATAAAGAGGTACTGGTCAGAAATGACTGGGGAAAAATTGGGAGAACCTCAAAGCTTTAATGGTAGCAAGTCGCTCTTGAACATGACACTTTGTCCTCCGTATCACATCGGGTTGGGTTGTTTCATTCACCGGTCTCATCACCATGGTCCTCGCCAAACCATCCACATTTGGGGTAATGCTACCGATCCATCACATCAGTGTCGTTATATGTTCAAGAGATGTTGTTCAGAAAGAGTCAACCGTGTCCCATCCACTGCCATACATTATCCTTCATCCACCCATGATCGCCACCCTGAATCATATCTCATAGATTGTTTTCACCTCCACTAAAATCATTAGCTTCGTTCCGTGTCAATGATGTGGGATTCATTAAGGCCCTCCTTTGACGGATTGCTTCTTGTCGACTTCAGCTCATTATCCAAGAAGTTGATCTAGGAACACCCCCCCCCCCAGTACTTTGAAGCTTGCATGCCTCAATGGCAAGTTTCTCACTTCCGGCGACAGGTATACATCAATGACCTTCGACCAGAAGATTTTGCGTGGTGTTCAACGCCAAGTCCTTTATTCACACCACATGAATTGTACTGCAGTACCTTGAGGGTCATTGTCATTATTGGTGATTCCTCTCGCGCTTGTTAACGGTTTTCATTATTGACCGGTAATCAAGCGATGTCTTTCCATGTTCGACTTCAGCGCAATTCTCACATGGATCGACTTGTACTTAGAGTGAAGATCGAACGAGTTTTGAAGACCCCGGATCTAGTTTCATCCATCCGGGCTGCGATATATATTCAGGATATAAAGACATTTGATATGTACATCATTGCAGCAGATGATCATCCTACTCAAAGGATGATAATTTCAGCAGAGAATTATCAGTCTACCATCAGACGATCGTCTGTTCTATGTACCAAAATGAATTTATAAAGCTGAGCATGGGAATGCCCGCCTCAGCTAGATCATGAAAGCAGAATGAAAAATAATGTATTGTATTGTATCTTATTACAGGGCACCTCTCAGCAATTGAATGAACTTCGAATCCTCCTGATAAAGCATTTCACCTGATAAACGACCTCATACTTTAGGGGGCAACTGTTATAGACATTTTTGTGCCTAACAGCATGGAGCATGAAATGTCAATAATCTGAGGGATCCAAAGTCCCTAAACATGTTGTTCTTACCCCTAGAGGAACAAGGTCAGCAAACCACAGCACTGAAAATCAGTTCTCCACCTGAAAACACTCAAAAACAAGCAGTTTCTGGATCATGTCAGTTGCTCCACTGAGCATCTGCGCTGAATGTCAACTGCTCCACTCTGTACCTGCGCTGAATGTCAAAACTAATGAAGGCTACCTGCGCTGGGCGAGATTGGCCAAGTGGCACAGTCATTCTGCAAGGTGTCAACTGCCCAGGAAGCTTCCAAACTGACACTTGGGTCAAGGAATTCGCCTTGTGATGAGTAACAGGGTCTTGATCTCCATGTGGAAGCAAGAATCTCCAAGTGGACTCAAGAACTGAAGATTAACTAAAGTGGGAGAGGACACTAGTCAGCTTCATGCCAGTCTCAAGATGACTCATCCTTTCTCCAAAACCCTATATATAGAGATCTCTCATGAGGTCTAGGGGGGCTGGTGAAAGAGCAAGGAGTTAGGAGCAAGCAGCAAGGAGTGAAGACTGGATCGACTATTAAGCGCAAGATAACGGTTAGTAGATCATCCTTCTCTTCCCTCTCTCATCTCATAAAGAAGTAATCTCGAATAGCTTTGCATTCAGTTGTTGCTGAGGTACTATCACCCTTAGAGTGGGATAGGGTCATTCCGTATTGGATACTTTTCCCAACAACAGGTTGGGCCCTAACCCAAGAGCTTCAGCCCTTTCAGTCAACTCAGTGCCGGATCAAGGAAATTCTCATTCTCATTATCATATCAGAAAAGTTACATAACAATGTCTTCAACAAGTTTTGAACTCGAAAATTCTTAGTGCTCTTACATAAAAAATATGAATCCTAATGAGGCTCTAGGCCTCCTTATTTATACAACTGAAGTCTCCAAAGACTTCGTTAAATCTAGGGAGGCTCGACTCCCAAAATCAAGATGAACTGGCTCGGCTGTATTTTGATCTTCATGACTTGGCTGCTTGCAACTTCGGCTGCTTGCAACTCTGAGCTAGTGTGATTTGATGGAAGAATATTCGAATGAGTGAGGATTAAATGAGGAGGATCTATCTCCTATAATCTCTCCTTGTCTCATTCGAGTTTCTGCTCTTAATTAGCCAAAATTTCCATGATTTGCATTCAAAAAATTGCAATCAATGCACATTAGTCCACTAGACATAACATCTTACTTTTAATCATCTCATTAAGCGAAATATAATCAAAATACCTAAGGAATTATGAGAAGAGTTGATTTAAATAAGCTTGGAGGTGTATTAAGGTCCATATAGTTACCCAATGATGAGGCTCATCACGAGTCGTTTCCATAAGACATACACTTCAGAAGAGAAAATATGCATTATTCATGCTAAATATACAAACATTCAAAACATATTGTGAGGAATCTACTTGTCATTTGGCCCTCCTTCTAGCACGAGAAATGTTGATGATGTTGGACCTGCCAACATGTCAATGGATCTCCCCAGTAAGAAGTCCCAACTAGACCTCAAACTGTTTGGAATAGGAGTCCCAACAGTGGGTAGTACGGTATCGCCTTGACTATGATTGCGCGCAGAGGTAAGAAAGATGTCTTTGTTGGAAGAAAGAGTGTGACCTTGCAGCAAGTCAGGGAATATGCATGAAAAGGCTCTAACACATGGAAGGGGAGATGAGGTCGCCCCTTAGAAGCTTGTAATAGTATGCAACTTGAAAGGGAACACACGAGCTGGAAGACATCACAAGATGGAAAGCAGAATAGTCTACAATCCAAACTGATGAGTTAAACCAAAAACACGCTTCGATAAGATTCATACAAACATATACGGAACAATCCATACATACATGTGTAATTTACAACTACATACATTGTTAGAGTAACCAGAATAGTCGAACTACAATAAAAATACATGCATGAAACATGTTGGCTCTGTTATATTAAAAGAGTGAAAGATCCAGTCATACATACAACCATGACAACCACTAGCCCTAGTAGTGGAACGTTACAATCACTACCGCCTCCTCCTCCAAAGAGATGTACTCACTCTACACTGTGGAGAAGCCAAGGCTCGTTACAATACACTCCAAGATTTCTCTAAGTTATACCTATCAGAAGCTTGGCTCCCAAAATCCTGTACAATGAGTTATGAGGTTCTATATATAGCAAAGGGTGGGGTGACCCTTGACATTCCCCTTTGTGACTCTTGAGCTACCCTCATGACTCTTCAACTTACACATGACTGTTTACATTCTACTATTGACACTTGATCTTTCAATTTACAACATGTTTACAAAACAATTTGCACATGTACCCATGTGAGACAAAAATGGGTTTGAGTAGGCCACAAGACATCACTGGGACTCAGGCAGTTGTGGGAAGACTAACTTGTCGACATCCTCTTGGTGATCATTGGTGGAAAATTGATGCCAACCTTGGTAGTCTACTATGGTGTCTGTGTACTCTGTGGTGACATCCTTCGAACTTTTGCCTCTATAGCATTCAGGTACATTGGTCTGGCACCTCTGTCCAACGCGTCATGTAGCATGTGCATCATAGTCGTGAGTGCAGCCAAACCAACGACATACTTCTGCATAGTGTCTGCACTCATCTGCAAATTTACGTTGGTGGCTATGTGCATCAACTGCTCGAAGTACATGTCTAACTCCAGTTGGACTTGGTTCTTTGATTTCACCTCGGTGAGTGTGCCAATGGGTGGGATCGCATGCGTGCGCACAATTAAATCCATGCTCCTGAACACTCGTGTATGTGAAGCTTGTAAGCTGGTGATGATTTTTGGGAGTTCCTCATAGTTCCAGATTTGACTCCAGATGTGTGCCTTCAACTCCATTACCTTTGGCTTCATCATCTTTGGCAAGTACAACGGGGCTCCCTTGTACCTCATTGTCCATATCTACATGTGATCGACATTAGTGTGTATTTCATTTAAGATGCATGCTCTTCTAGCACAACGTTGTTGCCAACCATTAAGATAGACAATTGACTTATGCACGGTGACGAACCTAAAGTACATTTTCTGCATGACTGTCTCGAGAGATGATACTTCATCAAGTATTGCTTTCTTCCACTCTACTCTGGCAGATGTTATAAATTTCTCTTCTCTTTTCTTGGCTGCTTGCAATTCCTTATCCATGCGCTCATTCTCAGCTATCAAGAATCTCACATTTGAGCTGGTGGCTTTGGCATATGCCTTTGTAGCATCGGCGAATGTAGTTGGATGCATGTGCACATCAGACACGATCACTCATTCTTGAAAATGTGTAGGAGACACATGGACATAAGGGGTGTACACTCCACACGACTGCACACAACCCTGTGTTGCGACACGTCAAAGGATATGTTGTGCACATCTTCTTCTGGATTGTCCTCAAGGATTTTAGTGTCTCCTTGATTAATTGGGACTTGCTCTGCTCCTGGATCTAGTGAAGCTTGAGGAGTGACATCTAGGTCCTTGGGAATGAGGTCTATATCTTGATCATGCTCCGTCTGAACCAAATCCGTGTCCATTTGTTCCATTATTTGTTCAATCTCCTGAGAAAATTCTTGCTCCTGCGACTACTCACCCTATTTGTTATCTACCAATTGTTCTGATTCATTAACCTGTATCTACACAGTGTCCTCAATGTGTGCACACTACGCTTCCTGTTGTTCCTGTTTCTGATGTTTCTCCCTTCTGTCGTAGCTCTTGTTCTTCCCTTAGTTGTTACTTCACCTCCTGCAACTTCTTCTCTGCCTCCTCCAATATTTGCTTCTCCCTTTGTCTTTGCACAATCCTTTTGTTTTGCTCTCACTTCTTTGCTTCAATCTCCAAAGCTGCTCTTTCTACGAGTGGATCTTCCTTGAACTTGTAGGTTTTCTCCGCCTCTGCATTGTCGGAAATCTTCCTTTTGCCTTTGTACGATGTAGGTCTGCTACTCTCTTTTGCTACTATTCTTGTTGCTCTGTTAAGTGCTGCTACCTTGTGTGCTGCTAACCATTCTACAACCACTCTGACTGATTCATTGAGCCTTTAGGAGTTATAGTAGTATCTCCATGGGTCTTCCTTAGGCCAATGACATGCCTCGTGGATCCAAGGATGATACACTCTCGCAAAGTGTTCCTTCACTAAGCAACGCGGGTCACATGGATTAAAACTTCTCATGCCAAAGATGAACCTCTTGAATTCCTTCGTCTCGGCCTCAACCTGCTTAAGACTCTGGATCTCATACAACCTAATCCGCAAAGAAAGAGTGGGCCAAGGTGCCTTCTTCTTCCTGTGCAGTCTCGTTGAAAACCCTGTTGAGATGTGGTATGCAACCTCTTGCATGAACAACTTGTCCATGGAAAACTTTGGTAACACATGTGGAGCCTTCTCCATGTTGTACATCTGGATGAACCAAGGGGTGAGGCATAACAACCTGTTATGTTAACCAATACCTCCATCACTGCATGTGACATGTAAGACAGATCATGCTCAAAGATCATCTTGTACATCGGGGTGACGAAGTGGTTTGATAATTGTAGTGTAACTCCATAGAAGCTTCACTCTAAGAACAACCTAAAATAGATGTGCATAGAGGCTTCTGAAGGTGTCCATGCCCAAGCCAGGGAACTGTTGACAGGCACAGATTGCATCAAGCATGTAGGTAGACATGAATAAATTTCCCTGCTGACCCTTGGGCACATGTTGGGAATTTTCTACTTGCCCCCTCAGCTGGAGAGCAAACATGTCAGACCAATTTAAAGGTCTTCCTTTGTTCGCCAGCTGATCCAACACAATCACCCAACTCTGCGAGAAGGTTTCTGCACTCTCTTGGCCATACAAGAAGCATGTGAAGATGACTAAGAAATGATAAGCCTTCCACAAATTCTTTGTCTTGTATACCTAGTTGGGTGTTGTCCTGAACTTAGATGGCTCTCTTACGCATCTATTCAAGATGTCTCTTGAGTTCGCACCACTATTGGGACTGGTGAAGAGTGCATCCATTTTGTTCACCGGTTGCAACAAGTGATAGATCTCCTGAAATTTTTCTACCCTGATGGTAGCAATTTATGTTCCACTGACACTCCTCAGTACCATTGTCTCTGGATTAGTATGCAAGACAACCCAGTGGATCATTTCCACGTACAGAAATGCGGGATACCTGCATGCAACTTGGTACAAGCCAGAATTGTGTATGTTGACATAGACTCTGCGGTCCTCCAAATTCTCCTCAAAGGTGCTTGAAAAGATGTCAATGATGTCTTTCCATGTGATATTGATCTCCTTATCTATGAACAACTTAGTATCTTCATATATGGGCAGGCTCATAGACACTTGCTCAACCACATCTCCAGTTGTGCTTTCAATGGTGTCCTTTGACCCATATCTCTTGGAAGCCATTGTACCTATACTGTTGAGAGACTGGTGAACACCTGTGATACCTAGAGATAGAGCAATGATCATGGCCAGCAAAATGTCAGTTGGAAACCAAAAGAAACTTGAGGACCGACATGCAACACACCTAAGTGACTGCTTGGGAAAATTGCACAGTTTTCTTTGGGAGAGGCTGGGAGACTGATTGTTGGAACTGCGCAGAACATAGTCTAGGATGCCAAAGAGATGACTGACTGCTGAAACTACACAGAGCACAGTCCATCTTGGCCTACTGAGGACTAGAACTGCGTAATGCGCAGTATCAATCTGCATCACTGCTACCCAAGAAATTGCACTACGCAATCCCGAGGGCCAACTGAGGCACTCTCTCTTGAAACTGCGCAAAGCAGAGCCTGGGAGGCTAGTGTGAGGCAATATATGCACAATTATTAGGAGAAAGGCAAGGCCTTTCATCCCAGAAATGTGTAGTGCAAGTCGGGCAAAACAAGGTCTGGGCCAAGGCAGCTCAAACTTGTCAACAGGCAATTGAAAATCAATAAGGACTGAAAGCATGTGCAAAGATGGTGCAGACATGAGTGAATGAACATGCATGTGATTAGATTCAGTGCGGGATTCATTAAAAGGAAAAACAATGAAGTGTGTAAAGCGAGTCACCGCAACGACGACCGTTAGTGTAGAAACAATGTCATGCATGCGACAACAAGAAATGCAATGTAAAACTTGAAACAATGCTTCTACAAGCTAACATGCAATGAAACGATAGCAAGCATTCAATAAAACCAATCAAACAACATTCACACAAACCGAAATGTAAAAAGTGACAGAAAAGAAGCAATAGACATGAAAAGCGGACTTACCCAGAAAAACCTGTGATGAGTGTGCCGAAGGTTCCTAGATGAGTTGGGAATACCATAGCTCCAAGATCTAAAGTGAAGAATGATCTCTGAGGCGTCGAATAAATAGTTTTAGTAATATCGAGGCTGATGACATGCATGCCACAAATCTAGGAAAAAGCGACACTTGGCGGGAGGTTTCTAAAACAACTTTTGCATGTAACTCCCAACTGCTAAAAATAGATCCCTAAAATCTAGGGATGCTTTTTGCTATTTTATTTTTTTCTTTTTCAGGAAAAATTTCCATCATGCAAGACAAGATTTCACAGTTTTGGAGGGAACCGGTCAACCTGTGAGCACATGCAATGGTCATCAAGCCATTGGATGACTTCTGTGCAGTTTCTAGGCTAAGTGGCTTTGGCTACCCCTCAAGCTCTGTGCAATTTCTAGACTGAAGCCAAGGCTGCTAATTAGAACTGCACAAATTCTGAGAGCAATCCGAGTGATGGGTTGCTATGTGTAATTTTCTTGGGGAAGGAAGCTTTTCTGCTCTACGCAATTTTGGAGAGTAGTGTTGGCTTCCAAGATGCACTGTGCAATTTCAGAGAGCAAGGTTGGTTTCCCTCCAGTGTTGCGCAATTTTCCAAGTCAGCACAAGAACTAGTTTGAGACCAAGTCACAGGAGTTCAGCTTGCGGGAAAAAGACAAACAAGTTAGCGAACACAAGTTGTTAAGCCAAAGAAACTCAACTGAAAGCATAAGTACCTGGGAAGTGCAAGACATGTTGCTAAGTATGGTTGGTAGGGAGGCTCCAAAATGAAGCTAAGGAAAAATTTTGGAGGGTATTTGTAGTCTCTACAACATGTCTATACCCAGGGATGGATTGGAGACAATGTCCCAACATCCTCTTCACACCGGATGAGCCTACAGATGATAGAGGTAATATTAGTGTTTTCTTTAAATTAATCTAGTTTCATTTTATTGTCTTAATTAATTAGAATAAAATTTATTCTAGCACATTCTTTAACTTGTTTTATTAAATTGTTTAATGAAATTGTCTAATTATTGTTGTGTACTATATATTTTGTAGACATCGACACATTTTTTGGGGACATGCCTCCTCCCCCACTGGAGTGAGATGTGGATATGGGTAAGGCCCCAGAGGGTGAGGCACATCCTCAAATGCAAAGAGTCGCAAGCATGCAGGCCTGTAGGGCTGGTCTCAGATTTAGGATGGACTACCATGACCGATTGTCTAGACTTTTGGTTAAGGAGGGAGTCTGTCTTGCAAGGGCTTGAGACATCAGCGCAAATCCTAGGCTCCTGGAGCTCTTATGGGACTTTCCACGTGATATGATGAGTCTTATGTGTCAAATCGTTTGAGTTAGAAGGCTACTGACAACAAGGAGGGATGCAGGGAATGTAACAGACATGTCACATGTTTCTTCACGCACCTCGTTGGATCATGATGATGAGGGTGGTAATCATTCTTCTGGTAGTACTACCCGGTCAGATCATGGTGAGGGTGTCGGTGATCCTTCTCATAGTACTACCCCGAAAAATCATGGTCAAGGTGTCAGTGATCCTTCTAGTAGTACTCCACCTCCTCATCATTCGCTAAATTATCACATCCCAGTATTGGGGGAGATGCCCCATGTTTTCCTTGAGAGAGTAGGCCAACCACCTTTAACTCCACCTCATAGTTCAAC
Organism: Pinus tabuliformis; assembly: GCA_031772625.1. Classification (NCBI taxonomy): domain Eukaryota; kingdom Viridiplantae; phylum Streptophyta; class Pinopsida; order Pinales; family Pinaceae; genus Pinus; species Pinus tabuliformis. Next base: position 834,735,044 of record CM062816.1, read on the forward strand.
TATTGAGGCAGTGCTTGACCATCCATTGTCTTCTTATATAGACCAAGCTTCCACTACTACATCTGTTGTATCAGATATTTGATAGCAGATATTTGACTTGTTTATATATATATATGTGTGTGTGTGTGTGTGTGTGTGTGTGTGTGTGTGTGTGAGTGTTTTCCCTGAGAGAGTAGGCCAGCCACCTTCTCCTCCACCTCATAATACTTGACCATCCATCATCTTCTTATATATACCAGGCTGCCACTACTACGTTTGTTGTATCAGATATTTGATAACAATTATTTGACTTGTTTGTGTATATATATATATATACATATATATATATATATATATATATATATATGGTGCATTTTTTTGTTCATGTTGATGTACTTAATTTATATGTTGGTGTTGATGTGTATATTGTTAGGTCATGTTAGATATTTTCATTTAATATGCATGCAGATATATGTGTATATGATAACAGTTATTGGACATGAGATGTATATTTGAGGATGTGTGTGGTGATGTTGTTCGATTACAATGCTTGTGTTTTGTTAGATGTGATCACGATGATGATGCCTTGTTAGATTATTAGATTTGTGTGCTATTTAATGATGTTTATATGTGTTAGAGGTATATATAATTAGATGATGGTAGTGAATTTGAATGTGTATCTTAGATGATGTTTATGTTTGTTATATGATTATCATCATGATGTTTATTTTTTATCAAATAATATTTATTATAGATTATGTATTGGTGAACTTATATCCAAATTTTATATATGAAATTACATGAAAAACAACTTACTTTAAAATAAAAATGCAAAGATATTTTTATAAATTGCAAAGCTTAGTATGGTTGAAATTACAATTATAAAATTACAATAAATATTTTTCTATTGCTTTGATAGTTCATTCATATTCATTCTAACCTAACTAGTAAAATATTTTAATACTCACAAGGAAAGAATAATTAAAGGTAAAATAATTTAGTTAGTTCTTAATAAGACGAAAATGTGTAACTCATTTAATTTAATAAATTATTCCAAAGTACAATTTAAACAATGAAAAATTACACTATGGGTGATCTATATAGAGAGATAAAAGACCATTATAGATCCATCTTAATCATAGATTTATCAATCACTAAAAGAGATTAAATCTTTTGACATGTACATCTTTTTTCAAGTTTTGCATTCTAAAAAGAGATTTCATATAATGATATTTGATCTCTCTCAGAGATTGGTAGATACATTGTTAAGATGGATCTATATTGGTTTATAAAATTCAATTTATTATTAAATTTAAAAGCTTAGGTTAGAATTTTTTATAATTAATTTACATTTACTATAGCTTAAAAAAAAAATATTTTAAAAAAATTTAATTTATCAATAAAGTTATGAGATTTTCAAGAAATTTGAATTTAATATTTATAGAAACTCTTACCAATTTAAATTAGAAATTTCTCTCTCTAAATATGAGGATTAAAAAATGTAAATAAGGCTTGTGAAGTTACTTATAGTTGGGGATTTTCTCTATTGGAAGTTCTATCTTAAAGAGGCAAGTGAACTTTTTTCTAGTAATAAAGATATAATATTTTGGTGCTATTTGGTTCTTTATTTGTTGTTATGGTTTAAATTTATCTTTTTTTAATAATAAATATGAGTTAAATAATAGAAAATTCATACTATATTAGATTTAACTTTTTGACAAATAATATATTTGATTATTTCTTAATGAACAACTCAAGAAATATTATTTTTTCCACATACTTATCATGAGATAATCACTAAAATTCATGTTTTCACATTTCTCGTAGCTAATATTACATTATGTTCACGATGATAAAGACGTCTACTTTAAATAATTTACTTATAAATACATAAAAATAGATATTTAATTTACATAATCTAAATAGGAAATAAAAATGCATCACCAAGTCTATTAGAAAGTCAAACAAATGCCTCTTAATCATCATCACATTATTTATCATTTAATTCATAGCCATAAAATATTTATTAATTCAATTTTTATCTATAATTACCATTGAAAAAAAAAAGTCAAAACTCTTCCATTATCGATGAAGAAAAAATTAAAACCTCTCATGCATCCATGTAAGCCCATTTGTTTCTCTTATGGTCCATAAAAAGATGTAATCAACATTTTATACATGCACAAAACCTCCTTTTAGTTTACAATATAATCTTGCAAGAACTAGAATTTAAATATAGTAAACATGAATTTACCTACCTTGCCAAGAATTTAATCTTACATATTAATACACAATTGTTTCATTGTTAAAGTCCTCATATATTTATCACTACGTGATTTATATTGATTTTGAAATAAACTATTGAAGGAAAAGCATGTAAATTGATTAATAATCCAGTAAGTATCTAAATCTAGAATAAAGTTTCAATGTTGTTTCCAAATTCCCTATTTTCTCATTTTGTTATATTCTTTTCATTTTCCTATTTGAGAAGGATTGTCACCTTGAATCCTTATTATAATAGATATTGTACACCATGTTTTAAACTGCATTTATATTTATGGAGATATGTTGCATAGTGAAAATAAGGGAGGTTATTTTGCTATTTTGAAAAACTTTGATGATGGTTGTAGTAAGCCTTTTAGTACACATATATAACACGGATATGATTTTGATCCTTCTCCATTTTCAATCACTTTGTGATTTATTTTAGATTGATACTCATAGTGTCATTTGAGAAAGAAGATAATATGATTATTATATTTAGATTGATGTCTTAATCAAATATAGTTATAAATTGATAAGTCATGCTTAGAATTACAATGTTTTGATCCATCGTGATGTCTATCCAAAGCCTATAGAAGAAGTCTACTGTAAATTAGATTTAAACATATTAAAAAAAATGTTAAAATTTAAATTTTTAAATTATAAATTACATAATTGGAAATACTTAGTTTTAAGTGTAAAGATGTTTCCACTACAAAAAAAATGTAAAAACATTTGCAAATCTTACCAATTATATAAAATGTCAATAAGACGAATAGAAAATAATATAATTAGTGAAATAAAGAAAACAAAAGCATACAACAATAGTATATGAATGATGAAATAACACAAGTACATATCACTCTCTGTTGTCATCACCTTGCTTATCTTCATCGCTTGGCATGATAACATTATTGTTCTCAAAAATATGTTTTGATCTATCTTTTTTTCTTAATATGAACCACCAATCCTTATCCATCAAATATAGGTAAAAAAAACACCTCGTTGTAGTGTTTGGGGAAAATATAAGGCTCCCTAGCTTCATGCCACATCTTTCTAAAGTTCATAGATATCAGCCCACTATCACGATTTTCCTTTACATTACTCCGATCAAAGGTGTCCCCCCACTTGCACCTAAAAATAACACATTGGAACGAAGATAAATCCACTTGAATGATCTCTTGTATCTTTTCGATGTAACCTAACGTCCCATGTATTAGGTTTTGATCACAGTGGCTAGCACGACTAGATTGGTCAAACTCGACTTCCACTCCACAGTATTTTGTCATGCATCCATCATTGACATCCTTCGTGCAAAAATGATTTCCATATGCCCACAAAGATGGGAACAAATGCACCTATAAAAAAGTGAAAAAATCACAGTCATGTGTCTAGTAACCTGAACATAATTAAAAATATAAAATATAGATGTTACAATTCAAAGGTGCATTATGAAGTTAAAAATTTAATATGGAAAGAGATTATTACTGATTTGTTGCACCCAATCCCTATGTTTAGAGCATCATCTTCAGTACCCTGGTAATGACCAGTTGCACCGTATTTCTCTCTAACTTGATCAACAACCCAACTGTTAGGGAATGTCGTTGGCATATTTTTTTTAAATGATCAGGATAAGACACACTTCTACCATTTGACCATTTGAATTCTTTCCTATAATTTTCTCATTTACTCCTCTTCTGCTCGAACAATGCGACCCACAGTTATGCCGCTTCCGTATTGTAAAGAATGAATTTGTTGATGCCTTCAATTTTTGAATTTGCTGATGAAATCAAACCAACATATATAGTATGTATGAGATCAAAATATGCATTAATATGAAGTTCAGTGTGAATAGTTACTGTGTAGAAATTTGACAAATGATAAGCCACTTACTCTTTATCATGCGCTTATTTCCATTCTTTTATAGAAGCTATCCTTCTCTTTTGTCTTCATCCCTTTCGTTGCCTCAAATCGTCGCACCCGGTGTGTTATCGATTTGATTGATGTACTCACTAGAATAATAGAAAGACTCATACAATATATACACCTCTGCCATAGACCTCTCAAGTTTTTCCCTTTGTCAAACAAAACCTTTCAATTTCTTCATGTACCTCTCTAAGAAGAACAACCAATGACAAGAAACCACCCCAACTAATTCAACCTCATCTACTAGGTGAATTAGAAAATGAACCCGCAAGTATATGAAAATTGTTGGTAGTTCCTTCTCAAACAAACAAACAATCTCAGCTATCTCTTGATGCCACTGTGGAATTCTAGTCATACGAATCACCTTTAATGTGATCCAACGTACAATTGTAGATAATTTAGATATGGAACGTCGTATGTCTTGGGGGAAGTCATGGTTCACACACCCACGCACAAGAAGAGGATAATAACACTGCAAAGTAAATAGTATATTATACAAAAATTAATTATAAACTATATCATTACATAAAAATAATAACAAGTAATTAAATCATATTTTTGACATACTTACTCTTAGAAGGTTCAACTAGTCGTGCGATTTCAACCTCGACAAATGGTCTTCCATAGTGAAGCAACGTCGTAGTGAAGACACATATAAAGAAGGTATCCTCACACCCATTATAACTTCTGTTGCCAAAGAAAGATTGATGTGACCTAGCCCGCGCTTCCACGTAGCCTTAGTTATCCACTTGTCCGGGATTTACAACGTTGGTGAATTTGGCTTGTTGTTTGGTGGTTGTTTGTGGATATGCATATCATATATTTTTATTGGAGTCTGGAAACATTAAATGGGCTCGTAAATACCAACCTACCGGTACCCCGCCTCAGATTTTGTCCTCCCATTTGGTCTTTTACACAAAATGTTCATGCTTCCCGGTCATTGCATGGGTTCTGCTCTGCTATGGAGACTCTGCAGGGATTTCTGTCAAAATTTATGGTCTCGCTCCGGCGCTTGTGGCCTTCCGAACTTGTCTGTGCTGTTGTCAATAGATTTTTTCCTGTAGACTGAATTTGACTTGGTTCTGGAGGTGAGTTGGCTCGAAGTCCATTACACAGTGATTTCTTTGGTTTTTTTATTATTCTGCTACTGTTTGGTTTTGGAATTTGGTCTCTCGGGCCAATGGTTATCCTTTGTTGTTGTTGATATTACCCTTTACTTCTGCTACGGTGCGAAAGTCATTTAACTTCAGGTTCCAATGTACACAGGTGATGGCACGACGGTTTTTCTCGGCTACAAACCAGGTAATTTGTCCCTCCGTGCCCTATCCTTGCCTTCTTCTGGCGTATTAACTGACCAACGCCTGCTCCTCTTGTCTCAGGATTTTTTTGGTTATCTGTGGCTCTGTTCCACAAGTTTCTTGGTCCGGTCGTGCCCAGGTATGTTACACTTTCCCTTTTCTTTTGTTATGCTTCGGTTCAGGTCACGCTCTGCAGGGTATGCTAACTGTGACTCGTTTGGCTTGTGCAAGTCAAGGGTTCGACCTGGATGCAAGGATTTTACACAGTTTGGTCTCCAAACTAGAGAACCCTTTGCCGGTAGGCTCTGTCTTCGCAAAGTTTGTCAATTTGCAGCCAGGGCTTCTTTTCACCTCTGTAGGATTTGTCCCTCACTATCCTATAACTGTGTATAAACTGGTTCGTCCTCACAAATTAGGCTTGAGTCTATTTTCGACTATGGTTCTGGTTTGGCTGTCTGTTGAGGTTGAGGGTTTTCCCTGATATCAAACCCTAGACTAGGGTTTGTCCGTCCTATCGGACGCTGGGCACTTGATTTATTTTGAACAAATGTAATGCTTAACTTACATGGAACAACAGCAATGTAAACCTAAATTATCTGTCTCTGTTTATTTATGAAAGATGTGAAGATTTGTCTGAAATTACCTTTGTTGTATATTGTTTTCTCCGACACTCTGTCTTTGTATTATTCTTTCGGTCGACTCGTTGTGCATTACTCTCCTGGTTGTGAATTCAATTCGATTATCCTTCGCTCTGGTTGTGGATTTATGTGCATATTCAATGTTGCTTCCTATTAAGAGAGGAGGAAAAAAACACGACCTACAGTAGTAGACCCGTACTCTGTCTGCTAATACTAAATTCAATTGTTCACTAAATAAAACATAATGGTACAGCACGTAGGCAATGACACAGATGGACAATAGGGAAAATTTTCGTTATGTCCTTTTTATTGCTCGAATCTGGAAATGCTGAACCTTTTAATGGTCTTCTAGTTTTTCATTTATACATCTTCATTTACAGTTAATGAAATTGTAGTTACTTTCGGTTAAAGGCAATATAGTTGTATAACTACTAATCCTCGGTTCTTCTTACATGACAAGATCTTCATTTAGACATTTTTTGTCTTTTCCTTTTTTTTAAGTTGACAGAACAATTACTAAGTTGTTGTTTATTAAAGTCAGACATGTAACAACCCTAACCAACCAACTAAATTTTGACTATTATAGCAATTAAAAGAAAAAGAAAAAAATCCTACCTCATGCTTTGATAACTAAACATGAAAGACAATCCAAACGCTAAATCAATTTTCCAACCTGGCAGAGACATCACCCGGTCATGGCGCCCTAGCTGGATGCTCCTGCATCAAAGATCATCTTTAATTAAAATCCATGGGACATCACCTTCTTTGAAAGACCAAGAGGCACCATCCTCTCCTCTAGTTTCTTGTCTTGGCAAATGTTTCTTTTTAGTTTTTGATGAAATAAGATCTCTCCTAATAGTCAATGTGTCATTTTATTTTAATGATATGTGCCTCCATAAAGAAGATGAAATTTTTTTAAATATATCCATGGGATCTAGTAAGTGGGAAATCTTAAGATGCTCCTAATATGGGAGCTCCTAAAAGACAGATTTCCTTTTCATCACAATGGGAAATTTCTCAACATAGGTATCAAATAATTCTGGATTGTCGAGCATAGGCTCCTCATTTGAATAAACATTTCTATAACTCCTTCTCCTTCTCTCTCTCATATGTTCTAAGCCATTCAGCTGGTGTCATTATTGCAGGCCTTTGGGTTCTTTCTAGTTTACCATTGAAAGAGGATGTTGCTTTTCTGTAAGGTTGTTCTTCTAGGAGGAATACCCTAGAGAAGTCATACATTGCCTTTCATAGGTGGTCGAACCACCTAGCCTTCAAAGAAGGTCCACAACATTTACATCCATGATACCATTTTGTTACAAGACTTGTGAAATTATTGTATATATACATGGCAGGTTAACGATCATGAAGATCATAACAATTGCAGCGAATTAAATTAATATGTGAAATAATATTGTTACGTATATAAAAAAATCAATAAAATGTAATTTATCAGAGAAAATTTCTAAGCCTGGATAATCGTGTATGGTGTAAGCACATATGTCATACAATGTAAAACTCCTCTCTATTGTGATGGGTGTTGATACATTGTACACATGTATCCCTTCCCATAATTCCTTTAATTCATCTACCAATGATTGTAAGTAAACATATATATTATTCACTTGTCTTCTACCAGGGACTATGAGAGCCAACATAAGATGTTCATTCTTCATGGAAATCCATGGGGGGAATATTGTTATTGATCACTGAGAAAGGCCAAACAGAATAGTTGATGTTTTTTAGGGAATATGGGTTGACACCATCCATGGCTATGCTGAATCATAGACTTCGTACTTCATCCTTGAATTTTTCAAGCCATGTATCCTCTATATGCTTCATGGTTATTGAATCTATTTGGATTCACACAAATTATGACTCACTTATGTGTGAGGCATGTCATCCCTACAACATAGTTAATTCTTTGCAAAGAGATAATTTTGCGAAAGAATTTGAGAAATATGGAACGAGCTAGAATTTGAAGAATTGGCCATTTGATGTTATGAGATTTTCTCCCTGCATTTGAGAAAAATTAGAAATAATTTTTTTTGCACATACCTAAAATTAATTTTGAGAGCCATATAACCACAATCTAAATTTCAATGTAGTTTTCAAACCAATTTTCAAGAATAAGGTGACTTTAAGCAGAAAATGCATATTATGAACTAATGTAACTCTTGTGGATGCGTCCTAGAAGATAATTTGAGTTGAATATGCCATTTTATGTGAAAAATAAATTTCAAATAGCTTGTAAACCTTATCGGTGCTCTTATTAGGACTGATCGCACTGATGTGTTTACATAATAACCACACTGGGGTGTTAAATTAATAACTGCACTAGTTTCAGGATTTTGAAAATAAATAAAAAATATTATATCATATCGATGCTCTTACAAAAAACATCATCGATGCATTTAAATAAAAACAACACCGATCCACACTTGTTTCTAGGATTTCAAAAATAAAAATAAATTCTACCATGTCGGCTCTCTTATAACAATTACAACAATGATGCATTTAAATACAAACCACATCGTTGTGTTAAAATATCAACTCCATCATTTCGAGATTTCAAAAATAAAAAAGGAATTCTATATTGTTGGTGCGTTTAAAAATTTTAGTGCGCCGATAATTTATCATAATCGATGTGCTTTAATTGTAAACGCACCGATGCTCGTTACTATCAAACACACCAATGTTTAGATTAAGTCAAAAAAAAAGTGCAAGTATTTTTTTCAAATTGAAAAATGAGTGACAATTGATTTTTCGAAATATAATTTCATAAGGTCTTTTAAATAGCAATAAGTTATTCACTATTTCATTATTTTTCCCAAAATTTCAAGCAATAGATCTTTGCAAGAGAGATGTCCCAGGAGCACTGTGCAACAACAGAATACTTTGGAGCAGCAAAACTATTCAGAAGATCAAAAGTTGAAAGTTATGGTGATTCACTCAAAATCTTGCATAGTAAAAATTTTAAATTTTATTGTTGATTTTACTAATAATTTTTTTTACAATTTTTGTTAGGGTTTAATTAAAAGAGAGATCATTTGCAAAAGAGACATACTGGGAGCACTATGGAGCAACAGAATATTTTGGAACCGCAGAAAGATCAAAATTTGAAAGGTATGGCGATTCACTCAAAACCCTACATAGTAAAAATTTTAAATTTTACTATTACAAAATTTTACAATTTCTGTTAGATTTATTCAAAATTCAGAAAATAAATAAATAAATAAAATGTAATATATATATATATATATATATATATATATATATATATATATATATATATATATATATATATATATTAAAAGCCCTACATAATAAAAATAATAATAATAATTTTGCTAGTAATTTTTTTTACGATCTTTGTTCCTATTTAAATTTAATTAAAATTCTAGAAAGAAAAACAAAAAAAAATTCAGTACTTACCTTGAACCCTTGCTTTTGCTTATGTGACTACAAAATTTCACCTTAGGGTTTAACTTCCTCTACCACTTCACAATCAGGGTTTTTCATTTTAGGTATTTTAGATTTAATAGGTTTGTGTACTTACTACATATAGGGCATTTGACATGTAAAGTAGGGGGGTCACTTATTGAATTAGATCTAAACCTTTTCGGCCCTATCTAATAATTTTTTTTAAACAACATCTGTTTTGCAATGCGCCTTGTGTCATCTAACGCACTGGTGTTGTGGTTCTTCTATCATTAAATATCTCACCAAATCCTGTTGGCCCTGTCTGTTTTTACAAAATGGGGTATGTTTATAGCTATGCCCGGTGTAATATAATGCACTAGCTCGCTTATGCCAAATTACATCGTTACGCGACTTGTATTTAATTTTTTGTGTTCATTTTTTAGTGTGATGGTGTTACTTTTATTGTCACAAATTGCACTGTCATAATTTAGATTTATTTTAAAAAAATAGTTTTCATTGTCGTTGTTGAACAATTAAATGACTGATGTGTTAATAGATGAAACACGGGGCATTTTGTTCAAATAACCGCACTGATTACCATAGCTCTTTTGGGATGAAAATTATTTGATTTATGTATAAAATATATTAAATGGCTTCTGTATTGAATGGTACAGGTTGTATATTGATAATAAAAAAATGTCTGAGAATTTGTCAAGTAGCAAAATCACTAATGGGCACAATGATAGCACATCCAAAAACGTAGAAAAGACAAGTTATTTGTAAATTCTTTACAAAATTAATATATTTGAACTATATTTAAGTTTAACTAATATTTATTGGTTAGTATGTGTCATGCAGAGCCACAAAATTAAGGTCGATGAGATTATTTCTAATCTCACTGCAAAAGAGCGTAAAAGTCTGATAGAAAAATTGCTGAAGGATGAATCAAGTGAATGAAAGAATATTATTCAATGTGAGTTTTTTATTTTTATTTTGAATTTTCATTAATAATATACTTAAGGATATTAGAGAACATGTTTCAAAAAATCTATTAATTCATATATGTTTAATGTTCTACATGGAGCAACAACAAAGGAAAAGATCAATTTCGTTTTGAGGAAAGAAAAATGATAGAACATGTAAATGACAATGAATTGGTCTATAGATCATCTAGAGTGGTGCTAGAGGTTAATGAAAGGGGGGAATTTTTTTACAAAACCATCAGGGATATAGTGGAATGAACGTATAAACGTACTTTCCACGTACAATACAAAAATCACTCCAATGATTCCAAGAACCAAATTATATCCAAACTCTATGAAGTGTTTCTAGAGCAATGGTCAATGATACCTGCCAAACTTGCAATAGCAAAAAACTACAAGAACAAAAAATAATCATTCAAAAGGTAATATTCCTAATTAAAATGATTTTCTAGAATTATATGTATATATTACTACAAACCATTCATTTATTAATATCAATTTTGTTATATTTAGTTTTCATATATGATCAATATATAAATAGTTTATTACTTTTTTGAAGAAGATTATGAAAATACCAAAGGATCAAGGAGTTGATATGTGAAACATGCCAGTAGGAATGTCCAAAAAAGTGTATAAGGATATGGTCAAAGAAATGGACATAATTACATCACAGGAGAAGCCATCTGAACAACACAATGCTTCAAATGTATTTAATCATTATTGAATTTGTACATATAAACAAATAATTTAACATTAAATATTAATTTTCAAGTATTTTCTTGTAGAAAATAAAACAAAATGGAACTCATTTAGCACATAAAACATCACGATGAGGAAGAAAGGGTTGATATCAAAGTTTGTGAGTAATTGTTAATATTTCCTTATAACAATTCAAGGTTTCATTTTTGTATATTTTAAGTTTTTTTACAATAACCATCCTTGAATGTCTTCAAATCGGTGTTAACATACAAAAAAGAGCCATCGGAAGAATTGACTGACATTGGGTTAAATATGGGTTGTTAGTATATGTTGAAATATCAACAATTAATTGTGGAATTTGTAAGTATCTATGTTGTTTTACTTCTCTGAATTTATAATTAAAAAATAAAAATAAATAAAAAATAAAAATAAAAATAAAAATAAAAAATAAAAAAATAAAAATCCTTTATATTAAATCTATGATTTATAATGGAGTAAAAAACTTGCAGGAAACAAAGTATGGAACTATGCCAACAGAATAGTTGTTGCAACAAGGCCTGAGACTTGGTTTTTAAACCATGTGTACAATTCACGAGTCACTTCTTGTTATCGTACATTGCTATTCGATTTACATTGATGTATATTATTTATTTCAATTTTCATTATTCTCACCAATGTACATACACTCATTACACTTTATGGAATAATATCGATGCAATCAATAAAACATTCGTCCAAATAACCCAAGTCATGGAAATAGCTTGAGCATTGACAACTATTCCAGAGAAGAATGATGATTTATTTGGATATCAATGCAAGTTGTTGTATCTTTTGAAATAATTATCTATGAAAATCAAACATTTTGTTTAATGTAATGGATATAGTGTCCTAATTGAAAGACAAGGGGTTACCAATAACTATCATGTTTTGTATGACAAAGAGCCTCTTATTGATATATAATAAAATACATTTTAATTTATTCTATTGTGTTATCCAATGTCACTGTGAAATGTTACACCACTGATTAAATATTATAAGAGATGTGAAATCTAATGATATAAAAAATTAATCCAAACATCATATACAAATGAACTAATCAAAATTTAATTTATATGAATGCGGTTATAATATATATGTTGATTTTTCGATGAATAACATATTTAAAAAATCACAATAATTGCACTATTACATGTCGATGTTTCTAAAAAAAGAAGAAAATATTGTACAAAATATCGGTGTGTCGATAACATAAACATGCAATGGTGTGTAATTCTATCTAAAAACACCATTACTTCAAGGTTTTTTGTATGCTCAGTGCCTTTTATGAAAACGACAACATCTGGGTGTTATATTCTTCAAGCATTGGTGTTGTTTGCATTTAACGCCCCGGTGCACTGTAATTCTTAAAGCACCAATTCTTTCATAGAACTAATGACCCAGTGCTACATAATATTATTTCCAACCCTGGTGCATTATGAAAATTAACAGCATTGATCTCGTTATATAAGTAGTGCACCAATGTTTTTATTCAAATCATACGCATCGGAGTTGCAAGTTTAAATTAAAGCACTGATCCTGCAATATTTTCTAATTTCCTAAGTGTCATTCTTTAAAAGAGTGCCCCGAGGTGTTTTGTTAATGTATACGCACTAGTGCAATATACATTTCAAGCACCAGTGTTCCTTGCATTCAACGCCTCGGGGATTTTCGTTATGTTTATGGCCCAATGCTTTTATTTATTTAGCGCACCAGTGCTATTGTTTCCATGAAGCACACCAATAAAAAATAAAAATAAAAATAAAAAAAATCCGCTAAAACCTCCATCCACTTAGTTTTTTTCAACTGTGATGAATTTTTGTTATCATCTCCACTAAAACATACGCTACCAAAAACGAATGTCGTAGCAGAGGTTTTTATGACAATTTTTGTCAATTTTATAACACTAAAAACTTTTGTTATAACATCCACTAGAAGCTATTATCTTTGTAGTGGGTATATCTATTGAAGAAAAAATATGAAGCTTTTGAAACTTTCAAGAACTTTCATGCATGGAATGAAAATGATGCACAATCTCATATTGGATCTATTTGTACTGATAATGGAAAAAATATACTTCAAATGACTTTGAAAACTATCGTTGCCAACATGGGATCAAACATCAAACAATTGTTCCTTATAATCCTCAATAGAATAGTGTAGCTGGAAGAATAAACAGGAAAATCTCAAATATGGTACATTCAATGATGTTTTTCAAGAATGTTAAGATGATTTTTTGGTTTGATGTAATTCTATGTGCTATGTATATTAAGAATATGTGTGCATCTCATGCTCTCAAAAACAGGACTCCCTATGAAATGTGGTATGGACATATTCCTTCGGTGAGGCATCTTAGGGTTTTTGGTTCCACCTGTTATGCCTTGATACCTAAGGAACAAATAAACAAACTTTGTGCAAGGATTCGAAAATGTATCTTATTGGGGTACTTAGAAACCTCCAAAGCATACCCTATCTATGATGAATTAAATAAAAAAAATCTAATATCTAAAGATGTGATCTTTCTTGTATCTTCCAATACTGATAATGTTGTTAAGAGGTATCCTGATCGCTTGGACAAATTTGGACATGCAAAAAAAATTCAAGAATTTGATAATGAGATTTCACATCTTGAAGGGGGGATTCCTATACTAGATCAATCTATGGAATCTCCTTCTGAAACACTCTCTCCCCCTCATCAAGCTCCAACCATTGATTAAGAAGACATTTCAAGTGATGTGATTGAGAGAATTGGAAGGCTAAATATTGATTTAGCCCCATCTCAATCAATTGAGAATCCTGTGCCATCTCATAAAATTCCTCCAAAATGGTTCACAAAGACACTTGAAATTGTTCATCCTCATGAGGTTGGAAAGACAGGAACAAGAATATTTGCTAGATAGAATGGAGGTGATGTAGATGATTCTGATTCACCTGTTGATATGGATGTTTCCTATGATTGTGAATTAAATTTGTTTATAGATTTTGAAACAAGTTCCTTCAAAGAAGTCGCTTCTCATGATGAACAGAAAGAAGCCATGCAGAAAGAATATGATGCTTTGATAAAGAATGGAACCTGAAAGCTGGTTGATCCTCCATTGGGAACCAAACCAAGAGGTTGCAAGTGGGTCTTCAAAAACAACTATAAATCATATGGTTCACTTGAAAACCATAAATCTAGGCTTGTGGTAAAAGGTTTTGCACAAAAGGAAGGGGTCAATTACGAGGATACTTTTTCCCCCACAACAAAATGGGCTACCATATGGACTCTATTTGCATTGGTAGCTCAGAATGGTTGGAAATTCCATGAAATGGATGTAAAAATTGATTTCTTGAATGGATATCTGAAATAGAATGTTTTCATGTCCCAACCAGAAGGATTTGTTATGAAGGGTCATGAACATAAAGTATGTAAGCTTGTCAAATCTTTGTATGGCCTCAAACAAGCACCGCGAGCCTGGTATGAGAAATTGGTTGAGCATCTTCTAAAACTCAATTTCAAACATTATGATCTTGATGATGCAACTTTGTTTGTCAAGAAAGTTGGGAAAATAGTTATATATCTTGTGGTGTATGTAGATGATATTTTGATGATAGGGAACAATGATAATTGCATTGCATCCATAAAGAAAGAAATGAGGAAAGGTTTTTAAATGATAGATTTGGGATATGTTCACTATTATCTTGGGATTTGGGAAAGTTTATATTCCTATTTCAGAAGAAGTACATTGGAGATATGTTGAACAAGTTTGGCATGGTTGAGTGCAATCCTTTGGCTACTCCAATGGAATAGAATTTAAAGATCACATCCACTGAAGGAAAATAATTTGAGGATGCAATAAAATATAGATAGCTCATAGGAAGTCTCAACTACCTGACTGCTACCAAACCACACATTTCATCTGTTGTTGGAATCCTCTCCAGGTTTATACAAAAGCCTTCTAAGGGTCATTGGTATGCTGCAAAAATATTTATAAAGTACTTGAACTCAAGACTTTGGACTCAAGTATACATAGGTGGATGACTTCATCTTGATCGAATATTCTGATTCAAATTTTGATGGAGATAAAGAAACTAGAGTATCTACTTCAAGTTATGTTATGAGTCTTGGATTAGGAGTTGTCTCCTAGGGGTCACACGAAAATCAGTTCCAACAGATTCCATAACCAAGGCAGAACATGTGGCAGTAGTTGAAGCAACAAAGGAAATTGTGTGGATTGGGAAAATTTTGGAAGATTTGCAGGAGAAACAAGTGCATCCAACTCCTCTTTTGATTGAAAACAATTCTATAATAAAGTCAGTCAATAACCCAAAGTTCCATGATTGAACCAAGCATATCAATACAAAGTATCATCTAATTCGACATCATGTTGAGGCCAAGGCTATCCACCTACAACATTGTTCCAAAAATGAGAAAATTGCAAACATCTTCACCAAAGGACTTGGAAGAGAAAAGTTTGAAAGATTCAGAATGATTATTGGACTCACCAACATCCCTTCAAATTAAGGGGCGGGGCGGATGTTGACACCTGATCCAAAAGGATTGGGATTATTGTAAATATTGTAAATATTTTAGATATGAATTAGAGAAAACTAAGAGACCTTGGAATTGGAATCCCAATAATCTCTCCACTCATGTATATATTCATGATTTGGTTAATGTAATAAAACAAGTCACATTATGGAGTTACCAATGCATGGCCTAGATAGTTAACATTCATATTCATTTATGGTATTGTTATATTATAATTTTATTATAGATTTTATATTATAAATATATTATAAATTATTTTAATATATGTAATAATAATTGTTATATTTTATTAAGCAAAACTTGTGTTTAAAGGCACAATGAAATTACACATAGTCTTCATAAAGTTAAGTTAGAAAATTCAGACAAAATTATCTCATAGTTTAGAACCAAACCTTTCAAACTATATTTGAATTGTGATATATCAAACCAATGATTTGAAAAAATATAAAATCTATAAAACATCTCTAAAAACAAAAACAAAAAATGACCTATGTTGACAATTTAACTTGGAGTTATTTTTTCAGGATGTCTATCCACTTCAACAGAGTCTGGCTTGGAAGCTAACTAGGAAGCTTCCAGGTTCAAATCTGGAAGTAATAACCCATGAGGTGTGTAACAACCCACAATTTAAATATACAACTAATTAGGTCAATTATGCGATTTATAATCAAGCCACCTCTATTCAACTAATTAGCATAGAATTTCGAGAAATATGAGCAAAGACAACTTACTTGTAGTGATGATATTACTTGTAATTTCGGAGTTGAATGCTATTTGAATCTCGCTAACTACAACAAATTTTTTGGGACGAATCTCCACCCAACCGTAGGATCAACGGCACATAATATTTCTATCGTTGGCCACCCCCGCGACCTCAATCAACGTACTACTTCTAGGGAATCCTTTGTCTGACAATACTTTTCTCCCAAGAGAATGGATGAAGGAATGATGTCTTTCATCTTCCTCATCTTTCACTAAATAGATCAAACAATGGAGAGGGTCCACATGCACACATTCCATGTGTCAACATGCAAACTTTATTTCTTTATTTTAAGTTTACTTTAATTTAATTTTCTTATTTTATTCCTTTTTATTTTTTGTTAACTTTACTTATCTTTACTATTTTTATAGTTTAATTATATATATTTTTTTAGAACTTCCGTATTATTATTTACTATTATTATCTTTTCTTTAGTTTTTAGTTTTGGAGTCGTCTAACGAGGCGGAGGAATTGCCCGGGCAGCCAAAAGTGGTCGGAATCGAGGCAAAAAAATTTCAAAAAAGCTTGTAGAGGCAGTGTTTGAATCATGTTTTCGATGGTGGAAATGGATTCATCACCATCAACAACATTTAGGACACCTAAAATTTTGAAGTTTAACAACTATAACTTGGATTTACAAAAATCCTTGCTAGATTTTCTCTAAATATGGTCGGAATTTCCAAAACTTTCTGAACAACTCCTCTGCCTCATTAGACTGCGCGTTTAGTTTTTACTATTGATTTATTATTATTATCTTTACTTTATTGTTTATTGTTTATTGTTTATTATATTATTTTATTTATTATTTACTATTTTTATTATTATTAGGGGACATTACATACATTTAATGTATGTAATGTATGTAAGTAAGTTAAGTTGAATCATTTAACATTTTAGTTATTTAGTTATTTATTACTTCACTTTTTCCCTGTGACCTCTACTGAACTAGTATAACCAACATGCATCAAAAGTTTCCACAACACCCAAGAAATCCCAAGGAATCTATGTCCTTTTTCCCACTTTTGGAACCAGGCATAAGCCTCATCGATCTATATCATAACCCAAGGCTCGCACCTAGCTCAAACCTCATCTACCCCAAGGTAGGCATCTGGTCCCAGTACTCAATGACTCCAGGCATCTCGCAAGGCTGGACCACTCCCTCCACACTCACTAAGGTGCACATCCCTAGGCATCGAAGTCCTTACACCCCCACCAAACTTCGGCATCCCAATCCAATATCAGGAACTTGGCCTACAATATCAGGCACTTGGCCTCCTTAAGATGGTCCCATAGCCCCTCAAGAGCTATCCATCAAGAGTTATACAAGACAAAGGAACCATTGGCATATGTAGTGTTGATTGAGTTTGTCCCCATCCCATATGGTGTTACATATTCTCCCTCGCAGGTATGGGCTCCCACGAGATCATCAAATAAACAACCCTCTCGGTCCATTTGTGAATTTCCTGTCACTCTCCACATCTCAACATACCTCCAATGCATTAGCTATAACATCATAGAAAATAATCTGCATGCCAAGTCTTGCATGTCATCATGAGAACATAACATTATTGTTATCACAAAATTTTGCATGTCATAAACCTACATACAATTACCACATGCTTCACATCATAATATCCTCCTAAGTTATAACATCAACATTCAACATCAAAGATATATCACCACATAATAAATGAACTACATGTCAATAAACCTCAATATAACATCGTAATCCCTTTGAATATCATATTCATCATAAGCATACAACATCATTATCATAACAACTATATAAATAAGAACCACATGTGCATCATTACCATGATATCATGAACATCATCCCAACATTATACTCAACGACCCTATTTTGACATACAGTTAACTAAAACCATAACTAAAATCATAGTGTACGATTTAGTGTATCAATAAAATTTAAATAATAAGACATGATTTAGATGCTCCACAAATGTATCTATCTAAGCTAAGCTATGCATTCTTATCTAATTCACCACACAATTTGATCAAATAGATAAAGAAAGTCACTAAAAATAACATTTACATCTTCCTAAGTAATTGACCATAGGCTATATTAATCCTTTTAAATTAGATTTCACTACTTACGAAATACTTACACTTGCTTGTGAAACCTTTACTTACTCACTTTAAAAATACATTTTTATCCTTTGAAAATTCTTAATCTTTTTCATAAATCGCATATCTTACTCTACATAACTTCATATAAAAATAAACTCAAATATCCTTTGCAATTTAATTTAATTACAATTGTAAATATATACAATTATATATTTAATTATTACTCATATTATAGCATTTATCATACTTTAAACATTAAATGTATATACCTAACACAAATCTATAAATCCTAACAACAAGATATGAGTAACTCATCCATAATTTTAATTAACCATCTCTTTTACTAAAATGTTTCACACGAATATATATATATATATTTATTTATTTATTTAATTTTATGTATATTACATCATTTTGAGTGAGATTTCCAAGTATCTCATATTCATTTATTATGAATTATTTAATTTTTAAATTGATAAACCATGTTTTAATTAGCAAATCAAATCATCTAACAATTAGCAATGAAGTGTAAGTTAAAAAATAATGATCAACATTGATCTTCTCAAACGATCGACTTTGGGGTTACATTAGATCTTTCACTTAATCAAGGAAAATGTCAGGTTACTTAAAAGAATATGGTTACATTCTCTAATTAAAAGTTGGATTCTTGATTTACTAAATTAAATTAAAATAACATTTGATGTATGGATTATTATTGAATAATTTCTATTGAAATCACTATAATTATTTATTAACATAAGATAATCATCTTTATTTATTAACATAAGATAATCATCTCAATATTTTGATACTTATTTTTAAATTATTTTTAGCTATAACTAAAACATCATTAGAACATAGGCTATTTTATAAACTCTAATATTCTAACTAGCTTTCTTGTACTTCTCTCAATTGTCTAGTGTGGAGAATCATAAATTAATAAAATTTAAAATTAGGTCAAACTAATACTTCTCTAGTAGCTTCCTTTTAGATATTACATATATATATATATTATTATTCCTCCATTAAATGCAAACTCCACCATTAAATAATAATAATAATACCTAATAGTCGGTAGTAAGAATAAGGAGCACTACGAAAATTGTGCATTGCTCACAAAAATTCTAACCAGAAATAGACACTTTAATGTGGCAATCAAAAGAATTAAGAATTGTCTTTTCTTTATAAGTTAGTCATGAGCCTTGCCAAAATTTAGCCATCGCTTCAATTATAATATACTATATAATACTAGTACCCTTCAAATTCAATTATAGTATACTATATAATCCTAGTACCCTTCGAATCCTTATCTTTTTGTGTATATTTCAAAGGTAAAAATAATTAGACCTAGGGTCACCCTTCACATGTAACTAACAACCGCTTTTTATCTATCGTGTAAGTTAATATAAGCTTCATTGTGTTTATCAAAAGGTGCTAGTAAAAAATTTCATATTTGTGAAATAGTGATGATGCATATGTCAAGGACCATTAATTAAGAAATTATACTACTCGGAAAATTTTTTATTTTTATTTTAAAGAAGGTTGCAAATTTGAATGTTTCGTGAATAAAAATTATTGAAAAAAATTCATAGTGGTTGTTTGAAGTATCTAGCTCATATTTAAGTCAAAAATGCCCCCATATCAAAAAGAAAGTGAACAACAAACCCTTGTGGCAGTGGTGAGATGATACGCCATAACTATTTGACTGAGTTGGAAGTATGGATTTTGGATTGCACTCACAAGTTTGCTATACGTAGTATTATTCCCTAACTTATATAGTAAGATCATAATACATAAAGTTGAAGAGATAAAATCTGGCATATCAAAAGAAAATCAAAGTATAAAATTACAAAGTGATTAAGATAAATCAAAAGAAAATATGTATTTGGTTTGATATTATATGTTTGATCAGCCTAATCATGATAAAAATAACCTTTTCATAAAATAGCCCTGATTTATTAACATATTTCGCTATAGATATTTGTCATTTTTTTATTAACTCATTTCCATTTTTTTATTAACTCGAAATGACACATCGAGTAATAATAATGAGGTATTACAATGTACTTCTAGTACTAACTTATTAATTTCAACATAATATCTTTAGGAATGAAAATTTATTATTTATTTCAACCAATAACTTTAATAATAATTAAATAATTCAAAATTTGTAATCTAATTTATGAAATAGATAAAGACCTATTTTGTAAATTTATTCTCAATCCTTGAAATTAAACCTTTAATATACTTTATATTAATATTTGTTTTATATAATCCCCTGATCGGGGTGTGTGTCTGAGGATGTATGTCAGAGATGGTTGTCAGGCCAACTAAGGGACGGGTACTATCCACCGCATCCCACATGCTCATGGCAATGGGTGCGGTGGCATGACAATGGACAGAGGGAAATGGAGAAGTGTCAGCGAGTGCCAAGGTAGTAACAAAGGTGGGAAGGACAGGACAGGAGGGGTGATGGGACAGAGAATGGAGGAAGCAGATTATGAAGGCACGCAGGGTGGTGGGATGAGCAGAGTTGCTACGGGGAGACGGAGAAACGACGTGGCATACCAGAGGAGAGACCAGCAAAGACATCTTCGCATCGGCACCAGGTATGTTATCTGGCCTCACTCGTCTAATGCAATGATTTCTATGTGTTTCCATGGCGGGGGAATGAGAGATTAGACCAGGGAGGGGAATTGGGGAATAGGTGGGGGAGACCTCTGCATGCTAGGAGGGAAGGGAATTGGGTCCGAGCTAGAAACTAGCACTGCAAGAGATCGCTAATTATAGGACCTTGAGAAACCACCTGCAATTAAGCAGGCTAGCCGGATTACCAGGGAGGGAGGGGAGAATGTAGATAAGGCAGTGTGAGGGAAGGAAATTGGGAGTGGCAGAGAGGAGCAGAGGATGCATAAGATAGAGGGGCAAGAGAAGGTTATGAGAATGGGAGTATTGGTTATCTGGTTCGAGGGGCGGGCGGTGAGTGTCGTAAGTAAAACTCGAGACGGACACCAGGGCAACACCCCCGAGAGCAGAGGAGAGATACGCAAATACTAGAAAGGTGGAAAGGCTAACGCTTGGCAGGTGAGTGGCGCTAATAATTCAGGCAAAGGAGAGGTGCAGCACCCTTGGGCAGAGGGGCACTGGGGCAAAGGCAAGTGTGGCTAGAATTTCAAGGGTAGGGGAAGAAGTAGCAACCTGGAATCGTTGGGACACACATTCCGTGAACTAATGCGAATTATGTGTGAACATGCTCACACAACAAAAGAGATGAATAGACCAGCCCGTGGATGAGGATGAGGAGGAAGGGGGAAGGAGTTGCCTTGTTCAATTGACCCGGGCACCTCAGAACCTAGGTATGGGAGGAAGCCGGTAGAAAGGCTCATCAGTGAAGCGGCAGCAGCGTATAAGGTAAGGACGGATGTAGGCATTCACAAGATTCTAGAATATTGGGAGGAACAGATAAAGGAGGAGGTGGATTCCAAAGAGGAAATGGAGACCTGCTGAGAGGTAATCCCAAACCCAGGGAATACTATGGGCATACTCATGCAATTTAAGAAGACTCTCTATTTATACTGGCTCATGAAGAGCCTTATGGGGAAGGACATGGAACAACTTTCAATGGGAATGGAAATGACCCTCCAGGACATGTCAAACTACAAGAAAGATCTACAGGCCACTCAGTTCCAACTGTGTAAGCAGGACATCCACCTGGATCATATTCAAAGGCATATCCCTTGTATTATCGAGTTGGCAGATGCACCAGGAGACTCAGTCGAAGACCCGGCTCCAATGGACTCAGCCTCATAAGATCAAAAGGAATAGTCAGGTGTATACCTGGAACGTTCCCAGGAAGATCACTCAGAGAATCTCCTCAATTTTGGACATCCCTGCCCAAATGAATTGGAGCCATTTCATGTATCTGGGATTGCCTCTTGCTAAGGAATCGATCAAAGCTGAGATTTGGGCGAACCTAATAGAGAAGCTAAGAGGGAAACTTCAGAGCTGGGGTGTGTCCTGGCTCAACCTGGCTGGAAGAACAATTCTCATAAAAGTTATCCTCTCAGCACTTCCCATATACCAGTTTGCAACCACCCTCGCCCCGGCGAGTATTCACAAACACATGGAACTAATCATCAAGAGCTTCTTGTGGCAGGGAGGAAAGCAGGACTCCAAAAAATTCAGCCTTGTAAAGTGGGACCAGGTCATTCTACCTTTCGAAAAAGGAGGGTTAGGAATAAGAATCCCAAGGCTAGCCAACATGGCCATGGGCTTCAAGTTGATCTGGAGAATCCTCACTGAAAAAGGTGCCTGGTGGACTGAAGCAATCAAAAGGAAATATCTGAACGGCTCCAACTCCAACATCCTCTCAGAATCTATTGTTGATAGACAATGTACACCAGTCTGGAAACTTATTAAAAAGACTCTCCCCCACTTCAAAGACTACATCTCAAGAGCTCCAGGCAGTGGGAAAGATATCAACATTTGGACTGACCGCATAATGGGCACTGAAGCAAGGGAAACCTCCCCAAATCTCAGACCGCTGCAACTGTGGATGGAAGGTAAACATCTCAAGACTCTATTTGACATCTCCTCTTGGGATCAAAACAGGTGGCTGGGCTGGAAAGATCTCCCCCTCCCAAACAACCTAAGGGACCTGTGGGTCGAACTCAAGCTATCTCTCTCAGGGGCAGCTCCTCTCAACAACACATCCACAGACAAATATATCTGGGACCCCAATGGAGGAACCTACACAGTCAAAGAAGGATACAAAATCCTCCAAAATGCCACAGCAATCAATAATTGGCCTCTCCACAAAGTGGCTTGGAATTCGGAATGCATCCCAAAGATCAAATTTTTCAATTGGACGCTCCTCAAAAGCAAAATCCTTACAGCAGAAAACCTAAGGAAGAAAGGCATCCTAGGCCCTTCAATATGCTGCCTATGTAGAGCTGCAGAAGAAAACATAAACCATCTTTTCCTAGAATGCTCCTTCGCCCGAAACTGCTGGAAGCTCATTATGAGCCCGTTGAGAACTGGAGAATTACCCACTCAAATCAATCTCCTCCAAAAAAATTGGGGAAGCAGCTATCCTTACCCCAAGAAAAACAAATCCCTTGCCAAAAGACTGTGGAATAGTATCCCTCCCACCCTCTGCTGGCAAATCTGGAATGCCCGAAACAAAAGCATCTTCAACAATGAAAAGGCCAGCATCCCAAGCACACTTGCAAAAACAATTGCACTCATCTCGGAGGCCATCAGCGCTAATGGAATAGCACACCCAGATCAAGATCCCGGAAACCCAGAGGAAACAGAATGGATGGGGAAATTCAAATATGAAACAAGGAACTGCAAAGCTGCCAACACAGGTCAGAAAAAGATTGATTGGAAGCTAAGAGGCTCTAAGGAGGAAATCAGAGAATGGATCCAAGATCAAAAGAGGCCCTCTCTCCATTTCGATGGGGCCTCAAAAAATAATCCGGGACAGGCAGGTGCCGGAGGAGTTATCAAAGATCACCAAGGCAAGAATATAGTAACCTATGAGTGGGGATTGGGCATGATGTCCAACAACAGGGCCGAGGCCTATAGTCTGCTCCTGGGAACCTCCATTCTGAAGAACCTTGGGCTTCAAAACCCGCTCATAATTGGAGACTCAGCCATTATTATTGCTGCCATGGTTTCGGGGAAGGATTTCAAGCAAGCGGCCCTGAACAGCATCAAAGCCAGGATCAACGACAACATAAGAAATATAAATGGAGCCACTTTCAAACATGTGCTAAGGAGCAGCAACAGCGAGGCAGACGAACAGGCCAACAAGGCAACCACTAGACAGGTCGGCCAAGTCAGAGAAAACGATCAGCACTATGATAAAGCCATTCCTTAATAATTTTTATGTACCCCTCAATCCTCTGACTATGAGTCACCTCAGAATCCAGGCCTCTCGAACTTCGCCAATTACCAAATCACTTCACCTCTTATCAAATCTCCTCGACTGCATCATTCGGTTCCGCCTATTTCAGAACCGCCCCCCTGTGAACGCTCAGGTCACCTCCCTCACCTCTCTCAGCCTTGACCCTGTGTCATATCTGCTCCCCGTCGCCAATCTCAGGCTCTGTCCAGATCGTAATCATTTAAATATCTTCACATCGCGCAGCAAAATCCCCATCTGGCCTCTCAATCACTTCAGGATCCGATCGGATAACCTCTGGACCTCCCGCCCAAGCTGCCTCTTTCTCACTATTTATAGCAGTATATCCCCCCCCTCATCTCCATCCTTATCAGTCTCGTTGGGCATTGTTGGTGTCATCTCTCTACGCAGACATTATCCTGAAGTCGGGCGCAATCACCTGGAGATCGGATCTCGTCCTCCTTTAGCGGTATACTCTCGCTCTTGCAATCTCTGTGTTCAGGTTTATTCTAACAGTTTGGTTGTTTGGTTACTCCAGTTTGATCCCCTCCCCTCATACGTTCCCTTTCCTCTCTGTTCCTCTCATCTGGCCCCAGTCCTGCACTCCCCCTTTCGGTCTCTTCCCTTCATCGCCTCCTCCCCCAGAATTCGCCCCTCCCTGCATCGCCAGCCCGTTATTTCCTTCTCCAAGATTGAAGAAATGGAGGACCAGCAGCAACAACAGGGAGCTCAGGAGACTGTCCCAAATCCTCTCGAAAATGTCATAACAAACAGTGAATGCACTCTCTGCAAAGCGCATACATTTATGATAGGCAGATTCATTAAGCACTTCAATGATCTCAAAGATGACTATCAGGCGGATAGTAGAGCCAAAAGGAAGAAGCTGGAGAAGTATAAAGCCGAGATCGAGGCCCTGAAAGACAGATGCGCCCATTTAGAGGAAGCCATTGCCCATATCAGGACTCTCACCCAAAGTATGCAGGCGGAAGCCTCAACCAGAGCTAGTGCAAGAAAGGACTCCCTTCCGGACGACTCTGTTAACCAGAAGAACACCTAAACCCCATGAACTGCAAATTTTGTTGGCTTGCAGGCTCCTTCATTCGGCAATATAGCCGTTACCTCTTTTATTTCATTTACAGTTTCTGTAGCAACAAGGATCGAGGGTCTGCGAACCCGTTTTGGATCCTCACTGCTTTAGTTTGTCATCCCGATGTAATAGGACTTAGTCCTTTGAAGTTTTTATAATATACAAGTAACCGATTTCGTCAAAAAAAAAAAAAAAAAGGAATAGCCAGGTTCCGGAATGATTTTTGGTTGTTAGCGGATAGCATTTACTTTTTTACTTATGTATGCTTATCATAAACGAAAACTTAAACTCTTATCATGGTATAGATGTATATATAGCTTGGGCAGATCATCTAATACTATATTATTTTTGGATGGCTTATAATGAGGATAGCTGGCCAACAAACTTGGTTTCCCACTGGGCAAGTTGAGGCCACCTATCTCATCTATGTGGTGTAAACTTGTCTTATATAAATAGAAACAGAAGGTCATGCCAAGCTTTACAAAAAAAAAAATGTTTTACATAATATAAAAATAACAATTGTAAACTAATTCTTATTTATTAATCATTAAACATAACTAATTAATTTAGCATTTCAATTATCACTCTTTTGAAACCAAAATTTTCATATTTTTACACATAACGCATTATTGTCCATGCCCTTTGAAAAAAATGCTTCTCATGAAATTATGTGCAATGTTTTATTCTCCGAATTGTTTTATATTTGATTTTTATATATTACACTTTGCATGACAACAAGGAATAATATAGATTGAAGTGAACATAGGGTCATACCTAAGTCAAGGCATTGCATGTGCATTATGGCAATGCACATGCATGAATGTCAAATTTATGCCAAATTACAATTACAAATGTTAACAAGGCTGCATAGCTAGCGTTTCCTTGCCACTTAGTTTAATAAAATATTTTAATGTCATGATGTGTTGTATGTACTCCAAACAATAATAAAATTGTAAAATGAGTTATACGAATATTTGTTTAACATTTTTTATTATTTTTTTAATATAATTAAACATTTTTTTGGTAGATAAAAGTTAGTTATATATATATGACATTGAAAAGAATGATAACAAATTAATAATTATTTATTTAATATTTGAATGATGGCAATTTTTTTAGATAATGCTCATATTATAGTACACATGTCATGTCATTAGAGTATAGATTGATATAATGAGAGAATTGTACACATATTATTTTACCTATTTTTTTCAAATTTATATTTTTAAAATTATTTTTTTGTAAATTAAAAAATAAAACCCATAAAATTTGTCTATTCAATACTTTACACCAATGAGAAAATGGAATTTTTAAATTTAGCTACAAACCATTTGTGTTTATGGTACATAGTAATTAATATATAATGTTATTTTTCAAATTATTTATATTTATTGTACATAGTAATTAATGATATAGTACATAGTAATTAATAATCGAGTACACAAAAGTCAATTCTTGTCATTATTACACAATAAGAGGGGAGACATTTCAACCAATCATATTTGAGATAAATAGAGAAAATTTGATTTAAAAATAATAAATTTAATTTCATAATGTTAAACTTTGGATACATTTTAAATTTTTTTAGACAAAGAAAAACTAATAGCAAGTCAATGAAAAATTGAATATGTTTATATCATGCCCGTGACAGGTATAATAATATAACAATCATCTTAAGGGTATGGGACATTTCAACAACGAGCTCTAATGTTGTTTTATAACAAATTTGGACTTCAAACTTGGTTTTAGTTCATTGACATACGATTGGGAAAAAAATTATAATAAAGTTATATTATTAAATTATTTTATTGTTTTAATTAATTATATTTTATAAATATTTATACATTAATTAAAAAAAGTCTAATATGATTTTTTTTTAATATAGTTAATTTTGAATAGCTTTAATAACCTTAAAGTCTTTAGTATTTGAACAACTTCAAAATATATATGTTACACAAAGATTTTTAACAAGATTAATAATCCGTTTTGCATATAGATTTTAATAAAAATTGTGAATCAAGATTCATAAGTCTCAGTAGAACATTACATCCAAATATTACATTATCAACTGAATATTACATCCAAATTATAGTGAAAGTCAACCTTGGTCCACACCTAAGACCAATGCACTCATACATCAGTCACTCTCTACTGATTTTCAAGATTCATCATCTCTCATTAGCCTCACATAATGCTCTATTTATAGGCATAGAAAACTCTAATTTGAAACTTCTCAAATCTATATATGTGGTTGTTACACAACATTTTGTCACTTTCCTTGTACTCCCCGTTCCTTGATCTTGGAGGACCTCTACAGTGAACCCCATATGCTTTCCCTTCATGAAGAAACTCTCATTGTCTCCCTTTTCATGAGCAGATCAATTCCCTTTTGCACAATTTCCCCTGAAACTTCTGTTTTGCCCAGTTTACAAAAACGGCGCTAATGGCCTTTGTCTCCCCCGCACCGATGTGCATAGATTAGCACTATCCCTAGCATCGACCATAGCAACTGAGCTATGTTCCAATTGTGTCAGTCCTGTTATGGAAAGTTTTTTAAATTAGGAGCCGAAATTTCTAGCTCTAGAAGCTTCGTAACGAAGTCTGGTAAATAGTTTGGCCGGATGGGGTCAAGGATGTCAGTTTGGGCTCTTTTCCCCTATAATGATGGAACTACCTCAAGGGATAAGACCTTCTCCCATGAGAAGAGGATCCATCTCCCATCCATTCATCCTATATAAACCTCCCTTCTTCCCAAGCACAAGCTAATGTTAATGTTGGTGTGCTAGTGCTATTTTGGTTTGGAGTAAACAACAAGCTATTCATAATTGTAGCTATCTAATTGTGTGAGGAAGAAGTGTGATTTGGTTTGGAGTGAAGCCTAACGGGAAAAGTCTTAAAACTATTGTTGATTGAGGCCATCATGGAATGCTAGCAAAAGTGTGTGGGAACTCGGTCTTGTCACAGGAGAACCGCAACGTCAAGACAAATGGTTGTAATCTCTCTTTGATATTAATATATATGCAACTATCGATTGATTTCCTACATGTTTTGTCATCTTACATATTCATGGCTTGATGTTTCTTCACTTATTAAGTAGGTTGACAATTTTTCTATTACCATGGTTGTTGTTTGTTGTTGTTTACTTATTTTAGGTTCTTGAAGAAGGAAGCGAGAGATAGTTGGAACAATCAAGCAAGGACATCATCAAACAGGATAAACGTACTAAGAGGTAGGCCCTCTTAATTGGTTCTAACCTAAGGAAATATTCCATAGAATTCATCTGTTGTGGCTAGACCCATCATCGGGCTAGAGGAATTTGTTTGTGTCTGCACTTATAATTTTACTTCACCACAAATTAGCGACCATACTGGGGAACCAATCCTTTTGTTTGTATTGGATTTCACGATTTCGTGAGAACTTTTCTAGTTCCAATTTTTCCCTTTTGTTCTGTTTCTTCTCTCCTGCTTACCGGCCTGAGTTTGAAATTCATAGTAGTAGATCTGGTCCCTGCTTTTAAATTTTTTTATTTTTTCTTAACTTCTTTGATCACCGTGCTTAATCCGCTGACAATCGTGCCGATCACTGTGATATGCTTAGAAATAGTCGTGTCAACAAGCCTCTAGCGCTTGTTATCAGTTAGGCAGTCGCGTCGATGCCCGTAAGTGAAGATTAGGGTTTCACCCCAATCTTGGCCAGTGTGTTTTGCTCTTATGATTTTGAACCTGTAAGCCTTTTAGACCGTTTTCTCCCTGACTAGAAAGTTGCTTTTCATTTGGTTTTGTTTTCTTGTTGGCTTATCATCCTACTGCTTGATTGATTGAGTCATTGGGTGGTCATCGACATTATGGCATCTAGTTTGTCGTCCATTCAGTTTGTGAACTCAGTAAATCGAGTTGTAGGTGTACTTACTCCTTGCATTTTCATTTTCGGTCCTTTTACGACTTTTACCTCTATTACACAAGTTTGAAA
Source organism: Pinus tabuliformis (assembly GCA_031772625.1). Lineage (NCBI taxonomy): Eukaryota > Viridiplantae > Streptophyta > Pinopsida > Pinales > Pinaceae > Pinus > Pinus tabuliformis. The sequence goes on from CM062816.1 coordinate 834,764,628, forward strand.
AGTTTTTGTTTACTTGTCTAAACATTTCTTTTTTGGCATGGATTACGTTGCTTGTCTTGTTGTTGGTAAATTCGATGTTTCAGTGATCTGAATGAGCTTCTCTTTTCATGTTTTCATCTGCTTCAAGAGCTTATTGTCTCAAAAACTTTTTCATTGAAGAATTGTATGTGCACAATTTATTTCGTTGTTTCATGAAAAAGTGTGAAATTCTAGTTTGTTGCATCATTGTGCTACAATAGCTTGCATCATTGAAAGACTAGAATTGCATTGGCATTTGGAAAAGGAAAATAATTCTTTTTGCTTTCGAAAGGACTATTAGATATGTGCTTATCAGGAAATTAGGAATTGGAATGCATTTTTCATTAGTTTATTTTTCGAAAAGTAAGGTAGTGAAAGATCATTTCGTTTTCAGTTGCTTGTTTGTTTGCATTTGATTGAGTAGTTTCTACCCTCTCTAGTGTAGACATTTCATCGAATTGAAAGGGTCTTGTCTCATTTAGTTGCATTTAAGGTTTTTTCAAGTCACATCGCTAAGACCTGAAAATTGAAACATAAGTCAAGATAACTCTAAAATGAATTCAATTAAACTAAGGCGCATTTGACATTTAACGATCATATCTAAAAGGTCTAGGCTAGAGACATGTTACGATGTCTTTAAACCTAGAAGCTATCATTAGCTTCGGCATTAGATAGCACTAGTACAGATTTGTGCTCCCCGTACCGTCTAGTATATAACGGGAGACCCCTCTAGGCTGCAATCCTTTATCCTTAGGAATCCAAGCCGACCGCCTTGCAAACGTGATACACCGAACACAGCACTCAGGAAGATTTCATGCTCGTACTTCTTTTTTCACTGGGAGGTATTCTGCAGTTCACGGTTGCCTGGTAATCCTATTTACCTAGATCATCAAAGCAGTCATTTGATCTTCTTGACTCATTAAACTTAAAATATCATTCGAGCACTTGTCCTTTCGAGCTTGTTTCCAATCGAAAGCGATAGAGTCATCTTTGTTTCTTTCTCGACTCTTAAAAAATGAAAGAGCACCAATATTTTATGTGTCTTAATAATTGATCGCCCACAATCCAAAAACACCCTGTTAGTATTTTTTGAGACCAAATCATGATTTTCCCTTAAATAACATTTTAAAGCCTTGAAGTTAATTTTTCAATCGACTAAGACAAGGTCATCGCGGCTGAACCATCTGGTTCACCCAGTTCCTCTTCCTCTCCTCCGTCTGAAAGATTGTCTGAGGATCTGTTTCCTTAGTTACCAGAGTCACTTGGGGACCAAGGTGTCAAACTCAGAATTGTTCTAAGTATTCAACCTTTGTCATCTCGTCCACCACCTACTTTTGATACTGGGTCATTCGCTGATCCTGGCTCAGAATCTCTGGACAATCCCGTTCAAACTCCTGAGGACTCGCCGACCACTGATGATCAGCTTGCATTGGTTATTGATCCTCTGAATCCTCTGTTCGACCCTATTGTGATATCATCACAGCATCCTTACATTCTGTACGACCAGCCGGGTGTTCCATTGGAACTATCCCTTCATGCTCATTCGGTTATTCGTCGTCGTTTATTTCCAGACATGGAACCCAAAGGCAATGCTCCAATCACCTCGCCGGAAGAGTCTGAAGTTTCTACTCCACACACTGTTGAGGAGGAAGAACTGCCTTTTCCTCCTGAGGGTTTCCCCTATTCAGGGGGTATTCCCGCCAGTTTTCCACCCAACTATGTGTCTTTGGCACAGTTGGTTTCAGGTACACCTAGTGCCTCATCACTTTACCATAACCCTGTTTGGGCGTCAGGTGCCATGGCTATGTCAAGTTCATTTGTTGCGAACATGACTTCCCAATAGGTTGTTACCTCAGTCCTGGTGCAACCCACCATTCCGAATACCCTCATATCGTCAATCCCAGTTACCCGTCAGGCACAACCGGAAATTTCAAAGAATGTCTATGTCAATTCCTCCATCCTTCTAGTCAGTGGCTAGGTTGTGCCACCACTTGGGGGGGGGGAACTTGAATATTTATATGGTTTCGGGTGCCACTAATGTGAGTGGCTCACAAGCTCACATGCTTGGTATGAACTAGTCATCTTCTGGTATTATTCACAACCCTATTGACCCTACTAGATCAAGCAATGTCCAGTAACAACAAGTTTAGAATCTCATTGGTCTACCTAGATCGAGCCGCATTCAGTATCAGAAGCCCTATGGGGCTCATGTCCAATACCAAACTACTTACGTTCCATATGGTTCTCAAGGAATGGTTAATCAACCTTACACCCTCCAATATAGGCAGTACATTCAGCCTGGCTACGGCCAGATTCAGTTCAGAAATTTCTCGGGCACTGTTCAAGTACCCTTGCAATAGCAATGACAACCTCTACAACAATAAGGGCGGCCTTTGTTACCACAAGGGAAACCTTTGTTGCAGCAAGGACTCTCTGCGCAATCGCAAGGGCAAATGATCCCACAACAAGGTCAACTGCAACAACCGAAAGGTCAACCCTTGTAACAGTTGCAGCAAACCCTATAGTATCAGATGCAATATGCTCCTCACACCTCCCAACCCATGTCCTCGCAGGGCCAACCTCTACAACCTTAGGGACAAATTTTGCAACTACAAGGTCAACCCTTGCAACAACAAAACGAACCAGGGAAACAACAACCCTTGTATACATATCAACAGGGTCAACCCTTGCAAGGGCAGGGTCATGGTCAAGTCTTGCAACAGCAGGCTCAAAATCCCAATGTCCTAGGTCAATAGGTCCAGAATCTTACCGGCCAAGGGCATCAGGTACAAAACCCTAATGCCTTAGGTCACCAAGTTCAAAATCCTTTTGGTCAAGGGCAACAGGTACAAAATCTCCATGTCCAAGGGAAACAAGTGTATCAACCTTATGCCCAATCCAAAATCCTCTTATTCAGGGGCAACAGGCTCATCACCCGTATGTTCAAGGACAACAGGTGCAATATCCATATATCCAAGGTCAACAGGCTCAACAACCTTTTAACCCATACGTTGCTTATTAGCAACCTATGGCCAAACAATTCCAAGGTATTCAAGGTCAAAATCCCCTCTATGGTCAAGGTAATCCGCAATGGGGGTAGCCTCAGATGCCATATGGCCAAAATCCTTACCAGCAGGGATGGGCTCCTCCGTTCGAACCTGCTTATTGACCTCCCATGCCTTTTAACACTCAATTTCCATTCTTGGCTACACTCAAATTGCCAGATGTATCTCGCCTTACGAATGATCCAATCCTTCATTCGCCATACTGGCCTCTAGTTTCGTCCAAGATACCAAGAAATTGTCCAAAGCTCGATGGGAAAGCTAAAGAAGATCCTCAGGCCCATGTGATGACATATCACCCCTGCTGTTCATCGAACTCATATGTTGATGATTCCATTCATCTCCATTTTTTCCAATGAACCCTCACAGGCACTACAACTAAGTGGTACATCGAAATGCCTCGAAGTACTTACCATGACTTTAACTCTTTAGCCATGGCTTTCCTCACACATTTTCAGTTGCCGGTTCATTATGAAACTGGCACCTATTTTCTCACATCACTTAAGCAAGATACTGCGACACACATCTTTGATCACATCCATGAATGGATACGTATATGCCGCGTGATCAAATTTGATATTGTTGATTAGCTGCTCACTGAATGGTTCACCAAATCATTTGTAGCCCCAATTGCTCATGATATAGCTATGGGTGAAGAGTAAGCCATTGCTCATGCCTAATATTTATATCTAGTTTACTCTCAGTCTAGCACTTTGTATGGGTTATTACCCAATGTTCCGCGGCCATCAGTCGATCTCGCGGTGTCAAAGTCACAAGTTGTACCTCCCGTTGATGGAGTTATTGGTTCGATATCCCAAACCCCTACTAAAACTTCTTCCAAACAAAACTCAGTCTCAAATATTGTTCCTAATAGTTCATCCTAGAATCCACCTGGCCCTAGTAAAACCTCAGAGGTCCATGCTATCCAGTCTACTGCAGCAAACAAATCCTCGAAAGGAAAGAAGAAAGGCAAAGGCAAGGGTAAAGTCGATGACCCAAAACGGGGTCCTCCCAAATCGTCTGCTGGCGAATCTTCGCAACGGAAACCTAAGTATCCTTGCCTCATTTGCAAGGGAGATCACTACACTAAGTATTGTCTGTGACGATCCAAAGTTAGCCACTTTCTCAAAGGGACCCCCACTGTCCTCAAAGAGACATTTCTGTCTTAGCAAACCCAAATGGTAGACCAACCCCAATCTGCTTCCTCTGGATCTCAAGTGTTCAGGATGAGTACACATATTAATGTGGCTACTAGATCAAAATATTATCAAACTCCTGCTTCAATAGCTGGGAAGGAGAAAGAAGCCACACCTTCTTCTTCTGCCCTGAGTTCTGGCCCTCTTCATATTGAGCGCCCTAACCCTGACTCCACTATACGGCCACCCTCTCAAGGTGTGCTGCGGAAATCCTCATATAATCCCAATGCTCGAGCCACTCAGCACTATAATATTGTTGAGGATTTGGCTCAGGCGTCGTCAGCTATGTCGGCCCTCGAGGTGCTCCAAAGCTGCCCATCACAACAGAAATCTTTGTTGTCAGCTATCGGGGGCATCAATCCCACCGATTCCAATTTGATATGTTTTGATCTAGAGAACCATGTTCCCCATCTTCCTCATCAGATTTCCTTTCTTATTCAGGTAATCATCAATGAGAAGACCATCCACCAGATTGTCATCGATGAAGGTGCCTCCACCTGCATCATGTCAACCACATGCTAGAAGGCTATTGGTTCTCCTGCTTTGAACCAATCTCTGAAACACTCTGGAAGCTTTCGATGGGCGTGATTCGCGACCCTTCAGTGTCTTACCTAACCTTGCCATCACTCTAGAAGGAAAGACTGTGCAAGTCGAGGTAGAAATTGTTGACGCCAATCTCAATTATAATATTCTACTTGGCTGAAGTTGGACCCATGCCATGGCCTCTTCTTTATTTCGCATGATTCATTTTCCCCATCAAGGGAAGATTGTCACTGTTGACCAGCTTTCTTTCTTTACCTCTTCCTCCTCAGATGGAAATGTTTCATACTTCAAGCACACTGGTGCTCCCTCTGAGAGTGTGGGGGCATGTCTTTTCAAAGATTCTACCTTAATGGGAATTTTTCCACTCCCACCTCCTCATATTGCCTCTGTCAACATGATCTTGGTCAAATATGATCCTTGGGTCATACCTTCACCAGATCTTGTTGATACCTGGGGCGAGGGTATGCTGCCTACTCCCGCTGAAGTAAATTACGTGGAAATTGTTTCGGCTTTGAGTTCTGCATCCCCTAATTCTTTTATGTAAAAGACCTCTCTCGATACATACTCTCAAAACCCATGGCTTGGTACTTTGGAATTGCCTGATCCCTTAGCTGAGAGCTTCCTTGCTGATGAAGGTATCATGGAAGTCATGTCTCTCGAGGAACCACCTTGGATCGATACTCATCATCGCTCCTCATTCCTGACTTGTCCAGCAGTCATGTCTACCATTTTCGAGGAGTCATCTTCTCCGTTTCTGCTACATATCATCACTCACGAAGTATGGTCGGAAGGAAATTTGGGCAGTATTACCCAAACGATGTCGATTAACATTTCTATCAAACCTAGTATCGTTGAACACGTTCATATTGGGGTATCTTGTTCTCTAGATGAGATCAAGACATATACTTGTCTATTTCAGGAATTTTGTGATGTGTTTGTGTGGTCCTATGAAGAAATGCCCAACATTAATCCTAGCATTCTAGTGCACGAAATCCCAACTTATCAGCACGCGAAGCCCGTCCGTCAAAGGCTTCACCTAGTGCACCCGAGGAAGGCCACCGTGATTAAGGGTGAAGTTGAAAAAATTCTTAAAGATGGGTTCATCTATCCCATTCCCCTTATAGACTGGGTGTCCAATATTTTCCCAGTGACTAAAAAATAGGGTACAATCCGCATTTGCGTTAACTATTGAGATCTCAATCGTGCTTGTCCTAAAGTTAACTATCCTACTCCCTTCATTGATCAAATCATTGATGAATGTGTCGGGAGCGCGATCTTTTCCTTCATGGACAGTTTTTCTGGTTATAACCAGATCAAAATCGCACTGACCAATCAAGAAAAGACAACTTTTGTGTGTTCGTGGGGTGCATTCGCGTACAAAAAGCTCCCTTTCAGCCTAAAAAATGATGGGGCTATGTTTCAGAGGGAAATGTCCTATGTGTTTCATGATATTCGCAACATTTTCCAACCCTACTTGGATAACCTTCCTGCTCATTCTCGTCAGCGCCAAGACCACCTAGACCATCTTCGGCATATTTTTCTGCACTACAAACACTATAACATTCAATTGAACCCGCACAAATGTGTTTTCTGTGTAGCATCTGGATGACTCCTCGACTTCATCGTTTCCAAGGACGGTATTCGCCTTGATCTGTTAAAAGTCGAGGCCATTGTAAATTTACCCCCTCCATCTTCACTGCACCAACTCCAGAGCCTGCAAGGAAGGGCCAACTTGCTCCGTCATTTTATACCCAACTATGTTGGGTTAGCCATAGGATTTACTTCGTTGCTAAAACAAGGAACGCCCTTTGTATGGGACGAGGTGGCCCAAAAATCTTTCGATGATGTCATCCTCGTAAGTGCTCCTCTGTTGCACCCACCAGATTATTATCGAGATTACTTCCTTTACCTAGTCGTGGCCCCTAGCACCATTGATATGGTCTTGGTCCAAGACGACAACAAAGACAACGAAAATTTAATCTACTACCTTAGTCAGAATCTCCTCAACACTGAAACGTGTTATGCACATGTCGAGAAGTTGGCTTTGGTTGTCGTTTAGGTTGTTCAATGCTTTTGGCACTATGTCCTTCTGCGCACGACTACAGTGATTTCTGAATGCAACCCCATGACCTATATCCTGACTCGTCAATTAATGGGGGGGGAATATTTTAAATGGATCATGATCCTAGAAGAATTTTATTTGTTATTTACCACTGCCAAATCTAAGAAGTCACTCATTTTCGCCGAATTGATTTGTTCCCTTCCCTCTAAGTCTCTTCCTGCTGGTGTAGAAGAACAGCTCCCAGATGAGACCCTCTTTTTTATTAGTACCCTTGATCCATGGTACGGTGATATCATCGTGTATCTCCAGATGTCCACGTTCTGGTCCGTGTTGACTAAGGATGATCGTCGTAGGATTCGGCATCACTTCCAACCCTACCATATTATTAGCGATACTTTATACCGTGTCAATGTCGATTCAGTTCTTTGTCGATGCCTTATGATCGAGGAAGCTGAAAGAGTTCTCAATGATTTCCACTCCAGAGCATGTTGTGGTCATATGTATGGTTATGCTACCGCTCAAAAAATCCTTTGCGTTGGTTATTTCTGGCTATCTATCTTCAAGGACTGCATTCTTGTTGTTTGCAAGTGCCACGAATGCCAAATTTACCAACGCAAGATGTGTGCCTTACCCACTTACCTACACCCCGTCATTACCATTAGTCCTTTTGCCAAATGGGGCATCAATTATATGACATGTAATCCTCGTTCGGATAGGTAGCATGGCTATATTATTGTTGTTGTGGATTATTTCACCAAATGGGCCAAAGCGATGACTACATACTATGTAGATGGTAAGATGGTGACTCAATTCCTTTTCAACCATGTTATTTCCAATTTCGTCGTACCTCAAGCCATTTTCATAGACCATGGCTCCCATTTCAGAGATTACATGATGGCTGAGCTGACATATGCATTGGGCTTACACCACGATGGCTCGACCCCATATTACCCTCAGGCCAATGGCCAAGTTGAAGCCATGAACAAAGTCTTGGTCATAATGCTTCAGCGTAATATTGGGATGCACAAGTCAAATTGGCATCTCATGCTCTTTTCAGCTCTATGGGCCTACTAAACCTCAACCAAAGACGCAACTATTTTCACACCATTCCAGCTAGTCTACGGTCTGGAAGAAACATTGTCAATTGAATGCAAGATTCCTTCACTCAAGTTAGTTGTTGAACTCCTCCCCAAAACGTCACCTCAAAAGGAACGCCTCTTATATCTAGAACGACTAGATGAGACTCATCATCTCACTGCCTTGGTCATTGAAGCACAAAAGAAATGGGTCAATTCCCATTTCGACTAGTCGGTCTCCCCTCGCATGTTCCCTCCCTGCATTGGTTTCGCTGATGGTGTTTGTCGTAGTACTCGGAACCTATCATTCACGACGTGGGCTATTTATAACCCTAACGGTGAGTTGATTGACCTTCAAGGTATCTGTCTAGGTCACACAACTAACAACATTGTTGAATACAGTGCGATCATCGAACTGTTGTCAGAAGCCATTGTCAACCTGGATTCACAGCTTGTCGTCCTTCAACTCAATGGGCAATATTCCATCAGAAACCCTCAAATATTGAGAATGTATTTTCGTATCCATCTATTGGAAAGAAATTTTGATTACATTACATATCATAATATTCCTAGACGCATGAATACATTGATAGACGCATTAGCTAATCATGTGTTGGATAGGCATTTACGAAACATGTGAAAAGATAAAACTAACCATTTGTACCATAGTAGACAAGAAAATACAGCATATATATATATATATATATATATATATATATATATATATATATATATATATATATATATGGTGATAATTTTTTATACATCAGAACCCCAAAAAATAATATATGTGTCCAAAATAACATCAGAGACTCACAGGCCTCATATATCTATGGCACGTAGGCCTCAAAAAATGTAAGTGCTGGACCTAGGAACTAATCAGCATGGTGATCGTGGTAGCATGATATCGTTCATGCAACACGAGTCAGTAATCAGCGGATCTGATCTGAGACTCCCACTATCTCTAGTACTGACGAAGAATGTCTCCTACCTGAGCATACTCCAAGATGCCACAAGTCAACCTCTCAAGGTTCCTCGCGACCCCCTCATCGTTGTCACTCCCTTCCTGATAAGGAGTGACAGCATTAAGAGGACGAGGGACATGCCTGTCTATTGGGGACATCCCAGCAGGTCGCTTTGGTCCAACGTCTGCATTAACAAGAGAAATGTTATAAGCACATATATACCCCAAAAACAATTTAAAATCTCAAAATTAAAAAGTTTATTTTTTACCTTCATCGTCGAAATCCTCTCCATCTGGTAAGGGCATATCTAGATCTCCAAGAAAGTCGATGCCACTATATGGCCAGTCCTCCACGACGTTTTTTTGTCATCGTAGCCATGAAAAGAATGCAGGTTGATATGACATGTCCTGATCCCCAATGATCATGGGCATCAAACGACTCCAGCAAGCCATCTGCGGATCATGTGGCATAGGAGGATCTACCTCAGTTAGCTGATATTGAAATAGTGGTAGCCGTTCCAAGAAGAAGGTCACAAGCACCAATCCGAAGCAAAATTGCTTCAGATTCCCCACCTCGACTTTGGACAGTTGGCGCTTGATGTTGATCTTCATGGCCTCTGCCCAGTTGAAGATTGTAGGAGTTATACAATCGATAGCATAAAGGAACTTCGACTTGTTAGTCTCATGTTCCACCTGGGACCCTGCCACTCTGTTGATGGTCAATAGAAGCACTCTCAGTGTCAGATCCTGAACACTGGAAATCTCTATCTTCCCACTTTTGGATTTCAGGGCCTCAGGACAGTGTTCAGTAAGCAATGAAGATATGCTTGCCCCAATCAGTCATGACCCATACAAGTTCATTGGTTCCCCTCGGCGGGATAATCCAGTGATGAAGTATATATATGAAGTTTCCAACTCCAGCTCCACGTCACCAATGACAAATATCTCCCAATTAATGTCCCAAAGACTAATCACGTACCAAAGCAACTCGGGTTGGGCCTGCATCCATATTGTAAGAAAGAATTTGAGGAGCCCACAAGCCCTCAAAGATTCCAGGCAATTCGGGTCATTCATTGCCTGGGTGTCAACATCCTCATGTTCTCGTTCTTTTCATTCCACCATTTTCAATGATTCTTTCCTGAAAAAGCCATTAATTTGAGTCAACAATCATTCTTGACCCATAAAATTTGAGTATAAATGATGATTTTTTTAGGAAATAGGGTTTTGCCCTATTCATGGCGCTGACGTGCCTGTTTTAAAAATAGTTGCGCCGAACGGCACGGATGGCTTTTTTAATCACTCTCGACCGGCGCGATTCTATCCCAGAAGTCGCGCCAACTGAGGGAAAATTTTTTTTTCAAAAACCCCCTCAAAAAACTAAAAAAATGGTTAAAAACATAAATAAAGGACATGGAAATGGAGCTCGGGGCTTTGGTTTTTACCTTTAATGGTGACTTGGCGATTGACCTCCCGGATCTCCTGCAATCTACTCTAGAACAATTAGGGAAAAAGTGAGTAAAAAGTTTTCACAACAAGGTAAAATGGTAAATGGTAAAAATATATTTACTTTTCTCCTTTTTATTCATTTTTTCATGAAAATATCGGGTTTTTGTAAATATTTTAAACTATTTTGCCTCAAGAACTGGATAATACACTTTACCTTTTTGCGTAGTGACAGGTGATGGACATTCAACAATGGTGATGAGTCACATTTCAGCTCTTTTCTCGACTCATTAAGCTCATATAAAAATATTGTCGAGTGCTTTTCCATTTTGACTAGTAAAAGAAAATAAAATGGGGGGTTCGCTTTCAAGCTCTTTTCCAATCCTTTAAAAGCAAAAATATGGCCGAACCCTTGTCATTTCGAACTCATTAATGGATGTGAAACATTGTGCGCCTAGTATAAGTTTACCCCTTTTTCGGGCTAGGAGGCACTATTTACGAGAAAGGTACTCCTTGACTGAAATGGTTACGCAGTTCTCTCAAGTATAGTTTTCTACCTTTTCGGGCTCGAGAGACACAAATGTACGAAAAGGGACCATGTGGAGTTTTCTTTTGCGTGTCTTTTTCAAACTCTCAAAACATGAAAAAGATACCAAGTTACACCTTTTTCGGATGCGTTAAACTATTAAACGAAGTCGAATTTGTCACTATGATGAACATGAGCTTCTCCTTCCTAGGGCTCGTTAAACTTACTAGGTTGGATTCGTCCGAAGGATGAAATTATAGTGCAAGAATATGTTATCCCCTTCAAGCTTGCGATTAAAAAATAATTGGGATACCTGCCAGAAATGGTGGGGGAAATTTTGGAAATCTATCAGTTGTGTTGGCAACTCACTCTTGAACATGACACTTTCTACTTCGTGTCGGGTTGGGATATCCCTCTTTGTATCGTTGACCTTCCTATGTTGGGCCATTCATTTTTGTATTCCATTTGATCTCTGCCACATCTTCATGACCACCGATCCTATGGATCCAAAAGCTGCCAAACTTCCAAGATGTGTTGCTGATATGTTCAAGAGTTATCCTTCTGTAGTTATATTTAACTTTGATTCTCTGTATCTTCCATAATCAATTTGCATCCTTTCGTCTCGTGTCGATGATGTGGGAAACATTATGGCCCTCCTTCGACACAGTCGCTTTCCTTCAACTTCAACTCATTATCCGGGAAGTTGACCGAGGGACTCCCTTCTAGTACCTTAGAGGTTGCATGCCCTAATGGCAATTTCTTCGCACTCGACGACAAGTTCACATCATTGGCTTTTGATTGAGTGATTTCACGGGTGTTCAACTTTAGTTCCTCTATTCACACACCATGAATTGTGCTGATAGTACCTTGAGGACCATTGTCATTATTGGTGATTTCTCTTGTGCTTGTTAACATTTTACATCATCGACTGGTAATCAAACGACTTTCTAGCATGTTTGACGTCAACACATCTATTCACATGTTAGAATTTGTACTTTGATCGGGTCATGTTGGAGCACAAGACCTTGAGCTTAGATCACAAAAGTCCAGGTTACGAAGTGATGTGACATGATTATGTTGATATGCATGTCTCTTTCAGATGGATGGTTGCGACCATACCATGAGTTGTCATATGTGATCCTTCTCATTATTGGATGGTTGCGACCATACCATGAGTTGTCATATGTGATCCTTATCATTATTGGATGGTTGTGACCATACCTTGGTTTCATTATGATCCACTTTGACAGATGGTTGCGCCCATACCTGGATCCATTTACATGATCATTCTCTAGATGGTTGCGTCCATGCCACGATTCATATATCATTTGATAGATTTCTCAGTTATGTAAATGTATCTGTACTTGCTTCCAGGTTTTCTGATGGCAGACTACGATTCCTCGCACTGATTCATAAAGCAATTCATCCCTCACTCTTGTTCGGCCTTCACGCTTTAGGGGGCATCTGTTACACAACATTTTTTCACTGTCCCTGTACTCCCCATTTCTTGATCCTGGAGGACCTCTACAGTGAACCCCATATGCTTTCCCTTCATGAAGAAACTCCCATCGTGTCCCTCTTCATGAGCAAATCAATTCCCTTTTGCACCATTTCTCCTAAAACTTCTGTTTTGCCTAGTTTACAAGACCGGCACTAATGGCCTTTGTCTCCCCTGCACCGATGTGCAGAGATTAGCACTATCCCTAGCACTGACCGGAGTGACTGAGCTATGTTCCAGTTGCGCCAGTCCTGTTATGGAAATTTTTTTAAATTAGGAGCCGAAGCTTCCAACTCTAGAAGCTTCGTAACAAAGTCTGGTAAATGGTTTGGCCGGATGGGGTCGAGGATGTCAGTTTGGGCTCCTTTCCCCTATAATGATGGAACTACCTCAAGGGATAAGACCTTCTCCCATGAGAAGAGGATCCATCTCCCATCCATTCATCCTATATAAACCTCCCTTCTTCCCAAGCACAAGCTAGTGTTAATGTTGGTGTGTCAGTGCTATTTTGGTTTGGAGTAAACAACAAGATATTCATAATTGTAGCTATCTAGTTGTGTGAGGGAGAAGTGTGATTTGGTTTGGAGTGAAGCCTAAAGGGAAGAGTCTTAAAACTATTGTTGATTGAGGCCATCATGGAATGCTAGCAGAAGTGTGTGGGAACCTGGTCTTGTCAAAGGAGAACCGCAATGTCAAGACAAATGGTTGTAGTCTCTCCTTGATATCAATATATATACAACTATTGATTGATTTCCTACATGTTTTTCATCTTACAAATGCATGGCTTGATGTTTCTTGACTTGTTAAGTAGGTTGAATTACAATTTGTCTATTATCACAGTTGTTGTTTGTTGTTTTTTACTTGTTTCAGGTGCTTGAAGAAGGAAGCGAGAGATAGCTGAAGCAAGCAAGCAAGGAAATCATCAAACGGAATAAGCATACTAAGAGGTAGGCCCTATTAATTGGTTCTAACCTAAGGAAATCTTCCATAGAATGTATCTGTTGTGGCTAGACCCATCATCGGGCTAAATGAATTTGTTTGTGTCTGCACTTATAATTTTACTTCACCACAGTGGTTGAAGGTTATTGGCTAGGATCCTGAATCAATCTCATTTGACTATGTGCATGTGCTTTATTGTGATGCCTTTGACTTCTCTTGTGGATTACTCACTTATGTCAGCTACTTGATTTTCCATCGACTTTGACTAATGTAAATTCTCTCCACTTTCCCTATCGACTCAACCATCAACTTGTCTTCTCATTGACATGACTTCAATTATCTAGCGAACGTCTTTTCCCTAATTGATTTTTCCCCACCAAACTTGTTGAGGTTCATTCCTAAGCATCTTCAATCAATCAATTAACTAAGCTCTAGTCAACTAAGATTACCATCAAAGAATACAACACGTAAAAATTCTCCCACTTATTTTCTTTGCATGAATTGTTAATGATGTGATTTTACTAAACCAGAGCCCACAGGCCCAAAATAATTTAGTAGCATTCACTGACTTTGGTAGAAATTATGCTACATTCTTCACCATGTCTAGTTTTACTAGTAGAGCATTCGTACTTTCCATCATGTCTCTAATGAAATCATACTACACATCAATAAATTAGTTAAATTTTGAGATCTAAAATGGGTCTGCTAAAGAATATTTTAAAATAATAGTGGACATAATAAAATAATATTAGATTACCTCATAAAGTTTTGAAGGGAAAAAAGAAAAATTACTTTTTCAACTCGTATTTTCAACTTATCTCCCTGATTTTACTCAATTTTTTAGTGGGAGAACTCGTTGGATGCGGAATTTAATTTTGCATCCAAGGAGTGCCCATGCCACATACTTTTGATGGACCCTACTACATGAAAAAATGTGATTGCAATCACAATTTTTCATGTATTTCACACTTTTCGTGTAGTAGGGTCCATCAAAACTATGCAACATGGGTACTCCTCGGATGCGAAATTAAATCCTACATCTAGCGAGTTCTCTCGCTCGAAAATTGAGTAAAATCATGAGATAAGTTGAAAAGGTAGTTTTTTTTTACTCCAAAAATGGTGAATTATCTCCCAAGGTTGACATCATCATATTGAATCCGATTGTTTCTTATAAAATTGATTTTTGGTTGTACATTTTTGTTTCGAGGCCCATTTTTTACCTCAAAATTTCTCTAATGTATCTTCTTGAATGGAAATCTGGGTTCTTTACCCAAAACATTGCACTTTGAATATCACAACATAGCTTTACTACTTGTTCAACAAACCCAATCTCTAAACACAACTAACGCAATCAGACTCCTTCCTTTCTTGCATGAGCAGTATTCGACCTCTATCAATGATAGTTCCATGACCAATTTTTTCTTACTAATTTGACTAATAGCTCCATTGAACAACTTTAATACATATCCATTAGTCAAACTTCTTCTATCCATATTCCCAACCCAATCAACATCGAAAAAAAATTGTACAGATGTTGAATTTTCATCCTCGTACCTTTCATGGTATAAAATCGCATGATCACATATTCTACACAAATATTTGAATACTCTTGATAGTTGACTAGTGCTCTTTAAAAGTTGTTGTCATGTATATGCTTAATATCCCCACGGCATGAGAAATATCCAATTGAGTGTGAACCATTACATACTGATGCAAGAGCATGAGGCTTAAAAGACAAAAGGCTTCGTATTATTCCAAAAATCCAAAAAAAGTTACAATCAAAGGAGTGTTGTCAATTTTCAAAGCTTTCTAGATAGGATTTAGAATAGAATCTAGGATATAGATTATCATGTAATAAATTCAAGAAGTTAGATGTAGTGGATATTCTCGAGGAGAATATCATGCAGATTAGATAGGATTAGTTAGTTCGGTCCTTTGATTTAGGACCTAGTTGTTAATTGAAACAATACTTATGTAACTTTTGAATCATAATAAGGGGATTTTGACTTATTCGGCTTGTTTTGCATATATAAGATTTAGTTGCAGAAAATATCTCTATGTGTCTTTCTGTGTAGATTTGGTCAATCCTATAGGTGTTGCATCCCTCTGTAATATCACTGTGTTTTGTTGAATTCTTGTTTAATTCTAAAAGTTTCGCGTATTGCGTAATCGAGTTAATCTCTTTTCGCATGTATTATCAATTGCGGGGTTTGAAGGTATACGGGTTCCTTGATCAAGCTTGAAGGTCTGCATTCATCCTTAGTCGTTGATCTTAATTTCAACGCCTTACGATTAATCCACAGCGGGGACTAGCCTCGGGTTAACTCGTGGTTTATTAGAAGTCCCACAAGCCGGAAGATCCAATGGCCATCGTTATCCGACAGATATCGGGCTGAAGCTATAGGTGGACGTTAACTCTTGAACCAGACCCGACACTAATTATATCACAGTCTATAAACCCCATCGGATCCGTCCTAAGGAATTAAACATGTGGGAAAAGCCAGACCTAAATTTCTATAGGCCGAGTGTTTATAAACCTCGTCGAGTCTATGTGGCTGGTTAAAAGTCACGCGCATTGTCGAGCGACAATACAGTGACCACTGGATCACTAAGGTTACCGACCGTTCAATCAACCTCACATCACTTTAGACAAAAGTAAGTAAACCATACCTAATAGTCTTGCGACTTCGATTTTGAAATTTTTTAATAGATTTATAAGGCTCATCCTGTTGGGGGGAATTTTAAGCGGTTCCGCTAAGGTAGTGGAATAGATAACTTTAGAGATAAATGAGCGATACTCCTCGGGAAATTGAAGAAGGGGTCCAGCCTGAATTAGAAGAGATTGTGTCTAGTTTTGAACGTTTTTCAATAACGCCTACACCCCAGCCACCATTTGTGGTATCATAGCAGCTTAAAGACACTGAACAAGATCTCAGGGGTCAGAGGAAAAAATCCACTATGGCTTTCAGAGTTGGAAGAGGATGTGGTAGAAGAGGAAGGCCTGTTGCAAATTTTGAAGTGATGGAAGGTATGCAACAAATGCAAGCTAGATTAGAAGCAATGGAAACAAGGAGAGATGCAGATGCTGGAAATGTCAGTGACCCTGAAGTGGAGGCTACAGGAGAGGAGCAACCTGTAGGAGTTACTCCTGAGATGAGATTCTTTCATTCAGTGTTGAGATCCACATCTAGATCCAAAACTGAAATTTCAATTTATGCAGGAGGATTAAATCCTGAGGAGCTAATAGACTAGATTAATGACATGGAGAAATTCTTCGATTATGAAGAAACAGAGGATGAAAAGAAGGTAAAGTTTTCTGTCACAAAGT
The DNA here is from genome assembly GCA_031772625.1 of Pinus tabuliformis. Lineage (NCBI taxonomy): Eukaryota > Viridiplantae > Streptophyta > Pinopsida > Pinales > Pinaceae > Pinus > Pinus tabuliformis. The sequence goes on from CM062816.1 coordinate 834,781,283, forward strand.
TTAAAGGATATGCAGCACTTTGGTGGGATGGAGTGCAAGTAGAAAGAAGAAGACTTGGCAAACAACCAATTAAGAATAGGAATAGAATGGTGGCAAAACTGAAAAGTAAGTTTTTGCCAAGTGACTACCAGCAAACATTATTTAGATAGATGCAGAATATTAGACAAAGGTCTACGACAGTAAAGGAATACACAGAGGAATTCTACAAAGTGAGTATAAGAGCAGGACAAGTCCAAGATACAATGAGAAAGTTGTCAGAAATGTGAATGGTCTTAGAATGGACATTCAAGATGAGATAAGGGTATTGTCTCCTAAAATAGTGTAAGAGGCTTATCCGATGGTACTGAAAGCCGAAGAAAAACTCTTGAGGAAGAAATCTGCCATAAATAGAGGTACTTTCCAAGGAAGGGGAAGACAAGGTGGTAGAGGAATATCTACAGCACCTGGAGATGGAGCTAGAAGCAGCTCAAGTCAGCATACACCCACAGGAGGTGATGCAAGTGGCAGAGATATTTTTTCCAGAGGAAGAGGAGGTAGAGGTAGAGGAAGAGAAGTTAGATGTTACAGATGTAACAAGCTAGGACACTGAGCTTATGAGTGCCCAGAAAATACAGGAATACCTCATAGAAATGCAATTGTTTCACAGACTGAAGAGGAAGCAACAACAGTGGCAGAAGAATAAAATGTACCAGAGAGAGGAGAATCTTTGGTAGTTAACAAAGTATTGCTAAAGCCAGAAAAGGAAGTTGTTGAACCAACACAAAGGAAGACCTTGTTTAGGACTGTGTGCAAGGTTCAAGGGAAATGCTTTCAGATGATAATTGATAGTGGCAGCACTGATAATTTGGTCTCTACAGAAGTGGTGGAGAAATTGAAATTGAAAACAAAGAAACATCCAACACCTTACAAGGTATCATGGTTACAAAAGGGACATCATTTGTTAGTAAATGAACAATGTGAAGTGGACTTGCAGTTGGGAAAGTATAAAGATAAAATTTTGTGTGATGTGATGCCTATGGATGTGTGTCATATATTGTTGCGTAGAACATGGCAGTATGACAAAGGAGCTATGCATGATGGAAATAAGAACACCTACAAATTCAGCAAATATGGTGTCAATCATACATTGTTGCCAATCGAAGAAGAAGATACATCGAAGAAACCTAAAGCAAAGACCCTTTTGCTGGGTGGAAAGGAGTACTTATAGCAGATGGAGGAAGATGTGGTAAGTTTTGCATTGGTTTGTAAACCCAAGGTAATAATTACTTCCACAAAATTTTATGATTTACCAATTGAGATTCAAGAGATGCTGGACAATTATTTTGATATCATTGTAGATGATTTTCCTAATGAGTTACCACCCACTAGAAAAATCAGTCATCATATAGATTTGATTCCAAGAAAAAATCTACCAAATAAAGCAGCTTACAGGATGACTCCCACAGAGAATGAAGAAGTCAAAAAACAGGTTTAGGAACTATTAGATAAAGGGCTAATTAGAGAGAGTTTGAGTCCTTGTGCAGTGCCAACAGTATTGAGCCCAAAGAAATATGGAGGTTGGAGAATGTGCACTGATTCAAGAGAAATCAATAAAATAACCATCAAGTACAGATTTCCTTTACCTAGAATTGAAGATTTGATGGATTGTCTAAGTGGAGAAAGATATTTTACAAATCTAGATTTAAAGAGTGGGTATCATCAAATAAGGATTAGAGAAGGGGATGAATGGAAAATTGCTTTTAAAAAAAATGAAGGGTCGTATGAATGGATGGTAATTCATTTTGGGTTGTCAAATGCACCTAGTACATTCAGGAGGCTTATGAATGAAGTTTTGAAGGAATTGACTAGCAAATTTGTAATAGTATATCTGGACGATATATTAGTTTACAGCAGGTCTAAGGAGGAACACATGAGACATTGAATTATGTCTTACAAAGGTTGCAACAAGATAAGTTACTGATAAACTTAAAGAAGTGTTCATTCATGAAGGAAGAATAGGTGTATTTTGGTTTTTTTGTTTCTGCTGATGGATTAAAGATGGAACCAGAGAAGATCAAGGCAATCACAGAGTGGCCTTCGCCAAAAATTGTTTTTGAGGTAAGAAGTTTCCATGGTCTTGCTAGTTTTTATAGGAAATCCATAAGGAATTTTAGTAAGATCAATGCTTCTATTATCAACACTATAAAGAAAGATAGACAACCATTTAAGTGGACTGCTGAAGCATAAAGGAACTTTCAGTTGTTCAAAAGAAAGATCACTGAAAAACCTATTTTGATTTTGTGTGATTTTAATAAACCTTTCCAAGTGAAATGTGATGCTAGTGGAGAAGCCATTGGAGGTGTTTTAAGTCAAGAGGATAAACCTATAGCTTATTTCAGTGAGAAACTGAATGAATCAAATAAGAAGTATTCTTCCTATGATAAAGAGTTTTATGCAGTTTTGCAGTCATTGAAGAAGTGGAGACATTACCTGATGTCTAAAGAGTTTATACTTTATTCAGACAACCATGCATTGCAGTACATTATGCAACAGCCAAAGCTTAACCGGAAACATGCCAAATGGGTAGAGTATCTTCAAGGTTTATATTTTGTCTTGAAGCATATATATGTCCAATCAAATAAAGTAGCAGATGCCTTAAGTAGAAGAAACATACTACTTCAAGAAAGTCAAATTCAAGTGTTGGGTTTTGATTTTCTTAAGGAATTGTATGAAAAAGACTTAGATTTTAAAGAGGCATTTGAAGCTTGTAAAAATCTTGTTTCATTAGATAGAAGTAAGTGGTTTGATTATTCCTTGCAAGATGGCTTGTTGTTTAAAAGAAATCAGTTGTGCATACCAAATTGTTTTATGAGAGAAATTTTAATCAAGGAGAAACATAGTGGTGGAATTGTAGGACATTTTGGTGCAGAAAAGACTTATGAGCAGTTAAATAGGTTTTATTTATGGCCGAAGATGAGGACTGAAGTGGAAAAGTATGTGAAGAATTGTAAAGTCTGTCAGTATGCAAAAGGAAGAAGCCAAAACAGAGGGTCATATGTTCCATTACCTATTCCATATAGACCTTGGGATATGGTAAGCATGGATTTTGTTTTGGGCTTGCCAAAGACTCAAAGAGGAAATGATTCAATTTATGTTGTAGTTGACAGATTTTCAAAAATGGCACATTTTATTCCATGTTATAAAACCAGTGATGCTACTCACATTGTTAATTTGTTTTTTAAAGAGATTGTAAGATTGCATGGGTTACCTAAGGGTATTGTTTCAAATAGAGACTCCAAATTTGTTGGACATTTTTGGAGGACGTTGTGGAAGAAGCTTGGAACTAAACTGAGTTCCAGTTATGCTTATCATCCTCAGACAGATGGACAGACTGAAGTTGTAAATAGAATCTTGGGTAATCTTCTGAGAAGTCTTACAAGTGAACATCCAAAACAATGGGATCAAGTATTGGCACAGGCTGAATATGCATATAATGACTCTCCTAACAGGAGTACAAGGTAGAGTCCATTCCACATAGTTTATGGAATGCATCCAAGGGGATTGTTTGAATTAAGAAATCTAGGAAAAGCTGAGATGAGAAGTGCTGGAGAGGAAGATTTTGCTTCAGAAATGCAAGCAATACATGAACAAGTAAAACAACAGTTATAGGACAGCAACATAAAGTACAAAAGCAGAGCAGACTTGAGAAGGAGAGAAGTTAACTTTGAAGTTGGAGATTTGGTTTTAGCACACCTGAGGAAGGAAAGATTTCCAAAAAGAGAGTATAACAAGTTAAAGTTCAAGAAAATTGGACCATGCAGAGTATTGAGAAAATTTTCTGCAAATGCATATGAAATTGAATTACCCTCTGATATTGGAATATCTCCAATTTTCAATGTTGCTGATTTGTACAGGTATGAAGGTGAAAATGCAGATGACACAGCAGAAGACCAAGAGAAACAAGAAATTGATTGGGTAAAATAGTTACCTACAACAAAGGAATTGTAGCTAGAGAGGATTTTGGACAAGAAATTATTGAAGAAGACAAGGGGACAAGAGTATTTTCAATATTTGGTCAAGTGGAAAGATCAACCAATTGTTGAGCTACTTGGGTAACAGATGCTACACTACAGAAATTTGGCAGTTCTGTAGAAGAACTCATGGATAGAAGCCCATGAAGGATTTTTCCCTCAAGAGTCTGATGCAGGAGAATAAGGCTTAAAAGACAAAAGGCTTTGTATTATTCCAAAAATCCAAAAAACTTTACAAGCAAAGGAGTGGGGTCCTTTAGCTGTCAATTTTCAAAGCTTTCTAGATAGGATTTAGACTAGAATCTAAGATATAGATTATCATGTAATAATTCAAGAAGTTAGATGTAGTGGAGCTTTTGGAGGAGAATATCATGTGGATTAGATAGGATTAGTTAGTTGAGTCCTTTTATTTAGGACCTGGTTTTTAATTGAAACAATACTTATGTAAGTTCCAAATCATAATAAGGGGGTTTTGACTGATTCCGTTTGTTTTGCATATATAAGATTTAGTTGCAGAAAATATCTCTCCATGTCTTACTGTGTAGATTTGGTCAATCCCGGAGGTGTTGCATCCCTCTGTAATATCACTCTGTTCTATTGAATTCCTGTTTATTTCTAAAAGTTTTGAGTATTGTATAATCGAGTTAATATCTTTTCGCACGTATTATCAATTGTGAGGTTTGAAGGTATACGAGTTCCTTGATCGGGCTTGAAGGTCCGCATTCATCCTTAGTTTTTTATCTTAATTTCAATGCCTTACGATTAATCCACAACGGGGACTAGCCTGGGGTTAACTCGTGGTTTATTAGAAGTCCCACAAGCTGGAAGATCCAGTGGCCATCGTTATCCGATGGATATCGGGCTAAAGATATAGGCGGACGTTAACTCATGAACTGGACCCAACATTGATTATATCACAGTCTATAAACCCTATTAGATCTGTCCTAAGGAATTAAACACATGGGAAAAGATGGACCCAAATTTCTATAGGCCGAGTGTTTATAAACCTCGTCGGATCTGTGTGGTCGATTAAAAGTCACACAGATTGTCGAGCGATGATACGGTGACCCTTGGATCACTAAGGTTACCAACTGTTCGATCAACCTCGGATCACTTTAGAGAAAAGTAAGTAAACCTTGCCTAATAGTCTTGCGACTGTGATTTTTCGATGTTTTAATAGATTTATAAGGCTCATCCTGTTAGGGGGAATTTTAAGCGGTTCCGCTAGGGTAGTGGAATAGATAAATTTAGATATAGATGATCGATACTCCATGGGAAATTGAAGAAGGGGTCTAGCCTGAATTAGAAGAGATTGTGTCTGGTTTTGAACGTTTGTCAATAACGTCTACACCCCAGCCACCATATACATAAAACTACCTACAACACTTAAATATAGAACATAGACCATTTCCTCTCTCTCCCTATGTCTTAAGACATTGTTCAAAAGTTAGTATTTCCCCAATAGTAATTGGTACCTTCATTGGTTTACAATTTTGCATGTTTAAATGCTTCATAATTATCTCAATGTACTTCCTTTGATTTACCCAAAGTTTCATAACTATTCATTCTCTATTGATTTCCATTCCATGGACGAAATGTGCAACACTTAGATCCTTCATGTCAAATTTGTAGGATAGATGCATCTTCACCTCCTTGGTTTCACCCATTTTGTTTCCAACTAGCAACATGTCATTGATATACAATGTTACATATATGAAACACCTACCTTCTAATTTGTGATATATGTAGTGATCAGCTTAGCATCTCATAAACCCGAATCTCTGGATGTACCTGTCAAATTTTTTGCACCGCATCTTAGGTGATTGCTTCAAACGATAAAACGAATTCCTTGGCTTGTAGACCAACTTCTCCTTCCCTTTAATACATAACCTTCATATTCTTTCATGTAGATTTCTTCTTCCAAATCACCATGTAGAAACGTTTTCTTTACATCCATTTGCTTTGTAACTATGTTAAATGCTAAAACCAAATACAATATTACTCTATTGGAAGTTGATTATGCAACAAGGGTAAATATATCACTAAAGTTGACCCCTCGTCTTTGGAATATCCTTTTGCTACTATTAATCCGTTGTACTTCTTGAAATGACCTATTGCATTCAACTTTTTCTTGAATACCCACTTGCAACCAACACGCTTCCTTCTATCAAGTAATTTGAACAGATCCCATGTCTCATTCTTTTGCAAGAAACCATTTCTTCCTTCATGGGTTTTGACCAGAATTTATCCTCTATCGAGTTAGTTTCCTCCACAATTAACCTAGGTTCATCATTAGTGGCAACTAACACAAAAATGGACCAAACACCGAGTGGGGTATACCTTTCAAGTTCTTTCCAAACTCAACTAGACCTCCTCAGAACTAGAGTATGTTGTTCCACCTCTTTGACTGACTCAGTCGACTCATCTAAGTCACTTTCCTCTAACTTCAAGTTGAACACAAAATTTTGTTTTCCTTTCTCCTTTTTTAGATTTTCTTCAATCCTAGAAATACACCTAACTTCCCTAAAGACAACATCTAACTATAAATTTTCCTCCTTATCACCAGATCCTATAGATTATATCCTTTCATTCCTTCCTTGTAGTTGATGAAAATACACTTGAATACCTTGTTACCATATTTTTCCTCCTATCCTTTGGAACATGAAAAATGTCTCACAACCAAAAATATATGATGTACAAGTGATGACTTTTACCGAACCATACTTATTATGGAGTTTTTTTCATCCAATGATGAAGATGGAGACTTATTCACCAAGTAACATGTTATGTTTACTTCCTCTACCCAATATTATTGTGCCAATCCCATGCTATTGAGCATGCTCCTTACCTTGTCTATCAATGTCTTATTCATTCTTTTAGCAACTCCATTTTATTGAGGATTGTATGGAGTAATCATTTGATGCTATTTACAAACTCTTTACCACAAAATTCACCTCAATTTTCATTTATCAACACATTTATCTTCCCATATGTCTGGTTCTTCACAAGAGATTTGAACTCTTGAAACTTCTCAAAATTTCAAACTTCTTTATCAGGAAATACAACCATGTTATAATATAAAATTCATTAATGACAAAAAACATAATATCTAAATTCATTCAACGACTATATTTTTAATGGTCCAAATACATCACTATGAACTAACTCCAAAATTCTCTTTTTCCTTATATCACCATATGGAAATCTAACATGATTTTGTTTCCCATAAATACAATTTTCACAGAAAATGACTTCCAGAGAATTTCTAAGAAAACCTTCAACCATACCTTTTCTTTACATAACTCGAAGCCCTTTCTCTCTAATATATCCCAATATTTGATGCCACACTATGGTTTTGTCAACTAAACAAGAATTCAACCCATCGGTTTCATAAATGGCTACACTACTGCATCCACTCGGATCATTATGCCTTGACAATTGTACAATGTCTCAATCTAAACACCTTTCATCAACACTATTGCTCCACAAACCATATTACATGAATCCTCCTCGAATATGTTGTACACACCTACATAACCCAATGGACTAACATTGATCTGATTTACAATATTAGTTTGCAGTGCTAAGATCTTCCTCACATTATAAACAAAATGCTTTTATTGTGCTTAAGGATTGATCAATTTTTGCAAGTAAAATGAAGAGTTTTTATGTTAATTTTATGAGCAAATTAAGATAAACAAGAAATTGAACAGCAGCATAAACATCTACAGAACATCATCAAAAACACTTTACAACAAGCACATGATAAAGTAGTTCACCCCTCCTGGGCTATGTCTCCTTGGTCCAGCTTCCAATGGCTTGGGCCTCTCTATTATGCTCAAAAGTATAAAAATATGTGTTTACAATGCTCAAATGCTTCTAAAACCTTCTCCAATGAGTCCAGAATACTCAAAAATCACTATCTAGCCTATTTTTGCAACCAATTTAGTGAAAAACTAAAGAATTTATGACTTCTCCTAATTTTCCCACTATTCGCTCCACAATTTGCCCCATTTCCAGCATGATCCTACAAATTAGCCCAAAAAGCCACTAATTGGGAAAAAATTTCGTCACGCGGTGGGCCATAACGTGTCGGTCGTGTCTTATCACAAATCGCAATCGACGAGGACTGGCGGGCTTAAGTTTTGTGTACGTGGTGGAGATATTTCCATAACAATGTGGTGAACCCGACGAGACAATAAACTGCAGCCTAATCCTTATCGCTTCTAGGATAGCAATTGGCAGAAAACCAGTGATCTTATATATTTGTGGGACCTGTAATGTTGAGATATGCAATTGCGATATCGCATCGCAACCTAGTACCTACCAGGGGCCGATTATGAAACACCTCCCCTTTGTTGATCTGCGATTGTGATCCATCGCATTGCACCTCCAACTGATTTTTGAACGCCTTCCCGCCTACCTTATCGCATCACATCGCATCTTTTCCTTGCTCAGGCCTAATTTCTGAATGCCTTAACGCTGACCTACCTATGATTGCAATTTTTGATATGCAGGGGCTAATGGAGGCTTGCCACTTGGCACCTCCTCATTCGTTGAAGGGTCTTGCCACATCATCCAATCCTGTCATGTGTCAAAGACAAAGATGAACTTTTACTTGCTCTAATTTCTGCATATGAGCTCGGATTTGAGTGTCGCTCACACCATTTGATTCATAATGATGAGCTCTTCCATCTAAAGCTAAGTTTAACAAAATTCTAACACTTTGATTTTTGAGCACCTTATCAAACATATATTAGATTCCTTGCTAAACCCCAAATATGTAGCATGTAATGCTCCCTCCCACCCCATTATATCTTCCAAGGCTGAGTAAGAGGTGTTACTTTCATAAACCTGACCTTTGTAGCCCTATCATAGAAATGGGGTCACAAAACTCCTCATTTTTTATCTTCTTGAAACTAAAAATGAATACCGCCATTGTGTTCATCTTGTCAAGAGCTTTCCCACAATATAAATTTTGTTGAAATCAAACACTCGGATAAAAAGTTATGGCCATTTAAAATTTGGCCACTAAACCCTCTCCATGTCAACAAGGTATTTCCATGTGGCACCCATATGGTGCCCATGTGGAAAATCCACCTCCCAAAAGTGGTCCACGTCACCACCTTTCCACATGTGACATCATAAATGGGATTGGCACATGCTACATCACCCGAAACTAGGAGTTCCATCGGACTGACCCCTCGTGTGATTTACAGTCATTCCCCATTAAAATGGGATTCGGCTCTCAGGCCCTTTTTACATAATGATGCTACAAACAAAATTGAACACTGAACCCTTAGATCGTTCAAGTCTAGCCCCAAAATCCAGCCCATGGTTTTCCATCGTTGCATATGTCACCTAACCTTGAGTCCCACCGAACTGGACCAGAATGGGTTTTTTGGGTATTCAGGCTCGAATTATCAATACTTCTTCTATAAGCCCCAACTTACATTGGGCCTCGAATAAGTTGAGGCCCTGAGCTATACTGGGGCCCACTAACTACTTGGGTATTTGGGTGTTCATCCTTCTAAAAATTTCTTCAAATTCCTTGCCCTTCTTGGTCCTGAACCTTGAACACCCAAATTTGTTTGGGCCTAGCCCACACCTGGCCATTTGGGTTGATCGTCGTGTTTACCAGAAGAAATGTCCCGAACCCCCTAATCAAAGGAAAATTTCCAGCTAATTAACGGTGCCAAAATCTATCTCGACCCTTTGTTATTCTTGTTCTTCCCCGAGTTATGGACACGACATGAGTCCTTCTAAACTTTATGCCTAGATACACACACGCACAAATCTGTGTGTGTGTATAAGATGCTCGCAACACTTAGTCGAGAATCGCGATCTCTATTTAGCTTAAACGAAATTAGCACAACCATGCTATTATAGTTAGATACAAAGGTGCACTTTGTCAAACAATTCAACAACACAAGCCTCTTAACACAGATCATTTCAATACAAGGCTTATTGGCCTTTTAAAAAGGGATTCCACACATCCCTCATCATTAATGTATATATAAAACATAATAATCACCAATAAGAACACACACACACACACACATATATATATTGCAATTATAGGCATACAATTAGCCTCACAACCAGTAAGGTAAACATCCACCCAAGCATTCACATTTCACATATGCAATAAGAATTTACATTTACATGGATTTCATTTACATATTAACACAAGTAGGTAACTTATCTGAGTATTTGATGAATGACAATTGGGATTGGGACTTAAACTCTCCACCAAACCATAGTTTGGTTTCACAGCAAATCTTTCTTATAGCCAGCCACCCCTGAGCCTAATTCAAAGCATGTGAAAGGAAGTGCTTACGAGATACACACACCAGTAATTTACTCATTCACATGGGAATATAGATTCCAAAAAACCTCCACCTATCCACTAGGAATCCAAAGTGTAATTTATATCCACCCAAACATAGTCAATAATAGGGAATCTAGGACACCTATAGCTACACCACACAACTAGTTTAGGTAATCCAAAGTTGTTGCAGCTCCACCCCACAACTAGTTTAGGGAATCCATAACTTATAGTGCCCCACCCTCAATAACACTAAAAGTATCCAGAGGTACAAACTTCTCCACCCACTTTTCACATCATAAATCTAGAACCTAGTGCCTCCACCTATCGCTTGCAAGAATCCAGAGCACACTAAAAATTCCACCTGGAAGCCTCCATGGGAATTCAGAGATTTTGCCTCCACTTGTAAATCAAAATATTAGGAATATAGATCCTTACAATGGCTCCACTTGAGACACACAGGAATCCAGAGCTCTTGATCCACTTGCACTCTTCAATTGCAATTATTCTTACCTCCTTATATCCTGCTCTCACACTCTCACTAGAACCCCCCTTCTCTTATTCTCTCCTCTTCCCCTCTCATCCTAATTCTCACATATTTTTTATTTTCCTTCCCAACACCCCACGATTTCCATGGTGTATCTAACCAAGTTTTGTTGTCCATGGAGTGGTGTCAATTGCCCTATTTTCAGTGCCATACACTACAATTAATTTTGGGTGTGTCCTTATGATTTTTTTGCTACAGAAAACCATATTGGATTTTAATACATGCCTCTTTTGTAATCCCTCATCTCTCTTCTCAGTAATGACTCCCATATGCAGGCTTTAATGCCTGACAATGTCACTTGTGGGATTTTAATTTGAAAAAGTACTCAAGCTAGTTAGATTGTAGGATCGGGCTTCTCAAGCAATCTTGATCCATATTTATGAATGAACAAAATGAAATACAAATATAAACAGAAACATAGAGTTACAGTGAAAACAAAACTTCAATTCATTCATAACAAATTACTGAAAATTGTTTACATTCAGAATGGAAATAAACTAGTTCAGGTGATGGTATCTTATCTCTGAGAAGAGATGTGGTAGCTACATGCCATCTAAATTGTCTTACAATGAGGCTCATAGGCTCATTTACTATTGAGAAACAATTGAAAACCGTACAATTCAAAAACTTAACCCTAGGAGATGAAGTGTCAAATGCATGTGGGCCTCGTTGGGGTAAATTGGTACATCAACTTCTCGGGGTCGTAACTTTGGCATACAATCTATGTTTGATGTGTACGATACCTCATTAGAAATATTTATCCAAGGACTAAAAATTTAGACTGCAAACACCAACCATAGGAAAGAATTGTCTTTTTTCCAAAAAACTTTGTTTAGGGCCTCAAAATGGCTTTGAAAGTTCACGACCCAAAAAACCGCCAAAAGTAGTAAATTGCGATACCATTAAGGAAACTGAAAGAAACAATGGTCAGAATTCATGTGGAATAGGTGGGTGGCCACCAATATCCACATGGATCAGTCCTCCCCCCTTAAGAAGCAATGGTCCCCATTGAGTTGAGTGCTTCCATGAGATGGGAAACTTCTGTTGAACTTAGTCCCTAGTGAGCCACTTGCCTTGGTGCAAGAGTTGGCCAATTTTGACAACCCAATATAATTAGATTTTTTGTTGGCAAGTATTCTTAGTCTAAGTGTCCATGATATGATCAGTTGTGGTATGTTCCATGTAATCTGGTTTTATCTCTGTTGGTGTTAGTTGTTCTGCAATGTATGATGTCTCCAACAATGGTGGAAAGTATGGTCAAAGGTGATCCACATTGAACATTGGGTGTATGCCAAGGAATGGGGGAATGTTGAGCTCAAACTAACTTCCTCCCACAACCTTGGTGATGGTGTAAGGTCCACATTCATTATCATTCTTGATAAAAGGGAGGCCCAACAAATAGTCCATGGAGATGGATTCCTAAGGCTAGCTATGAGTAGGCAGAGGAGCGTACAAGCCTTTCTTCTTTATTGTTGGCTTGGCAATGGCATAGGCAATGCAAGATCTGATATATTTTCCAACATCTTGTTAGATTTTTGGCCAATAAAAATACTTCTATAATATGGCCCCGATTTTCTCCACACCAAAATGTCCCGTGGCCCAACTGTAGTTCACCTCTGAAATCAACTTGGCATGCTCGCTTGAAGGAACACAAAGGTGGCCCAAGTAGCATAATAATGCGTCCTAGAGGTGGAAATATGGAACTTCCTTTCCATACACTATCATTTGGTATGTGGTGGAAAACTCTTGATCATTTTTGTACAATTGCGGCCATAAGGAGGTCTCATAGCCACAAAAGTTGAGAACAGTAGTCAGTATTGCAACTGCGGACCAATTGAGGCAATCTGTAACATGATTGGTGTTTCTCTTCTTATATTTAATGTTCAAGTGGAATTATTGCAGACATGTAGACCACTTCTGATGTCGATCATTCTGTAACTTCCCTTGTGTTTGGATCAACTGAAGAGGTCGGTTATCTGTGTGGATGATTGTATCCTTCCCCAGAATTTAATGTTTCCATTGTCGAATTACCTACACAATAGAATACATCTCTTTATCATAGGTGGGATGTTTCCAAACTTCATCTGAAAGTGTCTCACAATGATAGGCCACCCAATGCCCCCTGTTGGGTGAGAATTGCAATAGCATATTCAAAGGCGTATATCTGAATTTCAAATGGTTGTTGCAGGTCTGGAAATGTGAGTATAGGTGTAGAGTAGAGGTGGGGCTTCAGCTCAATGAATGCCTTATGTTGGGACTTGGACAAAAAAAATGGTGCTTTCTCTTCACCCTTGGTAACCTAATTCAAAGGCCAAGTGATATGAAAGAATCTCGACATGAACCTCCGATAAAAATTGGCAAGGCCCAAAAAGTTGCAACACTCTATTAGAGTGGTCGAGGCTGGGAAATCCCGGTCAAATACACATGCACGCCTTTCTCATCAATGATGTAGCCTAGATATTGGACCTAGCTCATGCCAAATGTGCATTTCTCCAAGTTGGCACATAGTTTTTGTTGTCGTAGGGTTTGAAGGAGAGGAAGCACTCCAACACTCTATGGAGCCTAGGAGATGAAGTGCCAAAAATCTGTGGGCCCCATTGGAGTAAATTGGTACGTCAACTTATCAAGGTATTAACTTTGTCATACAATATTTGTTTAACACATACGATACCTCGATAGAAATATCTATCTAAGGACTGCAGGTTTCAACTACAAACACCTACCACAAGCTCTTGGTTTTCCCATTTTCTAAAAAAAAAGGTTGTTTAGCGACTCAAAATGACTCTAGAATTTCAAGATCCAAAAATTTGCCAAAAATACTAAACTATGCTACCATCAAGAAAAGTGAAAGAAACAATGGTGGGGGTCCAAGTGGAATAGAAAGGTGGCCACCAATATCCACCTAGATCAAATCCTCCCTCTTCTCCTCCACAGACTCTAAATCAATTTCCCTCTCAGCCATCATTTCTTTTTTTATTATTTACATTAGTTCACTTTGGTTTTACACAACAATTCTTATAAAAAAATTTACAAAAGGATGGCCATGGGCTTGTTACAAACCCCACCCCATTATAGGGACATCATCTTCTATTTTCTATATTTGAAAACCCACACAATATACAACGAGATTTTCACATACATATCTCTATTTACAATTACATTTGTATTTGCTTTACCAACAAACAAAAAAGGGTATAAAACCCTCATCTAATCATCCATCTCCCATGTTAATCCAGGTGGATATTGATGTTCACCCACCTATTCCACTTGGACCCCCAACATTGTTTCCTTTCATTTTCCTATTTTCCGGCTTAGTTTCCTATTTCGGTAGTTTTCTTATTTTGGCAGTTTTTTGGGTCCTAAACTTCTGGAGCCATTTTGAGACCCTAAACGATGTTTTTTGGGGAAACAAGCAAGTGTGAGTCCCCAGCAAACCCTTGCAGCCGAAATTTGCTGTCCTCAAATAGACCTTTCTAACAGGCTATCATGAGTGCCAAATGGAGATTGTATGCCAAAGTTACGACCCCTAAAAGTTGACATTTCAATTAACCCCATTAGGGCCCATACTTTTTGGCGCTTCATCTCCTAGGGTTGGTATTTTAAATGTTTAGGGTTTCTCACTATTTATTCATGATAAAAATGCCTTCGAACTTCATTGTAACACAATTCATAAGGCATGTAGCTGTCACATCTCTTCTCAGAGATAAACTACCATCACCCAAGCTAGATTGTTTCCATTCTACATGTAAACAATTTTCAGCATTTGCTATTCATAAATTGAAGTTTTGTTTCAATGTATTTATGTGTTTTTTTTTTAAATCTATATTTCATTATGTTCCTTCATAAATTTGGATCACATCTAGCTTCCTCTGATCTAAAGTGTCTCCACTTCACCTTGACTTGTTCTTTGACTCAATTTTGGAGCTCAATTTATCTCTAGTCTAGAATACATAGTGGTTCTGGATGGAACTCTCCCTTTGGTTCTACCTAGTATAACATATACCAATCAATCATTTGATTGGAATCATGTACATATATTTTAAGTAGAGAAACATGGAAAACATCATGAGCAGTCACTATAGGTGGTAAAGCCAATATATATGCCATTGGACCTATTCTCTCTAAAATTTGGAAAGGAACACAAAATCGTGGTGCCAGCTTGGCACATGATCCACTCCTCAAAAATTTCTCTTTGGTATAACTCTGAGATATGGTCTCCCACTTTAAATTCTTTATGCACATTGTGTTAGTCTCCATAGCTCTTTTTACAACCTTGAGTTGCCTTTAGATTTTGCTTGATGGTTGTAACTTGTTTCTCTATTTCATTTAGCATATCTGGTCCAATGTGCACTTTTTTCACTGGACCACTCTAGCTGAAAGGAGTGTTGCATTTTCTCCCATAGAGAGCCTCAAATGGACTCATTTTCAAGGATTCTTGTTTCCTGTTATTGTAGGAAAACTCCACTAAAGGAAGGAACTCTTCTGACCATCTTGACTAGTGCATGACATACATTCTAAGCATGTCCTCCAACACTCTATTGACCCTCTCAGTCTGCCCATTTTTTGTGGATGGTATGTTTTACTAAAGGTTATTTTTGTTTCCAAATCAGTAAACAACTCTCTCCAAAATTTTGAAGTAAATTTAGTATCCCAATCAGAAATATTTTTCTTTGGTACCCCATGTAGTCTTACTATTTATTTTATGAAAACTTGGGAAATATAGTTTACTTTATGGGTAGACTTAACAGACACAAAGTGAGTATTTTTTCTCAACTTGTCCACTACAACCATATTGGCATCATGTTGCTTAGTAGTCTTTGGCAACCCAACAAAAAATCCATGGATATGACTTCCCACTTCCACTTTGGGATGGAAATTGGTTGTAGTAATCCTACTAGATGCTTGCACTCCACCTTTACCTATTGGAATTCTAAGCACTTGGCTATATACTTAGCCACCTCTTTCTTCATGTTCGGCTAATAATATGACTTCTTTATAGCGATTATCATCTTTTGGTATCCCAGGTGAGTGAAATATGACCTTTTGTGATGCCCATCCATAATGAGCTTCTTCAAATCATCCATACTAGGTATGTACCATCTTCCTTTAAACTTCAATAGTCCACCTTTGGTGATGGAGTAATCCTTTCTCAATGTCCCTTCATGTTTTTGTTGTAAGAGCTCATTAAGTTGTCGATATTGCTCATCTTGTTGTTCGGCCTCCTTAATATTTTCTTGAATGTTGAATTCACAAGAACTCGTAGCATCTATATGAGATAATTGTAGCCTCCTGCTAAGTGAATCAACTAACTTGTTCTCCTCCCCCTTGATATATTTCATTTTGAATTTGAATTCATTGATTAGTTCCAACCATATTTCCTACCTAGCATTCAACTTTGGTTGGTCAAACAAATACTTCAGTCCCCCATGGTCTATCTTCAATGTAAAATTCCTTTCCATAAGATAATGCCTCCACATTTTCAATGCATGAACTATGGTTTCCAATTCTAAATCATGGGTGACATAATTTTGTTCATGTTTATTTAACTCTTTAGACTCATAATAGACCGCTTAGCCTTCCTACATCAAAACTCCACCAAGTCCTTCCTTGTTGGCATCCATGCATACCACAAAGTATTTGCCTGAGTCAACAATCCTTAGCACTAGTGCATGTGTAACCAAATGCTTCAGTTGTTCAAATATCTCAGCATATTTAGTTGTCCATTGGAATTTAACCCCTTTTCTTTGTAACACAATGATTGTGTAACCAATCTTAGAGACATTTCAAATAAACCTTCAATAGTAACCTGCTAAATCCATGAAAGATCTTACCTTAGACACATTATGAGGAGTAGGCCACTCCATGCTCGCCTTAACTTTTTTGTGTCAATTGCCACACCCTCTTTTGGGACGATATGCCCCAAAGACTAAATTTGAGTTTGATAGAACTCACATTTGCTTAGTTTGGAATAGAGCTTATGTTTTCTCACATTAGGGGAATTTTGAGGTATAAAATGGGCCTCCTAAGGAAATTATAAAATAATAGTGGAAATAATAAAATAAGACTACATTACATCATCCAAATTTAGACGAAAAAACTAAAATAATATTTTTTTCAACTCATATTTTTAATTTATCTCGCTATGGATTTACACAAATTTTGAGTGACAACACTCGTTGAATGAAAAATTTGATTTCTCATCCAACGAGTACCCATGTTGCATACTTTCGATGGACCCTACTACACGAAAAATGAGAAATACATGAAAAACATGAGTCCAATCACATTTGTTCTTATGTATTTCTCATTTTTCATGTAGCGGAATCCATCAAAATTATGCAACATGGGTACTCATTGGATGAGGAATTAAATTTTGCATCCAACGAGTACTCCCACTTGAAATTTGAGTAAAGCCTTAGAGAGATAAGTTGAAAATACGAGTTGAAAAGTAGCTTTATTATTTTATTATTTTTTAATATTTTTACTTTTTTACTCCAAAAATGGTGAATCATCCCCCATGGTTGACATCATCATCTTGAATCATGTTGGTTCTTATAAATTTTATTTTGGTTGTACATTTTTCTTAGGAGTCCCATTTTAGACCTCAAAATTCCCATAATGACAATTGTAGAACAATTGTGAGGTGTTTATCATGCTCTTCCTCATTCTTAGAATACACCAAGATGGCATCCACAAAAACTAGCAAGAATTTGTCTAAATAAGGGCTCAAGACATTATTCATCATGCACATGAAAATAGCAGGAGAATTTGTAAGCCTAAATGGTACAATCACAAATTCGCAGTTCCCATACTTGGTTTGAAATGTCATTTTGTGTATGTTATATTCTTTGATACACGCCTAATGGTACCCTGATCTTAAATCAATTTTTGACAACACTTCTACCCCCTTTTGTTGATCAAATATATCATTGATCTGCAACAATGGATATCTATTCTTAATGGTGGATTTGTTGATCTGTCAATAATCAACACACAATCTCAAAATATTGTTATTTTTTTTCACAAATAACACAAGAACTCCCCACGGTGATATACTCGACCTAATGTTCCCTTTATCAAACATTTCCTTCAGCTTCAGCTTCAACTCAATTAACTCGTACATGCTCATTTTGTAAGGATATTTGGACACAGGAGAAGTCTTAGGCATGAGTTCAATAGAGAAATTGACCTCCCTATGTGGTGGAAGCCCTGCGATCACCTCTAGAAAAACATCGGCAAATTGCTTTATAATTGGATGCTCCTCATGTCATCGTTTTTTCCTTCTAATTCATTGGAGATGTGAACATAAAATAGGTTACAATCATTGCAACCACAATGCTTGAGATGCAGTGCCATTACTAGTCTCATTGACACTGACTTGATCTCCCCCTGCAACATGTTCTTTTCCTCGCTATTACTAATGCATTCATCAACTTGTTATAGCAATCAATCTTTGTTTGGTGTTGCGCCAACAAATCCATCCTAATGAGCATGTCGTATGATCCTAAGGGCAACAAGTTTAAATTAATTACACTGGGCATGTCACTTAGGAGGATCATGCACGAATGGAAAGCGTATTGCACTTGCTTCTTGGTCCCAATGGCCAATTGAACCAGTCAAGGCTCCTTGTGCAATGTCCTAGGTAAGGAACTCTTATCGGTCACTTGTGGACTTACGTAAATGTAGTGTGATCCTGGATTTATCAAAACAGAAATGGACTAGTCATTGATCTTACCTTCATTTCGATTATTGAGGTATGATGATCCACCTGTATGCTTTCCACAACTGCATATATGCACAGTGCACACCCAGTCATGTCGTTCACGATCTCTTCTTCTTGTACATTATATGCTCTTGGGCTAGTTTTCTTTCACTGAGGGCAATCCTTTTGACAGTGGTTCTACCCACATGTCCAACATTACATAAGCCCTATCCTGAGTTTCTCAATTTTAGCTCTTATGGGTTTCATGAATTGCTCTTTATTTGCAGCAACAACTCTCTATTGATATCCTCCTTTGGCATGAGCAATCATCTTTTGTCTTTCCCTTGCAAGATTCATTCCTTTCCCTTTAAAGTTGGGCTTTCCCTTCACCTTCCAATCTATTCTGAACTATAACTTGTGCTTTGATTGCTCATAATAGTGCTTCAATTTATTCATAGTCTCCTCAACTTTATTTTTTCCCTGAATATTTAAGGTAGCTCGTTGATATAATGATGTATCTTTGTATTTCCATCCTTGATGTAGGGAACATATCTTAATAGATTTAAGAACCTAGTATTATAATATTCATTTGTCATATGTTTGAGCTTGAGTTCGTAGAACTCTTTGGCCTTCTTATCATAATACTCCTTAGATAGATATTTCTCTCTAAAGTGCCTTCCAAACCTTTCCCAAGTCAACTCCTTTTCTATGATGTACTTCACATTCCTTAAATCTTCCCACCAAATATCTACCTTGATTTTCATATTTAAGATGGCTACTCTTACTTTAATGTTCTCAAATTAATTGTGGACTTGGAAATACTTCTTCAACCCTAAAGTCCATTCCTTTCATCTTTAGCCTTCTTCACCTCTCCATCAAATGTAGAGGGCTTTTCCTTCTTGAACTCTTTTGGCACATATTCATTTCTCCTCCTCCTTTGCTGATCTTATTTCCTCATTTAAGAACTAGGTAACTATTCTTGGGAGCCTGTCCTACTCTCTGGAGTACTTAGAGGAGTTCAACCCCTTATTGTGCCTTCACTTCCCTACTTATGCCTCTTTCTAGATCAACTGCCTTCTGCACCATCAATTCTGTTATGCAACCAACTCACAAAATAGAAAAAAAGATAGAGCAACGACTTCAAAATCAGCCTCTTCGAGGGGGCAACCTCCTTTACATTACACAAATGAGCAATTCTTAGATGATACAAATGACAAGACCTCCTTTCTATATATAGGAGTCTAAGGGGTCACAATATAGTCAAAGTTGACATAAAAATAATAATGTAAGGGCACAACAATAACAATAGTGGGCTTCTATGGGGCACAATAATAACAATATGGGGATAACATGGGCACAACAATAACAATAAGGGGCTACAATGACAATAATAATAAGGATATACACTAGTATTATAGGGCCCTAACATACCCCTCTCCTTCAGAAAGTGTTGTCCTCAACGCTTGAGTAGTTCTGAATTCTTTTGTATAAAATTCTCATCCTCTCGTGTGGAATCTTCAGTGGTCAATTTCTTCCACTTTATGGGATTATCTGAAATTGATCAATTTCATAGCTGTCAAGTTCTTGTTTCTGTGACTGATTCAGGTTCTAATATGATTTCTCCTTCCTCATCAAGCTTTGGCAATATTGTTTGAACGAGGATCTTGTCACCTATAACCTTCTTTGATCATGAAACATGGAAAATTAGGTGCACTTGGGAAGTTGTAGGAAGCTCCAATTTGTATGCCATAGTACCAATCTTTTGCAACACCTTGTACAGACCATAATACTTTGGTGATAATTAATTATCCTTCTTAGCTTGTTTGTGGGAAATTTGTTTGTATGGTTGTAGCCATAGAAATACCCAGTCACCTACATCAAAACTTCCTTCGCTACAATGCTGATATGCCTTTTCTTTCATTCTATTATGTGCCAAAGTGAGGTTATCCTTTAAGAGTTGGAGAAATTGTTGTTAATGCTCGATGTGATCTTCCACTACTTGAACCTTAGAATTTTCTCTTAAATATGATGTGATGGATGGTGAATGATAACCATAAAGTGCCATAAATGGGGTCATTTTTTCTTTAGTATGGAAGGAAGTGTTATACCACCATTCAGCGAGAGGAAACCATTTGACCCATTGTGTCTTTTTATCAGATACAATGAAATGAAGATATCCTTCCAAACATTTATTCACTATCTTAGTTTGCCCATCATATTGAGGATGATAAGATGAGCTATGAGCTAACTAAGTACCCAGACAAGAAAATAATTTTGTCCAAAAATTTCCAGTCAAAATGGGATCTATGTAGCTTACAATAACTTTGGGTTCCCATGTGTCTTTTGAATTGTTCCCATAAATGCAGTAGCAATTGTACTCGATTTAAAGCGATGAGATAATGCACAAAAGTGTGCATACTTGGTAAGTATATCGACTACCACCATGATGACACTCTCCCCTTAAGACTTGGGTAAACCTGTGATAAAATCCATTAAAACCTCTTCCCAATGTTGACTTGTAATGGATAAAGGTTGTAATAGACCTGGGGTCTTAATTGTTTCAACTATATTTTGTTGGCAAATCAAACATTCTGCCACAAACTTTTGAATATCATATTTATGGCCATCCCAAAAAAAATCCTTCTTAACCCTGTGGTAAGTTTTTAAAAATCCTTAGTGCCCTCCTAAGGAAGAGGTGTGCAATTCCATAAGAATATTTTGTTTGAGTTGGGAATTATTATAGAGGTATAAGTGATGTTTGTACCATAACGAATCATTTTTCCAGCTAAATGTATCAGATGTACTGGGGTCTTGTAGTAACTTTTGAATGAGTGCCACACTTCTTCGTCATTATTCCATTCGTCCCTTGCTCTGTTTATCCAATTTGGTTGGATAATAGAAATGGCGCAAAGCAATGCTTCCACATCCTTGTCCTTTCTTGAGAGTGCTTCTGCAACAACATTTTTCTTTCCCTTTTTGTAAATTATTTCAAAGTCATAACTGAACATCTTTGTGACCCATTTTTGCTGCTCTTCTAAAGAAATCTTTGTTCTAAAAATTATTTAAGACTATCATGATCTATTTTTACCTTGAAGTGTCTTCCCATTAGGTAAGGTCGTCATTTCTTAAGTGCATGTAGTATTGCCAGCATTTCCTTCTCATAAATAGCTTTGTGTAAATACTTTCCTTTGATTGGATGACTTTCGAAAGCAATGGGTCTTTATTCTTGCATTAAAACAACACCAATCCCATTTCTTGAGGCATCACATTCCACAATAAAGGTTTTTGTGAAGTCTGGCATATCAAAGACTGGTTCTTGGCACATTTCCTCTTTAAGATGTTCAAAGGCTTTCGTTCCTTCTAGAGTCCAAGAAAATGCATCTTTCTTTAGTAATGTTGTTAGAGGTTTTGTTATTCTCTCATAATTCTTAACAAACTTGCGATAATAGCCTATCAACCCGAGAAATCCTCTCATATGTTTTATGGATTTGGGGATTTTCCATTCCTTAATGGCTTTGATTTTGCTAGGGCCTACCTTAACACCTTCATGAGATACACTATGACCCAAATATTCCACCTCTTGTACTCCAAAGAAACATTTGGAGGTTTTTGCATATAATTGTTTCTCCTCCAATAGTTTGAGCACTCTATCAACATGTTGAACATGATCCTTCCAAGACTTGTTGTAGATTAGTATATCATCAAAAAATACTAACACACATTTTCTAAGGAAGGGTTTGAAAATAGAATTCATCAAACCTTGAAATGTAGAAGGTGCATTGGTAAGGCCAAAAGGCTCGACCAAAAATTCATAATGACCCTCATGAGTTCTAAATGTTGTTTTAGGAATGTCTTTAGTCTTCATTATGATTTGATGATATCCTGAACAAAGGTTCAACTTGGTGACGTAAGTTTCTCCATGAAATTCATTCAATAATTCATCAATGACAGGAATGGGATATTTATCTTTAATAGTGAGCTTGTTGATCTCCCTATAATCTGGACACATGTGCCATGATCCATCCTTCTTGTGCACCAATACTACTGGAGCAGAGAAAGAACTTTGACTAGGTTGAGGTATACCAGCCTCTAGCATTTCTGTAACCATACATTCAATTTCACTCTTTTGGGCATAGGGACAACTGTAAGGCCTGATGTTTGGAGGAACACTCCTTGGAATCAAATGAATCGATGAATAGGTGGGAGGCCTTTGGGAGTCTCAAATACCTTGGAATGATTGTCCAAGACTTTTTGGAGATCTCGAGAAATAGATGATTCCGACATGGGAACCTCTAACGAACATAATTGTGCAATTATTCCACGTTGTTCCTTCTTTAGAAGATTTTTCATGTCATTAGAGTTGATTGTGCTTCCCGGTTTCCCTGCAATTCCCCTTAATTCAACTTCCTTTCCTTATGAAAAAAAAAATTCAAGAAAAGTTCTTGAAAATTAAAAGCTATCGTACCCAAAAATTGTAACCATTGGACTCCTAGTACAACATCAGCACCACCCATTGGAATGGAAAGCATTGGACTATTCAACACATATTCTCCCATGGATAGCTTGATATTATGGCACTTTCTAGAGAAATTTGTGGTTCTTCCATTTGCAACCATCACTTGACACTCTGGTGCTAGATATAGGAAGAAATTCAATTCCTTCGTTATCTTACAATGAATAAATTATGGGTACTGCACGAATCAATCAACACTATTACCTTTTCTTCTTGATATGTCCTTCTATCTTGATAGTTTGAGGAGTGGTTATTCCAGCCAATGCATTACAAGATATGGTCGGATTCATTTCTTCTTTCTCTAGGATTTGTTCTTTTGATGTTTCTTGTTCCTCTTCACAATCTATGTAAAATAATTTCTTCTCATCACACTTATGACCTTTAGTGTATTTTCTATTAGAACTGTAACATAGCCATTTTGCAATTTTTTCTTCCAATTTTTGTGGTGTCAACCTTGTAGGTTGTGGAAGGATAGGGGAAACAACACTTCCATCTTTATAGTTGTGATTGGTAGGCTTCCTTGTTGCCATAATTTTGCTTTTAATTTTTCTTGCCAACCTGAATGTCTTCTCCAATGAATCAGGTTCCCAAAGGCGACCTCATGTTGGATGTTATCCTTTAATGTCCCTATGAACACATCAATCCTATTCTCCTCTAGAATATATTTTACCCTTATATTCAATTTTTGGAAGTCCTCAATGTGCTCCACTATTGAACCTTTTTGTTTGAGATTTATCAATTGGCTAAAAAAGGTGTTGTTTTTTGTATCCTCATAATGTGATATCATTTCTTCCGTAAAAATTTCCCAAGTGACAATTTGTTTACGAGAGAAAATCCATTGATACCATACAAACTAATTGGGTTCCAAATATAAAGTCGCAATGCATACCTTTTGTGTGTTTTGCACATTATGGAGATCGAAATATTGCTCCATCTGTAGTATCCATGTTACGAGATCCTTGCCATCAAACTTCCTCATATCGATCTTTGGAACATGGTGGGTCTTCAATCCAATGTTAGAATCCATGAAATTATGACTAACATATCTTTTGTTCTCATAATGAATTTCCTCTACTACCTTTTTGCCATTAGGAGGCATTTCTTGTAGCAACTTTATCAAACCTCCTTTCAAACCTTCCATGCCTTTCTTCAAATCTTCAATGTTTACTTCTAAACCATCCATCTTAGCTTCCATGCCTTTCTTTAAACCATCCATCCCCTTATGACGAGTTTCCCCAGGTCACCTGTTTGAGATATAATTCGGGAGCCTTCAAAAACCCTAACTTCCTTGGATCATATCTCCGAAAATATAGTGAGACAAGATCTTAAATTTGTACCCGAGGTTCATCAAGATTTTGGCTCAAATGGGTTTTGATTTTAGCTTCTGAAACATTGTAGAAAAAAAATTTATAGCGAAAATGCCTCAATAACCTATTTGAAGCAGCGAAACCGTAGAATCCAAAGCTCTGATACCAATTGTTATGCAACCAACTCACAAAATAGAAGAAAAGGTGAGCAACGACTTCAAAATCAGCCTCTTCGAGGGGGAAAGCTCCTTTACATTATACAAATGAACAATTCTTGGATGATACAAATGACAAGACCTCATTTCTATATATAGGAGTCTAAGGGGTCACAATATAGTCAAAGCCGACATAACAATAATAATGTAAGGGCACAACAATAACAATAGTGGGCTTCTGGTGCAGGGAAAAACCCCGCTATA
Source organism: Pinus tabuliformis (assembly GCA_031772625.1). NCBI lineage: Eukaryota > Viridiplantae > Streptophyta > Pinopsida > Pinales > Pinaceae > Pinus > Pinus tabuliformis. The sequence goes on from CM062816.1 coordinate 834,806,109, forward strand.
CCCACAGTACGCATATAAAGATGCATAATCTCATTCGTCCTAGGAATTACAAAGACCTGCTTGGTCAAACCTTCATAAGCTAAGGTTAAGGCCCTTTCATTTAACTAAATGCAGAAACATTTCATTAGACTTTCTATACTCTAACCCTTCATCTATCTTTCTATCGGCACTTTATTTCTATTATAATGGTTACATAATATAAATATTCCACAACACACGTAAACCATACCTGTTCGCCTTTACCTCAGTCTTCGCACATTACCCGATGCTTTCCTTTATCGCAATCACAATCTTTCTCCGTTGTTAGAACATGCCTTCGAAACTCTTGACATGTGATATGTGACTGCCTTCCCCACCGTTGATTTCATTCACCAGATCAACGGCTATCACAATATCGCATCAAACCATCCTGCAACTTCATCGCCTCTCGCATGCGATATGCGATCACAACCGGACTTCAAATAAAATGAAACCGCGCCTATAACGTCTTCGGGTCCGCATTTTCCAATTTCTTTATCGCCTCAATCTCCGTCGTCAATCTTTCTCTCGATTCGATGGATGTGCTTCTTCCCATCAACAAACTTGCCCGACGCTTTATAACCATTAATCAAGATCTGCTTGATCCGATGGTCCAAATGATATCGAGTGGAACACCTACGCGACGTTTAACATCTTTTCGAACCTGATGAGAATTATAAGTCCTCAATTTAGAAAAGTTCGGGTCCACCCTTACAGTTCAAGCTCAATCAACTTACGGCCCGATATCTGTTGAATGATGAGGCTCTTAGATCCTACGATCTGTGACCCTTTAACTAGCACGCAGTTTATCCACTCACTTAATCCCGCAGTTGACTATGATGTAAGCATTGACTTTGGCGATCGACGATCAAGATTTACTATGGGACTTCAACTACGATCAAAGGAATTTTTTCTTTCCTACCCCTGCTGTTCTTTACTTTGGGTTTGTGTCATTTCTTCAATGTCCTTTTGTGGACTCGGCTTTCTTCAAGGTTTTGTTCCTTCGTTGTTCTGCCACAATTCTCTCCTTAACTTAACTCCACTCGTGCCTTTACACTCTTTCACCTTCACAATACCACTAAAGGCTTCCTCCGATGTATACAAATTTGTAACACAAACTTCTATGGTTCTCTCCTCGAACCACTCGCTAACTAACAATTCTACCCATCACTCCTTTTGCTGGAATTATTATCTCTAAGACAACTCTAACCACAATCGCAACTATGGAGATGCCTCAAAAACTTCTAACTCCTGAAATTCTTCTAAATCCACTTTTAAATCCTACTTATCCTTAAGAGTCCTCTCTAGTTCCTCGAATCATGAGACCAATAAGAGTTACAATTGATCTCTAACTCTCTCATCATCATTAATTACTCATGTTCTCCTACATTCGAGAGCATTTACAATTATCCTCACAATATCTAATTAATTCCTACTTTAACCACTCAAAACATTAATAATTACATACATAGTAATCCAACTTCCTTGAAAACACAAGACCCCCTATGTCTACTAAAATACAATGATAGTTTCGTGTCAATGCTCCTGCATCATCTTCTATGGGGCACAATAATAAAAATATGGGGACAACATGGGCAAAAAAATAATAAGGGGCTACAATGACAATAATAATAAGGGAATACACTAGTATTATAGGGACCTAACAAATTCTCACCTCTTGTCTTCAATGGCTTGAAGAAATTTTCTTGAACTTGTAACTAGATTCAAGTTCACAGTGCTTTTGTCTCTACAAATATGACAAGCTTCGCAATATGACTACATTCACTTCAACCTACATTTACCTAGGACATTTACCCTTGTCATCCTTGCAACTCCTTATCTCAACCCTTAGGCTTCTCAATGTATCCATCCAGTCAGGAGAATCTGCCTCTCCCCTATTTTCCATTGACTCTTCTTCATGCCCGTGTTGAGATCTATCAGTGCTATGTTGCTTCATCGTGTTTCTCATTCCTTATTGTATTCTTATGAGCAAGATCAATCATCACCTTGGCTTGTCATTATCAGTCTATTGGTGCAAGATATTTGAAACATCATATCTCAAGTTAGCAAGTCCATTAGAAGCGATACTCATATCAAAATCAATACACCGACTACACATATATATAAATCTCAAACATTAAGTAGCATTAATCAATATAATAATTATAATTTGTAATCAAATCCTACATTCTATCACACTGTACTAGAACCCCAACTCGTCTTCAGAGGTTCGGTATTGAACCTAATGCTCTAATACCACTTAATAATGTTCCCTCCGACCCCCTTGTATCTTCCAAGGTTGAGTGAAAGGTGTTACTTTCATATAACCCAACCTCGATAGTCTTATCATGGAAATGGGGTCAGAAAACTCCTCATTTTTCATCTTCTTGAAACTAAAAATGAATACCACCATTGATTTCGACTCATCGACACCTTTCTTGCAATATAAATTTTGTCAAAATACAACACCTAGATCAAAAGTTATGGCCATTTAAAGTTTGGCCTCTAAACCCTCACCATGTCAGTGAGGAACTACCACATGGCACCCACATGCCTCCCATGTGGAAACTCCACCTCGCCAAGATGGTCCGTGTCACCAACTTTACACATGTCATGTCATCAATAGGATTGTTACACGCCACATCACCCCGGAATAGGGGTTCCACCAAACCGACCCTCCCTGTGATTTGCAAGCATTCCCCATTATAATGGGATTCATCCCTAAGGCTCTTTTTTACATAGCAATGCTACACACAACATCGAACATGAAAGTTGCAGGTCATTTGGGTCTAGCCCTAAATAGTGCCCCATGCTTGTCATCAAGACATATGCCACCTAACCTTCATTAGGGCCCACCAAACAAGCCCCAAATGGGTTATTCAGGTCTTTGGGCTTGAATTATTCGTTGTAAGCCCCGACTTACACTGGGCCCTAAACTATACTAGGCCCCACCCATTACTCAGATCTTTAGGCATTCGACCTTTAGAACATTCTTGCTAATTCCTTTCCCTTCTTGGACCCAAACACTGAACACCCAAAGTTGCTCGGTCCTGGCTCATGCCTAGCCATTCAGACTACTCCCCGCGTTTACTAGGATAAATGCCCCAAACCTCCAAATCAATGACAAATTTCCCACTAATTGATAGCACCAAAATCCATCTCAACCCTTCGTCATTCTCTGACTTCCTCGAATTATGCACATGACGTGAGTCCTTTTGAACTTTACATCTAGATACATATATATAGGTGTATACAAGATGCCTACGACATTTAGTCAAGCATGGTGATCTCTCCTAAGCTTAAATGAAATTTTCATAACCATGCTATTAAAAATAGATAAAAAAGTGTACTCCATCAAACAATGCAACAACACAGGCCTCTTAACACAGATCATTTCAATACAAGGCATGTTGGCATTTTAAACAGGGATTCCACACATCCCTCATCACTGATGTATATATAAAACATAAAAAGCAACAATAAGCATATATATCTATCTATCTATCTATCTATCTATCTATATATATATATTGCAATAGCATATAAGAAGACATCACTTCCAATCAAACATAAATGCGATGACTCTGGAAGACAGTACTATAAAGACATCACTTGTCTAGTGTTCACTAGAGTATTACCAGCAACCATACATACATTGTCTTACAAGTAGCCTTGCATCAATTAAGGTAAGCATTCATCTAAGAATTCAAATTTCACATAAGAAACAAGAATTTACATTTACATGGAGTTCATTTACACATTAACACATGTAGGTAACTTATCTGAGGGCTTAATGGTAGGAAAATGAAATTGGGGCTTCAACTCTCCACCCAACCATATGCTAGTCGCACAAAAAAAATTCTCACAACCAAACCACCTCTGAGCCTAATTCAGAGCATGTGAAGGGAAGTTCTCAAGGGATAAACACACCAATCATTTTCTCATTCACATGGGAATCTAGAGTCCATAAAACCTCCACTTATTCACCAAGAATCCAGAGTGTAATGTGTCTCCACCCAAACACAGCCAATAGCAGGGAATCTAAGACACCTATAGCTCCACCCCACAACTAGTTCAATGAATCTAGAGTTATTGCAGCTCCACCCCACAACTAGTTCAGGGAATCTAGAACTTATAGTGCCCCACCCTCAATAACATTACAAGAATCCAAGATTCTCCACCCACTTTACACATTAGGAATCCAGAACCTATTGCCTCCACCTATCTCTTGTAGGAATTCAGAGCACACTAGCAATTCTACCTCAAGGCCTCCGTGGTAATCTAGATATTTGGCCTCCACTTCTAAATCAAAAGATAAAGAATCTAGAGCCTTACAATGGCTCCACTTGAGACACACGGGAATCCAGAGCACTTGCTCCACCTACACACTTCAACTAAAATTATTCTTGCATCCTTCCAACATCCTTTTGCACTCTTTCCAGTGCTTCTTCTTCCATTCTCATGTCTTCCTCTGTCAGCTTCATTCTCAAATTATTTTTTCTTTCCCCAACACCCCATAGTTGTCATGGCATGTTTAACCGAGGTCTATTGGCCAAGGAGTGGTGTAAGTTTTCCTCTATTCAGTGTCATACACTACCATTAATTTTGGGTGTGGCCTTGTTCTTTTTCTATATTAGTGGCCCATACATGATTTAAATGTGTGAACTCGTCTATGATCCCTCATCTCCCTTCTCGAAAATGGCTCCCATACACAAGCTTTAATGCCTGATAGTGCTTCTTGTGGGATTTTAATTTGGAAAAGTACTCATGTTAGTTAGATCTTAGGCTCGGGATTCTCAATAAATCCTCCCCATTCTTCTCCACACTCTAAATTAGTGTCCCTCTTAGGCTAGTCATCATTTCCATTTTTACTATTTACATAAATTCACATAAGTTTTACACAACAATGCTTATAAAAACATTTACAAAAGGGTGGCCATGGGGTTGTTACATAGTACCCTTGTAAATGTTCTACTCCAACCATTCTTCAATACTACTCAAACTCAACCTTGACCAACCATCCTAATCATTGACTCGTCCCCCAAATAGACATCCCCTCCATCATATTCTTCATATTCATTGAACCACTCCCTATGGGGTGTCATATGATAAGAGGCTCTTGAGTCAATCAACCATGCCTCATGATCTGACAATGTACTTGTTGAAGCTAAATATGTATCCCCTCCTTCTGAAGAAGTTCTCCCTTCAATGGATTGGTTATCAAATCCCTTGCACTACTTAGAAATCATCAAATTATAGTCTATTTTTTAATGCCTTTCTTTAATGCTTTTGCAACATATTCTTGTTGAATTAGCAAGAGATTAGATCTTACTTTTGACCTAGATATCCCTTTGTAGAATTTTCCTTTTCCTTTGTTAACTAGCCAATCTCTTACTAACAATGCATCTCTAGTCAATCCTTCCATGTTCCTTTGCCTCATCCCTTAAAATATTAGAGATGCCACCACATCATCAAGAGTCAGTGTGATCATATTACTCCAAGTAGCCACGACTAGACCATCCCATGAGTATGGAAAAGAATACAACAAGATTATACACTTTTCATGTTTTGTAATAGAGATATCCACACTAAATAACTAATTTATCACAATATTGAATGCATTTAGGTGTTCTATGACTAAATCACCCTCTCTCATCCTTATAAGATAGAGTTTCTTTCAAAGAAACAACTTACTGACTAGTGATTTTTACTATATAAGTTTCCCAACGTATTCCATGGTTTCTTGGTAGTGTTTTCCCCTAAGAGATTTAGCAATCAAATCTACAAGACAAAGTCAAATTGTACTTTCCTTCATTGACATGTTAGTCGAAGGTATTCTAATATGTAAAGTGGTCCAAATTTCTCGATCTACAAGGAGATCTTCTAGATTAAGCTTCCAAAACTCAAAATTCTGACATTAAACTTCTCAATCTCAATTCATGTATTGCTAGCCATCCTTCTTTAATTGAATTTTGACTCAATACTCTCACTTAAACAAGCTTGTCTCAGATCTAATAAAGAATGATGTTCTTTAATGGATCTAGATTTAAGATCCTCAACCTTTGACAATAAATTCATCCCTCAACAATCAAAATGAATTGTAATATCAGATGCTTGGCTTAAGGCACCTTGATTTACACTTTAGATACTAGAAGTCCAAATACAAATTCGACTAGAGATATAAACTAGGCCAATAGCTCAATTAATATAAACCTTTAAATGCACATGAGAGAAATTAAAGAATATGAAATAAACAATGGCACACCATAAAGATTCATACAACACATCGAGATTTTACCTTGGAAATACTTAACTGAGAAAACCACCCAACCTTTGAGCTTCATCGCTCTTATATTCTAAACAAATATTGCAACCAGATTACAATGAATGTTGATCTTTGTCCACACCTAAAACCAAAGTGCTCATACATCACTTGATCTCTATTGATCATGAAGATTCATTATCTCATCATCTCTCATCAATATTACACCATGGTCCATTTATAGGCACATAAAATCCTAATCCAAAACTTCCCAAATTAGTACAAGTGGCTAAATATCATTAGCAAAGATATTGGGAATCTCGAGCTCTGTAATCATTTTTAGATAAGTTCCAATTGTAGTTGATTTCATTTGACCACTACTCTGTGAAATATGTGTGTGTCCAACTTCAATCCCTTCGATTACTCCAAACGATTAGCGGCTTTCTTTAGCTATTCAATTGCCATTGAATTCAACTAATGTAATTTTTGTCAACATGATAGTTGTCCTATCAAATCAACTATCAACTTATCTTATCATCGACTTTACTTTAACTGTCCAATCAACATGTTATCCCTAGTCAATGATTCCTGACCAAACTTGTTGCGGTTCATTCCTAGTTGTCTTACCCAACTAGTTAATCGATCAACTAAGCTCTAATCGACTTAGATTACCTATAAAGATTCAATACCTCAACATCATAGGACAACATGAACAGATTTGACATCTCCTTCAACAATGTCCCCATAACATTGACGTATAGCTCTACTCTTATCATTGTGGGAACTAGATATGCATGTAGATATTATGATGGCCAAACTAAATTCCCACGAGATATATATTATAATGTCTAAATCAAATTCCCGCCAGATAGCAAGTGTCCCACAAGGCGAAATGAGACTAATAAGGCCTCCAAGTAATGCAACAAGCATCATCATTAAAAATTAGGAGATGGGAAAGAAAGACACCTTAGAATTGATCCTCAGAGTTTCAAATGGAAGCCCACATAACTAGGAGTCTAAATAGTATTCCAAGGATTTTTTAGCCCTTACAACATGAAAAAAAAATTACCTCAAGGAGAGAGTCCAGTCCTCAGCAAATTCAATGTAATATTAACTTTAACTTTGGGTCAAGAGGGTCCCTAATGGGGGTGTCTATCAAGGAGAATGGTGGACTGGGGAGTTGTTCCTGCCACTTTGTGGAGGGGATTGCATTAAATAGAGGGGGTGGCATGGCCACCCCCATGCATACAGATGCCTGCCAGCATATTATATCCCATCAGCAATGATAAGTGGCATACAAAGGAGGAAAGGAGGGTGACGAGTCTAACTGAGGCACAATGTTGCAGGTAAAAAACTTGGAGTCCTAGAAAATGAGGTCTAGCCTACCTTTTGGGAGAAATCCAGGTTAGTTGGAGGCTACTGGTAAAAATAATTTGGGAGTATAACTGCTTGGCATCCCTGACAGCGACTATGGAGGGCAAGGATAATAGAGTGGAGTTGTATGTATGTTGTGGAAGGAGAATTGGGTGTTGGTTCTACACGTCAAGGGGCTAAGGAAGTTCGCTAGGAGTTTAAACCATCTTCTAGGTGCAGACCACCATAGTTTGGTTGCTCTCAATGTAATTGCTATGCAGGGACCCTTGGTAGTCATTTTCCCTCGACGCACAGAGGTCACTGCAACATGGGTAATTCTTAATCCTTCTAGTATTTATAATTAGATGTTGGTATTCTACTTGGCTTCAAGTGTTTAGTTCTGGTGTTGGCTTAGGTTGTCATCTTATAGTATTAGCTTAGCCTATGTCTTGCCTGCATAGTTGTAGGACATTCTCAACTAAAGCCTTGGCTCAAATATAAGTCATTCAAGTAAAAATAGAGTAACTTTAGCATGTGATGATTGTTGACTAAGCATCATACGCTTTGGAAGTTTCAAGCATGCTCCCTCCCTAAAAGAAGTGAACAAGCCAACGAATGAATACAACCCCATTGGTAAATAAATTGCAAATATATTAAGTTATATGGCATTTTGCCAAATTTATACTTATACAAGAATTAATAATTCTAAATAAATTGAAAGGATATAATATATTTTGGATGGTAAGCATGAGAAATCATTCTTCCCTTTTCATGTTCATATTTATGAAATTTTGAATTATATGTATAATGGTATTAACCGCAAGTTTTATATTTTATTACTATAAAAATTATTGTTACAATTTTAAATCATATAATTAAATTTATACTTACTTTTTTTATTTTTTAAATGGGAGGGGCTACTTCCCTTAAGAAGCATTTATGGGCCATCTTTTTGTACATATATTCATGTCATAGCAAGCTGACAACAGTCACATCTCAATACATCACATTACAACCACATTGAAACTTGATAAATGCTGCAGCACAGTGATACAAATCGGGATCGATCCTTGGTGGGGAGCGTGGCAGCCAACTGCACAACCAATGTTCCATGCACTTGCGTGCATACTTACTTTTTTAATTATATATTAGTGATATTGTTTTTTTTATTATTAAACATTTTCGTTAAATGATTAATAAAAATTATAACATTATCATTGATATCAATATCATTAAGCTTATAATAATAAATATAACAAAAAAAATTATTCTTTAATTATAACACCTTTAAAAATTTCAATTTTACAATAATTTCTATTTAAATGGGCACCAGATTTTCATGATGAAAAGAATAATTGATGGTTAAAAGTTAATTAGAAATTAAAAACAAAGGTAGAGATTCACAATTATAAATTCATTTTCAATGTTATGAAATTTAAATCAACAACATTTATCGAATAACTCATCATTGAAAATTAAATGCAACTTTATTTAAATTAGATGTGTTTTAGTAAAGTGTAACTATATATATATCCTAAATTATTCAAATTGAATGAATATATGCTTCTTGCTTTCACTACAAACATTTGAGGATGAGTTAGAAATTTTAAAATTTGGATTAATTATTAAAATAGAAAAAAAAAATATTGAAATTAATATTATTAATATGTTTAGATTTTACATTTTATATATATATATATAAAGTTGGAAATAATTATATTAATATCTAAAAGAGAATTATATCACTAGTATCTAAGAGAGTTGAAGCATTAATATCACAATACATACTCTTCGTAAGGGTCCAAGAAATAGACACATATTTTCTAGCCACTGAAATATAGCAATAATACCATATAAGGGACGATAGAAACATGAACCACATGGCCAACAAGGACAATGGAACCACATAACAGTAAAGACAAGTGCCACAACACATATCATGAGGCAAATGATGGAGAAGATATATGTGTTGGAGTAACAATATAAACAAAGCGGAACAGAAAAATACAACAGCATATTCAATGAGTCGATTGGCGAAGGCAGCGGAGTATGCGAGCTAGATGGAAAGGGAGCATAGCCATAATTGAACCATGTAACTAAAGAAAGAAAATTTCCAATGCCCGTAAACCACATAAGACCTACAAATAGAAAAATGTGCACCACCAACAAACAACATTTGTGCTAAGAAGATAACCACCAAAATCAACCTACCATGTCGTATAATAACAGAACACCATTGAAAGATAGCCTCCAAACCAACATGTACTTGGGAAATGTAAGCCAAGACCGACCCATATCCACCATGAAAGAACATAGAGTTGTTGAATAGTGTACATAGAACCATGCACTCTCCAAAAAAAATAAGGCTCAGGATTGATACGAAACTAACCACTCATGATGACAAAAAAACCTTGCCATAGAGTGCAGAACAAACCACATCTACACTAAGATTGATAAAAAGAAAAACTCAAGCCATAGAAGTCAATTAAGATCTGAAGAATCGATAGTGCCATAAGGACTGGAACTATCCATTAGTATTAGAGAAATTTTGAGGTAAAAAATGGGCCTCAAAACAAAAATGTACAACCAAATCAACTTTATAAGAATCAATAAATAAGGACTGGTACTATCCATTGGTATTAGAGAAATTTTGAGGTAAAAAATGGGCCTCAAAACAAAAATATACAACCAAATCAACTTTATAAGAATCAATAAATTCAAGATGATGATGTCAACCATGGGGTACAATTCACCATTTTTTGGAGTTACAAAAAAAAAAAAACTATTTTTTTCAACTCTTATTTTTAACTTATCTCCATATGGTTTTACTCAAATTTTGAGCAAGAGCCCTTGTTGAATGCATAATTTAATTCATCATCTAAGAAGTACCCAAGTTTCATACTTTTGATGGACCCTCCTACACAAAAAATGATAAATACATGAAAATTCTTATTGCAATCACGATTTTCAAGTATTTCTCATTTTTCATGTAGCAGAGTGAATTAAAAGTATGCAACATGGGTACTCCTTGGATAAGCAATTAAATTTGCATCCAATAAGTGCTCCCACTAAAAATTTGAGTAAAATCATAGGAAGATAAGTTGAAAGAAATAGTTTTTTCCTTTTTTACCTCCAAAATTTGATAATGTGATCTAATATTATTTTATTATTTCCACTTATTTTATAATATTCCTTAAGAGGGCCGTTTTAGACCTCAAAATTTCTTTAATGGAGAGTCGGGTCTACGGGTGGGTCTCATTAAATCACAAAATGAAGAGAGTTGAAATATTAAAAGATTTTATAATTTTAATTTGATTGATTAAAAAATATTTTTCCACCAAAACAAATTGAAAAAATAAAATGAATATTGTCAGTCATGATGTTCATAATATAATTGAGAGTTTACCAATCTAAAAACACCTTAAAATGTACAAATTTATAAAATTTGTTATACAAGGAGAGTTAAGATAAACTCAATTTCCTTTTAATCTCATTTTTTTAACGTATTCTACTCTTAACGAGTGTTGTAGGGCAACTTGTCCCTGCCACATAAGATAGAAATTATGCTTTGGGAAAATTGCACAAAAAATTATACTTACATTGGTCAATGCTAAATTAGTAATGGTCAATATGCAAATCGAATCCTATAGTTTTTCTTTGGTCGGAACTAATAAATTGAAATGTGAAGTGGATAAATTAATTGATTGGTTAAGCACAAGGACTTGCATAAATTTTGTATAAATTAATTACTTAGTTAAGTACAAGGACTTGCATAAATTTTGGTGTGTAGTAATCACTAGTCTACACATTTAAAGCCCATGGGGCATAGAACAAACGGGGTATTATGTTAAGACACTCCATGGTATAAAGGTCACTGGTTCAAAACTTCATGGGAAAAAATCCAAGTGATTTTGATGGCTTAGATGCCCCTAGGTTGTGGCTACTCAAGCCACAAGTTAGGCATGCTAGTCATCTCAAGTCTCACATTACCTAACAAACAAAAAATGTCTACACACTTATAGTTTTACTTGTATATAAGTGTTGAGAAAAACATATATAATACTAAGAAGTAACTCCCAATAAGTAGCAAATACCAATCAATTTACCTAATAACTACTATTAATTTAGCATTGACCCGTGCAAATTATTATGTTATACATCATACTACAATAATTTAGATGATCCGGTAACCTAAGTTCCAAATACACTCTAAATATCAATAATAAAAACCAATAAAATTCACTCACTTGGGTAAGTAATAAACCTTTAGTTGAGTTCGTTAATGTAACTTTTTGTGTAGTTTTGTTACATCGTTTATGATTTTTCTTTTGGTTCTATATCGTTTTAAATATGATTTTCTGTGAGGTTATGTATAAAACAGAAAGTCGGTGAATTGAGGACTATGGTGATTCTTATATTAATTAAGACGAAAAGAAGCAACCGCCTCGTTCACTTGTGGAGGTGGAGCAAATGGATTATGGGCTTTTCAACAATATTCTTACATTGATTTGATTCTTTATGTCGTTGTCATTAGATGTGGAGGCACACCCACAGTGAATAGCAGTTGGGAGGATGTCGATTTTGTTTTTAGGTTTAGACGCATTTACTTAATAATATTATACAAAATTTCTACAATAACATAATTATATTTGTTAATATAATTTAATTCTTTTAGGTATAATTTGTTATATACGTTATATAGATATGTATGTTGAGGTTAGAGATTTTGGTTGTGAGGTAAGAGTATTAGATTACTGACAATTAGAGATGTTGTTTTTCCATTTCATATATCAATTTGTAATTTGTCTGAAAACATAATTTCTACTCGAATGGTAAGGACTATGTTACTCTGTAACACTTGTTTTTGGATATTTTCTTGCAAATTCAAGAATTAAAAAATCACTATACAAATATCTAAACATTATGCATGAATATTGCAATTATATCTATAAATTACAACCATAAATATTACAACTATATCCATAAATTACAACCGTATCTATAAATTATAACATAAAATATGTAACGCAATTATCTACATAACATTATATATACAAATGTTGCAATAAAACTATTTTATTATAATCCAATTAAATATTTAAAAAATAATTTTTAATTATCAGTATGGGGGATTTACAGTATGGGGGATTTACGCAGTGCATTATATTAGATATCATTTTTGGGATTCAACTGCGTTAAGTAAGTCATTCAAACGTATGACCATTTCCATGAGAGGTAGTCGTAACTGACTAATTTCTCATGATTTTTGAATAGTTCACTTAGCACTCATTGCATCGGGTGATGCTCACAGGGGTGAAGAAGTGGGATTGAAACTAGTGAAATGTGGAGAACGAATCACATAGCATCAATCATCACTTCCGGGGCTTGCACCCGGTAACCAGGACTTCCCAGGAGGTCACCCATCCCAGAACTCCTCTGGCTCAAGCGCGCTTAAATACAAACATTATTATAATACAAACTAATAATATAAAACCCAACTTAACCATAAACTTATTAACACATAATTATTTTAATACTTGTATTTCAATAATATTTAAATATAAAATTTACATTCAAAAAATATATTTAAAATATTTATTTAAGTCGAAACCTTGTTATTCCAATCATCGAAAGCACTCACATAGAAAAATAAACCCTACTCGAAAACCTTTGGAACTCTGTCCTTTATCTTTATCTTATCTATAACTCCTATATAATGGGCTATACATGCAACTCTCCGCAAATGCCGTCAAGTTTGCAGGGCGTGGGAGGCGTGTCGCTAGACCTGGATTAAAACACAAAAAATACATCATTAAAATTCAAATAAAATTTACATAAATCAATCCATAATACTTTTTATGGAATTAACTCAACCAATTATAATTATTATTATGATAGTGTAAAGAATTAAGTGAATCAATTATAATTATTATTATTATAGTGTAAAGAATTTACTCAACCAATTATTATTATGATTGTTGTGGGGTATTTGGTTTGTTTTGTTCTAGGTTAACAAATACTAAACTCAAAAAAAACATATTATTTTATATCTATATTTATATATATATATTAAAAATGCTATACATAAAATATAATGTGAAAGATTAACTCAAAACATATTAATTTATATTAAAATTTATATATATATATTTATTTATTAAAAATGCTATACACATGTTTATAATGTGAAACTCAAAACATATTAATTTATATTAAAAATGCTCTACATGTTGATAATGTAAACAATTAACTCAATCAATTCTTGTAGGGTATTTAATGTGTTCCTATTAAAATCTCACTAAATTACACATTATTAATTTATATCAATATATTTATTAAAAATAAAATATATCTCTTAAATTTTCCAATAAAATTTCCTTAAAATGAAAAAATACTATACATATATTTTAATATTAATATATTTATATCAAATTATGTAATATTAAACATTATTAAAATCAATAAATTTATTTTTATATTTTAAAATAATCTAAAAAATAATATAAAACTTCTTTTTATACTTTTAAATCAATTTAAAATATATTTATATAAAAAAATATTTAATCCATTTATCTTAAAATCAGTTTAACATGTCTTAAATCAATTTACTAAAAGACATGGAGAGATAAATAAGATAGTTTATTAAAGCTAGTGAATTATTTATTTATATTCCAATACCAGTCTGGCTAAACACGAGGAAGCAAATAAGATCGTAGTTAAACTTAACAAAATGCTTTTATATAGATCATGGATTGTATTTCAATATACAAAACCATTGGAAACCTAAAAAATATCAGGTAAATCTTTCTGAATTTATATTATTGTATTTTATAATAAAAAATTATAAATTATTAGGTAAATTTTTCAAAATTTAGATCAGTGTATTTTATAATAAAATTTTATAAATTATTATTAATTATTTTATTTTATAATAAAAAATTATAAAATATAATTAATTAGTTAATAGTAATTTTGATATAAGAATTATTTTAATAAAAGATATTTGTCTTTTTAAATGGGTAATTAACATAATTAAGGTAGCTAGTATTTATATATGAAATATAAATGATTTGAAACAGAATAAATGAGGTAGTGTCACTCTAATAGCATATGGGCTAGAGTTATGTCATTATGATATGTATGCAAATGCACATGGTCAACTTGAATGGGAGATTGTTATAATTGAGTATCATAATTTAAATAAGAATAAGACATGGCATTTAGTTTCTCGATCATAAGGAAAGAAATTTGTGAAATGAAAATGAATCTATAAGACCAAATTCACATTTAAAAGTGATGTTGAAAGGCGTAAGGCTTGCTTGCTAGAAAAGGGATTTCCTCAATAAGAGGGCACCATTTTCCGCTATTGCAAAAATGAATTCTAGTTAACTCACCGATATTTTAGATGGTGGGACATCAAATGGATGTCAAAGTGGCTTTAAATATAGTGATCTTACTAAGGAGATTTATATGGAGCAACCCATTAGCTTTTAGAATGATGATTTGCTTGTAGATCAATTGGAGAAATCCATATAGGATTTGAAACAAGCCCCTAGGGCATGGTAATAGAAGATGGACCATCTATTTCTCAATCTTGGTTTTAGACACCATGAATTCCCTCAAACTATCAAAAGCTTGTTGTGCCTCACCCCATAAGTGATCCTTCTTTGTTAAGTTGCAGTTAGTGGAAGAATAAGAGAAATAGTGGAGAAGTTTAGCTTTCCCGAATGGCTTGAATCTTTCTAGGATTTAGTGCAAACACCCACTACAAAGATAAAATGGCCAAGATATCACAAGGGAGTCTAAGCAAACTCACACCTAGATTCATTAGCACTACATAGGATGAACAACATAACTTAGAGTTGGTAATGGCACTAGTGAGTCCTAAATGTAACCTACTCTTAGTCTTGGGGCATATAAATATTTGATAATAGCTAGAGGAAAGGATGATCTTAGAAAAGAACCTAATGTCATGCACTTCATCACTCAAATAATAAATGTGAAGCATGGGACACTAATTTCTTATTAATGATTCAATTAAGCGTTTTGTACTCTATAAAGGTAGCAATAACCATATTTTTTCCTCTTCAAGGCAACAAGCGCAGGAAAAGGACTCTTATAGGGAGTGGTGATCCTAGCTTCCATGGGTTCCTCAACAACCCTTTCATTTCAAACTTTTAAAAGTCTTTATATCGATAGAGACGAATTATGGTGGGGCATTTAGAGGGGTCAATTTCAATAACATATTTCATGTCTCCGTTAAGTGGAAGTTCCATAAACATTATTTGAAATATCACCTTATATCTTTTAAGCAAAATGAAGAGGCCTCAAACATGAATTTGTTGATAAATATCTTCCTTCATATAGTACAAGCAAGAAATGAAGCCAAAGTGGTCCTTCTTCAAAAGTTTGAACATGCTTGGAGTCAACCACCTAGATGCTTTTAGGGTACAAACCTTTGATAGTGTGTTCTCAACCATCTTGGTGAAAGGATAGGAATTTATACCAATGATTAGTCAAGCAAATCCTTTAGGAATAAAGTCATTTAATATTGACACATTTACTCCCCCAATGACTATGACATAAAATTATCCTTCAAGGTACAATCTTCCAATGTAAATTCCTCCTTGTAGATCACACCTTCACATTGAATGTGTTTATGGCCAAGGATATTGATGGACAATAAATCATGAATATTAAGGTGTAAGTTCAATCACTTAAATTGTTTCTTATTAAAAATGTTAGTGTAACACCAAGAAGAAGCATAACAAGGATCCTTTTCCTTTTAGTGAAGGCATAAAACTTGAAGATATCAAAAACAAACATAGTGATTACGACATGGAAGAGAGAGGACTCCACTATATATATTGGTGCATGAGATTTATTGTGTGGCCTAAATCCATTATCTAGTTGTTAAAGGAGAGCATCCTCCTCAATTTTTTATTTCGAGTCAAACTAGTGTAGATATCAATAAAAGGTTTCTAAATATTCTTGACATGCCCCTTAAACTAGGGTTAAGAGCATTTACAATAGAGATTTGATGTTGAGGTATTAAGTTTTTGGACATTATCAGGGAGGCCTTGGTTAGATGGTAAAATGAGGGTGTTTCATGATTCTCACCAAAGCCACATTTTTCTCCCTACTTGGGTTGTCGAACCATACAAGTGAGTCCTTTCAAGCACTTCGGGTTAGGTGCAAGCCATAGGAAACTTTGGTCGAATAAATACCCCACACCAATGACTTTTAATGAAAGCAATCCTTTTTTTAAGAAAATACTTCTTATATCAAGAGAGAAAATGCATAGAGAGAGACAACTACACACATAAGAGTATGTATAAAGGACTCTATCAGAAATTGAGTCCTTCCTAGCACCACAACAAGTAAGATAAGATCCAAATGTGCAAGTACACTAGCATTTTTTGCATCTTAATTGATAAAAAATGATTAGCTAGTAACTAGGAGTATAGCTCTTCCCACGAAGTCCTATGAAAGGAGGAAACTAAGCTTTCATAGTTTTTAAAAATGCACTTGCATCTCATTTTCCATAATGAATTGCAAAGCAAATTCTTAACAACAATGACAAAGCACCATGATAACAATAGCACCAAATACTTGGAATCCCCTTGAAAACAACTCTCTAATGTATGTTACCATGAAAGAATGTTGTTAAGCATGCTACCACCAACTTGTGGCTATTTTGCGATCCCAAAAACATGTTTAACGGTCTTGTCCTTTTGACTAACAAGGCACTAGTCATCTATGAATCTAATCTTAGCTAATCAAGCTTTTGTAAGTAGTACATTGTAAATAACTAGTTAGAAAAAAAGCATGAAACTTGTAGGCAAGATAAAAGTACCACATATTATAGATCCTTAAATCCATCTATTTCTCATAGTCTAATATAGTCCATGCTATATTTAGAATAAAAACGTAAAGTGTTTCAATTAAAAAGCTAAATTGATTTATCAAAAGCCAAATGTTAATATATTTAAATTAGTTCCTTCATCTAATTCTTTATTTTAAATTACTATTTTATTGGAATTAGCTTGTGTGATAGTCAATAGAGTAGATAGTAGTGAAAAGGGTAGGTTAAACCTAGTACAGGAGTCCTTTGCTAGTGTGTTTAGAAACAACTTTGCAACTAATAATATTATTGGGAAGCATTTTTTCTTTTCTCATTCGTTGTTACTATACTATTATGCATGTTCACATTTATATTCATTTTTAATGTATATATATTTTTTAAACTTCATCTATAATCTATATTTAGTAACTCTTATTTTGAAGTATCACTTATTGAGATTGCAATTTTTTAAAGAGGTTATTGCATCCACGTACATTAATCAAGTATAGAGAGTTATTGCAGTATATCATTAAATGAGATATTATAGTGAAGTGTTGAATCAAAAAATAATAATTCAATTTGTTATATTGTAATTTAGTTTTTATTAATTAAATTATAGAAAAAATCAATAAAAAAATTATAATATGCACATCCAATTTAAAAAATTAAGCAATGATCATTCATTTTTATAACTGTAATATCTCAAAACTTAATGTTTAAATTTGATTAATAGATATATAATTCAAAATAAGAATATTTCTATATATAAAAAGTGTGAACCTATATAAAACATAGATAATCCATTTTACCATACAAATTAAATTAACAATGATCCATATTAGTAATTATAATATTTCAAAACTCCATATATAAAGTTAATTAATAAATATATAAAAACTTAATTCTTACAATAAACTCTTTATATATAGAAATATGAGATGTGAAATTTATATATAGTAAAAATAGTATCATTAAGAATTAGCGTAGAGGCATTAAATCTCGAGGTGCAAATCTTTCCTCAATATTTGCAATTAAAAAAATATTTCCACTTTAAGAGATCTGATACCCTTGATGCTTATCCAAAGATAGGATAAATCTATAGTGATTAAGGTTAAAAACAATATTTTTTTTCATTATAAAAATTGAGGAAAGATTTACACCTCCCGAGATTTAATGTCTCTCATCTCGAGTTAACATAGATCTAGGCTAATTCTTAATGATACTATTTTTACTATATATAAATTTCACATCTCATATTTTTATATATAAAGAGTTTATTGTAAGAATTAAGTTTTTATATATTTATTAATTAACTTTAAATATGGAGTTTTGGAATATTATAATTACTAATATGGATCATTGTTAATTTAATTTGTATGGTAAAATGGATTATTAATTTACTCTTTTGTTATTCATAAGAATTTTTTTTTAAAGTACATATTTCTTGTTGTTGTCTGAAAATTCATTTATGAACTAAGAGCAGCATGGAGTTATGAAAATGTCTATACAAATTCAACCTTATATGTGAGCATTAATTTGTTAAAAAAGATGTTGTTCTAAAATATTCATATAGTTATCCCTAATAATTGCATTAACTCTAAAACGTTGTCCTACATTGAAAAAGATGATCATCCTATTTTAAGAAAGGAATTGAAAAGATGTATAAGTAGAGAAAAATTATGAAGCTTGGAAATTTGATAATCTTCAAAGTTGTTTAAATTAAATTTTCTTTGTTCTGGAAATTGTAAGGTGAATCTGTCCATTGTTCTGTTGGAAGATTTTTGAGTTAATCCAAGTATTCTATGGGCATCGAATAGGTACTTTGGACTTGACTTCCCTCAAGCTCTTCAATTAGAATGTGCCTAGGATCTAGCAATAGTGCACGTTTTGATAGCATGTTTGCATATTTGCTAAATTCTCTATAGATGTGTTGAAATTTGATCTCCTTAAGTATCCTCTTATTTCTCTATTTATGAGTTTCCAAGCTGCTAGGTTTAAAACTTCTAATTGTGATGCACTTGTCAACCAATCGATTACACATTTTGAGTCACCCAGTATTGGGATGTTTTTAATGTTTTTATGCTTTGTTATTGCCATGAGAGTCCAACCTACTATAAGTTCTGCTTTGGTATTTGTCCCAAGTCCAATACTAATTCTATATCAGACAGATCTGTTCTCTGGCAATTTAATCAGCGCCCTCCCCACCCCTCCCTTTCACATAGGTTCTCTTGTGCAACCCCATCAAAAAATATAATATGAGAATAGAGTGGTATCATTGGGAGATTTAGTCTTTTAGAGGCTTATTTAGATTACACAGGGATATATTCTTTGAAGAGAGAAACAATCTTTGACGATTGTAAAAGGATAGAAATTATGTCAGTTCTGAAAATAGTTATGTTTCTAAGTGTTGGCATTATGGTACAGGTGTTGTCCTTGATGGCAACTCACATATATGATACCCAGAAATGAATCAGTGATGTATGAATGCAGTTCACAGTGCAACAGGTCAATTTAGAGGTAACAGCAAAAGATTACAGATCAAACTCCAAAGATTGAAGAAAAATAATTTTTTAAGAAGTATACGCTGGTTCACCTAGTCGAAGTCACGTATACAAGCGGGTACACAGAACAAAAGGAGCTTATACGTATACACGCACTTTCACAAGAGGAAAAACGTGTATGGGATGGAAAATTAAAGATAATGAATAGCAAGGGTCCATACCATGGTATTAGCCCACAATATTGAGTGGAATAACGGATACTTGATCCCCTCTAAGAATACCACAGGCTCTATGTGTTGTTTTGGTCCGAGGTATTGAGAAAGGCTAAAACTATATACAAAGTAGAAGATCAAAGGGCTCAGTGTGCAAGTGAAAGGGTTTTCATGAATACTTCTATCTGAGGTATATTTTATGTTGCAAGGGTTATGGTTATGATATGATCTGATATATCTTGTGCACATTTAGATACAGTGTTGGATCTGGATCATGAGACCTAAAATGACTTATCATTGTATGATCTAATAATGGTTGGGCTAGATCTGAATGCTAACACATGTTTTATTTTTTAAATGTTATGATCTAGGTATGTCTGAAGTCTGGAATAGCTACAAAGTTATAAGTTATTATTTGCAGATCTATACGCTGGTTCACCTTGGTGAAGGCGTGTATACACGCAGGTTTGGCTCTTCTAAGTAGCGTATACATTCTGACATATAATGTTTGAAGTTGTAGTTGGTTCTGTTTGTTGATGAAGAGTTCTAGGTTCAACTCTGTGTTCTGGTGATAGTGATCTGATTGTTCAGATAGATTGATTGTGATTTGTTTCAGTGTTGATGAGTTTCAGTGATTGGTTGTATTGCAGTGGTGATTGATTTTGAGCTTCAAACTTGGATGAAACGTGTCCTACATATTGTGTTGTTGTGTACCAGGAGTATCCCGTCTGAAAATTTATGAAACATGGCCCCCAGAGAAAGAGTGAAGTTAGTAGCCTTCTGTAGGTCGGCGCCTACGTACTGGTAAACATATCGGTCAGTACAAGAGCCAGGGGGTTGGAGCTCCCTTCCAGTAGCAGTTGGAGAACGAGTGAAAGTTGGAGCCTTCTGTAGGTCGAAGCCTATGTACTGGTAAACATATCGGCTAGTATAGGTGCTAGGGGATTGTAGCTCTCTTCTAGTAGAAGCTGGAGAATGAGAAAAGGTTGTAGCTATCTGTAGGGGGGTGCTTGCGTACTGGTATGAATCTGCACTAGTACAAGATTGTAAACAGATTTTCTTTATATTAAAAGAAGACAGAGACAACAGCAACAAATGGGTTTTCTCCCGCATTGGGTTTCCACCTTAAATCCTGGTGTTCATGTGTGTTGCTTATGTGTGATGGTTTATTATGTTATTACTGCACATGGTTACTATTTAATGTTTAATAAAATATTGATGCAAGATCAACATATGATGAATTAATTGAATCATAAGTTCACTGGATATATGTTGGTTGCCTTAAAAACAGTGGTGTGCACATGCGAGTTCTCTTCATTGAAGTAGCATATATCAATCTGATTATAAAATGGAAAAAGTTATTGATTTGTAAATATTGATTCACCCCCCCCCCCCCCCCCCCCCCCTCTCAGTGTTTTTCCCAACACTAAGAAGCCAAAATCCTGAAGCTACGAAGATGGGAAGAGTACAAAGATAGTTGGGTTTCTTGGCCCAGGGGCATAGTGATTCCTCACGAGAGGACCACCTTAGAATTGTGTGAATTGCCAAAGCCTGTAAAACTGTGAACCAAATTTCCAAAGTAGTGTATAATTTTGTGAATATATGATCCACAGTTTCTTCATGTTGTCTACAAAGGCTACAACTATTAGGCCCCACAAATCCTCTTTTTTGTATATTGTCCTAGGTTAAAATTTTATTGTGGAGAGCTATCCAGGCGAAGCATTTTATTTTGGTTGGGATGTGCCATTTCCAAATATAGTTGTTCCACCATCTATGATTAAGCTCCATCTCAGAGTGTACAATTGCTTCATAGGCAAGTTGACCTTTTACTTCCCCAGAGGATGTATCCAGCTCTAAATCTACTAGAGTCATTAAAACTGCACAGTCTAACTCCATTCAAAGTTATCTCTGATATAAAATTCTTCCATTCCTCTGCTAGATTACCATCCAATCCCAACTCAAATGTGGCCAGTCAATATTTTTTAGAGAGCATTGAGGCATCACCAAATCTGATATTATGAAGGTGAAACAATCCTTTAGAATGTAGACAACTAATTAAATTTGAAGAAAACTTATAGACGCGGGCAACACCGATGAAAGGGTCCTTACCGAGGACTACCTGGTTGTCATCCCCAACTTTCCAAGAGAGACAGTTAAAGAAGGGGAAAGGATGTGGTGACAGCTTTCCATACAATGGAGCCTCCTTTGATCGATTTTTTGGCATCTCCTTTGATCCAGTCAACTACTAACATGAGTTTTAAATATTTTCCTTTTTTGATCTGGCTCCATAGACCCCCACTAAACAAGGCTCTCCACAGATTCTTTAGTGACAAGGCTTTTGCAAACTAGGTCAGGTTTTCGAATTCCCATCCACCAAGGTTTTTGGGGGTAGAAAGTGCTAACCAGTTAACTAGATGGATTCCTTCCTTACAGTTTTTCTCAGTCCATAAAAATCTGAACATCAATTGCTTAATGGATTTAAGGATAACAGAGGGAATCTTGGCTACAGATAGCCAATAGACGGATATTTTCCAACATTGCTTTAACAAGTATCATTCTGCCTCCCAGTGACAACCAATTGTGGCACCACAAGTTAATCTTTCATTCTACTTTTCTAATCAACCACTTCCAGTCCCCTTTATGGTAATCATTTGGCTTTAAAAAATATCCAAAATATTTAATACCATTTTCAAGGGAGTTATTTTGTAAGGGAATAAATCACTGAACAACCAATAGGGGTTTTGTAATGACAGAGTAATGATGAAAGGAAGATTTATTTAGACTTATCTCCATTCCAGCTGCGCTGTAGAATTTTTTTATTACTCTAAGAAATGTTCGCCATTCTGCTATAGTTCCCAATCCCATAAGTAAGACATTGTCCACAAACAATAAATGTGTGATATATTGATTTTGGGAGATTTTTATACCTTTTATTTTACCTTCCTGCTTTTCTTTCAAAAGAAAGCGACTCAATCCTTCCATCACTAGTAGAAACAGGAGGGGTGACAACAGGCATCCTTTCCTTAGGCCTCTAATGCTGGAAAATTTATTGGAGGGAGAACCATTGATTAATATTGAGAAATTCGTTGAAGTCACACAACCCATTATCTAGTTTGTGGCTTCCAAACCTAAACCTAACTGAGGAAGTACAAGTCTAAGATATATCTAGTTTTGCTTTGTCGAAAACTTTGTCTAGGCCATCTTGAGTACAAGAGCTTTCTATTTTTTTTTGTTTTAATTGAGTGTAAGGCCTTATGTGCTATGTCAATGGCATCATGAATCTTCCTGCCAGTTAAGAACCCAAATTGATTTGGTGACATTTTTCTACAAGATATTGCTTGATTTCATTTAAGATCACCTTTGTGATTTTGTAGACTAGATTGCACAATGATATGGGCCTGTAATCATGAAAGGTTTTGGGCTTTGAGCTATTAGAAATCAGAGCTATATATGTGGCATTGATGTCAGTTGAAACTTTCCTAGGCTTTCTAAACTCTTCCACCATTGATTGGAAATCGAGTCCCATAAGTTGAAAAAAGAAGAGGAAAAGTTTGACCATCAGTCCATTAGGACCTGGACTTTTGTCTTTGGAGAATTGTTTCATGACCTCTTTAATTTTCTCAAGGGAGACATGGCATCCAATCTGGGTAGATTCCTAATGGCTAAAAAACGAGGATAATCTTGGATGAGTTGAAGTTGTGAAGTAATATTGGAGGACCCCGAGTCTTTGAAGAGCGAGGAGAAATAGGATGAAGTCGTTGCTTTTAGATCCTTTAAGCTTGAGGCCTTCTTACCATCATCATTTCGAAGTTCCCAACTGGAATTAATATTTCTTTTATAGTTTGTGTATTTGTGAAAAAAAAATTGCATTGGCATGTCCCTTCTTAATCCAAGTCACCCTACTTTTTAATCTCCAAGTTTCTCGCTCCATTTTTAGGATCTTGTCTTTTATGGTCTTCGGTAAGCTCAATCTCTGAGTTAGATCTACAAGAAAGGTAGTGATGGGAAGTCTCGAGAGATGTGCTCATATTTTGCTTCAATAGTCAGCAATTCTTCTTGCAACTCCAATTTCCTATTCTTTTCCCATTTCATTACAACCCTCCTTAGTTCAGAAAGTTTCCTAGTCAAGGAAACCATGGCAGAGGAGTTATTGATAATCATGACATTCTTCCAAGTGTATCTCACAAAATTCTAAAAGATTCATCTTCCAACCATGAATGGTTGAATTTGAAGGGATATTTGTCTTTGTGAGGATCAAAATCCAATGCAAGGAAGATAGGGAGATGGTCTAATAGTTTGTCTTATGCAATCCAAGATCTCATTCTCCCCAAATGTTTGTCCAGCCAGTCTGCCATTAAAAATATGTCAAGCCATTTTCTGATATCGTCCACCCCTGTTCTACCATTTCTCTAGGTGGGAGCTAAAGGAAAGGGAAATATGTCACATAGTGAATGATCTTGCAACATTGATGAGAAGTAACGGATCAATGGATCAAGGTGAGATCATGATCCCCATGATTCCCCTTCTGAAGTAGTAAAGTTCAAGTGCTAGGAGAAATGAATGATCCACGAGAAGACCACTTGCTTGGACCAAATCCCATATCCTTTCTTTGTCACTGTGGGGTCAATAACAGTTTACTAGGTCGATGGGGAGTGGAAAGCCTCTGAAGTAACCTTCTAGGATGATACCAAAATTAGATGAATAGGCTTTGAATGAGGCTTTCCTAAGGTCTGATATAGATAGAAGACTACCCGACAGGCCATTTGAGTCCATGGTACAAGGATGCCAACCCGAGCACAACATTTTGAAGGTTTATGTGGCCTTTTCACCATATACCATCGTCTCTTGTAGCAGAATAATGGAGGGGCAATGGAGGTCAATTAATCTCTTGAGGAAGGAAAATTTTGTGGGTCCCCCTACCCCACAAATGTTCAAAGAAAGGATAATCATTATTTGGGGGATGAGTCGAGCATAAGTGCTCTAAGGGCCCATAAAGAAGAGATTGTTTCATCAAGAAGCGAGAGACTTAAACCACCCCTAGTAGGCTCAGAAGAATCTTCTCTAGTGAGGGCTTTTTTATTTTATTTTTCTTTCTTATGGTGATGTTTTGAAAAGAGAATAAGGGCTCATTTTTAGTGTTCTGCTGGGGAGCTTTCAGAGAACGAAGGGATATAGGAAAGTTTTAAAGCATCTTTATAAGAGGATGGAGGAGCATAAATAGAAGGGGATGGAGAGTTTGTAAAAGAATGTGCGGAGGGATATAAGAAAGTTTTAAAGCATCTTTATAAGAGATTGGAGGCGCAGATATAGAAGGGGATGGAGGGGATGGAGAGTCTGTAAAAGAATGTGCGGAGGTCGATGACAAAGATGGCACTATACCCGAAGAGGCTAGGAAGGATTTAAAGAGCATTTTCATAGGTTGACCTTTATGCACGAGGCCCAGGCTATAACAGATTCCAGGGGAATATGGTTTAGTTCTGTCAGGACTAGGGTTATAGAATGAATCAACATTCTCAACAGAATTTGCAGGTTTCGATTTAGGTAGAGGAGGATAGCTAGAAGAGAATTTAAGTGCATTCATTTCAAATTTTTCAATAAGTAAAAAATCTTCAGCTAATAATTCTTCAATAAGCTTAGTTGTATTAGGAATAAACTTACAGGACATTTCCTCGTTGCCATCCGAGGGATTTAGAGATATAGAAGAGTCTCCACCAAGTATTGCTCCATAATCTTGGCCGAATATGTTTTCCTTCGCCGCTTTTGCAACGTCTCCTTCAACCAAAGCTCCATTAGATGCCCAGTCCTCTGTTGTCATTCCATGATCTTTTGAATGAGGAAGAAAGCCAACGTCGGTTCTATTTTCCATATCCAGAGGTTCCGGGCTCGGGGATTGGATAGTAGCCTTGTTGTATTGTGTTTGTTTGTGATTCTCAAGGGTTCCTTATGGATGTGTGCGCCTTTGGAAGCCCAATTGCACAAGAGGTCTAGCCTGACAGAGGGTTTTTATGCCAAGACCCTGACGTGGAGGGGCTTCGCTGGAGTTTAGGAAATGGCCAACTCCTCTGCATTTTAAACACTTGAAGGGCATTTTCCAGTAATCTAGGGGTTGAATGATAACTTTCTCCCCCCAAGAAATTTTCAGTGTTTCAAGCCACCCTTCTGAGATGTCCATTTCCACAAGGACCCACGCCATTCACTTATCCGCAGCATGCGGTGAGGCTTCGTCTAGGAAAATAAGCCTTCCCAAAGGGTTTTCCACCTTCAAGAATATATTTAGACCAGAGTTCGAGTGGGAATCCCGAGAGCATAACCCACAAATGCTTACAAGGTTCTAGTTTTGTCCTTGGGCAGAAAGATAGGTGCCACCACTGGAGCCATATCGAACCTCTGCCTATTACCCAAGATCTGCTGAGAATTTTCTCCAAGTCAACCTTTGATATGAAATGAAAAAGTATCCATTTATTGACCGAAATATTAACTATCACTGGAGCCATATCGAACCTCTGCCTATTACCCAAGATCTGCTGAGAATTTTCTCCAAGTCAACCTTTGATATGAAATGAAAAGGTATCCATTTATTGACCGAAATATTAACTATCCATGTGTAGCCTACCAGAGGCTTCTAGTTCGTCTTGGTCCATGAGAGAAACTGCATATATGACATCTTAATGTAACTCAGTTTTCCAACCAGAGCTCTCTTGGACAGGGATTCCACTCTGTCCATGTTGACATCTATACCTAATGTTAGTTCCTTCATAGCCGCCAAAGCCTTTGTATGTTTTTAAGCCCACTTTTGTTTAGCTTTACCATCCCCGAACTTTGGCACAATTCCTTCTCCTCCCGCTCCAAAATCTTGCATGATAGCCTGGGAAAAATGCTCCTACCAGACATAGTCAGTGATATCTCGCTTTCCTGTTGATAACTACTGGTGTCCAAGTTGTTTCCTTTGGAAAGGTCCCTAATTGACATTTGATAGGGACCTATCACAATAATATGAATTTTACAGGCCAAACTTCGCATTACCTTTTGGAGACTCGCCCAAAGACCATTGCTCGAAGGATAGAGGCATAATATCTCTAGGTAGTAGACAAGCTCTTTTTTAGACTGAACAGGAAACTGTCAAAAGATGGGGAATGGGATGTTAGTATATACCTTTTTGGTGCTAGGCTGTTGCGCTACCTTTCCAACATTCGGTCATGGAGCAATAGTCTGGGATGAGAAGGTAGAAGATGAAACCCTAGCCTCGATTAGGGTTTTCAGAAATGCCAAGGTTTAAGTTAATGGAAAATACCAGTATGGCCACCATCTTGATTGAGAAGTTTAGTTATTAAAAAAAAACAATATAAGCATTGCTTTGGAAATTGACCATATATCTATTTTTAATTATTTAATTTCAAAATACAAATCCAATTTTAACTTAAATTTGTGATATTTTGTTACTATTTCATTTTTTTTGACATTGCTATAAAGATTTTGAAAGTCTTATTACCGTGAGTACTTTGTAAAATTTGAATTTTGGATTTAGTTTGGTTTCCAAATTTTAGATTTCATTTTGAAATTTCCATAGTAAAGTGATATAGCAAATTGGTTTAGGTCTATTGTATCAAAAGCCCAGTTGATAGTATATTTATTTCATATTTTTAATTATAGTTACGATTACATTATCTTCTGTTGACATCTCTATTATTTAGTTTTCAAGGATTCTTAATGTCGAAATTTTCTATTATTTGGTTGACCCATTTCTAATTAGGACATCAAAATCTATTTTCATTAAGTTATTATGCTAAAGTTTCTATTAGGCCAACTAGTATTTCATATTAGATTTTTACTATAATTTTCATATGGGTTAATTATAAATAAAAATTAAGAGTTTAATAGTGTTTATTGAAAATAGCAACAAAAAAATGATAAAAATAGAATCCAAAAATTCTAGTTTAATTTGTCCTTGAATTAAACTGATTCTCATAGCAATTTGTAATAGTTAACTAGAGTGAGTTGAATTTGTAATAGTTAACTAGAGTGAGTTGACTTAGTTAACTTAGGAATTTCGCGTTGGAAGCCTTTTTGAAGTCATGTATATGTTCTAATTTGTCCTTGAATTAAAATTATTCTCATAGCAACTTGTAATAGTTAACTAGAGTGAGTTGACTTAGTTAGCTTAGGAATTTCGCATTGGAAGTCTTTCTGAAGTCATGTATATGTTCTCCCTATATTATAGGGGTCCACGATGAATTCAGTATGAGTTGTAATTAGTTAACTCAGTTTACTGAATTCAGTATGAGTTGATGCATTAGTGAACTCAACTAGTGCTACTCCACTTAATTGAAGATTCCCTCATCAAAAACTCATGCATGTTGATTCTGAGAAAGACCCAGTTGAGACTACAATGCAGGGACAATGTACTATTTGTTTTAGATTTTTCTAAGTTGCACTGATAGTGCATGCATTCGAGAACTGAGGAATTTCTCTTTAAATACAAGCTAATTCTCTCAGGAATTGTGCAAAGAATTAGAAGCTTGGTGGCTTGGAAATTTGGCTAAGTATTGGCCAAAGGAAGTCATCATGTGGAGGATAGGAAATACTTGTGCAGGTTAAGCTCAAGGTCAATGAGCAAAGCATATACTATTCATCCAAACTCTTTAACCAAGGTGGCAAGGAAATGGGAGCTTGGAGAGTAGCAGAAGAGGTTAAGGTTTGGCTTGAGCTTGCTTGTGAGCTGGGAGATTGATCATACTGAGTGTTGGGATTGTTCTTGTGAGAACAAGCATTGTATTATCATCTTGGATTTCTGATTTAATGCAATACAGATAGTGGGGTTTTGAGTTGTGGCTTTCCCCGAATATTTATTGTGTTATGTGCCATTGATTTGTCTTCCTCTTGCTATTATTGTTTTCATCGATCTATTGGCTTCCACTGGTTGAAAGTAGAAGTAGATTCTTGTCATGTGCTTTAGTAAATTGCATGAGCTTGTGAATCTACAAGATTTCTACAGTGTTGAAGTTATTATATTAGATTTGAATTCAATGAAAATTGAACTTGAGTAGAAAAATAATCATTCCTTTCAACCATAAGTTCATTACAATGCATTTATTATTTATAAAGTGAATTCACTTTAGATATAATAATAACTTTGTCTAAAGTTCATATATACTTGCTTTATTGCAAATTTCCTATTTGAAATTTTGGATGTAGATCTTTAACATTAGATTTAGAGATATTTCCACTTTGAATCCCAGATATGGGAATTCTTTATATATTCTTTGGTTATCATTTCTTTCTATAATAGATGAACAATTTGAATATCATAAGGTTTATCCTTGTTATGATCTACATTCTCAATTGCTTTATGACCTACGTTCTCAATTGCTTTCTATAACAGGTGAACAAGTTGAATATCCTAAGGTTTATCCCTACTATGATCTACAATCTCAATTGATGCATCTGCAAACTTGTCAAAGTTCCCTCTAGTGTTTTTTGGCATCCATTTATCACCCCATATACAAGCCACCCCATCCAAATAATGTGGGGGCACATTTATTTTATCCTCCTACTTGTACATGTGTTTCCCTAACTTGATCTTGCTAAACCATGTGTGCACATACACTTCATTTAAAACTTAGATTGCAAAATCTTCAACTAAGTTGAAAATGGATTTGTGAGAATTATGTACATCCAAGATATTCAAAAGGGTTTTAACACCGATTCATCTAGGGTTTACATCCTCTTCTTCTTCCTCAAATTTTCAAGGTTGTGATTGAGATAACATTTAGTAAATCTTCACTCTCTTAATTGATATATAATAAATCTTCACACACTCTTAATTGATATAATAAAGGTGAAAACTCAATAACAATTATTCTATATATTTAAATTTATATAAAGAATATCTAATTAAAAATATCCCAAACCAAAAACAATATATAAACTAAATATATTATAATATATGTATTGATTCTCTAAAAGAAAGAAAATATTGCAAACCAAATACAATATATGTAAGCTAAATATATTATAATAAATATGTGTCTATTCCCGGAAGAAAAGATGCAACTCAAAATAATATGTAAGTTAAATATATTATTTTTCCTCCTAATAATAGGAGTAGGGTCAATGTTGACATTAAAGTTTAGTTGCTTAAAAATTTATGAAACTTTTTTAAAGTTTAACATTATAAATTAAAATTTATTATTTTTGAATTATATTTAAATTCATTTAAAATACTATTAATTTAATTTTTCCACCTTTTATTATGTAACGATAGTAAATGTACTTTACTATTAATTAATATTATATAATTTAATATTAAAAAAAATAATATATTTTAAAATTTTATGGAGAAAATAACACCTTTAGCATCAGCCCAACAACCATGCTGGAGAAAATCTTTCAATTAATTTTTGAATTTCTCGACTATGGATTTAGCATCATATATAGTCAAATCAGATTCAAAAAACCAGATTCCACAAAACCAGATTCCACCGATTGGATTGGGAAAATAAATTTCGTTTTTCCATAGAATTTCTCGACCATGGGTTTAATATCAATATACGGTCGAATCGGATTAAAAACACCAGATCCCACCGATTGAATTCGTAGCTTTAAATTCGTTTTTTCTTGGGCTCTCCACCTCAAATCCTGGGAAATATCCTCCTATTCTGTGTATGATATTGAGCATTAAATGTAGATGTACATTCAGAGAAATTCGCTCGTCTCTGCTGGATTTTATCCATTGCAGTTAGTCATTTTTATTATTTAATTGCATTTATGATCTTATCATTATAATTATTGTCTATGGTCGGTTTTTAACTATTTTAAGGAGTTGTTTAACGAGGCTGAGTCGTCTAACGAAGAGAAAAAAAATTTCAAAAAATCTTGTAAAGGCAGTTTTTAATCATGTTTTGATGGTGGAAATGGATTCAGCACCATCAAAAACGTCTAGAACACCTAAAATTTTGAAGTTTAACCACTATAACTTGGATTTACAAATGTATATTTACTTAAATGCATATAATAGCCTATGGAGATAATAATATTATAATATTATCACTATCTAATGATATTATTGTGTTTAGGCATAAATCAGCGAAAGTACATAATATCCTAAACCATGTATAACTAATGGTTAATTTACTTAAACACATATAATAGCAATAATATTTTAATATTATCACTATCTAATAATATTATTGTGTTTATGTACAAATCAGCCAAAGTACATATTATCGAAAACCGTGTATAACTAATGGTTAATTTACTAAAATTCACGTTAAATTATTTAATATCAATTATTTGATATTATAACATTATTTATAAACACTTTCACGTTATTAGGGCCCTACGTATAAATAAACTAATTTAATATTTAAAATTAAGTTGGCCCTAGTCAACGTTTATAACATGTGTTTATGTACATTTATTATAATAATACATTTGATAACATTTGTGACATGGGCCTCTAATTTAAGGATACTTAAAATAAACAAAAATATCTACAAAATAGCCCTTGTTCAAATACAATAGTTAATTCATACATTTCAAAATTCAATAATTGAATTACCCTGCAGGAACCGCTAGCTATGTGACCTTGTAATAGATATGTGTTAATTCCGTAAAGGAAAGATTTACTAACTTTCAATTAATCTTCTTATGGTTTATTAAATTAAATATGTTACTTCATGGAAATAAAGTATTCTTGGAGTAATTTTTTAATTAAATTAAATATATTATTAATTAAGAATAAAATAAAATTATTAATATTCAAAATAGATTATATAAAAGATATATTAAATATTAAATTTTTATTTTATATAAATATTTTTTATTAATTTTTAAATGTTAATTATAGATATTTATTATTAAATAATATTGGAAAAAAATATCTTAATTTTTAATACAAAAACATTTTTAAAAATTCAAAAATAAATAAATAAATAATCCTCAAAACTTCGTGACATCCGAACCTATCTCTCTGGCTCATCTTTCCCAGTTTTTTCAGTAAACTAATGAAAAACAATATGACAACGTAACAACCAATTAAATTGCACTAATTGTCCATTTCAGTTCACATTCTTTCAGCATTTTAATACCAACTGCCTAGAGTAAGTGACAAGTGATGCATACCGAGTTCATATGATTTTTCTGCAACTCTTGCTGCAATATGAGCGGATATTTTTCTGATACTTCGGAACGGTGGGTAAACCAGCCCTTTCTCAAGATGCTCCTCAGTGACTTGCTCAGCCAAAGCCTCAGCTGTTTCACCGCACATTTCAAAATATAGGCGTCGAAGCTTTAAACATGAGAAGGCATTCTTGATCCAAACCCAGGAAAATTTAAATTCTGGAGAAAGAAAATAGGGCAATAATAAATCCGTACCAGCTGCCAACATCATATCGTCGTGTACACGAATCGTTCCCGACATGACCACTCCTAAGCCAAAGCCAGGAAAAATGTATGCATTGTTGGACTGTAAAGCAGACAAGAAAACACAGAAGTGTGAAGACTCGGAGAAACTTCTTGAATGCTCTTCATTTTCTCCTATCAAACTAAAGGAAATACCAATTTTAAGGGAAAGAATCCAGGCACTGGGTTGCTGTATCAGGGAAAATGTCATTATCCAACATCTTTTACCAGCATCAACAAAGAGAATCACAACATATAAATTCCAGTTCCAGTGAATATAATCAAGCCTAACAAGCCTTCGCTCTCCCTAGACCTAATGTGTAAATGCATAAAACCTGTCCAGGAGTAAAAGTCTTTCCATTCAGGACAACAGGATCAAATGGACTTCCACTGGCAAAAATTGCACGCCCCTGCAATTAGATCTCTGTGAGTACCAATGAAATTCATTTATTAGACTTAAAGATTAACGGAAATGAACATCCATGATGAATCCCTCAAGGCTTAATAATCTAGCATATTTAAGATATCAATAACTAACTCGAGTCACTCTCAGCTGAATTCATCAATTAGTATGGACGTATACCTGAGTCCACGTATATGCCTCCTCTGCAGTGCATTCGGACTGACTAGTTGGATTTGAGAGAGCCAGAATAACAGGTTTCTGCAAGGCAACAGTTCAATTTAAGCAGCATTGACCTTTCTCAATCAACAATTTGATCCTTTAATGTGTCCTAAAAATATATTTAACTGAGAACACAGTATCAAATGAGTGGAAATAGCAAGTCAGCTAGATATATCAGTTCATATTCCCTCATTTCCTTCTTCGATTGAGGTAATTAGGGGGAAACGTCATCATACCTCACAGTAAGAGGAAAAAGCCTCAATTACTTCTTTTGTGAAAGTACTTCCAACTCCTGATGACCCAATCAATATTGTTGGCTTGATTGCCTAAATCATATGTAACCAGTAAATGTTGAGACTTGCTTGCGTTCTCCAGTCATAAGTATATGAAATCAATTTTTGAAACCAACAAAAAAGTGTTTCACATCATACTGGATTTCTATGACAAATTAGGAAAGAAAACTTTCAATTAATAAGAATTCAAAAGGCATCTTTTAAAAACTCAGATAGAACCTTCACGGCATCCAAGAGGTCTTTGCAGGCTTCATGTTCATGTGCCCATGGCTTTTTGAATTGTTGAAGGGATTCCATTCTTGACTTCACTATGAGTCCCTGTAACACAAGAGAGATTCCTTAAAACATCAGTTGCTAGAAGTGCTCTCAATGTACGGATAATTCAGTGATCTGGATTTACATTTTTATATTTGTGTTAGATTTTAAAATACCTTGGAGTCAACCATCCATATCTTCTCGCGAGCCTCTTCCAGTGTCATATTACTCTGAAAGAGTAGAAATATCTTAGTGTGTAACCTTGAGAATAATTTCACGGGGGGAAATAACAAATTAGCTGCTCAGAAAGCAAGCATTCACAGAAGAAACAGATGTTCTTCATTACCTGTTTCGTCATTTCGAGTGCTATAAGCTCTGCAATACCTGTTCCTGCCTAGAAAGATTATCACCATAGTTCAGAAACTTTGAAGAGCAATCAATATTTGCATTCAGTTGATTTGATTGTGAGTTCTCTTAAATACTAATTGATTTTAAGTACGCACCTTAAGGATGCAACACAAGGATCCACATAGGATTGCTAGGCTAGAATAAATTATAATATGTAGAACAAAGACATGAAATTATAAAATGCTATATAAATTCTTCAGATTTAATTCATTTAACTGAATTATACTAGTGTTGAGAGAGTAGAGTTCGTAGGAAGAAGCAGCAAGTAACTTTTGTTGAAAAGGATGGGAAGCACCAGATATGGTCTTGAAATAAAGATATAGAACACATAAACAAACTTCAAAAAAGTCAGAAGAAGACTAGCTTAGGCAGGATTAGACAGTGGAAATGGAGCCGGGCAGCCAGTACTGTGAAGCTACCTCCAATCTAAATCAGAAGAAATTGAAAGTAAACAGTTACAACAACTGAAGCTAATCACTTTAAAAAGAGTCATCATCTTAAAAGAAATTTGGTTTTCACCATGCTCCACAGAAACTCTATTATAGTACTGTGTTTGGTTGGGAAGATGTAATACTGAATTTTTTGGAAAGATATAATGTTGTCTGAAACTTTCGGGTGTGAACTGTGTAGAAGATATAATATTGCTGCCAGAAATGGTTGGAAAGACAACATTAGCAAAGCTGTTCAATTTCATAGCAGAAAGACAAAAGAATCTCATAAACCCAGTTCTGCAGGTAAGAGGCATTGGTGTCTGGCTTAGAAATTATGAATGCGAGCCTGGAAGATAAGGTCACCGTTATTTTCAGTTGATGTAAAGTAATTCATCTCTGCATCATTTGCATGGTTGACTCAAACAACTGGATTTACCTCTCCGGCTCCTAGGAAGAGGAAGGTATGATCAGCCAACGTGCCACCAGTCACATTTAATGAAGCAACCAAACCTGCCAGAACCACTGCAGCTGTTCCCTGAAATGAAAAAGATGCATACTTGTTCAGAAATTGGATAATCACATCATTAATCTCAACATAGTCATAACTTTAAAGAAACATGAATGACATCATTAAATCTCAGTAATTAAATACTGTTTCGTTCATTGACAAGCTGTGGCTTTGTTACGTGGGTTGCATTGAAAATAGCCAAAATGATCAGTCATTGTAGGCAAACCTGAATATCATCATTGAAGACTAGATGAGTTGTCCGGTATTTTGCCAGCAACTCAAAGGCATGGTGATTGGCAAAGTCTTCAAACTGTCATCAGAACATACGCTGTCATTTAATCAACAAATTGTGCATGTTTTACGATGTTTGTTTGGTCTATTGCAAATATACTGCAATCACAAACTGGCTTATTAAATTGTAAAATCTCAATTTTCCTGCATGGTTGCAATAACTAGCAAGAATTTTCCTGCTCCAAAGTATGTATTTGTCAAAGTTCCAGCAAAATGATAAAAAAGTAGCTATCATACAAAGTAAATGTGTTTAGACACGATGCTATGACAATCAATCGTGACCTAATCATGACAAAGGAGAAAACTGTTCAGCAACTGACCTGGATAAGAACTTTTTCTCCATAGTTTTGTTTGACAGCACACATGAACTCATGAAGGAAGTCATAATATTCCTGCAAAACATTGAAACATATCATCAGCAGCAAGTTATTTTTTTCTCTGAGAACTGAAGTAAATAAATTAAACAAGCACTAGTTCATTCAAATAGAAGAAAACCTGGCCAGTAATGCGCTTTTGTCGGAGACCAATATAGAATTCATCATTTAAGAGATTTTCATTGTTGGTCCCAACATCAATTGTTATTGGAAGACACTGTTCACATACCAGTAGAGTAGTCAAAGGAATAAGAATACAAAATAATTGACTGACTACAAGACATAAAATACATGCAGTAATAAGTCAGAAAACCTGCTTCTGTCAGTTACAAGCATACCTCATTTTAATAGAAATAAAGGAGCTCTAAAATATATCACATATAAGCTGTTTAGTAGACTAAACTACTACAAAAGAATCAATATACCAATTTAGCCAAATGCATAGGTAAATGTTTATGTTTGCTAAACAATAAACTATAAATTCCTGTGCTGCATACCGATGAAGGACGAACTCCACCAAGGGCAGTGTATAGAGCTAATTTCCCAACAGGTATGCCCATGCCCTGTCAGTAATAACGTGTCAAGTAGATAGGACAAGCATCAAACAAGTATAAAATGGAGAAAGAATAAAAGGAAAATCAAACACTCTAGTAAAAATACCAGGCACTTAATGGGAAAATATAGGTTTTAATAAAAACAGCAGACAAGCGAAAATGGAGAAAGATGAAAAATAATATAAACACCCTAAGTTTAAATGACAAGGACTAAATGCACACAAATACTGGTTTTTTTGACACACTATTTTCTATTACTTGTATCCCTTCATAGATATGCAGATAAAAGGAAGAAAAAGAACAGTAAAAATAAAATGAGAAAAGCATGGAACAAGTACCTTTGCAGCATGAAATAAACACATACCAGCATTTGCTTTACATTAAAAGCCAGCAAAAATGTAGGGAAAATAATGTTAACAATACAGATAGAGAACCCTAACTTAAAATGACAACACTAAATGCAGACATAATAGTTTTTGTCCCATTCTTTGCATATTAAATGTCTTATTTTCAAAAGTATCATGAAGACCGACATTATGGGGAATCCCTTGGTATCATGGATCAAACACATTGTTACAGATTCCAACTTGCATGACAAGCTAACAAAGGCGAAAAGTTTAGAATAGATGGAGGGAAGTTTGTGTTTCTTTGTAATAGAGTTACAGGTAAAGGAGAAAGAAAGAGAAAACCCATGGATAGCAGGCAATGAACAACGAAGAAAATCTAGGTAATTGTGAAAGTTACCTGGCATCCAAGATCCCCAAGTCCCAAAATGCGTTCCCCATCAGTGACAACTATAACATTGACACTCCTTTCGTTCCAATTCTTTAAAACGTCTAGGATCTTCCCTCTGCCAAAGTCATACCCTAATAAGTTTCAATGTAGCGAAACGGACGTGAAGGATAAGCCTAATAAAAAGGAATTGGAGCATGGATGACCTAGACATAAGAGACTTAAAAAGGAAAGGGATACAATGTATATACTTCTCTTTCAAGCTGATGTAAAGGCCCTGTGGACGCCTGAAGATTGACCCGTATTTTTGACAAGATTCACCAACAGTTGGAGTGTAAACTATGGGAAGTAACTCTTCCACATTATCCACCAAGACTTTATAAAACAACCTTTCATTCCGTTCCTGCCAAGAGAAATTGTCACCCAGTAAACTATCCTCTCAAAAAAACAAATCATGCAATTTTCTTCTAGCAGTATTAGCTAAGAAGCTGTTTATATATATAAAAACGTTGAGCTCAAAGTAACTTTAAAGAATTAATGAAAAATTATAGAAATGTTTACCTCCTATAGCTTTTTCCTCTATGGAAAACAGTGCAACTTAAAACCTCAATTTTATGGCTTCTCTGTCAACCACTATATTACAATATAGATATCATTCATGTTAATTTCCTTATAGAGTACACAGATATTAATATCCAAGATTTCTGGTGATCCACCTAATATGTAAATACTGGTGAAGCTTAGCTAGTTAGATGCCATGGATCAAATATATGATGTATCACTCATAATACCCATACCCCATTCAGTTGCAGTTTGTATCTTTAATTGAAAAAACTTCTCTATGTTCATGATTCTACTTGCTTCTCATGGTTTAAGGATTATCTCAAATGAGAATATAAATTGCTTCTCTCTATTTAATGACCTCAGTAGTTGATTCTATTATAAAATTCCTGTGCAGATAAAGTGATTGTGACTTAGAAAATAGTAGTATTAATGTGAAACAAAATGCCTAA
This sequence comes from Pinus tabuliformis, assembly GCA_031772625.1. Taxonomy (NCBI): domain Eukaryota; kingdom Viridiplantae; phylum Streptophyta; class Pinopsida; order Pinales; family Pinaceae; genus Pinus; species Pinus tabuliformis. The sequence goes on from CM062816.1 coordinate 834,844,179, forward strand.
CAGAGGGATATGCTACTGTAGTAAGATAGCTTGCATGATCAAATAGATAACAACCACGAGCCACGGATGACGCAGAAGAGACTGCAACCAACAATACTGAGTCTAACCTCTCGCGATATTAGAGGGAAAATAGAAAAATGCTGAGAGTCTCTGACCATACTCTGGTTTTAAGAAAAGTTTGAAACTTTCTATAGAAATACCTCCAGGTCCATCAGTGCCATGTATTTCTGCAACGAAGTTTGATATTGGCGAATGTTATTCATAACCTTTTTTTCCTGTAGAAATGTAACAATAGGTTCAGCAGCCAATCTGTTCGTTCAACATTAAAGAAGATAAATTTCATCTGTGACATGGTAACAAAAGAATAAGGAAAAGAAAAGAGCATTCTTGCACTTCCTATACTTTGGAAAGAGAATTGACCCATCTAAATCACAATAAAACTTATTTTGCTACTTTCAAGAAGAGGACATATGAAACTAAAGAACATTCCATACAAATATCCAAATGTATGCAGATCAGAGAGGAAATTACTTGAAGTGCTTGTGAAATATAAGTAGGCGGTAAAAGACCTCGCAGGTAGTGAGTGTCTCTCTCCTTCTCAGTGAATGCTAATCCTTTGTTAAAGCGAGGATCTCGCAATAAGGTGGATCCACTGTTCACAAACAAGAAAACAATAAGGCCCAGGCGGATTATTTATACAAATTAGGAACATCAAATTCAACCAGAGAGAGATAAACCAAAGCGTCCCAACAATCAGGAACGTTTTTTAACTTCTGAACCAAAAAGAAAATCAGTTTATTTGAAAACAAACTTGACTGTGTTCAATGAGTCAATATTTCCAAGCAATAAGATGGGGAAATAATCTAGTTTTAGGATCATTCTGGAACACTTACTAACCGCTGAACTAAAAAGAAAAATTCTTCATTTGATCTTTAACTTCGTTCAATAAGCCAATATTTCTAAGCCATAAAGATGAGGAAATAATCAAGTTTTCAGATCGTTCCGGAACTGACAAGGCACTTCCTCTCTAGTGTGAGAGTCCACAACCTCTCAAGAGGTGAGATGTCACATTGAATGTCTAAAGCCACGTCCAGCCCGAGTTAACTGCTACAACAAAACATACAACACCCCAGGGGAAATTGAACCCTGATGAGGGTGTAGGGAATATTACCACCCCCTCTTCACCAACCACTCAAGACCCTGTTGGTGTATTATCTTCACTCTGATCAAATACATTAAGCTTTTGATTTCCAAGCATAAATAACAATACTGTTCAAGACCATAATCAACATCTTCCTAATCTTAACCATCTCCTCCTCCTTTCAGTCAGCTAAGATAACAACCTTCTCTGCTGGCTGGGGCGTTGCTTTCCAGTAAGTTCAGGTGCTGCAAAAGGTCCAACCAGGTTGGGTTGGTCCTGAAATATCTTACCCTTACCCTCAACCTTTTTGATGAAGGTAAGTAAAGGTCTTGAGGATAATGAAGGTATAAGGTCATCCCCACCCTTCCCAATCCTAGGGTCAGATAACATAACTTTTCTCTTAGAGCTTGGGTAAGATCATGATCAAAGTCCTATTAAATTAGGAGAATTTCTACTGAATAAAGAGTTCAAAAGAATAACACTCAATCAGACTCAAAGTATCTTAGCTTGAGTGCAGCTGGGTGGGTTCAAGTCTCCCAGTCATGTTGTAACTGGCCCATTTGTGGCATTTAGGAAATACTTATATCTAGTATAATAGTGGCAGCAGATCTTTCAAAGTTCGATAATCAAACTGTATAAAAGTACAACAGACTCACAACACACTCAAACCTAACACCCACCATTCATACAAAATTGGACTTATCATTCATTCTAATTACCTATCTGTAGAACTCAGTCATAAAACTAAAACATGTCGAAACACACAACTCTCTGTACCAAAACTGACCTGGCAACAGAGACACTCCATGGAGTGATTAACTCATCTTCAATAGCAGGATCTTCCCCATACACATCTTGCACACCACCTCGCACTGTGGATTTGTTATCTACCACCAAGCCACTGGGTCCATTTCTGGCATCCTTCAATATGCTTTCCATTGCCAATCTGCCTTCCCAACAAAAGGGGCTCTTAACTTTCAGAACACAAGAAAGCCCTCAAAAATATCACAAAGATATTGATATTGTTGTTCAATGCTTCAAATTCCCTGCAACCTTCATCACTTCAAGTTGTATCGCTGATGTTTGAATACCCATCAGCAAATCTGAGCTTATATGAAGACCTCTGGTCAGTCAATCGATTTTCAGTTTGTATAAGCTTTACAGATTGTGGACTAGTCAGCAAATTTGAGCTTGGTTAGAGACCTGTGCGCTGGTCATCCATTGGAAAAGTTGCATATTTTCAATCTCGTATAAACTTTAAAGACCGTGGCCTAGTCAGCAAATTGAAGCTTGATTAGCGACCAATGGGCTGCTTATTAGTTGGAAAAAACTGTATCGGGATGGCGACGTGTGCATATATGGTTGGCCAATAAACAGCGTCGGTGTAACTGCTAGATTTTGCGTATACCTTAGGTTCTCTACGAAAGTACCATTGATTAGTAACTTACCAAAATGAGGCCAGGGAATGTGCCATGAAAGATGCCGCTTTAAAATAAATAAAATTTAAAAAGATTAATGGGAAAATTTAAAAAAAAGACATGTATTTTTATACAAAGGAATTATATATATTAATTTATATTTTATATAAGTTTTTGTAGATATAATCCAAGAAAAAGTATTTCTTTATAAATCTAGTAGGGGGATCTGTACCACAACCCAGAGGGTTATATACATTAATTTGGTGTTTAATTTGGTAATAACTTTATTATTATTATAAAGGAATTATATATTGTCTCCGTGTTGGACGATCAAGTTCTTGGTGCAATGGGATGTTATCCCCTCTACCTTGTTTCAAATCCCATGAGGGAACATCTTTGTTATAAGGCTCGAGGAGTAGGCTCCCCCACCCTCGTGGTGTCTCAACTCTTGCTAAGTCATAAATTCCTGATATATCTAGCTTACGGGTTATTGGATATACTCTTGGTGTTATAATGGCAGCCACTAGGTTTGATCTTAGGCCTCACCTAGATTACTCCAGTGAGTTATTGATTCACCAATGTCCAAAAAAAATAAAATGAGGGAAATAAATATTATAATAAGTTGTCAAAATAATTAAAGAGGGAGCCATAATAAGCTCTACATTTTTGGGGCTCAACGTTGTTTCAGACATGTAAGAAGGAAGTACAGGGTGTGCAAAACTAACATTTTGAGCTGCGATGATTGTATTTTTCAAGGGATTCTCTCCCTTCTCTCCATAATTGTGGTTGTTGGCTTTTACACTAATCTATGTTTCCAATCATAGGTGTCATGCATTAGGGTTTTTGCAGCAAGAGGATTTACTGGCAACATTAATTGCAGATCTCAGCAAAATGCTAATCGATGAGGTGAACTAAAATGAGGGCACTTTGTGTTTGGGGGACATGTTTTGCTCACATTAGGATTTAATTCGGGATAGATTTGAGCCATATGTTCCTTCACTATATCATGAGACTTCATCTCCCAAAGTTGAGTGTTTCAAGGGTAGTAAAGGCAGTGAAAATTCATGTCTCCCACCTCAATCTTCAATTTCTTTTAGAGTTGGGTGCTACTAAGCCTCCTTCACCCTTTGTTAGCTTTAGTTTTCTTAGCCCATCTAAGGCCCGAAATAAACCTCTGAGAGCTCTTAAAGGTGAAGCCATGGTGATTAGTGAGGAAGTAGGTTTAAAGGAGATTTTGGCACTCCTCAAGAGAGTATTCAAAGGGAATTTTTTAGGAAATATTGTTGGTTTGACATCACTAAATTCTTAGATAAATGATAATTGGATTTCGATTCAGGGTTACTCGCCAAACTTCCATGTATTAGTTAAGGGATGGTTATGTACACTCTTATCTGAGAATCGTTAAGAAGGTCTAATGCCCACTCACAATAGCTGCAATAACATCTATTAGCTCATGCATTCATTAACAATTCATCAACAAATCTAAACACATCAAGAGCCATAGCCAATATACATCATATAACCAGCATATAACCAGAAAAGGAATCAACAATGAACATATACACCATGCTAGAACAACCATCAAAGCCACATAATAATAAGTACAATTACTCATAAAAATACAAGAGGAAAAGAGCTATTATTAGCATATGCAAAATCCAACCAAGTCAAGGACTTTAGATTGGGCTGAACCAAATCTCTCTTTCATCCAATCACCCCTGCGCCATATTCCAAGCATGAATGTGGGATCTCATGGAATAAACGAAACAAAACCAAACCATGGCTTCTAAAGGCCAAACCACCTCAACCCTCGACCAATGATTCCACCTCATGGTCTGACATCACTAACACCAACCAGATTGGTCTATACCCAAGTTGTCCAGGGCTCCAAAGCATTTGTCCCAACCGCAAGTCCAGGAACTAATAATTCAACCCACAACCTTCCAGGGCTCAAGAGAATTTGTCCAACCAAGGCTCCATAACTAGTAACTCAACCCACCAACAACTCCAAAGTGTTTGTCCAAACTAGGCTCTAGGACTAGTAACTCAACCCAAGTTGTTTTAGGGCTCCAGAGTGTTTGTTCAAACCAATGGCTCCAGGAACTAGTAACTCAACCCAAAACCATAAGGAACCTGAGCACTAATTAGAAACAAGAAGTGGAAAAATCCATAACACCAAGGTTATCCAAGAAATGTAAAGGCTAGGAAAAACCATTGTCCATCTAGGAAATCCTCCATGCCAATGACGAGTCATAACTAAATAATCATATGCATATACCATGGATGTCAAAACTAGAATTGAAATCATACATGAAAATCAATACTTGCAAGGAAATCCCATTGTAGCTACTAATATCGTTGTTCCCTTATCCTTTCCCACTTTCCTTTGCCTTCTTTCTCCAAATCCAATGAAAACTAGACTGATCCAAGCATGCTCCAAGATTTCTCTAAGTGTGCAAGAGTATGAGAGAGAGATAATATAAGATATCTCCAAGACAAAACTGGCAAAAGGTTCAACTGACAAAAGCTAAACAAGCAAAAGTTGTGAACTAATCCTCATAAGCCTTTTTATCATTGAGGCCTCTATTTTATTCAATTTTCCTTAATTTTCCTTCAATTTCCTCCTCATGCAATTATGTGACCTTTCATCTCCCTTTTCTCCTCTTTTCCATTATTTTCATAAATAAATTCCAATTAATGTCGCTTTTCCTTTTTGAAGTCTTTTTCAATTTCCATAGTCATTTATTAATCACCAGTGATCCCCATAACTATGTTTTTTCCCGACATTCAGCATGAAATACGTGTCCCAAGACCTTGGTCTTACTTTTATTTATTTACATATGAAATCAACCAGAGGCTATTACAAACCCCTCTCCCTTGGGAGAACATTGTCCTCGGTGTTTAATGACACTTATAAACTAGAAAAAAACACATGTTGCCTATGGAGCTTTATAACACAGCTCATTGCAGCATTTACATCATATCATATTGTTGAAGACATAACCAACATATCATGAACACCATACCACTTATTGGAGCATTATAACACAACTCGATGTGGTATTTACATACATATGCATATACATAAATATAACCAAAAACGCACCATCAAAACATATACCAAAATACATCTGCTCTACCAGTTAATAGAGAACAATACATAGCCCACATTTGATCAACCATCTCCCATGTAGCTTAATCGGGCCCAAAGTGCTTCCACTGCACTTTAACTTACTCAATTGCTTGATTCTGGAGCATGAGCATCTTTTGTTGCAAAATGCACTAGGGTTCTAGCTAGAATTCTCCTTCTGGTTTCACTTGCAATACAGACTAATCAATCACATCAACATCTTTCACATACTTTTTAAGAAATGACATATGGAAAACATCACAGACTTTCACTATCAGAGGCAGTGCAAGTCGGTAGGCTGCCAATAAGGCCCCTTTTTTGGTTTTTGTAAAATACAAAAAACTATAACCGTACGTATGGGGTTTTGTAAGAGACAAAATGTCTCAAAAGACCAAAGAGGTAAAAAAGTTCATCAAAATCGAATAAGTCACGCTATGAAACCCAAAATAGTTGATGGAACATGAAATTTTTTGTTTAAAACACTATAAAACAAAGCGGCTACGGTCATTTCCGTATGGAAAAGACACTTTAAAAAGACAAAAAAGTATCAAACTTCAAAAATACCCCCAAAAAGATGACGAGATTTTTCAATTTTTTTATTTTTTTAAATGAGAAAAACACCATAAAATGACCACCATAGTATGAAGGTTTTAGTAATAAAAAAGTATCAAAAGACCAAAAAGGTCAAAAAAGATATCCAAAAAAAAATTTGACATGCAAAGGGCATGCATTATAGGATGCATATTTTGAAAATGGTCTGGAACAAACGATAAAACAACTTGGCTACGTCTATTACGGTCTCACAAAAGTGGTTGTAAAACTGACAAAACGACTCAAATTATAATTTAGACAAGAAAACGATGACGAGTTTTCGGAAACCCCCCTCATAAAAAAGCTAAATGAAAAATTTAATTCTTTTAACTCATGTCCAATCCTCTCAACAATCTTGAAAGGCCTGCAATACTGAGGTGCTAGTTTGGCACATGATCTAATCCTCAAGGAGCTCTTCTTGGGCTTGATGTGCAAGTATACATGTTCCCCAACCTAAAACTCCTTCAACACTCTATGCTGATCTGCATAACTCTTCTTCAGGTCCTGTGCTATCTTTAAATTTGTCTTGATAACCTACATTTCCTATTCCATCTCTGCCAGCATGTCCAGTCCAATCAACACCATGTTCACTGGATCGCTCCAACTAATAGGAGTATTACAACTCCACCCATAAAGTGCCTCAAACAGACTCATCTTCAAATAATCTTGATAACTATTGTTATACACAAAATCTACTAGTGGAAGATACTCTTCCCACTTCCGTTGTTGATGCATAACATACATTCTCAACATGTCCTCCAAAATCTCATTGACCCTCTCTATATGTCCATCTATCTGTGGATGATAAGTTGTACTGAAGGCCAAATCTGTACCCAAACTTGTAAATAACTCTTTCCAAAACCTGGAAGTGAACTTTGAATCTTTTTCTGACATAGTCTTCCTAGGAATACCATGTAACCTCACTATCTCCCTCATGAAGACCTATGCCACCTCACTAGCTAAATTCGTAGACTTCACTAGAATGAAATGAGCTACCTTACTCAACCTGTCAACCACAACCATAATAGAATCATGTTGTCTAGATGTCCTCGACAAACTTGTAATGAAGTCCATGGAAATAATATCCCATTTTCATTTTGGAATTGGAATATGTTGCAATAAACCACCTGTATGCTTACACTCTGCTTTTACTTGTTGACAATCCAAACACCTCGCAACAAACTGCCACCTCTTTCTTCAAATTTGGCCAATGATAGAATTTATTAACCACCGTCAATGTATTTTGATATCTCGGGTGACCTGAATATGGCTTGACATGGAATTCCCTCAAGATAAGCTTCTTGAGCTTGCTATTATCTAGCACATATATCTTATCCTTAAATATGACCAAACCATATGCCTTGAGATGATAATCCACATATTGTTCACATGTACCCTGCTATTGTAACCTATGCTTAAGTTGTTGGTTCCTTTCATCGTATTCTCCTGTCTGTAAGATCTGATCCTGTAAATTTGTCCCATATGAAATCATAGCTGCTATGTGATTCACATGTATTCTTCTGCTAAGAGCATCTGCAACCCTGTTCTCTTTACCCTTAATGTACCTAATCTCGAATTCGAGCTCACAGAGTGTGGCCAACCACCTAGCTTGCCTGACATTCAGATTAGGTTCGTCAAACAAGTATCTCAATCCACTGTGATCACTCATCAAGATGAACATCCTGCCAAGGATATAGTGTCTCCACATCTTCAATACATGGATGATAGATGCCAACTCAAGATCGTGTGTTACATAGTTCTACTCATGCTCATTTAATTTCCTTGACTCGTAGCATACTACATATCCTTTCTGCATCAAGACTGCACCAAATCCTCTCTTGCAAGCATCTGTACATACCACAAATTCTTTATCTAGATCTACAATCTTTAATACTGGAGCATTTATAAGCAATTGTTTCAACTACTCAAAACTAGTTGCACATTCCTTTGCCCATTCAAATTTCTTTCATTTCCTTTGCAATGTTGTAATATGATATGCAATCCATGAAAAGTTCCTAATGAACCTCCTGTAATAACCTACTAATCCCATAAATGATTTTACCTCATCCACATTCCTAGGATTTTCCCACTCCATGATAGCTCTGATCTTTTTCGATTCCACTGCTATACCTTCCTTGGAAACAACATGCCCCAAATAATGAACCTTTTTCTTAAAGAAACTACATTTACTAAGTTTGGAATACAATTGATGCTCTCTTAGAAATTTCAACACTGTTGCCAAATGTTTTTCATGTTCTTCCTTATTATTAAAATATATCAATATGTCATCAATGAATACAATCACAAACTTGTCCAGATAAGGACGCAACACACTATTCATCAAACACATGAAAGTAGCCAGAGAATTAGTCAAACTAAAAGAAACCACAACAAACTCATAATGCCCATACCTGGTCCGGAAAACAATCTTGTAGATGTCCTCTTCGTTGATGCATACCTGATGATATCCTATTCTCAAGTCAATCTTCGAGAACACTATTGCTCCCTTCAACTGATCAAACAAGTCATCAATCCATAGCAAAAGGTACCTGTTCTTAATCGTCACCTTGTTCAACTGCCTGTAATCAATACACAACATAAGATTAACATCCTTCTTCTTTACCAACAATATTGGTGCCCCCAAGACGACACAGTTAGCCTAATGTATCCCTTGTCAATAATTTCCTTCAACTGTAACTTTAGTTCCACTATCTTTGGAGTGCTCATCCTGTATGGTTCCTTTTATGATGGCTTTGCTCAAGGCATCAATTCAATATAAAATTCCAATTTCTTGTGAGGCGTTAACTCTGAGATATTTGCTGGGAATACATATTGAAACTGCTACAAAACAGGGTACCTCTTCAAGACCTCAGCATCCTCAACATCCTTACCTTTATCACTGGAAATATGAACCACAAACAATACACATCCTCTTCTACCACTGCGCCTCGCTTGCATAGTTGTAACCATTCCCACTGATGTAGGCTTCTTCTCACCCTACAAGATTCTTTTCTCTTAGTCGTCATATAAGAAATCAATAGCCTTATAATAGCAATCCACCTTAGTCCTATGAATGTACAACCAATCCATACCTGACAACATATTGTATGATCCCAACTAAAGCACATTGAGATGTGTTGATGTATACATACCATTCAACTCAAATGCATAGCTCTTACCCAATGATGAACTCTTTTCTTAGTACCTATAGCCAACTACACTAATCAAGATTTTGCATGCACTTCTTTATTCAAACCATACTTATCCACCAGGTCAAGACTAATATAACTATAGTAAGATCCAGGGTTAATCAAAATAGAAAGAACTTGATCACAAAGCTTATCTTCCATCTCAATAATAGATGCCTGATGATCATCCTTCCTGTTATCAAATTTGTGTAAATATGAGGAATACTCTGTCCAACATCCCCAACTGTTTGTGCCTCTTGAGCACTATAAATCTGCAGTTTTCCACCCTAATGTTGTGGACAATCTTTCCTATGATGATCCTTGCCACAAAGTCCAACACTGTAAAGGTTTCCTACCATCACCCTTGTTCTGCTCCTTAGGCTGAAGTTCCTATCCTCTGTCAGTTGCATTGAACTTCTTATGCAATGCTACATTCTCCTTGTCATCTATATCATGTGGTTTTCCTCTCTTATTAATACACTTTCCTTTATTCTTATCATTACCTTTCCAATCTTGCTTAGAATCAATCGTACACTTTGATTGCTCATAACAGTGCTTCAACTTTCTGATGGCTTCCTCCAACGATCTAGGCTCATCAAACTCAATCTTGTTCTTGAATGATTCTGGAAACCCACTAATGAATCTCTGAATCTTTTATTTCTCCTCCTTAAGATAAGGTACATACCTCAACAACTCCAAAAATATGTTAGTATACTCCTCATTGGGCATAGATCCCACCCTTAACCCATATAACTCCTTTTCCATGTCATCATAGTATCTCTTAGATAGATACTTCTTCCTAAAAGTCTCTCAAACTGACTCCAAGTTAACTCCTCTTCCCAAATTCCTTTGACATTCTTTACATCTTCCCACCAAATGTTTGATTTTCCTATAACAATGAAAGTAGCTATCCTAGCCTTCATATTCTCTGAGTATTCATGCAACTAGAAAAACTTATTCATCCCAATAAACCAAGCTTACTCATCCTGTGACTTCTTCATTTCTCTATCAAATGTAGGATCCTTTGCTTTCTTGAATTCCTCTGGTAAGTACTTCTTCTCACTCCTCCTATTCGGATGGTGATGGTGATGATGATGCTATTTCTCTGAACTAGAACTAGAATAGAACCCATGGTCATTACCCCTCTTGTTAGGTGTATACAAGAACCTACCATCTCTGATTGTATCATCCCTGTCAAACATTTATCCTAATTGAGACCTTCTTTCATATGCCCCATTGGTCCTTTCCTCCTGTCCATGACTGATCCTAAGTGATCCCTGCCTCTGCAATTCTGATAGACTCTGAAGGATGACTGCATTCACCTCTGCTTATTTCTCTTGTTCTCTATCAAGTCTTTCATATGACTGAATTGTTTTGTCATTAGCTGCCTTACAACTTCTGATCATTGTTTTCAAACTTCTCAATGTGTTTGCTATGTCAAGGGAGTACTCATCACCATGTTGTTCATCTGATCTGTCGGGAGAATCACATGAACTGTAGTCCACCATTTTGCTTTTCATATTTGATCCTCTACTTCTTGCAATCATACAATGTTAGATAAACTAAATATAAACATAATCAACATACCTTAGTGAAGTTTAGGGGAGGCTATCGCATCTGCAAGATCAATCCATATTAGCACAACACACATAGACATATATAATGAAATCAACATGTCAATTATATCAACATTGACATCATCAACCTCTACATGATGACACTACTTACAACAATGACAATCACAATGCATGCATAACGAACACATATAGAACTGACGTGCATGCATGACAAACACATTCCACCCATCCAGTCCAAGTGTTGAACCTGAGAGCTCTGATATCACTTTGTAAGCACCACCCTGATATCTACCTAGTTTCATCAGCCTGTTAGGGTAAACATGAGAGGAATATCTATTATGACATGACATGACATCCTAGGTCCCATTAAGAAAGTGGGGTCAACTATAGAAGGCAAACTAACATCTCATAACATCATATAGGGACTACAGGTCATTTAGAGGCTGAGTAACCACCCTAGGTGGCCAAAACCTGAGTTGGACACCCTTATCTCTTACTTGGTCCCAAAATTCTCCCAAAACATGTCCTCCATGTGGTTGGAATCCTCCAACCACATGCACAAGCCTGCATCCAAATAGTTGTAACCTAAAATGTCTAGTTTAGAGCATGTGGCCCCGGATTCTGAGCCTAAATTTCATGTCAGCCTCTAGACCACTACCCAGTACTCAGTGAGACTTTCCAAAATGATAATTGACATTAATACAAAGAAATTCATACAAAACTTAATCAAATACTTGACCTAACCAAGCCTAACCATGACAGTCATTTTGTCAAACATTTTGAGGACATGTAATCTACAGGTCATGAATGCATATGTGAAACTAGGGGTCTGATAATTATCTAAGAATCATCAAGAAGGTCTAATTCCCTCTCAAAATAGTTGCAATAACATATATTAGCTCATTCATTTATTAACCATTCATCAACAAATCAAAACACAACAAGAGCCATAGCCAATATACATCATATAAACAACAGATGAATCAACATATACATCATGTTAGAACAACCATCAAAGCCACGTAATAACAAGTACAATTAATCATGAAAATATAAGAGGAAAAGAGCTCTTATTAACATATGCAAAATCTAACCAAGTCAGGGACTTCCACGTACCACCCAACCATAGATTGGGTTGAACCAAATCTCTTTCAGCCAATCACCCCAAGCCATATTCCAAGCATGAATGTGGGATCTCATGAAATAAACCAAACAAAACCAAACTAGGGCTTCTAGAGGCAAAACCACCCCAACCCTCAACCATTGATTCCACCTCACAGTCAGACATCACTAACACCAACCAGATTGGTCTCTACCCAAGCTATCTGGGCTCCAAATCGTTTGTCCCAACCATGGCTACAGGAACTAATAACTCAACCCACATCCTTTTAGGGCTCTAGATAATTTTTCCAACCAAGGTTCTAGAACTAGTAACTCAACCCACCATTGGCTCCAGAGCGTTTTTCCAACCTAGGTTCTAGGACTAGTAACTCAACCCAAGTTGGTATAGGGCTCCAGAGCATTTGTTCCAACCAATGGCTCCAAGAACTAGTAACTCAACCAACAACCATAAGGAACTTGAGCACCAATATGACACGACAAGTGGAAAAACCCACAACACCATGGCTATCCACGAAATGGCAAGGCTAGGAAAAAACATTGTCAATCCAGCAATCCTCCATGCCAACGACAGATCATGACCAAATAACCACATGCATGTACCATGCATTCCAAAACTAGCAAGGCAATCATACATGTAACTCGATACTTCCATGGAAATCCCATTGTAATTGTTGATCCCACTATTCCCTTAGGCTTTCTTTCTTTCCTTTGCCTTCTTTCTCCAAATCTAATGAAAACTAGAGTGCTCCAAGAATGCTCCAAGATTTCTCTAAGTGTGCAAGAGTATGAAAGAGATATAATAGAAGAGAGCTCCAAGCTAAAACTAACAAAAGGTTCAACTGACAAAATCTAAACCAACAAAAGTCGTGAACTGATCTTCAGAAGCCTTTTTATCATTGAGGCCTCTATTTTCTTCATTTTTCCTTAATTTTCCTTCAATTTCCTCCTCATGCAATTATGTGACCTTTCATCTCTGTTTTCTCCTATTTTCCATTATTTTCATAAATAAATGCCAATTAACGCCTCTTTGCCTTTCGAATCCTTTGCCAATGTCTTTGCCAATTTCCATAACCATTTATTAATCACCAGTGATCCCTGTCACTATGTTGTTTCCCGACATTCAGCTTGGAATACGTGTCCCATGGCCTTGGTCTTATTTTTTTTATTTACATAGGAAATCAACCAATGGTTGTTACAATGTTATTTCAATCAAGCCATGTGGGCTAAGATATAATGATCTCATGATGTGAATATGTGAAATTATTGTAAATATTCCTAGCATGGAGCTCAATGATCCAGAATTATGCAGGAACACAAAAAATACAGATATACACATAAACACAGAGATGCAGCAGAAATAAAACTTCATTTCATTAATATCAAAGAACTTAAATATGCTTACATATAGAAATGGAAATAAACTAGCTTGGGCGATGGTAGCTAATCTATGAGAAGAGATGTGGCGGATACATGCCTCTGAACTATGTTACAATGAGTTTCAAGGGGGTTTTTATTATTAAACAACAAGGGAAAACCCTAAACAACCAAAACCCTAACCCCAAGAAATGGAATGGCAAGAGTTTGTGGGCCCCGTTGGGGTTAGTTGGGCAACCAACTTCCCGGGGTCATAACTTGGTCATATGATCTTTGCTTGGTGCGTATGATAGCTCGTTGGAAATATCTCTTCAAGTACTACATGATTTTCCATAAGCCCTTTCCTATGGCTATGGGCCTATTGTGAAACTCAAAAAAACGTTGTTTAGGGGGTCAAAACTACCCCGAAAGTTCAGGACCCGAAAAACAACTAAAAATAGTAAATGTCGCTATAAACAAGGAAACTGATGAAGCTAACTCGAGGTCTAGGTGGAATAGGCGGGTGGCCACCAATATACACCTGGATCAGTCCTCCATCCTTAGGAAGCAATGGTCCCCAGTGCGTGCAGAACCTCCATGAGGTGAGAAAATTTTTGTTGAACCTGGTCCCTAGTGAAGGAGTTGGCCCGATTTGAAAACTCGATATAGTTGGATTCTCTATTGGCAAGTGTTCTTGATCTACATGTCCATGATCCAATCAATTGTGTCTTGTTGCATGTAGTTTATATTGAACTCCGTTGGTGTGATTTCTTTTGCAATGTTGGATGTGTCCAACAATGGTGGAAAGTATGGCCGAAGGCAGTCCACATTAAATACTAGGTGCATGCCAAGGAATGGTGGAATGTTGAGGTCAGAGGCATTGTACCCTACAACCTTGGTGATGGTGTATGACCCATATCGGAGCGGCCAAAGCTTGCAGTGGAGCCCAGCAAGGTGTTCCTTCTGCAGATGTAGCCAAACTTTGTCGCCACCTGGAACTTGTGTGGCACCCGATGTTGATCATGTCACTGCTTGTACTTAGCATTGGCTTTGTACAATATGTCATGGACTTGTTGGCAGATGTGATGAATGTGCTCAATGAAGTTGTTAGCGCTATCAACTTCGGACTAGATATGAACTGAATCTTCTTGAGTAGTTGTAAATGGTATGGCCACATCAATGGGACATAGTGGTTGGAATCCCAATCCCACCTGAAAAGGGTTGTGGCTAGTTGAGCTATGGAGAGCTTTGTTATAGTTGTGTTAGACATAAGGGAGGCCTTCATCCAATGTGCATGGATGCTTTGAATTCTACATGCACAAAATGTGTACGATCATCCTGTTGACAACCTCTATTTGGCCATCAGTTTGGGGGTGGAAAGTCGTGGAATTAGTGAGATTGGTATCCAACATCGCCCAGGGACTCGACCAAAATGTGCTCAAGAACCTGCTGTCCCAATCTGAGATAATGGACTGTGGGATCCCAAACTGCACCCACAATAATTCAAAGAAGAGATTAGCAGTGGCTTCTGCTATGATACTCTTCTTAAAGGCTGCTAGAATGACCATCTTAGAGAATCTTTTTGACGACCACGAAAACGTAGTCGTTGTCATGCTTAGTAGAAGGAAGGCCCAACATGTAATCCATGGAGGTGGATTCCCAAGGTCGACTAGGAGTAGGCAGAGGAGTATATAGGCCTTGCTTCTTAATGGCCAGTTTGGAAATGGCGTAGGCAGTGCAAGACCTGATGTACTTCCCAACATCCTATCAAAGGTTCAACCAATAGAAATACTTCTCCAGTACTACCACTGTTTTCTCTACCCCGAAATTTCCAGTGACCCGACTATACTATGCCTCCCAAATAATCTTAGCATACTAACTTGAAGGAACACAGAGTTTCCCAGGTGGCATAACAGGGCATCCTGGAGGTGAAAATTAGGAACTTTCTTACCTTCTAGGAGAGTCTGTTATGTGTTGTCGAATTCTAGATTTCTCTTGTAAAGATGTAGTCACCCCGCAATCTCGTTCCCACAAGAGTCGAGCATAGTTGTCAGTGCAATGACCGATGGTTGACTGAGGCAGTCTACAACATTGTTGGTGCTACCCTTCTTGTACTTAATTTTCAAATGGAATTATTGCAGCTATGCAAACCATTTATGATGGTAATCATTCTGCAACTTCCCTTGTGTCTGTATGAACTGCAAGGGCCGGTGGTCTGTGTGGATGAACGTTTCCTCCCCCATAATGTAATGCTTCCATTGTCGACATAAATTCCCAATGGAATACATCCCTTTTTCATAGGTGGGATGCTGTCAAACTGTGTCTGAAAGTGTCTCTCTATGATATGCCACTAGATGCCCCTACTGAGTAAGAACTGCACCAATAGCATAGTCTAAGGCATCTGTCTTGATCTCAAATGGTTACTACAGGTATGGTAATGTGAGAATTGGTGCAGAGCAGAGGTGATGCTTCAACTCGACAAATACCTTCTATTGGGAATCAGAACAAAAGAGCTTTTCTTTCGCTCCTCCCTTGGTGACTTGACTCAAAGTCTAAGTGATATGAGAGAACCCCAACACAAACCTGCGGTAGAAGTATGCAAGACCCAGAAAGTTACAAGGCTCTGTTAGAGTGGTTGGGGTTGGCCAATCCTGAATGACTTGTATCTTGGCTGGGTCCACGTGAACACCCTACTCATCAATTATGTACCTTATATATTTAACCTAGGTCATACCAAAGGTGCATTTCTCCAAATTGGCACACAACTTGTGTTGTCGCAGGGTTTGGAGGACCTGTTGAATATGGTGGAACTGATATTCCAAACTCTAGATGAAAATTAGAATGTCATCTAAATACACCACCATGAATGAGTTGGTGAAGGGTCACAAGATGTCGTCCATCAGGATCATGAAGGTTGCAGGGGAATCTGTCAACCCGAAAGGCGTGATCATCCATTCAAAAAGGCCCTCCTTGGATTTGAAGGTAATCTTCCACACACCAGAGGGTTCAATCGGTACCTGGTGATAACTGGACTTCAAGTCAATCTTGTCATAATATTTGGCCCCCTTGAGTTGGTCCAAAAGGTCATAAATTCGTGGGATTGGATACCTATTCTAGACAATGATTTTGTTCAACACACGATAGTCAATATAGAGTCTCCAGGTCCTTTCTTTTGTACCAACATGATTGGGCTCCCACAGGGTGATGAACTTGGCTTGATGTGCCCTTTCTGCAACATCTCCTGAATCTGACTCTTGATTTCATTGTTCTCCACAACAGAGTTCCAATAGATCGGTCCATTGGGTAGCAACGTGCCCGAGGTTAGATCAATGGAGTTCTTGACTTGACAGTATAGAGGTACCCCTGTGGGTGAGGTGAAGATGTCCCTATACTCCACCACAACCTTGTCCATCTGTTGCTGCCATGTGGAGGATCCATGTCTGAAGGTTGTGGCCACAATCTTATTCTTTCCCTAAGGGAAAATCATAAGGAAAAAAAGTTCCTGGTCTAGGAAATGATCTCACTGCATTGCTTCGTTGTGATCAAATAAATGGTGGTAGGCGGTGCTACCTCTAGTATCCTATACAACTTATTTCCCAAAGTAATAATAACAATGCAAGGCCTAAAATCATACACAACATGTCACTTCCACAAGTATGGGTGTCCTAATAATACATCACAAGCTTCAAGAGTAGTAACATCACACAATACCTCATCTATGAAGGGCTTGATGTTGTATGGAAGGCGAAACTGTTGGTTGAGAGATGATCTTGCCCTTGGTGAAGTCATTCGATGGTGTATGACTGTGGGTGTGATGTGGTCGATAGGCCCAATCGCTTCCTGACCTCTGCTAAAATGAGGTTATTTTGGCTCCCACTGTCGACAATGAACTACAACAGAGAACCCTTCACCCACATCTGTGAGTGGAAGAGTCTCTCCCCCTCCTCAGGATATTCAGGCTCATCCTTCTGGATCTTGGTGGTGGCAATGGTGGAACTAGGGTCCACATCGATAATATGCTTCCCATTGTCATTCCCCTTGTCAGTTTCTAACTCAAAGTCATAACATGCATCTGATTCAGAAGCCTTCATCTCAAACACCAATGACTGCTTGGCATGACACTCACTTGTGTTGTGAGTGGGGCTCTTATGGAAATCACACCATTTCCCTATGTCCTTCTTTGTCTTTATGGTGTCGTTCTTTGCTTGCGGCTTTGATGGGTTGTCCTGGATCACCCCACCTTGGCTTTGTCATTTGTTCTGTGGTTTCGAGGCACCTTTCCCTTGCTTCAGATTTGCATATCCAAAGTCTCGCTTCTTCTATTTAAATTTCTGCTCGATCTTGACAATGTATCGATAGGTAGCGCCAAGCGAGGAGATGTCCAAGAACTCCATCTTGTCTAGGATGTACTTGTGTAGACAACAATAGTACTTGAGTAGCAAATGTTGCTCAAAATCCCTGATACCCAGGTTCGTGTGAAGGGTATGGAAAACTTTTGTGAACTCTGACACATCTTGGTCCCTTTCCTATCGCAGCGTGGTCCACTTTATGTATTTATCTTCATAGCTCCCGATAGGGTAATATTGTTCCTTGATGGCGTCTCAAAAATAATTCCAAGTGGGTGTGGCTGAAAACAATGAGGATTCCCTCTCGTCCTTTTGTTCACAGTAGGTTTCCCACCAGTCCTTGACGTGTGGGGCAGCGTTGAGGAGTACAAAAGTAATATTTTCCCGATTGGAAAAGTCATGAACTGAAAAAATATCCTTCCAATAGATTTAACCATCTATCTATGACGTTTGCATCTATATGGCCTTCAAATATGGGAATGTCAAAGTTAACTTGTACCTTAAAAGGAATGGTGGATCTAGAGTGGTTGTTGTCTGAAGATGCGTCACCTATGGGTAGTCGTCGAAGGATCTGGGGAAATTTATCCATCATCGCGTTCCTCTGTCGCTCAAGGGAATCCTCGAGAAATATTTTGGAAGGATATCCTTCGCCCCCATCTTTCTTTTCTTCCTCCATGGGAGGTCATCGGGGTTTGCAAGGCTGGTATTGCAAAGGTTCAACCAGTTCAAGCCCTAACTCCTTATACCATGACCTTGTTGGGGACATGAAAAGAAAAACATAGAAAGAGCAGACTACTCTGATGCCACTGATCTAGACTTATGCAGGAACACAACAAAATACAGATATACACATAAACACATAGATGCAACAGAAATAAAACTTCATTTCATTAATATCAAAGAACTAAAATATGCTTACATACATAAATGGAAATAAACTAGCTCGGGCGATGGTAGCTTATCTCTGAGAAGAGATGTGGCAGATACATGCCTCTTAATTGTGTTACAATGAGGCTCAAGGGCATTTTTATTATTGAAAAACAAGGGAAAACCCTAAACAACCAAAACCTTAACCCTAGAAGATGGAATGCCAAGAGTTTATGGGCCCTGTTGGGGTTAGTTGGGCAGCCAACTTCCTGAGTTCATAACTTGGTCATATTATCTTCATTTGTTGTGTATGATACCTTGTTGGAAATATCTATCTGGATTTTTCGCAGACCCTTTCCTATTGCCATGAGCTTGCTGCAGACGTAAAAAAAACATCGTTTAGGGGGTCAAAATTGCTTCGAAAGTTCATGACCTGAAAAACTGCTAAAAATAGTAAATGCTACTATAAACAAGGACATTAATGAAACCGACTGGAGGTGTAGGTGGAATAGGCGTGTGGCCACCAATATCCACCCGTATCACTCAAGGTCAAGGATTGACTAGTGAATGCACAGGAGTCCCAACTATGGGTCAATTTAAAATGTGATGGGTATATTTTCCATGATATGCTCATTTATATATAAAACAATGTATGAAAAGGGAAATACACAATAATGTAATATTCATCAAAATGACTATGTGAGGGAGAAAAAAGGGATCTATGATACTACAAAAATGAAAGAGGAAAGGGGTGTTTTGTTGATATGACCTTGACATTATGGAAAATACATAATAAGATAATATTCACCAAAATGGTTGCTTGAGGGGGTAACAAGGAGACTATGATAATACAAAACTGGAAGAAGAAAGGGGTGTTGTGTTGATTTTACCTTATCATCATTATTTAGACAACCACCCTTTCTTGTACATGCTTCCTTATATCCTTTACATCATTCTTTGACTTGTAGATGCGTACTAAGTACAAGTGTCAAGTCTATTTTATCCTTGGGAAGAGAAAGATGTATCGTGTAAGAAAAGTTCTTCCATATTTTGTCCATGCATTCTTTGATCCTTATGACTATTTACCATTACCATTAGGAAACCATTTGCAGGAAAGAGGGAGGGACAATCCAATGTTATTGGAATGATACACCCTAATCGTCATAGTTGTTAT
Source organism: Pinus tabuliformis (assembly GCA_031772625.1). Lineage (NCBI taxonomy): Eukaryota > Viridiplantae > Streptophyta > Pinopsida > Pinales > Pinaceae > Pinus > Pinus tabuliformis. The sequence goes on from CM062816.1 coordinate 834,864,086, forward strand.
GGCTAGTTTGATTGTTATGGCCAATATTCTCCCATGTGCTTGTGGTTATTAAGAAACAATATAAGTTGGGGAAGTTTTCTATTGAAAATATGAATGATGATTAATTTTTAGAGAGATATACCTTCAAACATGCAACCCTATTACTGTTTCTCATGGATTTCCTTGAGTTTAAGAGTTTTCTACCCTAGGTTATTATCAAAAGGCAAAGTAAATTTGACTCTTCCTACACATGGGAAATGGAAGGAAAGAGTACAATGAGTCACCATGGAGTAGAGAAAGAGTGGGTATTCCTTGTATTATGTGGCAACAGTGAAGAGAGTGGCATGGTTAGTTTGATTGTTTGAGAGAGCCTGCGGATCTTTGTAGCGAGAAAATGGCTTGTCATGAGAGTAATGGGTTGGGATAAGTGATATGAGAGCCCCATAAGAGATTCCTTCACCTTGTTGGTATCATGGTCTAGCTTGTGGAAGGAATCCTTAGCTAATTCCTATGGTTGGGTGGTAACTCTCTCTAACATGACATTTTGTTGGGATCATATTCCATTAAAAGGTAAGTGTCTTATCCTTGTTTATGAATATGTAAAATTTATCTTTACTTTTTGTTATGAAAATCAATGTATCTCTCATGTCATATGTGATTATGCTTGTCATTTTGATTACATTTTAATTTTCACACCAACACATGTATTTTATTAAATTATGGTCTATCATAGGAGGTCTATTTCACTATTACTATGAGAATATAGTCTCTAAGAGCTAGAATTTGGGGACTATTAACATGGCTACCAGTCCTGTGACTAAGATTACTAGTTAGTGGTGTTATAGTGTGGTACTGGAGCTTTGGTAAATTAATGTTGCATTCCAACTATTTGACAAAAAATGTCAATGAACATTGTGGAAAATGTATGTTAGATTAATGGAATTAATTTATTGAGATGGATTAATGTTGATGAGCATGTTGCAATGCTTCTGATTACAATAATGTGGTTGTATGTGTTGGATTTGAATATACAAGAGGGATTTATAGGTTGCATGTCAATTGTTTAACAAAATGTATCAATGGGAATAGTTTGGGAAAAGGTGTTTGAAGTTTGCAATCAATTGGTTAGTCACTCCAATTCTTAGGTGATATTATTGTTAAAGTATATGGGTCAGTTATGGAGGTGTATCTTATGTAATTCATGAAATATAAAGTTTGGGTTTGTGAAAAAATGGTTGAATTATGGAATTAATGAAAACGCCCAGTTATGTTAGATGATAGAACTTGTTTGAATTACTAGTAATTAGGTCATAATTTTGTTTGAAGGGAAACAAATAAGTTGGTAGTTTGATGATGTGGATACCTTTATGTGGAATAATGGAAACCAAGAGGATATTGACATGTCTGCAGGCCAATCATCAATTTGATAATTTAGAGCCATTTATTCTCAAAGGCCTAGTCAAAGGAATTGGTCATATGAGGGTCAAAGTCAAAGAATAGTAACCACGAGCTTAATGATTAGACCCCACATGTCGACATGAAAGAGCCCATGCAAGTTAGATTGGAGGGTAAAAGTGAGGCCACGTAGCAAAGAAAAAAAGTCATGATGGAAGTGTGAAGATTAGCTTTGGTAAAGCAATATTGGTGGGTGGTTTTGTAAGCTTATACCACTGTGGAGCACAAAATATTATTTTGAAAACTAGATATCAATTTTCCATAATGGGTTCCTTCAAAGGCAATAAGTGGTAATGAAAATCTTGAGGAGTGGTTTTGAAAAACAACAATTAATATCCATAATGGTAGGATGATATGTAGAAACATCATATTGGAAGGGTGGTAAGCAATATTACAAAGCTCCAAAGCATGGTTTTGGAAACTGACATTCAAGCTCTATGATCCTTGTGCATAATCTCCAAAGCACTTTGAAATTGGACTAAAGGCTATTTGATGGAACAAGGTGTATAATGGGGCATAAATAAGCATAGAAAGGTTTTCATATCCTAATAGAAGTGGAACATCCAAGGTAGGATGTTAGCTTATTTGAGAAAGTAAGTTAATTTATGTGGTAGAGAGCATATAAGTATTTATGTGCATATATGTGATGTTGCATATTAAATAAAAGTGATATGTTGTTACATATGCAATAACTATGGCATGACAACTAAATGTGGTTGATGTAATTGTATAACCAATAATGGTTGAGGACATGGTCAAATATTTTGATGATGTTATTATTTCCTAGGAAAGTCAACCTCATGATAAAGCATAGGTACAAGATAATTCTTGTCAAGAGGTTGCTAAAGGGATGGGAAACATCAAATATTTTGATGGCAACCACACATGCATAAAAATGATCATGCAAATGTTGCTTGAGTTTTGAAAGTTAATTGGGTAAAAAAGCCTTTGGCCATGCTTAATATCTCCATTAATAAATTTATGAGACATTTGAATGTATGTATGTTATTATGCCCATGTTAGGTAAATGCATGAAGTCTTGGATATGTAATGGTTTTTAGAGTCTATTATTGCATTCATGAGTTAATATGCCATGATTGAGTTGGTTAAGAGTTAATAACCATATTAAATGATTATTTATACTCATGATTATGAAAATGGATTCCATGTGAAATAATCATATATGAGAATGTCTATTGTTGGGCTTGGGAAAGGTTATATTGTTGCATACATATGCAATGACCCTCTTGCTTGTTCTAGAATTTGGGACTATAATATTCTTAGCAACAATGATAACACCATAAGAGGAATAAGGGATTTGTATGGTACTATTGACCAAAAAAAGGAAAGGCCTTCTAGCATGCTTGAGAGAATACTTAGCAAATAAAGGATGTATTCATGGTGTTGTGTTTGTGATAAAGAAGAAGGTTTCCAAATAATTGAACAAGTGTTGGGGAGGTGATTGGGTGATGTGTTGAGGCGTTGATTTAACCCTCCAACTTGTCATGTTAGGAAATATGAGTTGGCTATTCTTGAAACAATGTAACAATGTATTAAGTTAATGTGCATAAGTAGATTACATTTTGTGCAAGTTGTGACTGTGCATCCATGAATATTGGTACATTTATTGATTTCGTTGTGTGAATGTTTTTATGCATATATGGTAAATGGCATTTCATTGCATTTAATATGTGTGATCACTAAAAGTGGTTGAATTACTGGAATATTATAATTTTGATGGATGTTTGCGAATTTTAGAATGATCATGTGTATAAATGATGATGCTTTGTTTGGCTAACTGGATTTTTTTTCGAAGAGGATAGATTACAGGTAAAATTGTCTTAAATATGGAAATGAGTGGAAGTCCATAATGAAGATTGGTTGCCATTTCATGCAATGGCCAAAAATTATGAGATGGATATCATAATTGTGAAAACCAATAATTGTATGAAACATATTTAAAATTTATGATTGAAATGTTGATGATAAAATCTCATGGTAATTTTATGTGTATAATGCGGGTGAGATGTTGGATTTGTCTAGTAAGGATAGAAGATGGTTGTTGTAAGTTGGAGAGCATGGGGAGGATGCTACCATGATGCCCTCAAAACCCTATGATATGCTTTGATTACCACAAACTATTAATTATTATAGGTTGCTAGTGGGATGCCCCAGAAGTAAGGCTCTATAAGTTGCACTCTTCTTTCACATAAAATCCTTGACAAAATGGATTTCCCAAGCATTGGTTAGTATAGAAGGGGATGCATGAACTTGGAAGGTGAGTGTTGTAAATGATTCATGTTTTGTGTTAACTAGGATTAAGAAGGAAAGTTATATGTTTGGACGTGTCAAAGAATAAATGGGATGAATACTTCCCATGCTAACCATGTGGAGTAGATATATATTTATACAGATAAGTATTGGGTTGATTTGCATACTTTATCTTGTGTTATGAGTATGTGCTTCCATTTTGAATTTGAGATTCCCATGAATGGAATAATTGTTGAATAGAAATGGCTATGATATGCATGTTTACCTTGATTGTTTTTGTAGTTATATTCTAAAATGTTGAGGCCTTGGAGGCATCTAAAGGAAATGAAAGGAATTGTATGGAATTTCCATCTAGATAGTCATGAAGTGGTAATTATAATAAAGAGGATAACATTGTTGTAAAAATGTGAAATATATTGTAAATACTATGATTGGAGCTCAAGACTAAGGCCTAAATTGTGAATTCATAGGTGTGAATGCGTAGGTGTCCTAGTGGTGAATTAAGTTTAGATTGTGATGGGTATATTTTCCGTGATATGCTTATTTATATTTAGCGGAATGTATAGAAAAAAATATATATAATAATATAATATCTGCTAAAATGGTTGCATGAGGGAGAATCAAGGGAAATATGATACCACAAGAGGGGAAGAGGAAAGAGGGTTGTCTTCATATTTTACCTTTTCATTGTCCTATGGAGTATTTCCCTTTCTTATTCCTTACAGTATTCACATCAAACTGTATTTCCCCTTATTATTCCTTACATTATTCACATCAAACTTTGACTTGTGGCTCTATGTTAAGTTTAATTGTGATGCCTATCATATCCTTGGTAAGAGAGAGGGCTCTTATGCAAGAAAAGGCCTTCCATTGTATTTATATGTAAGCTATGACCATTATGATTATTCTACCCTTCCATTCATGGACAAGAAGATGGGACAAGTTCCCATATTATGGGGATAATTATCGCTAGTTTTCATTTTTGTTATGGCTAGTATGATTGTTATGAAAAGGTTTTCCCACATGCTTGTGGTTAGTAAGATCCCATAGAAGTTGTGGAAGCTTGTTGTTAAAAAAATGGAATAAATGGGATAGCTAGAGAGAGATACCATCCTTGGATTGTCCATAATAGCTAAGAAAATACCTTCATACCTACAACCCTATTATTTTTTCTCGTTGACTACCTTAAGATCAAGTTTTTTTTGGTCCTCGGTAATTACTAAAAGGTGACAACATATTGGACTCTATTTGCACATAGTGAATAGCACCAGAAGGAAAGAGTACTATTTGGGACCATGGAGTAGAGAAAGAGTTAGTCTTCCTTGTGTTGTGTAGGGGCAATGGAACATAGTGACATGACCTATCTGATTACTATAAGAGGTACCATAGAGCTATAAAGTGAGTAGATGGTTTGTCATGAGAGTAATGGGTTGGGATGAGAGAGATTAGATCCCTGGAGAATTTCCTTTGCCCTAGTGGTATCATGGTTTTCCTTAGAGGTGGAATCATTTGCTAACTCTCATGGCTGGGTGGAAAATCACTCCTTCGCAATAAGTTTGGTGGAAATGACTTTATTTGTAATAGTTATTCATGATTATATGTTTTTCTATTTTAATAATTCATTGAGTTTAATGGGAAATGAAAGAATTAAGAATATGCATTGTTATTTTTGCTACTATTTTATATTTGCATATGAATTATGTAATTTATTGTTTTTAAAGGTTAAATTTGGCCTTACAATGGTGTAATGAGGATAAGTAACTATGTGGATGGTGTTGGATTGACAAGGAAGGAATTTGGGGATGCCACATGACAAAATATGTTATCATTTTGATATTTTAGATTATGGTTTATTAGTTGGGTTGGGGCCGTATAATAATGCAAACAACTCTAATTCAAATTCCAATGGATATAAAACTCTTATGTGTGTGAATAAAAGTGTTTGATATTCTTAATTTTAATTTCCCTTCATAAATCTTTGCAATTAGAAAGCTCTTTTTGTGTTTATGTAATTTGGGTATGTAATTTGTATTAGGTCATATAAAAAAAATACAACATAACATTGTCTTGCCATGCCTATTTGTTTTCCACATGATAAACTAGACCAATATCATAACGTTACTACTATTGTCCAAGTAAAAGGTATAAAAATGATAATAAAACCTATCAAATATTATCTTCCAAGCAAGCTACATCCTAATTTGAAGGCTTGATAACCTTCTTGATAAACATGTTTAACAAAAATATGGATAACTAACAAAAAAAATGAATGTCGGATACAACTTCTATTCAGTAGGAGAATCCTCCTGGATCATAACCATTGGTCTTGTATCTTCATCCAAGTCCATGAATTTTATGTTGGAAAGCTTCTTTTTCATTGCTTCAACTTTGTTGTCCAACCTTCTAATTTTTATCTGCACTTCATCCAGGCTTAACAAGGTTTCTTATCATTGTTTTGAGCTCTTCACTAATACTTTACCCATTATTTTTTTAAGTTGCCAATATATGTCAATTATTTTTATATGCCTCGTGTGTCATGTTCTCATGATGCTCGTGTATGGAACCCAACTGCCAATCTATTCCTCTACTTTCGGATACGTTATGAACCTTTGTTTAATTCTAGCTTCCTTGAACTTAATTTCACTTTATGTTTCTTGAGGGTTGTTTTTGTATAAAATATTAGTAGAATACTTTGCTACCATCTGGAAATGAGAGATGGTAGGTAAGTTAGCATTATGATGACCCCTCCTGCCACGTGAACCTCCTCTTGAAGTCATAATTTTCCAACAACAATGAAAGCAGTACCATGGTTCGAAGAGAGAAGGATGGAGACTACCCAAAGAAGAAGATAGAGTAACTCAATTTTCAAATAAATAAGACAAAGCAAGGCCACCTAGAGACAAATATCAACCTAAAACTCAGAGACCACCCACCTCGAAACATAGATCTGCCTGAGTCTTAGAAAGAGGAAACAAGGATTCAAACGCTCTGAGGGATTAGAAAAGGACAACTCCAACTAACAAATAATATAGATTCCAAAACTATAACAAAGACCCAACAAAAAGCTTAAAATCCTTGCTAGTATAGCCCCAATTTACAAGCCAACAATACCAAAGAATAAGTCCAAAATGAATGAGATAGAACGAGAGTTTAGACCAATGATTACCTTCCTAAGAAGAAGTCACCAAAGCTGGGACCTTTCCATGAGGAATAACCAAGGATGAAATTCAAGGTTGTCCCTCTCTTTTATAAGACCTTGATTTCATTAAGTTTGAGCTAATGATATTGACCCGAAATTTATTGCTCAAGAAAGCCCAACCAAAATTATAAAGATGCTAGAGATAATATTAAATATCGCTAAAACAGTTAGAGAATATATCCCAGAACTTATTTGTCAAGTGAGGATCTCGATAGAACAAAACTAATATAAATATGAGATATAGTGAACGAACACAAAATTGTGAGGGGCTTCTAGTTTTATTACAACCAAACGTAGAACAAAGACTCTCATTAGCTAATGTTGTCAAACCACTACTCCATTTAGAGGATGAACTGTTAAGCTTGCCACTAGATTTAATAAGCAATAGAGAGTTGATGAACAACTTCAAATGTGAGAGCATACCCATCCAAAAAAGCCAATAGAGTTGTAGGTATTCAACGCAATAATTCCCAAATAAGGTCGTTTTTTCCACAATCTTCCACCCCTGAGAATCGATTAACCACACAATATCCCATGTTATCACCATGAATTCCCTACAAATGGATTTCCCTTGAGTGAGTTAATTATCCATTGAGTGGAGAGACATCATACCATGGAACTATGTGGAGACGATAACTGCACCTTGCACCATTAACTTAACTTTGCACTTTGCAGGCATCATGTTTGTATTCATTTTCCAGGTGGAGGGATCCACCACCGTCCATTTATTTTGACATCACTTGTTCATCATCATTTGTTAATGTGGAATAGATGGGCACCCATCGTGGGGGAAATTAGAAAGCTCGATTTAAGATGCAAATACATTTTAATATTAAGATTTTAATTGATAATGAATACTTTAAGTCATTCTTTTTTTTTTTTCTATATTAAGACTAACCTACGTACCCACGGGAGATTTGAACCGGTGACCTATCGCAAGGAGTGCGATAACAGCGCACCCATTCACCGTCAATCCAAACCCCCGTGGGCCACTTTAAGTCATTCTTAATATCAAAAGCTTTGCAAATTAGAAAGCTCAAAATTTTAGAATGCGAGCCCTTTTTAATATTAACAGCTTAATTGATAATGAACATTTTTAATTTATTACTTGTATTAAAAGCCTTCCCAATAAGAAAGTTTACTTAAGGTGCAAGGCTGGGGTTGATGTGATAACAACATGCTTCATTTTGGTAATAAAATCATTAATGATTTGAAATTATATATGGTGTGTCATCTAAATTGGCTTGTGTTTGTTATCTAGATTAAAGATTTCAACTTGTTTCAAAGTATATTTCATATTTTCTTTATGTTTGTCATGGTTGTATTAATTTTCTCATTATTTAATATGGTATTAGAGCATCCACATCGTTGAACTTTTATCACTAAAATAGTCTATGATCATGGGGATTTTCTAGAGTGCAATTCTTTGTAAATGAGAGTAGAATTATTTTTAAATATAATTTATGTTCATCAAGTTTAATATCTTGTTTGATAAGTGATTTAACCTATGCAATGAATAGAGATTGTTAACAAAATGGTGTTTATATAGATATATAAAATCAACTTTCTTTGGTGTAGTGTTTACAAATATATATTCTTAAGCTACTTGGGCATATAGATAAACTTATAGATGAGCTACATAGCATTTTGGTTGTTTTATTAATTTTTGTGGGACAACAAATTTGTATAAGGTAAAGGGTTACATTGAAACATGGAAAACAATTAGGGTATGCCTCCAAGTACAAGAAATTTTTGCAATTTTTTGCTTAGGAGAAGAAAATTTTGCAAATTTTTATTTAGGAGAGTTTTGTAGTTATAGCCCATTTGTAAATCTTAGTTTCTAGCCATGGATCACATGTGCAGGTTCTGATTGGATAAAAAGACGCATATGATTCAATATTGATGATAATATAATTAAATATATTGAGAGTTTAATACTTAGTTGTTGGAAAGTATTTTTTGATTAAATAATTTGTTTTAAATAAATATTAAAATTTTACCAATAGATATATAATCAACTCAATATTGATGATAATATAATTAAATATATTGAGAGTTTAATACTTAGTTATTAGAAAGTTTTTTTTGATTAAATAATTTGTTTTAGAAATTTTACAAATAAATATATAATCAACTACCATATTTATATTATTATATTTATCGTAATAAAATTAACTAAAAACATATACAAGATACAAAATAACCTTGATAAAAAAATATAAAAAAATATTAAAATTGATCTCATAATCTTGTTCCCTCTGTTATATAGATAATGTAATAAAATTAACTAAAAACATATACAAAATTAGCTAAAAACATATACAAGATACAAAATAACCTTGTATAAAAAATATTAAGATTGATCTCATCAGCTTGTTCCCTCTATTATATACATCACTTTATATTTTTTATAAGTTTAAGTTCAATGATATATAGAAAACATTAATATTGATCTCACAATCTTGTTCCCTCTATTATATACATCACTTGCTATTTTTATAAGATTAAGTTCAATCATTAACACCAATAATTTATTAAAATAATTGAGTTTTTTCCACAAAATATTTGAAAACCCTATTAAAAAATCATTATACATTTATCTCTCCCTTTTCTCAATGGATACACTCCCTCTGAATTCAAACACAATGATAGCACACCTCTTTTTAATGTAAATGATTGAGTGTGTAAGATGGCATGTCATAAAATGTGGGGCACACTATCAACACGTTTTCTTCACATCTTATCGGAGAAATAAAACTAGTCAAGGAGGCTTATCCTTTGTTGGAAAATATAACCTTATCTTAAATTGATTATCATTTATTTGGTTCGGATTTTAGCTTTTTCTTTTGGCGCATATGCCGCTTGTGGGCACTTTAATTTTCATTTTATCTATTTTTAATCTAAAGTTAGATGTGACATATATATTTTTAATGTAAAGTTAGATGTGACATATATATTTTTAATTAAGAAATATAAACCAATTTAAAATATTTTTTATTAATTTATATTTAATTTTAAATATTAATTGTTTACATGTTTTAGGTTTATTGAGTCGAGAGGTTTATTTTATAACTTAGAGTATGAGGGGATGTGTAAGTTTGATCATATGTTTTAGAGTTTAATGTTTTAGGTTTATTGAGTCGAGAGGTTGGGAATGTGTATGTTTGTCTATCCATTCTTCTTTTATTTTTAAAGTTAAAAATTGTGTATATATCATGAAAATTTTAAGTTTTTATGGTTAAAATATTTATTTGATCCTATATATACTTTATTTAACATTCAAAAATACAATTTAAAAAATGAAAAATAACAGATTGTATTTTCATTTTATCTATTTTTAATCTAAAGTTAGATGTGACATATATATGTTTAATGACATATATATTTTTAATAAAAAAATATAAAACCGATTTAAAGTATTTTTATTAATTTATATTTAATTTTAAATATTAATTGTTTATATGTTTTAGAGTTTAATGTTTTAGGTTTATTGAGTCGAGAGGCTTATTTTATAGCTTAGAGTATGAAGAGATGTGTAAGTTTGTCTATCCATTCTTCTTTTATTTTTAAAAATTAAAAATTATATATATATCAAGTTTTTATGGTTAAAATATTTATTTGATCTTATATATACTCTATTTAACATTCAAAATACAATTTAAAAAATAAAAAATAACAAATTATATTTTACACTCGAAAACAATTTACATATAAAAAAATTGATTTCTAAACTCATATTAAATCCGTATTTAAAATAGATTTATAGTAATTTATATAGCACTTTCACATCACTCGCTTTTTATTACAATTATATACAAAGCTCACCGTCTACTTTAGGTTAAGATTATACATTTTCCAGTTCAAAGTTGTATTATATATTCAATAAGGTTGGATTTGATAATTATTTTTCTATTAGTGCTTGTCTTTTTAGGTTAGGAATATACAAATATATAAGTGATGTGTTTTTTTATTGATTTGTATTAGTCCTTATCTTTTAGGTTAGGTAGGTTAGGAATATACGAATATATAAGTGATGTGTTTTTTTATTAATTTATAAGCAACTTTATATATTTAATAGTTTCATCATCAACTTGAGATTATATAGTGTTTTTTATTAATTTATAAGTAATTTAATTATTTAAAACATTTTAATCGAAATTTCAAATATGAATATGTAACAATAAAATAGAATTATTTTATTTAGTTTCATATCTATGTGACTTTTATTTTTCATATAACATCTTAATCTTAAAAAGTGAAACTTTTATTTTTCATATAACATCTTACATTTAAAATTTGAAAAGTCATTTAATGATAGGCATTGTCAATTAATATTTAATTAGATTTTAAAATTAGTAATCGTTAAAATGCGTTTTATAATAATAAAAATATAACAAGGTTGCATAGTTAGCGTTTCTCTGCCACTTAGTTCAATTATTGAATTTTGAAATGTATGAACTAACTATTGTATTTGAACACTGGCTACTTTGTAAATATTCTTGCTTATTTTAAGTACCCACGTCCACACCAAATTACTAGCAGGTGTTATAGACTTTAGATATCTTTGTGTATATTTATGATGTAAGTAGGATAAAAAAATTCCAATAATCTTGATAAGCGTAATTTCAGGATGCATGCAGCGACTGCCACAATGCTCTTCCTATCATGGATGATGGAGACCCTGAAAATCAATTGGAAGTTGTTGAATATGTTGAAGATATATATAACTTCTACCAGAAGATTGAGGTGTGTCTCTCTGTCAATTATTGCAGTTTTTTTGGGAATGTTAAGGTAATTTTTTATTTTCTTTTCAGTAAAAGTTTGTAGCACCATATGTCCATATGTCCAAACCATTAGCTGCATACCTCCAGATTATATGACAAGGTAGGTTGAAATCAATGAGAAAATGAGGGCAATCTTGATTGATTGGTTGATAGAGGTAAAAATCTATTCCTGTGCTAGTTTCATTTGTTGTCAAACTTGTATCTACAAGACATTTATATTGGCTATTTCTTAGGCTTGATATTGAAATCTTAAATTGGCATAGAACGTTTCACTTTGGGATTCTTAGTGCATTGTAAACTGTTTGGATAGGCTTTCATAAATGAGTCAGAAAGTTGAAGACACCAATCTATATTATTTGGAAAATTGGCTTTGCAGTGCAATTTAAAGTAAGAGTAATTAAAATTATTTAAATAATTCACCAAAGTTATTTTTAATTATTTTTTGATGTTTTAAATTTTCATCTATTATTTTTTTTTAAGCTTTATCCACGATATTAAATTTGTATGATTATAATTTTTTTTTTAATGTTTTAAATTTCCATCTATTATTATTTTTTTAAGCTTTATATACGATATTAAATTTGTATCATTAGTAGTGAGTACTATTGCTTAGTTTAAATAAGAATAAATATAATTAAAATATTAATAATTTTGTTATTAAAATTGTTTAAAAAATCATATTGACACAAATTTAATATCGTTGATAAAGCTTAAAAAAATAATAATAGATGGAAATTTAAAACATAAGAAAAAATCAAAATAACTTTTGTGAGTTATTTAAATACTTCTAATTGCTCTCACCTTAAAAAATCAAAACAATAATAATGTGGATTGAAAAATATAATACACTTAATATTTTAATTTAATTTATTTAATTATTTTAGATTAAAAAATATATTAAATTAGGCAACATTATAAATAAATTATTTTAATAATCTTTATACTATCTAAAAATTCAAAGACTCTTCAATTTACATATTAATTATAAATTCACTTTGCAAATTAATTAGAAATGTCATATTTAAATTTAAGCTATTTCATGTTATAAAGATATGGAATATCTATTTTTATGAAACCAAGATACCAAACTAAGACAAACACCATATGATATTGAACTGTTAGGTAACATAAATTTATTTACATAAATAATTTCTCAAATAAATATTTTATATACTTGATACAAAAATAAATGCATTAACAAATACTTCTAAATTTTAGCACATATTATTTTAAAATGTCAATTTTTTTTTAATAAATTGGTCAATACAAGTCATTCAAACAAATTTGTAAATACCTTTTTAGTATTTTGAAAACAAATTCACAAATTCGTAGGTGTCGTGAATAGGGTTGTCTGCTAAAATAGAATTCATCGTGCCCCTTTTTTATTTGTTAAATAAATTTCAAAGCTTTTAAACTTAATGCTCTCCTACATGGTTGCGATCATCATCCATTCAAATGTCTCTCTTCACACTTGCACAGTCGGTATTCTTTGTGGTCGCGGTCACTTTCAAAGTTTGGGCTTGAAAAAAAATTGCAACGCTCAAAAATTATCTTTGACTTTATGCGAAATGATGGAGAGGAATAGTTGCTTTACAAATACATTTATTTTTTATTTTTACTTTTGCCAAATATACAGCAGGTGCTCCAATTAATATCAATAAACAGATCACGCACTTCCTGATATTCTCCGTATGAGTTGATTCGTCAATTTTCATTATTGCTTGAGTTTGTGTTGATTAGTTGGTATATAGAATGACATGACATTTTTATTAAATTAATTGTAGAGTTGGTATATAGAATGAAGTGACACCAGTACTTTTATTATGGGTTGTGCTTTAATTATTATTTTTTATTAATTACATTAGTATAACAAAAGATTCTATGGTATAACAAATTACAGATTTTGTGGTACAATGTAATCATTGTACATTCAGAGGTGAACCAATCAAAATTGAAATAAATATATTTCAAAAAAAAAATATTCAAAGGTAAACATTAGATAAGATCATTAAATTTTTGGTAATTTTTTTTTTCTAAGTAAGTTTAATCTATTAATATGATACAAAAAAAGGATTACAATGAGGCTCGACCACAGAGGATCCTAGCAAAATTCATCACACAGCCAGAATAACTGTTTTTGATTGCCCCAACAGAGGGGAAACCAGTCCAAAAAAGTATGAGTCCAAAAATAGCCCACACAGGGGTAACTAGTTTTACCACAACATAACAGAAACATTTGAACCAAATCATAATCCTGACCAAGAGACACATAAGACTGAACAATAACTGAACCATCAACATGACAAAATGTCCACATGGCAACTCAACACATGGCACTCAGTCGTCCGGGGCTGGTTCCTCCACCATCAGACACGCGTACTTGTTCGGGTCATCATCCTCGTCCAACTTGCCACGTCCATGAACCGATTGGCCTCCCTCAATGCTGCAATCTCCAACACGCGGTCCTGATGTGTCTCTGCTATGACTACCAGAGGCCTGCGTGTAACTGAGCCTGCCTTCCTCAACATGTTGATTGCCAGCAACTGCATGGCCATGCAGGGTGGCCCGAACTTCATCAGCTTCCCAATTACCAGTGTTGTCTCGTCTCCTGCTGCTCGGTCCTGCTTTGGTCTCCTCCTCAGCGTGATCAGCCAGAGGAGCTGGCAGCTCAATTTCTTCCATGAAGGTAATTGAGACGGTGGCGACGATAATTGGGCGATTCAGAAGACTGCGAAAGCGAAACTGCGTGGTGTGAGGAGCAGGGTGCGGAGGAAGGGGGAAGGTAGTAGTGCGGAGAGCAGCATCTCCACGACCAGTGCCATCGAGTAGGGCTTTGCCTCTGCCGCTTCGAGTCTCAGGATAACGCCCCGCTAAACTAATCGGGTTGGGGTTGTCGGCGGAGGAGGCAGGGGAAACCGAATCGGGGCTAGGCATTGTAGGAGAGCGCGAGCTTTCGCCTCTTGTGCCTCCTCTTCTACTGTGCATATGATGGCGGACCATGGTAGGGATGGAGACAGGGGGAGAAACAACAAGGATAGTGGATGAATTGACAGAGGAGCGGTGCGGGGAAATTACAGAGGAGTTGTGGTCCTGAGCAAGAATGCAGAGGTCGGTGCGGGAATGGTGGAATCTATTACCCAAATCAATACAGCTTAAAAGCCAACATATAATACCAGTGACGCTGCACTCATTAGGTTCTCCCACCTACGGAGGACAGGCACAGTGAATCAGTGGGGGAGGAATAACAGAGAAATTCGCAGGCTCCATGGTTAAACTCACCTGGGCTATGTGGGAATTGGCTCTGCCTCGGCTTGTGTAGTCATTTAATGGCTTCTGCAGGGTGCCATGAATGCCATTCAGAGTGGCATGGGGGAAGTTGCAGGGGGCCATGTGGCCAGCCCATCCGCTGCCTTGCTTTCTTGTCATTCTAATGCTTGGGATGAACACCCGCATCCGGGTAATTTTTGGTAAATTTAAAATTAATGTCAATATCAATTGATCTGATAATCACCCTATGAGTGACCTCAGTTGAAGATTTATTAAACAAAAAGGTATTACAGACCCATGTGCT
The DNA here is from genome assembly GCA_031772625.1 of Pinus tabuliformis. Lineage (NCBI taxonomy): Eukaryota > Viridiplantae > Streptophyta > Pinopsida > Pinales > Pinaceae > Pinus > Pinus tabuliformis. The sequence continues at coordinate 834,879,345 of CM062816.1, forward strand.
GGTGTGTGTGTTCTGTGTTATTGAAACAACAGATCGATCAGATTGCCAATACACAGAAAATAAGTGGAAAGACAGCAGAGAAATACAGTAAGCAACACAAAGACACAAACAACTTTTAATAAGGAGTTCACCCTATTCTCCAGGGCTACGTCTCCGGTCCAGCTTCAGTGGTGGCCTTGTTTTATTGTGTCTTACAACAGAGAAATTACAATACAGGGACTCAATGTGAGTTCTCCTGAAGCAGATTTTGCTTGGTAGGGTGGTTCTTGGATTCCCCAAGCCACTCGGAGTTCACAGACTCTTTTCCTTCCTACCAGCTCTGTGACCCTCGGTCTACAGTGGAAAGAGCCAACTGTGATGCTCAATCCGGACAGATTCCTCTATGGGAAGGCTTGAATCTTCAAGCTCTCTGGTGCTCGACGTTGCCTGTGGTCAGCTCGACCCTCTGTCTCCTCTGCTTGGCTTTACTGCTCTCTGTGCTCAGTCCTCCTCTCAGGGTTCACTGTTCAATGTCTCTCTTGATCGCTCGGACTCTTCTCTCATCTCTATTTGACTGTCTCTGTTCATGGCTTTAGCCATTCGATCTCCATGCATGTTCGGTTCCTCTCCCGCCTACATCGATTCGCCTACCGCCTACGTGCTTGGAGTTCCCTGTTTGGCGTCAGCATGAACACTTGGGATGTAGCCACGCGTCCCCATCGGAACAGCGCTAGCCTATTCGTCGATTCGTTTCTTCGGTTATGTCGTGGATACGTTCTTTCTCCACCGTGGCGGTCAACGGATTCCAAATCCCCTTAAATCGTGGCTTAATTCCCTGTCAATTCCACTTCTGTCTATTGGGCGCAATCTCAGCCGTCTGATCTGGGCTCCTCAAGATCCGACGTCATACGCACGTCGAGCGCGGTTGACTTGCTCGACCGATAATGCACGATCAATGGTGGTTTTTTTCTCACCTCCGCTGCCACGCGTCACTCGCTAAGTGGGATCTCTCCGCTCTCCTCCAAAACCTCTTACCGTTCAAGGGCGCCCCAATCAAAACCGTCGGTTTCCAGGTCGTGGGTCCCACCTTCGTACGTTGGCGCTTTTCGTTTCTCCACCCGCGGTTCTCTGGCTCCCAACGTGACCAAGGGCTTAAGGCCCCTCCATTTCGACCCTGTTTGCCCAGCGATGCGCGATTAATTGCACATCGAAAATCAGCTCCTTTTCCCATTCTGGGGCTCCCAGGGGCTACATCGACCTCCTGCGCAGTCTCCATGGGCCTCGGTCAACGCGCTTTGACCGAGGTCCTCGTCGTTCCACGCCAGCTGCCATGGCCACTGGTTCAGGGTGTTTTCGATTGTTGTTTTGGATTCTTCAAGGATTTGTTTCGTCCCGATACAGTCAGGGTTCTTTGACAATCGTTTATGGATCTGATTTGGATCACGGCCTCCCTACTGAAAAGCTTTTGGACCACCAAAAGTTGGTTTTCTTCAAGCATCGACTAAGTGAGAAAACTTTTGTCTCACTTGTCCAATCTTAATCCACTTCGCACTGCTCGGCTTCGAACCTTTAAGCCCAATCCTGATGTATTCCACCTGTCCACTGCGCGTCGTCCTTACCTTCCGGTCCAACACTGTATCTTCCTGCAACTCATTAAGATATTCAGGTAGCAAGTCATCAACAAAAGGCAATTGACTCTGCTCTTCAGGGTCCTCAACCATTGAAGGTTCAAACAACCTCAAGCAATCTGCGTTCACGACTGAGTAGACGTGCATTTAAGCTGGCAGATCAAGGCAAAAATGATCCAGGTGGATATTGGTGGCCACCTGCCAAGTCCACCTGGACCCCCACCATTGTCTTTCTCAACATTTTCAGTTTCCTTAACTGTAGCACAACTTACTATTTTTAGCAGTTTTTCGGGTCCTGAACTTCCGGAGCCGTTTTGAGGCCCTAAACGACGTTTTTTGGGGAATCCAGGGGCAACACGAGTCCATGGAATGGACTCGTGTTGCCCGTTCCAACAATGATAGTGCTCGGATAGATCTTTCTAATGAGCTATTGTACGCGTCAAACGGAGATCATATGCCAAAGTTACAACCCCGGGAAGTTGATGTACCAACTTACCCCCAAACGGGGCCCACAGTTTGGCGTTTCATCTCCTAGGGTTAGGTTTTGGAATGTTAAGGGTTTTTCCATTGTTTCTCAACAATAAATAGGCCTTCGAGCCTCATTGTAACACAGTTCAGAGGCATGTAGCCATCACATCTCTTCTCAGAGATAAGCTACCATCGCCCTAGCTAGTTTATTGCCATTTCTGTTTGTAAGCATATTTCAGTATTTTCCATTAATGAAATGAAGTATTATTTCCGCTGCATCTTTGTGTATATGGTTATCTCTGTAATTTGTTGCGTTCCTGTTTAAATCTGGATCAGTGGTATCAGAGCGGTCTGCTTTTTCTCTGTTTTTCTTTGCATGTCCCCAACAAGGTCGGGATATAAGGAGTTAGGGCTTGAACTGGTTGAACCTTTGCAAGACCAGCCTCGCAAATCCCGACGGCCTCCCATGGCGGACGAGAAGAAAGACGAGGGGGCAGGAGATCCCATCAAAATCTTGCTCGAAGAAGCGCTCAAGCGACAACGGAACGCGATGATGGACAGCTTTGCGCAGATCCTTCAGTGGCTACCCAGAAGCGACGCATCGGCTTCCAGCAGCTCCTCTGGAAACGCCACACCCTTTAAGGTACAAGTTAATTTTGAAATCCCCATATTCGAGGGTCAGATAGACGCCGATGCCGTAGATAAATGGTTAAATCTGCTAGAGGGTTATTTTTCTGTTCATGAATTTTCGAGTCGGGAAAAGATTTTTTTTGCTCTTCTCAAAGCAGCCCCCCACGTCAAGGACTGGTGGGAAACATACTGCGAGCAGAAGGATGAAAGTACTGGCTCACTATTTTCAGCCGCACCCACCTGGGATTCGTTCCGGGATGCCATCAAGGAGTAGTACTACCCTGTCGGAAGCTATGAGGATGAATACATAAAGTGGACCACGCTGCGGCAGGGAAGGGACCAAGACGTGCCGGAGTTCACCAATCTTTTCCATACCCTTCGCACAAAGTTGGGTATCAAGGATTCGGAGCAACATTTGATACTCAAATACCGTGGCTGCCTGCACAAGTACATCCAGGAAGAAATACAGTTCCTAAACATCCCCTCGCTCGGCGCAGCATACCGGTATGTCGTCAAGGTCGAGCAGAAGTTTAAACAAAAGAAGCGAGACTTTGGATCTGCGAATCCAAAGCAGGGGAAAGGTGCCCCTAAACCACAGAACAAAGGACAAAGCCAAGGCGGGACAGCCCAAGACAACCAGCCGAAGCTGCAAGCAAAGAGAAACGCCGCGAAGCCGAGAAAGGACACTGGAAAATGGTGCGAGTTCCATAAGAGCTCCACTCACAACACAAGTGAGTGTCGGGCCAAGCAGTCACTGGTGGCTGAGCTAAAGGTTTCAGAATCAGATGCATGTTCCGACTCTGAGTCAGAACCCGATAAGGGGTATGAAAAAGGGAAGCAGATCATTGATGCGGATCCCAGCGCCACTGTTGCTACCGCAAAGATCCAGAAAAATGAACCCGAAGATCCAGAGGAGGAGGAGGAGCGTCTCTTCCACTCCCAGATGTGGGTAAAGGGCTCCCCGATACAGTTCATTGTTGATAGCGAGAGTCAAAAGAACCTCATTTCGGCAGAGGTCGTGAAGCGGTTGGGCTTACCGACCACAGCACATCCACAACCATACACCATTGGGTGGCTTCACCAAGGGAGAGATCTTCGCGTGAGCCAGCAGTGTCGCCTTCCATACAACATCAAGCCCTTCACGGATGAGGTATTGTGTGACATTGCTCCCCTTGAAGTTTGTGATGTATTACTAGGACAACCATACTTGTGGAAGCGACATGCTGTGTATGAATCAAGGCCCCGTGCTGTTATTATTACATTGGGAAATAAGTTGTTCAGGATACCAGAGGTAGCACCACCTGCCGCCATCTCTTTGATTACTGCAAAACAATGCAGTAAGATCATTTCCAAAACCAGGAAATTTGTTTTCCTGATGATACGCCCTCAAGGGAAGAAGAAGACAGTGGTTGCGGCCTCCAAACGGGGTCCCTCTGCACGGCAGCTACAGATGGACAAGATTGTGGAGGAGTACGAAGACATCTTCACCTCCCCGGCAGGGGTTCCTCTGCACTGTCAAGTCAAGCACTCCATCGATCTGACCCCAGGTGCGCCGCTACCCAATGGACCAATTTATCGGCGCCCCGTTCTGGAGAACAATGAAATCAAGAGGCAGATTCAGGAGCTCCTGCAGAAAGGTCACATCCGTCCGAGTTCTTCGCCCTGTGGGAGCCCGATAGTGTTGGTACAGAAGAAGGATGGGACGTGGAGACTCTGTATTGACTATCGGGCGCTGAACAAGATCACTGTCTGTAATAGGTACCCGATCCCGCGGATTGATGACCTCCTAGACCAACTAAAGGGGGCGAAATATTTCAGCAAGATCGATCTGAAGTCAGGATATCACTAGGTACCAATTGAACCCTCAGATGTGTGGAAGACTGCCTTCAAATCCAAGGAGGGCCTCTTCGAATGGTTGGTCATGCCTTTTGGATTGACGAATGCTCCTGCAACCTTTATGAGGCTAATGGATGACATCTTGCGGCCATTCACCAACTCCTTTGTAGTAGTATACTTGGATGACATTCTGATCTTCAGCCAGAGTTGGGAAGAGCACCTCCACCACATCCGACAGGTTCTCCAAACACTGCGGCAACACAAGCTATGTGCCAATTTGGAGAAATGCACTTTTGGCATGACCGAGGTTCAGTATCTGGGATACATCATTGATGAATAGGGGGTGCATGTCGATCCAGCCAAGGTCCAAGTCATTCGGGATTGGCCCTCTCCAACCACTCTAACATAGCTCCGCAGCTTTCTAGGTCTTGCCAACTTCTACCGCAGGTTTGTGTTGGGATTTTCTCATATTTCTTGGCCCTTGAGTCAAGTCACCAAGGGCGGGGCGAAAGCAAAATTCTTTTGGTCTGAATCTCAACAGAAGGCATTCAGAGAGTTGAAGGATCGCCTCTGCACGGCACCAGTGCTCGCGTTACCAGATTTACAACAACCATTTGAGGTCGAGACAGATGCCTCTGACTATGCTATTGGGGCAGTCCTTACTCAACATGGACATCCAGTGGCATATCACAGTGAAACACTTTCAGACACAGTCCGGAAGTACCCCACTTATGATAAAGAGATGTATTCCATTGTACAGGCCTGCCGACAATGGAAGCATTACATTTTGGGGAAGGAAACGGTCATCCACACAGACCACCGACCTCTGCAGTTCATACAGACCCAAGGGAAATTGCAGAATGATCGCCATCAGAAGTGGTCTACATACCTGCAACAGTTTCACTTGAATATCAAGTATAAAAAGGGCAGCACCAATAATGTTGCAGATTGCCTCAGTCGACCACCGATCATGGCGCTAACCACCGTGCTCAACTCTTGCAGGCACGAGACTTCTGATTGGCCACTTCTCTACAAAAGCGACCCAGAATTCGGCCACACATACCAGACACTCTTGGAGGGTCGGCAGGTTGCAGATTTTCACCTCCAGGATGCCCTATGATGCCACCTCGGTCACCTCTGTGTTCCTTCAAGCGAGTGTGCCAAGATGATTTGGGAAGCACACTACAGTCGGGCTGCTGGGCATTTCGGGGTCGAGAAAACAGTGGCAGTACTGCAAAACTATTTCTATTGGCCGAATCTTCGACAGGATGTTGGGAAGTACATCCGATCATGTACTGCCTGTGCCATTGCCAAACCGACCATTAAGAAGCAAGGCCTCTATACCCCGTTGCCTACCCCTAGTTGACCTTGGGAATCCATCTCCATGGATTACATGTCAGGCCTTCCTTCCACTAAGCATGGAAATGACTGTGTTTTTGTGGTCGTCGACAGGTTCTCAAAGATGGCCATTATGATGGCCTGCAAGAAGAATATCACAGCAAAAGCCACTGCTAAACTCTTCTTTGAACGAGTGTGGGTGCACTTTGGGATCCCACAGTCTATCATCTCAGATCGGGACAGTCGGTTTCTCAGCACCTTTTGGTCCAGTCTCTGGTCAATGCTGGACACCAAACTCACGAAGTCCACAGCCTTCCATCCTCAAACTGATGGCCAGACAGAGGTTGTCAATAGGATGATTGTGCACATTCTGCGTATGTATAACTCAAAGCATCCACGCACATGGGACGAGAGCCTCCCCTACGTTCAACACAGCTACAACCGAGCTCTTCACAGCTCCACTGGCCATAGCCCTTTTCAGGTGGGTTTGGGATTCCAGCCACTATGCCCCATTAATGTGGCCATGCCACTTGCAGCTACTCACATGAATTCAGCTCATGTCCAGTCCGAAACAGATAAGGCCACCAGCTTCATTGAGCACATCCAACATATTCGCCAGCAGGTCCATGACATTCTTGAGAAATCAAATGCCAAGTACAAGCAGCGACATGATCAACATCGGGTGCCACACAAGTTTCAGGTGGGCGACAAAGTCTGGTTGCATTTGCAAAAGGAACGCCTTACTAGAGCCTATCGAAAATTGAGACCATTCCGATATGGTCCTTACACCATTACTAAGGCTATGGGAGACAATGCATTTGAGCTCAGCATTCCCCCATTCCTTGGCCTGCACCCATTATTTAACGTGGACCGCCTTCGGCCATACTTTCCACCATTGCTAGACACATCCGACATTGCAGAATAGCTCAAACCCACAGAATTAAATCCAGATTGCATGGAACAAGCTGCAACTGATCGGATCATGGACACACAGATCAAGAACACTCGCCAATAGAATATCCAACTGTATCGAGTTGTCAAAGCGGGCCAACTCCTTCAGCAGGGCAAGTGACTCACCAGGGAACAAGTTCAGCAGAAGTTTCCTCATCTCATGGAGGAGCTCAACGCAATGGGGACCATTGCTTCCTAAGGGGGGAGGAATGATCCAGGTGGATATTGGTGGCCACCTGCCAAGTCCACCTGGACCCCCACCATTGTCTTTCTCAGCATTTTCAGTTTCCTTAATTGTAGCACAACTTACTATTTTTAGCAGTTTCCTTAATGAGCTATTGTACGTGTCAAACGGAGATCATATGCCAAAGTTACGACCCCGGGAAGTTGATGTACCAACTTACCCCCAAACGGGGCCCACAGTTTGGCGTTTCATCTCCTAGGGTTAGGTTTTGGAATGTTAAGGGTTTTTCCATTGTTTCTCAACAATAAATAGGCCTTCGAGCCTCATTGTAACACAGTTCAGAGGCATGTAGCCATCACATCTCTTCTCAGAGATAAGCTACCATCGCCTTAGCTAGTTTATTGCCATTTCTGTTTGTAAGCATATTTCAGTATTTTCCATTAATGAAATGAAGTATTATTTCCGCTGCATCTTTGTGTATATGGTTATCTCTGTAATTTGTTGCGTTCCTGTTTAAATCTGGATCAAAAAATCATTTTCACCAATCTTCTCAGGTATCCTGAAGGGTCCATATATGATAGGTTTTAGCTTCTTACTTTCACCTTGCATCCTATCCTTGCTGATATACAGCCAGACTTGGTCTCCAACTTGAAAACTATTCTCCATCCGATGCTTATCATGCCTAGCCTTGTACTTGGCCTGGCTCTTTTCCAGCTGTTCCTATACTGCCTGGTGGATCTCCTGGATCTGTTCAATGAACCTAGTTGCCCTGTCCACATCACTATGTCTATCAACCATGGTATCTTTCCCAAAGACAAAATCCAAGGGAGACCTTGGTATGAAACCAAAGCATGTCTCAAAAGGAGATCTCTGGGTAGAAGAGTGTTTGGCTCTATTGTAAGCATGCTGCACATAACATAAGTGTTCATCCCAAAGCTTAGGGTGTTTGCTGCAATATCCTCTCAGTAACTGGATCACTGTCCTGTTAACTACTTCTGTCTAGCCATCTGTTTGTGGATGAAAAGCTGTGCTTTTCTTTAATTTGGTGTCCATTAGTTCCCACAGACTGGACCAAAACTTTCCCACAAATCGGGTGTCTCGATCAGATATAATAGAAGTGGGTAATCCAAAATGAACCCATACATGTTCAAAGAATAATTTTGCAGTTTGTTCAGTTGTAATCTGTTTACTACAGGGTATCAAAATACACATTTTGCTGAACCTATCCACAACAACATATAGATAATCATGACCTTTCCTAGATTTAGGCAGTCCTCCCACGAAATCCATGGAAATGCTTTCCCAAGGGTGAGAAGGAACTGGCAAGGGAGTGTATAAGCCTAGTTTTCTGTTGTTGGGCTTGCTTTTAGCACACATAGCACACCCCTTTACATATCTAGAAACTGTCTCACTCATTCTTGGCCAATAGCAGAACCTTTGCAACTGTGCAACTGTTTTACTTACCCCAAAGTGACCTGATATCAGAGAAGTGTGTGCTTCCCTAATTATCTTTGCTCTCTCAGTTTGTGGAATGCAGAGTTTCCCACAATGATATAAGAGTCGGTCCTTCACATGATAGTCCAATTCTTCTACTCTTTTGCCTTGACTCAAAGTTGCATATACATCTTTAAAGTCCATGTCCTGAGCATACTGTTCTATGTAGCTTCATGAAGCACAGAATTATGCTTAAGTATGGTAGATGCATTTATAATGGGTCTAGATAACATGTCTGCAACCTTGTTATGTATGCCCTTTTTTATATCTGATGACTAAATGAAACTGTTGTAGAAAACCCATCCATCTGTAATGTCATGATTGCTGCAACTTAGTTTGGGAGTGTAGGTATTGAAGTGGTTGATGATCATTATGTATTACTGTTTCTTTGCCCATTAAGTAATGTTTCCACTTTTTCACACTCTGAACTAATGCATACAATTCCTTATCATATGTAGGATAGTTAACTACTGCAAGATTAAAAGTCTCAGAATGATAACATATGGGTTTATTGTGTTGTGTCAACACTGCTCCCATGGCATAGTCACTGGCATCAGTTTGGATCTCAAATGGTCTTTGTAGATCTGGCAGTGCTAGTACAGGTGCTGTACTAATTTTTTATTTCAAGGTGTTGAAGGATTTCTGCTGTTTGCCTCCCCACTGAAACACCCTGTTCAATCTTGTCAAAGCATGTAAGGGAGCTGCAATTGAGGAAAAATTTGAAATGAACTTCCTCCAATACTGTGTTGCTCCTAAGAAGCTTCTCACTTCTATAGCAGACTTGGGTTTAGGCCAGTTTACAATGACTGCCACTTTAGAGGGATCTATTTTCAATTCACCTCCCCCTACTATATGACCCAAATAATTTAGAGAGGTTTTGCCAAATTCACGTTTGGACAGTTTAACATAAAGTTTTTCTCTTTTCAAAACATCTAATGTCTGCTTAACATGCTTTAAATGTTCTTCCCACGTTTTACTAAAAATCAGAATGTCATCCATATACACAATAACAAAATCATCAAGAAAAGGTCTGATTACATCATTCATTAATCTCATGAAAGTAGCAGGGGCATTGGTCAAGCCAAAAGGCATAACCAGCCATTCATACAATCCCTGCTTTGTTTTGAAAGCAGTATTCCATGCATCTTGCTCTGCAACTCTGACCTGATGGTATCCACTGTGCAAATCTAGCTTGGTGAAATAAATAGCTTCCTTTAGTTGATCTAAAAGATCATCTATACGAGGAATGGGATAATGATTTTTTATTGTTATTTTATTCAATGCTCGGTAATCAATGCACATTCTCCACGAGCCATCTTTCTTTCTCACCAAAACGATTGGTGACCCACATGGTGATGTGCTAGGCTTGATGAACCCTTTCTTGAGCAACTCTTGCACCTGCTTCTTGATTTCAACATTCTCTAAAGCAGATAACCTGTACATCGCAATGTTAGGCAAAGGAACATCTCGTTGCAAAATAATATCATGTACTATTCCCTTTTTGGGTGGCAGACCTTGAGGTTCTTGAAACAAGACATCATACTCTGAAACAATCTTTTCTATATCAGCTTGTTGATCAGAATTACAGCCCTCAAATACATTGGTTTTATCAATTTTCTTTTCCTTTACAACCATTAGTAAGAACTGTTTGCAGGAATTTATCATTCTTTTCATCTGTCCTGAGTTTATGAGAGTATAATTATTCTTGAGCTTATGAGCTCTTACAAAGTATTCGATTCCATCTTTAACAAGTAGATACTTGTTCTCGGCTCTATAGAAAATAGCCTTCCTATCATACAAGTAAGGACTTCCTAAAACAATTCCACATATATCTAAAGGAATTATATCTAACTCAACCTCATCTACAAATGTTGACCCAAAAGAAAACTTGAGTTTCACTGCCTAGTCACTTGTAGTTGTGCTTTATCATTCAACCATCCTAATGGGTATGGCTTCTTATGAGGTGTAGTTGCTAGTCCCAATTTCTTTACAATTGCTTCAGAAATCAGATTTACTTGTGAGCCACTATCAAACAAAGTATCAATCTTTTGATTTTTGGAAACAACTCGAATATGGAAAAGCTCATGTCTTTTTTTCTCATGTTCTTCATCAATAACAGATTGAGCAGAATTACTAGTAGATGCTTCAGAATTCTTACCTTTTATACCTGTGGTTGCAATGATTGTTTCATCTCCCGAGTCTGACCCCAAATCTTTCTAAATAGCTGCAGTAGCCTTCTTCTTCTTGCCCTCGGACTTCTTAGGTCTCAGCTCTGGATGCAGAATCCAACAGTGCTCATCATCATGCCCCTCCTTTTTACAATGAGTGCATGAAGCTTTGCCTTTCTGTGCAGTGTTAGCCTTCCTTGCTTTCCACTTCTGCTTTCTTTTCTCCTTGCTCTTGCTTACAGTGGGTTGGGATGGTCCCCCAACTTCTGGATTTCCATTCTTTCGTCTAGCTTCTAGATGAGTAGCTTGTACAGATAACTCATCTATACTAGTGGGATTAAACATGAGGATGGTATGCCTCATGTAGCTGTGTAGACCACCAATGTACTTCAAAAGAGTTTTTGGTGAGTCTAATGAGATACCTAACATCAAGCTCTCTTTCGGAACTCTTGAGTATACCCTTGTACACTTTTCCCTTTAAACTGCCGAAGAGTTTGCGAACTCATCATGGCTTGTTACATGTAGGCCAATGGATAGAACCGCTTTTTTATTGCAGTAACAAATTCACTCCAGACAAAGATGGTCTTACCGTGCTTCCTCATAGCAGCTTGGGTTCTGCCTTCCCACCAAACCAAGGCAGTGCCCCCTAGGTGAAGGCTTGCCAGTTGAGTCTTGCTCTTGTCTGAGTCTATATTTTGTACTCTGCAATACACATCAATTTGTCTAATCCAATTGTCCAACTTTTCAGCATTTAGCTCTCCATCATATATAGGCAAATCAAATTTAACATCTAACTTAATCAAAGATGCCTTCTTATTATGCACAGGGCTACTAGGAGGTGTAGGGAAGCTTTCCTCTTTCCCCTTTCCTTTGGAGTGGTCATGGGAATGAGATTCATCTTCTTCTTTATCTTGATTAGAGCTTGAAGAATCTTCACCCTTATGCTTTCTAAAGTCCCTATACATTTCTTCTACCATAGACTTTATAGCTAGGAAACTTTCTATGAATTGAGGGTCTAGCCCTATAGAACCTTCCTCTGACATTGTCTTCTGAGAATAGACTCTCCCAATTTCAGGATTAGTTTCCACCAACTCTCCTTCTCCTAATTTGAGCTTTGATCTAGTGAGCATTCACAGCTAAACCGACACAAGCTTGTCTAACCTTACAACGTAGAGCTCTGATACCACTTGATCTGATAATCACCCTATGAGTGACCTCAGTTGAAGATTTATTAAACAAAAAGGTATTACAGACCCATGTGTTGGTGTGTGTGTTTTGTGTTATTGAAACAACGGATCGATCAAATTGCCAATACACAAAAAATAAGTGGAAAGACAGTAGAGAAATACAGTAAGCAACACAAAGACACAAACAACTTTTAATAAGGAGTTCACCCTGTTCTCCAGGGCTACGTCTCCGGTCCAGCTTCAGTGGTGGCCTTGTTTTATTGTGTCTTACAGTAGAGAAATTACAATAAAGGGACTCAATGTGAGTTCTCCTAAAGTAGATTTTGCTTGGTAGGGTGGTTCTTGGATTCCCCAAGCCACTCGGAGTTCACAAACTCTTTTCCTTCCTACCAGCTCTATGACCCTCGGTCTACAATGGAAAGAGCCAACTGTGATGCTCAATCCGGACAGATTCCTCTATGGGAAGGCTTGAATCTTCAAGCTCTTTGGTGCTCGACGCTGCCTGTGGTCAGCTCGGCCCTCTATCTCCTCTGCTTGGTTTTACTGCTCTCTGTGCTCAGTCCTCCTCTCAGGGTTCACTGTTCACTGTCTCTCTTGGTCGCTCGGACTCTTCTCTCAATCTCTATTCGACTGTCTCTGTTCGTGGCTTTAGCCATTCGATCTCCATGCCTGTTCGGTTCCTCTCCCGCCTACGTCGATTCGCCTACCGCCTGTGTGCTTGGAGTTCCTTGTTCGGCGTCAGCATGAACGCTTGGGAAGTAGCCACACGTCCCCATCGGAACAGCACCAGCCTGTTCATCGATTCGTTTCTTCGGTTATGTCGTGGATAGGTTCTTTCTCCACTGTGGCGGTCAACGAATTCCAAATCCCTGTCAATCGCGGCTTAATTCCCTGTCGATTCCGCTTCTGTCTATCGGGCGCAATCTCAGCCATCCGATCTGGGCTCCTCAAGATCCAACATCATACGCACGTCGAGCGCGGTTGATTTGCTTGACCGATAACGCACAATCAACGACAGTTTTTCTCTCACCTCCGCTGCCACGCGTCGATCGCTGAATGGGATCGCTCCGCTCTCCTCCAAAGCCTCTTACCGTTCAAGGGCGCCCCAATCAAAACCACCAATTTCCAGGTCGTGGGTCCCACCTTCGTACATTGGCGCTTTTCGTTTCTCTGCCCGCGGTTCTCCAGCTCCCAACGTGACCAAGGGCTTAAGGCCCCTCCATTTCAGCCTTGTTTGCCCAGCGATGCGCGATTAGCGCTAATCGCGCATCGAAAATCAACTCCTTTTCCCGTTCCGGGGCTCCCAGGGGCTACATCGACCTCTTGCGCAGTCTCCATGGGCCTCGGTCAGTGCGCTTTGACCGAGGTCCTCGTCGTTTCACGCCGGCTGCCATGGCCACTGGTTCAGGGTGTTTCCGATTGCTGTTTTGGATTCTTCAAGGATTTGTTTCGTCCCGATACAGTCAGGGTTCTTTGAAAATCGTTTATGGATCCGATTTGGATCAATCAATAATTTTTTGAATACGTTATTACCCTATAATAATTGTAATTATTTTTAAAATACATTTATTGAATAATAAATTTATTTAAAATTAATATAATAGTTACTCATCCCCATTTAAATAATCAAATTACAATTAAAATTCCATTAAAAAATAGAAGTGATAAGCATGTAAGATTTGTAACCACATGTTCCTGCTGTTCATGTAACAAATTTAGTTTTTGAAGAAAAATTGAAACAAGCGTGTGAGTCATTTAAGCACATGCTTATGATTGTTCTTGTTATTCTTTATTCCACGAAGTGTAATGAGATGCCCTATTCTCTCTATCACATGTTTTAATTTATTATGATGTTACTCTCGCCTTAATGAGCACCTATAAATATCATTTTATAATGTTCTTATCACACACAATTATTAATATATTTCTCTTCTTTATTCTCGTTGATTGTTAATTGCAAACATAGAAATTAATTGTAGAGTTGGTATATAGAATGAAGTGACATCAGTGCTTTATTGTGAGCTTTACTGTAATTATTGTTTTTTATTAATTATATTGGTACAACAAAAGATTTTATGGTACAACAAATTATAGATTTTGTGGTACAATGTAATCATTGTAAAATAAGAGGTGAACCAATCAAAATTGAAATAAATATATTTAAAAAAATAAAAATAAATTATTTTTTTTCAAAAGTAAACATTAGATAAAATCATTTAATTTTTGGTAAATTTAAAATTAATGTCAACATCAATATTTTTTGAATATGTTATTACCCTGTTGTGGCAGGGAATAATAAAGCTTTTAGTAGGTCTAATGTTTTATAAATACGTTTAATAATTTTATTTATTCAAAACTTCCAAAAATATCTTAATGGTTTTTCTTGAAGATTATTGGCAGTTTGGATTTTGAAACTTCACTTTAAAATAGACCAACATAGATCCATCTTAAATACAGATGTAACATCCAACATTATTTAAATGTTATGTTTTCTATAGTTATTTTTATTTTTATTTTTTTTAATTTTTATTTTGGCTAATATGAACAAAATTTCAACTTTGATGAAGGACGGACACTGTCACACATTATATTAGATTAATTTTCATGAAGGACGAACACCCTTACACATTACACTGATTGTAGAATAAACCTCTCAACTTAATAAAACTTCTATATAATGTTTTATAAATTGTTTTTATTTGTCTTATATAAATAATTATAAAATTTGAAATTAATTTAGTATATATATAAAATCAGATAAACATGTTTATAAAATTGTAGTAAATGTTATATTAAATTTACCTATTTTCAAAATTTGAAATTAATTCAATATTATTTATTTTTAGTCTTATTGCAAGCATATATATATATAATTGGGGTGGTAACGTAGTCAAACATGTAAATAATAATTACAAAGATCATGAGAGACGTGTCGCCGTCACCTCACTTCATCTGGCCACAACATAAATTCATTATGAATCGAGCCACTCCCGGACATGACAACATAATTGAAGCCTCTCGAGACCGGTAAAAATTATAAAAGGCTCGCACAAGGAAGAAAGCTTCCCGCTTTGGTTCATTTCTTATTTGTTGGTGATGGTTCATCTTTGAGCCCTTTTATATTTCGAGTCTATATTATTTGAGTAGTTTGGTCCTAACTTTGTTAGGATTAGCACTAAGTATTACAATAAGAACTCAAAAATTATTCATGGTGGAGATATGGATAGTGTTAGTCATATGGTTCTTTTTAATGGTCTAGTTTCTTGGCGGAAAATAATGGTAGGAAAAATATGGTATAAAAAATATGGTATGGTTGATTATGATGTAACATTTTTTTGATTTATTGTAGAATTGAAATTCACAAAAAAAAAACATGTCTTATAATATATGCCTAAAGTACTAATAGTTATGTAATACGCAGAAATTAACAAAGCGAAAAATCATTCGCAACATTTTTTGTTTTTTTTGTAAACTTGATAGTTCTTTTTTTTATTAATATTTTCTGAACATAAGTATATCTTTAACAAAATTTGCAGGTGGTCTCAACCTGCCCGTAGGAAACCAGGTCTGTTGGCCACCTGTCTGCATCGAATGCTGTCCAAAATTTAAAGAGAGTTTTCATGACCATCCAAGCTACATTGGCAGTTTTATCTACTATAAAATTCAAATTAAAACAGTAAATGCTAGCTGACATATAAACAAAATTCTATTTGAAGACCTGCTTCATTCATCTGATGAGTCCACCGGGGCTGGGGCTTTCGCACTAGATCTCGGGATTTCGCTTCTCTTCATGTCCTGTATGCTCTATTCAATCCTATTCACCATGAGGTTGTTTTGGTACAATTGCATCTGGACAGCTACAATCTCCCTGTGCAGATCTTTCATACTAGGCTCGGTTGGTCTGGCCTCCTCTAGTTCCTCTCGCTCCTTATATGTTGTCATTGCTCGGGCCAAGATATTCTTCATGACCCAGTATTGTTGAATTGTTTGTCGGAACAACGTTTGACATCCTCTGGTATTCCCGGGGTCTTTAACCATGGTTTCCCATTCTTCTGCCTCGATCTCCTGATTTTCTATACTATTGTTTAGCTCCCTCTCCCACTCGGATATTTGTGCTTTCACCTCCGGTGGTGTGCCAACCATGTACACATTTATCAGGTTTTGCATATTCTCTTTCCCGGTCTTCCTTCCTCTTTTACTTGGTCCTCTGCTGGAGGTTGCTTCCAACCCTTTCGTCTTTTTTCCTGCCTTGCCCATTCCTCTATTTCCTCTCTTTCCCGCTTCTTTTCCTTCCTTTTCCATCCCGTTCTCCTTCCAGCTTAATACCTCTTCTCCCAGGTAGCTCACCTGTTCCTGGGCTGGAGCACTATATGAGTTCTGAAACTTCGGGGTTCGCTGCACTCTGGTAGTTATATTACCTAAAACATAAACCAGTGAAAATTCCTTATAAGTCAGAATTATTTTGAACAGAGTAAACATAGGCTTCTCTAGCCCAAGCTTTTCCAATCGCTCCCGGCTTGGAGAATTGTAGTAGCCCTCTTTAACACCCAAATTCCCCCCTTCCTCCTCAGGGAAATTGAGGCTTCTGTCCTCCACTTCGTTACTGTGGTTCTCTGTTGGATTTTGAAGAACCCAGTTTCCCAATGCCCCCGGGGTTTCTCTGTTTCTCCTCCCTACTGAAGTTTCTTCCCCCCCTGCTTATCCCCAACCCAACTGACGGGATAATGCTTTTCAGAATGAACAATTGTGCGGGCATCCCTATTCTGGGTCCCATTAGAGGGGCAAGACTGGGATTTTCTCATTGTTGTTTCCCTATCCCCGTTGCTACCCCTGATACTACCTTTGAACCCTCAGCCTTCACCCAGGTCTGGGCTCGGCTCGATTCGGACATTACGCAGCCTTGCTGTAGGATCCTAGAAGGCAACTGACCCCCCACCCAAGACTATAACTCCTTCCTTCCCATGCCACAGACTCCACCATACTGGTGCAACAGGTTTCATTCTACCTCCATTGTGAAAACCCCAAAGGACGTCCAATAGGCCACAATCCCTTGGGACCTATCTACCCAGAGACCCATTATAGAGTTCCCTCACCCCAATGGCATTCCAGGAAAAATCACTCCAAGTTATCGGGCCAGAGCCCCGGAAGAAATAGGTCTCTACTCTTGCTTCGTCCTGAGTTACCATAGTCGTTAACCAATAATCCTCTATAAAAATCATTTTTTCCATGTAGTCTAG
Source organism: Pinus tabuliformis (assembly GCA_031772625.1). Lineage (NCBI taxonomy): Eukaryota > Viridiplantae > Streptophyta > Pinopsida > Pinales > Pinaceae > Pinus > Pinus tabuliformis. Next base: position 834,896,445 of record CM062816.1, read on the forward strand.
AATGGGAGCTGAGATAACATACCAAATCTTGCCGACAAAACCCGGTTGTAGCTCAACGTCCTCCAACCCACTTCCACCACCTTTCAGAGCACATCCTACCTTCGCACTCTACATGCAAATGCCTCCTCTCCTAATTGTTTTACCTTTTTGTTTCTCTGTCCAGCTGCCCCGCCTGCCGTCCAAAGGACTCTCCACGTGCCTTCGTCCTCCTTCCGCCGCCCATTCCCTCGTTCGGTTTACTCGAGATGGGGTTTCCTTGACACTGCCATAATTTCCCTTCATAACTCCACACTTACCGTTGGCTGCTCCTGTCGTGGGCTCACTCCATCCACCTTGCCACTTGCCAGCTGCTCTTGCCTGCCCACTCCCACACTTGACACCAGGTCGCCGTCTCCCACCTCCACCCTCGTCCATATCTGCCTTAACCCTGTACTGCCTACTGCCCCACTGCCTTGTACTGCCTGTTGTCCCACCTGCGCTCGTGGCCTCACACCGTCCTCTTCCACCTTTTCCTTTTGAGCCAGTTGGCTATCTGCTCTCACCTCGCCCCCCATGCCCTATGACCCACCTCACCTTCCGTCACTGATTTGTGCCTACCACACCCCGATCGGGGGTGACTTACAACATTTTTTTAGACCTATGCTCGTATATTCTTTTTCCTTATTAGCTAATGCCAATTCCTTATTAAATTTTCATTGTTTCTTTTCTCTTGTATTCTCGCCTGGATGAGCACACTGCCATTTTATGAGAGGGTGCAATTGATTGATCCTCTTTATGCATATTCAAGGTTAGGTTCTTCAGGAGGTTGCATTTTGCTTCCACCACTACTATTTGCTTTTTCAGTTCAAGTAAAGATCCCATCATTTATGCCAACTAGGTGGGTATTTGGTTTCCCATATCATGCAATTTAGAAATCAAATTGTATATTGAAGACCTGCTACTATGCACATGCTCAATGTGAATTTGAAGAGCACATTGAATCTTTTTTAGCTCAAGAGAGTCCATTTAACATCCAAAATCATTGAATTCTTCTATTGGAAAGGAGGCATACCCACTGCTATGAAACCACACCTTTCTTCAAATTCCCAACACTAAATGTCCTCTAAAAACATATAACCATGTGGAAATTTGATTCCCAATCACTACACTCAACATTATCTTGAGAATGCTAATGATGTGCACATTGATAGTCGTCCAAGGAGGAGCCTTGCTTGGAAGCTCCTCGCCACCAACAAATATTAAAGAAACATAAAAAGACACTAGAAAACAATTTATCATTCCAAATAACACTGAAGTAATTATGTCACAGAATAGAACCATTATCCCACCACTATCCCAAAGGATAGGCTAAGGCAAGGGATAAGAGAACAAGATTAAGGATTGACACATGTAGCTAGTGGGATCCCATCTCTTCACAATAGTATTCATATGTTGGATGGGATATGTAGGATGCATTTCAATATGACTTATGTTTCCAATGTGACTTTCCATGAGGCTAACCATGTGACAATTTATTATCTTAAAATGTGTCATTTCCTTGTTGAGATTTAAGGGATGGGATAATGTTGCAAAGTGCCATTAATGATTAATTCCGCAATTTTTAACTTGGTTCCATAAGTTTCCCAATGATTTGCTTCTTTTTTGAATTCATACAGGGCATGATAGAAGATGTGATTTACATGGACATAGGTGGCCACCCACCTATTCAATTGGCTCAAAGCATAGTTCTTCATCTTGGCAGTTTTTTATAGTTTTTTGGGTCTTGAATTTTTAAGGCCATTTTGAGGCCCTAAAGACATTTTTTTATGTAGCAGGCCATGGGAAACTAAATCTATATTAAGTCCAGCTGAAATGTGTACTTCTCGACTAGACCTTTCCAAGGGCTTACCAAGCATGCCAAAAACAAATCGTATACAAAAGTTACAACACCAGGAAGTTGACATACCAACTAACCCCATTCCGGCCCACAAATATTTTATTATTTCATCTCTTAGGGTTAGGTTTTTGGATGTTTATGATTTCTTCATTGTCGCTTTATGTTCAAGAGGGATTTTTTGGGGCTCATTGTAAGGAACTCTAACAAATGTGTGTAGTCATCACATCTCTTCTTAGAGATAAGCTACCACCATTTGAGCGATTTTGTTTCATTCCACATTTTTATAGTTTCAACACATTTCATTTATTAATATAAGTCAAGTTTTATTGTATCTCTGTGTTTATATATATATATTTCATTTTGTCTCTTTGTAAATATGGATTAGTGGTATCAGAGTGACCTACTCTTTATCTATTTTTCTATGCATGTCCCCAATGAGGTTAGGGTATAAGGAGTTGGGACTTAAACTACTTGAGAATTTTCAAGACCATCCTCACATACCCTAATGCCCTCCCATGGCGAAAGAAAATAAGGACAAGGGAGTAGGAGATTATATTAAATTGTTACTCAAGGAAGCCCTCACATGAAAAAGGAACAAGATGATGGATAATTTTCCCAGATCCTTCAACAAATACCAATAGGCAACACATCTTCATCAAGCAACCACTTTGGAGGTGTCGCCTCCTTCAATGTATAAGTTAGTTTTAATATTCCTGTATTTGAAGGCCAAATAAATGTAGATTCTCTAGACAAATGGTTAAATCTACTACAAGGTATTTTTATGTCCACAATTTTTCCAACAGAGAAAATATTACCTTTGCACTCCTTAAGGTTGTCTCCCATGTTAAGGATTGGTGGGGTACTTACTGTGAGAAAAAGGCCATAGAGGAATCCACAATGTTGGCGGTTGTACCCACTTGGGGCTATTTCAAGGATGCTACTAAGGAACAATATAACCCTGTTGGAAGTTACGATGACCAGTACACGAGATTGACCACATTTCAATAGGAGAGGTACCAAACAATGCCAGAGTTCACAAATATCTTCCATACCTTGTGCACCAAGCTGGGTATCAAAGACTCCAAGTGACATTTGGTGCTTAAGTACTATGGTGGTCTACATGAATACATCTAGACTTAAATGAATTTTATGTACATCTTTTCACTAGGTTTGACGTACCCATATGCTATCAAAATCAAGTAGAAATATAAATAGAAGAAGCAAGAGTTTGGGTATGCAAATTCCTCATAGCAAAATTAGGGCAAAGGCAGCCCCAACTTGCATAACAAAGTATAGAACCAGGATGTACCACCCTAAGATAACATGTCTAAGCTACAGAGAAACAAGGGTAATGGAAATATTAAGAAAGGCATGGGAAAGTTGTGTGACCTCCATAAGAGCCCCTAACATAATACCAATGAATGTCACTCAAATCAGTTGTTTATGACTAAGTTGAAAGTCTTAGAGTTAGATACAAGTTTTGAATTTGAATAAGATCTAGAAGAGGGGAAGCAAATCATTAATGAAAAACCCATTTCCACCATTGCTACCACAAAGGTCAAGCCAAGTGAATTTGAGGAATTGAATTAATATTAACACATTTTCCACTCACAGATGTGGGTGAACTTCATTTTTTATAGTATAATTCAAAATAACCTCATCTCAACATAGGTCCTCAAGCAGTTGGACCTGCCAACAATACCACAATTGCAACCATACACCATCGAGTGGCTTTTCCAAGGGCAAGATCTCCATCTCATCCAATAATGTCGATTTCCCTATGGCATTAAGCCTTTCATGGATGAGGGATTGTGATATTTCCCCCCTTAAGGTTTGTGATGTTATTTTAAGCCAACTGCACTTGTGGAAGCATCATGTTGTATATGAGTCTAGACCTCACAATGTTATTATTATTTTGGGAATACAACTATATAAGATACCATAGGTCGCTCTACCTACTTTCATTTCTTTAATCTTCACTAAGAAATGTAGGAATGTCATCTCCCAGATCAGGATTTTTTTTCTTCTTTATAATTTGCTCTTAAAGTGAGTAGACTTTTGCAGCCACATCCATGGCCTCCACACAAGGTTCTCCATGCAACAAAAGAAAATGGACAAGGTCATGGAATAATACAAATACAACTTATCCTCACCCATTGGGGTACTTATGCACTATCAAGTGAAGCATTCAATCGATATGAACTCTAGTGCATCTCTACCTAATGGGACAATCTATTGTCACTCTCTTCTGGAAAATGAGTAAATAAAGCACCATATCCAAGAGATGCTCCAAAAATGGAACATTTGATTGAGTTCTTCACCTTGTGAAAGCCAAATTGTACTCATGTAGAAGAAATACAGGACATGGTGATTATACATTTATTACATGGCCCTAAACAAAATCACAGTCAGTACCCAAATCCCTAAATTGATGACCTTCTTGGCCAACTCAAGGGGGCAAGTACTTCAGTAAGATTGATCTGAAATTTTTTCTACCACCAAGTCCCAATAGAATAAACCGATGTATGGAAGATTGATTTCAAGTCCAAAGAAGGTATTTTTCAATGGTTGGTCATGCCCTTTAGTTTGACGAATTCCCCAACAACTTTCATGAGGCTCATGGATGATATCTTACACCCTTAACCAATTCTTTTAGGGTGGTATATCTGCATGATATCCTCATCTTTAGCAAGACTTAGGCAGAACACTTGCCATATATTAAATAGGTCCTTCACACTCTGTGACAACACAAGTTATATGCTAACTTGGAAAAAATCTCCTTCAACATGAACAAGGTAAAATACCTAGGCTACATTGTTGATGAGCATGGTGTGCATGTGGATCCAACCAAGATTCAGGTCATTCATGACTAGCCAAACCTAACAACACTAACTTAGCTTTATATATATTTAGGCATTTTCAACTTCTATTGGAGGCTTGTGTTGGGATTCTCCCATATTGCATGGGCCCTCAACCAAGTGACCAAGAGTGGTGGAAAAGAAAAATTCGTGTGAGGAAGTGGCAACAAAAATCTTGAGATCATTTGAAACACCACATGTGCTCAACCCCATTGTTGTCCTTACCCGATCTAAAACAACCTTTTGAGATTGAGATAGATGCTTGAAACTATGTTGTGGGTGCAACTCTCACTCAGCATGGCCATACCATAATGAGACGTTATCAGATGTTTTCAATAAGTATCCCGCCTATGACAAAGAAATGCATTCCAATGTACAATCTTTCTGCCAATGGAAGCGTTACATTCTTGGAAAGGAGACAATCATCCTCACTAATCACATGCCTTTGTAGTTCATGCAAACACAAGTGTAACAACCATGGTGAAAAGTTCATGTAATAAAAATTTAATAAAGGCAAAATAAGACCACAGTTAAGGGACACTTATTCCAAGCTAAATGTTGGGCAAAAATATCCTAGTGGGCATCACTGGATGTGTGTTTTGGCTAAGGAAAATTTGCAAAGGCCAAGGCAAAGGAATTAAAAGGAAAAAATGCATTTTTGGCACATTTATTTACGAAAATAAAGGAAATTAGGAGAAAAGTAAGGTGAAAGGTCACAGGTTGCAATTAAGGAGGAAATTGAAGGAAAATAATGGAAAATGAAAAAATAAAGGCCTCATTATTAAAAAGACTTATGAGGATTAGTTGGTAACCTTTGTCCAGTTCAAGTTTGGAGCCTCTCATTATTCTCTCTCTCTCTCTCTCTCTCTCTCTCTCTCTCTCTTTGTCACTTATATTTTTCTTGGAGCACTCTAGCTTTGCATCAAGGAAAGAAAAGCGAGCAAAGGGAAAGGAAGGAAAGCAAGGATCGAGGAAAGGAGAGCGGGATAAAGCAACTTCAACAGGAATACTTGTAGGTAACCTTTTGCATGTGTGATTTACTAGTTGGTTTGGACATGTATGGCTTTGCATGTTGGTGTATGGTTCTCTTGTTGTCGGTGGCATGGTTTTGTTGGGTTATGACAATGGTTTTTAGCCCAACCTTACCTTTTTCCAGATGCCATGTTGTTGGGATGTTTATTTTGGTTTTTTAGCTTTGGTTTGTCGAATGGATTTCAGAATCCGGGGTGGAGGTGGTCTCAAGTTTCATTCCCAAAGGCCTAGGAATCACTTGACCAGTTTTAGCGGGATACACAGTAAAGCCTGAGGGAGGAGTCTTGGTTTAGGGCCTAATGATATGGGTTTGGATTGCAGTAAATCCTGAGAGACTGGTCTTGGTTTAGGGCCTAGTGATCCAGGATTGGATTGCAGTAAAGCCTGAAAGACAAGGAGACGAAAAATTCCTCAAGGATAGTGATGGATTTCGAATGGAATTCTGAGTTCGGTCTGGTTGTGATCAAAGCACCAGTTTTGGTGTGATCATAGTTTGATGAGGGTTGAGGTGGTTTAACATGTGGACTCCCTTGGTTGTTCATGGATTGGTTGTTCTATGAGATCCCACATTCATGCTTGGAATATGGCATGAGGGTGACTGGCTGAAAGAGAGATTTGGTTCAACCATGTCTATGGTTGGGTGGTACGTGGAAGTCCCAAACCTGGTCGGATTTTCCTATGATTAATAAAAGTTAAGTTCTCTTACTTTTGCACTGGTTTATATGTGGATTTAATGGCTGTCATATCTATGATATTTATATGGTTTTATGCTAGTTATAAGCATGGTTAAATGATTGGTTTATGTCATGGTTATTTCATGTATTTACTTGTAATTATTAAATGGATGGATGTAAGACCTAATTGATGATATAATAGTTCAATAGAGGAGGTGATCCTTCTGGCTCCGTTTCCTAAGTTCTTTCAGTCATTTATGCTTTGTCTTGTATCCTAGACATGTAGGTTGCATTGATGCCAAGTGTTTGACTAAATGTCAGTCCCGGTTGGGGATGCTCAGGCCTAGCCCTAAGGTTGAATTTTTATTTTTTATATTTTCATGATGTCTTTGATGGATTCTAAAGGTTATAACAAGTTTTGGGCAGAGGTCAGGATTTTGGGCTAGAAAAGTGGCTCAAATCTTGAGGACGTTGGCATAGGTTTGCTGGAAAAAGTCTAGGGATGCTAGCACATAGGCGTGTGAGAGCGAATTTTGCCTATGATCATTATATTTCCTATAGCATGAGAATGACCAAGGGTTAAAAGGCTTAAATCATCAGTGGGACTCATGGACAGGATGTCTGAGTGGTTGAGTACATGTATCTTGAGGGTGTTGTTGCTAATGTGGATGGGTTTGTTTGATATGTTATGTCGGTTCCATTTCCTTAAGGTCACCAAGAAATTTAAATCCCTTATAATAGCCTCTCTTGTTGCACGTTTACCCTAGCTGGCCAGTTGCTTGGGTGGACCTAGGAGGAGGGGGTGTTACAGATTGGTATCAGAGCGTGGTTGCGCTTTCCTTATGTGAATGTGTTGGTCATGTCTCTTACACTTGCATTCCATGTGCTTGTTGCATTGCATCATGTTGATCATGATTGTAGTAAGTTTGTCATGAGGAACTTGATGTGATTTCGTGGGATGAATTGTCAGAAGTATATGACTGGTTATATGATTATATGCAGCTTGAATACATCCTTGTATGTTAGGTTGCATTCTTGAATGTTTTGAATACATGTATCAATCTTGTAGGTTGATTACAACAATTAATCGCTTATGCTTGACTACATGTGTTCATATGTATATGTAGTTGATTAGGCATTTCTTATGCATGTTGATAGTTGCATGTGGTAATGTGTGAAATGGATTAATGGTTGTTGTCATGAATGAGGTCACAACATTCATTTTGATATGGCCTTGCATTGATGAATGGACCCTAATTGGAATGATGTTTATGCATTGATTATGTTATACATGTATCACGTTGATTTGATGATCTTGCATACAATATATCCTCCCCGAATTATGCTAAGGTACGTTGGTTTATTGTGATTTGGTTTAGCTGACATAGTATGCCTTGCAGGAAAGAGATCAGATGGCATGAAGGTGGTAGACTACATAGAATCTCCCTATGCATAAGATGGGCAGCGTGTTGCGGAGCACTCTTCTGACTTGGTAGACACATTGAGAAGCATGAAGGAAGAAATAAGGAGTTGCAAAGTAGACAATGACAAAATCATGCAGGCATAAGAGAAACAAGCAGAGGTGAATGTGATACTACTTCAGAGTTTGTCAGATTTGCAGCAACAGGGACCACTTCGGATCAACCATGGACATGAGGACATAACTAATGGGGAATATGGCAGTAGGTCTCCTATTAGACACAGGTCGGATAGATCTGACACGATCAGAGATGGCAGGTTGTTGGACACTCTGGATAGGAGAGGTGATCGACATAGTTACTATTCCAGCTCTAGTTCTAACAGGCATCATGATCGTCATCGTCATCATCCTTACAAGAGGAGTGATAGGGGATACTTGCGGATGATTTTAAGAAAGCGAAGCCACCTACCTTTGATGGAGAGATGAAGAAATCACACGATGCAAAAAAGTGGTTGCTTGGTATGAAGAAATTCTTCCAATTTCGTAAATATTCAGAAAACATGAAAGCAAAGATAGCCACTTTCAGTCTCAAAGGTAAAGCGGATTTTTGGTGGGAAGATGTGAATAATTTCAAAGGTATACACGAGGAATATTTGACTTAGCATGCATTTGAAAGGCTCTTAAAGAAGAAGTACTTGTATGAGAGGTACTATGATGACAGAGCTAAGGAGTTTTATGAATTGTGGATGGGTTCAATGACATATGATGAGTATACTAGCAGGTTTTTGGCGTTGTTGAGGTATGTGTCTTACCTGAGGGAAGAGAAGGCCAAGATTCATAGATTCATCAGTGGAATTCTAGTTGCATACAGAGATTGGATCGAGTTCGATGAGCCTAGATCGTTGGAGGAGGCCATTCAAAACTTGAAGCATTGTTATGAGCAGTCGAAGCGCAAATTTGAGCCTAAGCATGACTTGAAAAGAAATGAGAAAGCTAAAGGAAAATGGCCACCAAAGAGAGGAAGAACTCAATATTCAAGTGAGAAATAAAATGCAGTTCCTTACAAGAGATTCAATACAACTGAGAAAGGACGTGGAGAGCAGCAAGCTAGAGGCAGTGGTAGGGAACCATTGCAGTGTTGGATATGTGGTAGGGATCATGGTAAGAAGCATTGTCCGCAATATCAGAGTGGTGGTAGACCCTAGATCTACAGTGCTCAGGAGGCGCATATAGTTGGTGATGTTGGTCATAACATTCCTTAGATATATGTAGCTATGGAACACAGGCAGGCAGACCATCAGGCATCAATCATTGAGATGGACGGTAAGCTTTGTGATCAAGTTATTTCTATTTTGATTGATCCTGGATCTAGCTATAACTATATTAATCCTGACCTGGTGGATAAGTGTGGTTTGAGAAAAGAAGTGCATGCAAAATATTGGTTGGTACAGTTGGCTACAGGTACGAAGAAGAGAGTTCACCATTGGGTGAGAGTTTGTGCATTTGAGTTAAATGGTATGCCTACAACATCACATTTGAATGTATTTCCATTGGGATCATATAGTATGCTTTTGGGTATGGATTGGATATACCTTCACAGAACCAAAGTGGATTGCTTCGACAAGGCCATTGAGCATGTGGATGATCGTGGGGAAAAGAGGCCTTTGCAAGGAAAGAAGAAGTCTACATCAGTGAGGATAGTTACCACTATGCAAGCTAAGTGCAGTTGCATAAAATGTTGTGTGATGTTTGCAGTACACATTTCTAGTGCCAAGAGTAAGGAGGTTGAGGATGATGATGTGTTAAGAAGGTACCCAGTTTTGCAGTAGTTTCAGGATGTATTTCCTAAGGACATTATAGAGTTGCCACCTCACAAGGAGGTATAATTTTCTATTGAATTGGTGCCAAGGGAAACTCCAGCATCAAAAGCACCTTACAAGATGAGCAAATCTGAGTTGGTTTAGCTAAAGTTGCAGCTGAAGGAAATGTTCGACAAGGGATACATTAGGCCAAGTGTATCGTCTTGGGGTGAACCAGTGTTGTTTGTAAAGAAGAAAGATGGCACTCTTAGATTGTGCATTGATTACAGGTAGTTGAACAAAGTAACGATCAAGAACAGGTACCCATTACCGAGGATTGATGATTTGTTTGATCAGTTTAAGGGAGCAGCGGTGTTCTCTAAGATCAACTTGAGATCAGGATACCGTCAGGTACGCATCAAGGAAGATGATATCTTCAAGACTGTGTTTAGGACCAGGTATAGGCATTATGAGTTTGTTGTTGTTCCATTCGGTTTGACTAATGCTCCAGATACATTCATGTGTTTGATGAATAGTTTGTTGCATCCTTATCTGCACAATTTTGTTATTGTATTCATTGATGACATACTGGTATAATCTAAGAATGAGGAAGGACATGTCGAGAATTTAGCAATAATGTTGAGATTGCTAAGAGAGCATCAATTATATGATAATCCTAGCAAGTGCATCTTCTTCCATACTGAGGTACATTACTTAAGGCATGTTGTCTCCAAGGATGGAATAACAGTGGATTCAGAAAAGATAAGGGCCATCATGGAGTGGGCAGCACCTAAGAATGTGGATGAGGTGAGATCATTCATGGGATTGGCAGGTGAATACAAAAGGTTCTGTTATCACTCCAGGAAACTCTCCGAGGTTGTAAATCAGAGATGCCTGGTAACATATAATTTTTAATATTGTTCTCTGAAATATTGGAATGAAAGATGGTGTGGATCAAGTCGGATAACCATTTCAGCTCTATTCACACTCAAGGCATGCATGAACACCCCTAATAACACAAGGCTTTAGACTGCTAATGCTTAATAGTTTGTAGATTTAATGGATAGATGGAGAACACTGACTATGCCAGCAGGTTTCATACATGGACCTATACGAATGGCTAGCTACAGGCAGCAAATGAACTTACTGACTATACCGGCAGATGCATATATAATCACACATATAAATGGCTAGCCATAGGCAATAAAGAAGCTTGCAAATCTAATATATCAAAGCAGAGATAAGATGACAGTTATCTGGCCTCAAACACACAGAAAACCTGAACAAACTGTTCAAGTGCAAGCATAGAACAGAAGAGAAATGGACATTAAACATGTAGCAGCAAAAGAAGCTTGTGTTACTAAAGACTACAGATGAGAAGCTTGAGAAAACAGGGAAGGAATAATCTCCAAAAGTTGAACCCCTGTTACATCTTGTTTTCAACTATTTATAGCTTGTTTACAATGGTCCTCAGCCTTTTGAGGCTTCAGGTGTCTTAATCTATCCTTCTGTCTTGTTTAATTGATTGATTCCATTAATAGGTAGGCATAGCTCGGCGGTTTTCCTCTTCTGACAGAGAAATAACCATACTCAGATATTTTGGGCGGCCTGCTGTGATGCATAGGAGCTCCCTCGTGCCAAAGATGCCCCATTATGTTCGTTAGGATGACTATTGCACTGGCAGGGCCGTTAATGCTCCATGATTTCATTTGATTTGGGTTGAGGCGTGTAGTGGCCCTTCCCCTTCCCTTTCTGGGTTCTGTTTGCCGGCCGCTGTCCCTCCGCCGAATCCTTCTTCTGGTATATAACATAACTGCACGGTTCCTTCAAGGATGGCTTGCCGCCTGAACCTGCAATGGAGTGGCTGCCATTCTTATGAAATCCCTGCACCAGTCCCTTTCAGGCAATAGCTGTGAATGTTTCTTTTCTGTTATTGTGTCTGTCTGGGTCATAAACAGCGAAAACGCTGCGACACTGCTAAATCCTGCCCATTTCTGTTTCACTTGGACTTCAAACATCCTCAAACATGGCATAACTTTCTATCGGGTCCGCCTTTCGGGTCACAGTCGCATATCGCAGCCGGTCGATCCCTTGCTTTTCTTTATATTTGGAAATTCATGAACAATGCTGCAAAACATGAGGAAATCAACTTTGACGGACCCGAAAATATATGTATTTCACTTCCCAGACCCTTTCGGGTCCGGGCTTCATCGTTATCGGCATTCGCTAAGGCTTCCTGTGTATTTCCTTATACATTGGCAATACACAAAATACAATGAAAATGGCCCCCGTGCGGACTTGAAATATTATTAAAAATCCTTTATAGTGTCATCGGGTCCGTCCTATCGGATCGGAGGCATGCTATATGTAAAGGCCCCGCCCCTCAGAAGACGCCAATAGCGATATTCACCGCGGACCCGATAAGTTATCAAAAATAACTCATAACGCCGTTGGGTCCGGCCCATAGGCGATTCCTGATATATGTTAAAGGCCCATCCCTTTGTTATCGCCGATAGCGATATGCCGAAGTGATATCGGCGATCGCTCATCAGTAATGTATCATGTCGCTGCCTCTGCCTACTCCGACTTGCGATATGCCGACGCGACCTGGACCAGTGATCGGCCAGATTCGACGGCTGAGGTTGATGCGGATTCATATGCCTGCAATCTTGGTTTTTATGTGATTTTTTGGGTATTTTCACCTTCCGATAGTGTAATTTTGCCCTCCAAAGGGCTTCCCTCTTGCAACCTCTTTGATCAGTGGGCAGCTTTTGTCATGTCTTGATGATTTGAACAGCAAACATGGATTTTGGGCATGACTATAAGCATATTTGCAGCCTTTGAGAGCTTTTTGAATCTATTTTTAATCCATTTGCATAGCAAAGCTAACACTGGCTCCTTCTGGGGATGAGATCCTCCCTGTGAGGTCTCAAGAACTGCAGATCAATGCCTTTCCTGTAGAAAACAAATTAGCCAAAATTTCCTAGTGTTCCATTGGGCATGGCGTCTACTTTGCTTATACTAAAACTGACAAAATAAAATATTTACAGTTTTAAGGCCTAAAGACCTTAAATCACATAGCTTTTCAAAAACCGCCCATTTATTGGGCCATCAAAAACTGGTTCTCCCTCCATACTTTTCAGTATGAAGGTATTGTTCCCTTGAATCTGTGAAATGATGAAAGGGCCCGTCCAGAGAGCATCAAATTTCCCATGATTGCCTTTCTTTTCTTTAAATGCATCCCATTTCATAACCAAATCCCCAACCTGCAAGTTGTCTTTCTTTGCCTTCTTGTCAAAGACTTCCTTGATCCTCTGCTGATGTGTTGTAGCTTTTTCAATCAGCTGCTCTCTGATCTGATATAATTCTGTTAAATCAGTGATTCTATTGGCCATAACATCTTCTTCATTCTGCGCTGTTTGGAGAAATTTTGCCACAGGAAGAGTAAGCTGAATTGGAAAAATAGCATCAGTACCGTATACCAGCTTAAAAGGAGAGCAGCCTGTAGATCTTTTAATGGTCACTCTGTCTGCCCATAGTGCATATTTGAGCTTTGCATCCCAATTCTTCTTATTATCTTCTAACAACTTCTTAATAATCCTGATCAGACTTTTGTTAGAGGATTCTGCTAGACCATTCCCTTGGGGGTAATAGGAGGTGGAATGAACAAGCTTAATGCCCATTGAATCACACATTTCCACCACTATTTTGCCTTGAAGGCTGCTGCATTATCTGTTATAAGCTTATGTGGGCAACCAAATCTGCTGAAAATGTTTTCTGATAAAAATTTGATTACCACATTATGATCATCCTTCCTTGTTGGGATTGCTTCAATTCATTTTGTAAAATAATCAGTGGCAACTAATATCCACCTGTGCTGGCCACTAGAGTGCGGGTTGATTTCACCAATGAAATCCAAGCCCCACTGCTAAAAAGGTCCTTTTGCAATTATTGGCTTTAGGGGCAGGGATTTTAACTGTTGCTTTCCTTCAAATCTCTGGCACCTGTCACAAGTTTTAACAAAAGCAAATGCATCAGAAAATAAAGATGGCCAATAGTACCCAGCTCTGAGAATCTTTTGGGCTGTAGTTCTCCAATAATGATGTCCTCCACACATGCTATTATGGAACCGCTGCATAACTTCTATTGACTGTTCTTTGTCCAAACATCTTAAAAGCACTCCAGAGGGATCCTTCCAATAAAGCGAGCTATCATTGATGCAATATTTCATTGCCTTGAGCTTTAACGTTCTTGCTTGACTTTGAGAAAATTCTGAAGGCACTTCTAGCTTTAAAAGGAAATTAATTATTGCAGCATACCAACTACATGAAGCTAGGTTCTCGGCCACTGACTGTCCTCTTTGTGATTCAGTTGTTTCATGCTCTTCCATTAGACCATTTCCTTCTACATTGAACAAGAAATCGACGTCCAAAGATTTGCATTTTTCTTCAGCCAACAGTTTGGCAAGCCCCCGACCTCTTACCGGCTTGGTAGGCTTCAGCTCTATGTTGAATTCTATCATTTTTGCAAATCCATTTCGCTCTTTTTCCATCAGCATCAGACTGCGTTAAGACATCCTTTATTGCAGCAGAAGACACATATGCAACTATTTTGGAATGCAAGATGTATACTCTGAAAGCTTTCAAAGATTTGATAAGAACGTATGCTTGTTTCTCAATAATATCATACCTCAGCTCAGCATCCCTTAAGGTTTTACTGAAAAATGCCACCGGATGCTCTGAGCCTTCTTCATCTGCTTGCAATAAGACTGCTGCAAGGGTGTCGTCAGAGGCAAAAGAAAATATGCGTAACTTCTTGCTATAATCTGGACTGATTAAAGTGGGGGCCTCCATAATTTCCCTTTTAATGGACTCAAATGACTTTCTTGCTACACCATTCCAATTGATCTTTGACCCCTTCTTCAACATAGAGGTAATATGCTTCACAAGTTCTGCAAAATTTGGGATAAATCTCCTTACAAAATTAATCTTGCCTAGAAAACACTGGATGTCCTTCTTCGATCTCGGGACAGACAAGGTCTGTATTGCTTTTACTCTTTCTGGGTCAACTCGGACACCTACAGCAGAAACAATATGTCCCAACAACTTGCCTTCTTCTAACGCAAACTGTGACTTCTTGGGATTTACTGAAATCCCAAACCTTCTGCACTTCAAAAACACTTCCTTCAAATGTTGCACATGGTCTTGATGGCTACTAGAGTATACTGTTATATCATCCAGGTAGATAAGGACAAATTTATCCTTTTCTCCCACAAATGCTATATCCATAGCTCTCTGAAAGGTGGCTCCAGCATTCATCAACCCAAAAGGCATCTTGGAATACATAAAGGTACCCCAAGGAGTGGTGAATGCAGTCTTCTCCTGATCATCCGGATGCACAGCGACCTGATTATAACCTGAAAAACCATCTATAAAGACATTACTTTGGCACCTGAGACTTGCTGCAACAAATGCTCCATTTTTGGTAGAGGATAATTATCGTTTTTGGAACATTTATTTAGATTCCTGAAATCAACACATAGTCTGATTTCTCCACTCTTCTTCCTCACAACAACTAGATTGGCCACCCATTTAGAATATCTGAGAGGCACTATGATCTTAGTAGCCAACAACTTTTTAATTTCTTTCTCAACCAGAGGAAGGAGCATAGGATTCATTGGTCTCAGCTTCTGTTTGAAAGGAATAGTGTCTTTCTCAAGCGAAATTTTATGCTGAATTATATTTTCGTCATATGTCTTCAGATTGCTATACTCCCAAGCGAACACATCAGCAAATTGCCTCATTAATTTTCAGTATTCAGCACTCTGGTCAGCAGATAGATTGGTGGACAGATTTATGAATTTGGGGTGACCTGGACCTCCTATATCATGTTTGCAAACTACAGTTTGATCTTCTTTTTGGGAAGCTTTGTAAGGCACATCATTGTGATCAAACAATCTCTCAAGAGGAATTAGACCCTTAGGAATATGGTTGCTAGGGAATTGGACTATGATATTCTTGCCAATCTTATTTCTAAGCTTGGACTTGGGATCTTCTAACAAAGCATCATTATTTTGGTCAATTTTCATTTCAGAAAAATCATCAATGACTTGAAGAAACCTATTTAGCTCATCATCATCATCAAAAACCCTCCAATGGTGGACATTATCAGGCAGGGAGGGTCTATACTTCATTTGTACCTCATAAACTAGTTTGGGAGGTGATGGAGGTATAAACAAACTAGCTGAGACAGCAAGGGAGTCGACAAGCTGATTTTGGGCTCTAGGAATATATGAAATGCAGAAAAATTCAAAGAACTCTTTGGTTCTCCATACCTCATCTCTGTACGCTTTTAGCCTTGGGTGTTTTGCTTGGAATGTTTCATTCACTTGCTGAATTATCAGATCAGCATCTCTGAATACCTTCAACTTCTTTATTCCTCTGTCTTTGGTGGCATGAAGGCCCAACAACAGTGCTTCATATTCTGCTATGTTGTTTGTCACCTGAAAAACCAGCTTTAGAGACAATTGAATTGTTTCTTGTTGTGGAGACACTAGCACCACCCCTGCTCCTGCAGTCTCCTTGGTACATGCTCCATCAAAGAACATCTCCCAAATCTGACCTCCTGTATTATGCTCAGCTTGAGCTGTTGGTTTCCTGATTTGCAATGCAACCTTCTGAGATTCTTCTATTTGGAGAATGCAAGCTCCAAAATCAATGTCCACTGCATATATGGGATGGTTTGTAGGATTCTTCTCATCGCTAATGATATATGCTAGCTGTGCTTCTCTATATAACCTCCTGCTCTCTCCTTCGAACACTGGGACAGTTGCATAAGATAAATCGTTCTGCAATGTTCCACCTAGTCTCTTAATCCACCCTCTGGACAACAGCATGCCAAACTTAGGAGGGACATCTGCCACCACAATATCCATTATCATGCTCTTCATGGGCAGCTGGGTTAGGGAAATGGTTAAATATTTAATCAATCCCAGACATTTCACCTTCCTTGAATCAAACGAGAATAGGTCATGATATGGTCTGGTGATGTCAAGGCCTAACTCTTCCATGACGGTTTTAGGCATCAGATTGTGACTGGCACCTGTATCTAGGAGGCAGTTGTGGAGAATTTTGTCATGAATGGCCAAGGAGACATAAAAAGATGGGGAATTATCCTTGGCAGGTTCAGTCATTGGGCTTAGCACAACTGCAGGCCTATCGTCTTGCAAATTGACAGAGTCAGTGGAGGTTCGTGTGATCTTCAGCTCGAGAGCCTCAAGGATAGGCTTTCTAAACATCTCACTCTTCACCAGTTCTGTCAGAGGCACGGTTATTTTTAACTTCTGAACTTCTGATTCGAAGCTAAAAGAGAGAGGTAGCTTGTTAGGACTTTTTACCTCTTGAACTGGTGCTTTGAGGGTGACTGGATCAGCTGCTGGTCTTTTTGTCTGCTATTCTGGGTCTCTGTTTGGACGGCAGCTTTTCAGGCAGGATTCTCCTTGATATTATTTGCATTTGACCTTAGATTATATCTTTTCTGCTCCCCGGTTTGCAGAACAACCTCTCTGTCCCACCTTTGACTGTCTTGCTCCTGCAGCAAAGACTCTTCATATGCAGCCAATCTCAAAAAGGCATCACTGTCTTTATCTTCCATACAGAGAATTTCATCCTCATCTTCAATATGTTCCTCCTCCATGACCACATTCTGGAAAGGAGCCTTAAATTTTTGATCTTCGTTAGTTTCTTTACCCCTCTGAATGATTTGTGATTGTTCGTTGGCTCTTCTAAATGGATTCGGATTTCTTGGTGCAAATGTGCTTGGGAGCCTTGTCTTCCCAGGGTTCTGCTCAATCTCCAGCTTAGAAATTTTAGCAGACGGTGACTCGATCATTCTAGTCATTTTATCAAGTTTGGTATCTGAGGATGAAGCAGAAGAAGCCTCGCCTCTCTGCCTCCTTCTATCAACGTGAATTTTGAGCTTTTCTGCAACCATAATGTTAGATTCGACTTCTAGTGCCGCGTCCTACATTTCAGCTAGGGTGGCACATCTTCTTTCTCTCAACAACAAACAGAACTCAGAGTCAAAGACACTGGTGTAGGCAAGTTTGGCAGAGGTGGGGGTAGGCTTTACCTCAGCTGGTATCATACTATACATACGGTTGAATCTTTTATTAAAATCAGACAAGGATTCCCCATTTTCCCTCTTCATGTTTCCAAACTCCGTATGATAGTATAGCAAGTCCTTTTTATCTCCCAAGTGTTTTAGGAACGTATCATCTAAAGCTTCGATATCTGCTATAGATCTTGGGGCTTGTTCTCTAAACCATTTCCTAGCCTCCCCATCTAGACTTTGGATAAAGACTCTCATCCACACACCATCTTCACTAATATCCAGATTATCAGCATAGCTATAAAATGACTCAAGGTGTTCTTCAGCAGTGACACCTTCAGTCCCAGTGAACTTGGGCATATACTTCTGATATTCTCCAGTGGGCATAGCATTCAAGGGAGTGGGTAGTATTAAAGGTCCATACCTGGCGGCTATGATTCTTTCCATTTTGGTGGGTGCTTGTGGTCCTGTCATGTTTGGAATTTGTGGAAGGACACTAGCAGATGGGGCAGTAGGAAATAATGTAATGGATGGCAGAGATATTGGGATGTTTTGGACAGTATGGGAAAATTTCTTTGGACTGAGATTCAAAGGAAAACTAAATGGACAAGGAGCTTTATGAATCTCTGCAGGTACTTCTTCATTAGCAATACTAGGCTTTAAATCTTCAAACTGCGTATCCTCAACTAAAAACTTCTCATGCAGAGACAAATAAGATTTCTGAGGCTTACCTGATTTTGATGCTCCCTTCTATGATGTTTTCTTCGGGTTAACAATCTCCTCAGGGTCAGGCACTGGGACAGCTGGAGACTTCTGCGGATTTTTCCTAGTATGCATCACAAACTGAGCCAGAACTTCAAAGTGGAGTCGCCAAAGGATGGCCTTCCTCCAGTGGAGTCGCCAGACAGATGATTACAACCAATGTCTATGTTCAAACCTTGTCTGTCATCAAAGCTTGAAGCTGTGTCGTCTCCCAGGGAAGCTGAGCTTCGATTCTCTTCTCCCTGGCAACAGCACCAATTATG
Source organism: Pinus tabuliformis (assembly GCA_031772625.1). Taxonomy (NCBI): domain Eukaryota; kingdom Viridiplantae; phylum Streptophyta; class Pinopsida; order Pinales; family Pinaceae; genus Pinus; species Pinus tabuliformis. The sequence goes on from CM062816.1 coordinate 834,915,238, forward strand.
TTATCACTCCAGGAAACTCTCCGAGGTTGTAAATCAGAGATGCCTGGTAACATATAATTTTTAATATTGTTCTCTGAAATATTGGAAGGAAAGATGGTGTGGATCAAGTCGGATAACCATTTCAACTCTATTCACACTCAAGGCATGCATGAACACCCCTAATAACACAAGGCTTTAGACTGCTAATGCTTAATAGTTTGTAGATTTAATGGATAGATGGAGAACACTGACTATGCCAGCAGGTTGCATACATGGACCTATACGAATGGCTAGCTACAGGCAGCAAATGAACTTACTAACTATACCGGCAAATGCATATATAATCACACATATAAATAGCTAGCCATAGGCAATAAAGAAGCTTGCAAATCTAATATATCAGAGCAGAGATAAGATGACAGTTATCTGGCCTCAAACACACAGAAAACCTGAACAAATTGTTCAATGCAAGCATAGAACAGAAGAGAAATGGACATTAAACATGTAGCAGCAAAAGAAGCTTGTGTTACTAAAGACTACAGATGAGAAGCTTGAGAAAACAGGGAAGGAATAATCTCCAAAAGTTGAACCCCTGTTACATCTTGTTTTCAGCTATTTATAGCTTGTTTACAATGGTCCTTAGCCTTTTGAGGCTTCAGGTGTCTTAATCTATCCTTCTGTCTTGTTTAACTGATTGATTCCCTTAATAGGTAGGCATAGCTCGGCGGTTTTCCTCTTCTGACAGAGAAATAACCATACTCAGATATTTTGGGCGGCCTGCTGTGATGCATAGGAGCTCCCTCGTGCCAAAGATGCCCCATTATGTTCGTTAGGATGACTGCTGCACTGGCAGGGCCGTTAATGCTCCATGATTTCATTTGATTTGGGTTGAGGCATGTAGTGGCCCTTCCCCTTCCCTTTCTGGGTTCTGTTTGCTGGCCGCTGTCCCTCCGCCGAATCCTTCTTCTGGTATATAACATAACTGCACGGTTCCTTCAAGGATGGCTTGTCGCCTGAACCTGCAATAGAGTGGCTGTCGTTCTTATGAAATCCCTGCACCTGTCCCTTTCAGGAAATAACTGTGAATGTTTCTTTTCTGTTATTGTGTCTGTCTGGGTCATAAACAGCGAAAACGCTGCGACACTGCTAAATCCTGCCCATTTCTGTTTCACTTGGACTTCAAACATCCTCAAACATGGCATAACTTTCTATCGGGTCACAGTCGCATATCGCAGCCGGTCGATCCCTTGCTTTTCTTTATATTTGGAAATTCATGAACAATGGTGCAAAACATGAGGAAATCGACTTTGACGAACCTGAAAATATATGTATTTCACTTCTTATCGGCATTCGCTAAGGCTTCCTGTGTATTTCCTTATACATTGACAATACACAAAATACAATGAAAATGGCCCCCACGCAGACTTGAAATATTATTAAAAATCCTTTATAGTGTCATCAGGTCCGTCCCATCAGATCGGAGGCATGCTATATGTAAAGGCCCCGCCCCTCAGAAGACGTCGATAGCGATATTCACCGCGGACCCGATAAGTTATCAAAAATAACTCATAACGCCGTCGGGTCCAGCCCATAGGCAATTGCTGATATATGTTAAAGGCCCATCCCTTTGTTATCGCCGATAGCGATACGCCGAAGTGATATCGGCGATCGCTCATCGGTAATGTATCATGTCGCTGCCTCTGCCTTCTCTGACTTGCGATATGCCGACGCGACCTAGACCGTTGATCGGCCAGATCCGATGGCTGAGGTTGATGCGGATTCATATGCCTGCAATATTGGTTTTTATGTGATTTTTTGGGTATTTTCACCTTCCGATAGTGTAATTCTGCCCTCCAAAGGGCTTCCCTCTTGCAACCTCTTTGATCAGTGGGTAGCTTTTGTCATGTCTTGATGATTTGAACAGCAAACATGGATTTTGGGCATGACTATAAGCATATTTGCAACATTTGAGAGCTTTTTGAATCTATTTTTAATCCATTTGCATAGCGAAGCTAACAGGTTCATCAGGAACTTCTCATGCATTTCATACCCTATCACATCATTTCAGTGGAAAGGTAAGAAGTTTGAATGAACAGAAGAATGTAAGGCTAGTTTTGAGCATCTTAAGCAGTTGTTAACACATGCGCCAGTTCTAACGATTGTGGATCTGGAGAAGGAGTTTTTAGTGTGTACAGATGCTTGCAAGAGAGAACTTGGTGGAGTTCTCATGCAATAAGGACAGGTAGTGTGCTATGAGTCACGAAAACTGAATGAGCACGAGAAGAACTATCCAACGCATGATCTTGAGCTAGCAGGGATTATACATGCATTGAAGATGTGAAGGCACTATCTTCTAGGCACGAGGTTTACATTCATGAATGATCACAATGGGTTGAGATATTTGTTTGATAAATTGAATCTAAATGCCAAGCAATCTAGATGGTTGGTTACCCTTAGTGAGTTCGAATTTGAGATCAGATACATCAAAGGGAAGGAGAAACAAGTTGCAGATGCTCTTAGCAAGAAGTTATAGGTAAATCATATAGCAGCTATGAGCTCTTATAGGACAGAGTTACAGGATAAGATCTTGCATGTAGGACAACGGGATGACAAATACATGGAGATTATGCACAAGTTACAGCAGAGCACATGTACAGGTATAGGTACAGGTGTAGGTACATGTACAGGTATAGGTGATCAGGATGCAAACTATCATCTCACGGAAGATGGTTTGGTGAGGTTTAGAGACAGGATCTATGTGCTAAATTTCCATGAGCTCAAGAAGCTTATCTTGAGGGAGTTTCACGCCAAGCCATACTCGGGTCATCCAGGATATCAGAAAACATTGAATGCAATAAAGAAGTTCTACTATTGGTTGAATCTGAAGAAGGAAGTGGCAAAGTTCGTGGTTAGATGTTTAGATTGTCAGCAGGTAAAGGCATAATGTAAGTATCCAGGTGGTTTACTACAACCTATAGCAATTCCAGAATGGAAATGTGAGTTCATTTCCATGGATTTCATTACAGATCTTTTGTGGAAAATGAGACAACATGATTATATTATGGTCATGGTAGACAGGTTGAGCAAGTTAGCTCACTTCATTCGAGTAAAAACTACATATTCAACTAGTAAGGTAGCACATGTGTTCATCAGAGAGATAGTGAGATTGTATGGTGTTCCAAAGAAGATTGTGTTAGATAGGGATGAAAAGTTCACTTCCAAGTTTTGGAAGGACATATTTGTAGGTTTGGGTATAGATTTGGCCTTCAGCACAACTTATCATCCGTAGACAAATGGATAGAAAAAGAGGATTAACAAGATCTTGGAGGATATGTTGAGTATGTACTTGGTGCACTAGCAGAAGAAATGGGAGGAGTATCTTCCACTGGTTGAGTTCACATACAACAATGGTTATCAAGAGTCATTGAGGATGAGTCCTTTCTAGGCATTGTATGGGCAGAGTTATAACACTCCCATCAGCTGGAGTGTTCCAGTGAACAAGGTACTTATTGGACCGAACATGTTGATAGACATGGAGTTGTAAATGCAAGTTATAAAGAAGAATCTAAAGGCAGCATAGGATATACAGAAGAGTTATGCATATCAACACAATGTATTCAAGGAGTTCCAAGTTGGGGAGCATGTGTATTTGTGCATCAAGCCCAAGAAAATCTCTGTGAGGATTGGTTCATGTGCCAAGTTGGCACCATGGTATCACAGGCCTTTTGAGATCCTTGAGAGGATTAGACCAGTGGCATATCGACTTGCACTACCTCCAACAATGAAAGTCCGTGATGTTTTCCATATTTCATTGCTTGAGAAGTATATAAAGGATGTTTATCATGATATTGATTGGTTTGTATTGCAGGTGGAGCAAGAAGGAGAGTTCCAGTCGGAGCCTCAATGCATATTGTAGCAGAAACATCTCATGTGTAGGAACATATCCATTTAAAGTGCAATGGAAGCACTTTGGGACGAAAGAAGCTACATGAGACATGGTGGATCAGATGCGGGCCCTGTATCCTTCATTGTTTTCCAGTTGAGGCAAAGCAACTTTGGTTTGATGTTTGGTATATGTTTGGCATATGTTTTGTTGATGTTTTGGTATCTGTATATGGATGTAAATACCGCCATGAGATAAGTTATAAAGCTCCAATAAGTGGTATGGGTGTCATGTTATTATGGTTGTTATCTTGTCACGATGTTTTTCTTTTGAGCATGTCTTTCATTGTAAATACTGCATTGAGTTAAGCTATAATGTTCCATGGGCAGTATGTTTGCTTTTCAGTGGTTTTGTTGAGGTCATGGTGTGGTTTAACACTGAGGATGATGTTCCCTAAGGGGGAGGGTTCTGTAAAAACCCTGGTGAAAAGTCCATGTAATAAAAATTTAATAAAGGTAAAATAAGACCATGGTTAAGGGACACTTATTCCAAGTTGAATGTTGGGTAAATATATCCTAGTGGGCATCATTGATGTGTGTTTCGGCTAAGGAAAATTGGCAAAGGCTAAGACGAAGGTATTAAAAGGAAAAAAAAGGCATTTTTGGCACATTTATTTATGAAAATAAAGGAAGTTATGAGAAAAGTAACGTGAAAGGTCACAGGTTGCATGTGAGGAGGAAATTGAAGGAAAATAATGGAAAATGAAGAAAATAGAGGCCTCATTCATAAAAAAAATCTTATGAGGATCAGTTGGTAACCTTTTTTTAGTTCAAGTTTGAAGCTCTCTCATTATTCTCTCTCTCTCTCTCTCTCTCTCTCTCTCTCTCTCTCTCTCTCTCACTCTTGGTCACTTAGAGTTTTCTTGGGGCACTCTAGCTTTGGATCAAGGAAGGAAAAGAAAGAAAAGGGAAAGGAAGGAAAGCAAGGATCAAGGAAATGAAATCATGATCAAGCAGCTTCAGTAGGAATACTTACAAGTAACCTTTTGCATGTTTGATTTCCTAGCTGGTTTGGACATGCATGGATTTGCATGTTAGTGTATGGTTGTCTTGCTGTCGGTGGCATGGTTTTTCCGGGTTATGACATGGTTTTGTTGGGTTATGACAGTGGTTTTCGTCCTAGCCTCACCTTTTTGCATATGCCATGGTGTTGGGATGTTTATTTTGGTTTTTGAGCTTTGGTTTGCCAGATGGATTTCAGGATCCAGGGAAGAGGTGGTCTCAAGTTTCATTCCCAAAGGCCTAGGAATCCCCTAATCGGTTTTGGCGGGATACATGGTAAGACCCCATGTGTAAGATCTCACCTTACCAACCATCAATATTATAGAGAAATATTAAACATTAAACTCAAAATGCAATATTTTTTTGTTTTTTGTTTTGTTTCCAAATCCCAAGACAAGCCCAAAGCTAATGTCTCACTCAAACCCAAAAGCCAAACTACCAAACGAAAACCATCACTTGATCCTCAAGCTCAAAAATCATATTTAAAATAAAGAGTCTTTAGTGGGATGAATAAATATCAAACTTTACGAGCCACAATTTCCAACAAGCTAATTGTTACTTCTGTTGTGACTAATTTGATTTTATTTTAAATAACATGCTTATGAATTCTTTACTTAAAAGGAGAATTCAGATTCTATAGGAGTGGTATCTAATATTTATAATTTCATATGTAAGCTGACACTACAACAATTCACTTACCCAAATTTGACTTTATCAACATGAATTTTAACTCAATGGGATTACCACGCATATTCATTGAGACATTCCAGAAACATCTTGGTTACAAATCCTAATTTCACTTAGGCATTTATTTTTTACAGAAAATTCATAAATGTAAATAGCTATAGCCATTGAATCATTATGACAAACAATTTGCAAGCATACAATATACAACCATTGAGGCATTTTGTCAAACACTTGGCGACCATCATCTCTTAAGACAATTTTGACAACCATTAGCAACATGAATATAAGATTCTTACTCAACCTATTTAACTCATAAAATTCATAAATTAAAACTTCAAATATTGGCATATTAAAACAGAAATTAAATCATCTTAATCCTTCACCAAAAACTCGAGAACAAACACACAAAATTGGTAGCAGTAATATGCAAAATCGCCCAGATTTACGATCTGGGTCCGGAAAAGTGTTTTTTTTAATCAAATGGGGGGTTATGGGTCCATAGGGAACGGATACCCCCTGATGTTGGACTGAAAAATTACGAAACCACCCATGGATGCAATTTTGTTAAACTAGCAAATCTTCTGACTCCTGGAATCTCATTTATAGATTTTGTCAAACAGATGGCATGCAAGCTTGAATCTACAACCATGCATAACAAATAGAAACAGAGAATTAATATATAATTACTTATGTATTTTCTAAATTCTTTTCCAAACCATTTCATCTACTGTAAGTGAATTGAAGGGTTTTGAGATTCATCAAGCATTATTTTCACTCAATCATTCCTACAAACACATGGCAAGCATCCTAAGCTATTGTAATACATATAAAGAGATACTCCAAAATAAGAGTTAACCAATGATGATTCTTTTAATGCATTATGTATGCTTACTTGTTATCTATATTTGCAAAGATTGCACGCACATAATGACTAAAATTACCTCAATTATTTTCTTTGAAACTCTTGGCTGCCATTATTTCTGCATTTTTATTTTAAGGGCTGATCCAATGATTCCTCTAGGTATACTTTGGATATGTGTCTATTTCCTTACTTCTCCTATAGGCTGCAAGTTAGCAGTTATTCATGCATAATCATTTGCATGTATAGTAAAATAATAACATTTCCCATTCACGGATGTTGCCAAACACTTTGCAACATATCTTGAAACCATTTCTAAAACATATCTCTAATTACCAATTTCAATTAAAATAAAATAAAACCATAACCCATGAAACTCTCACCCAAGTACTTTGGAAATTCTTTATTGCAATTACCTTCTCCAATATTTCGCTTTCCCTTCTCAAATGCTACAATACCAAGCTTAGTACCATAAACTACACCAATAATAATTCCATAACATCTTGAGATCTAAACATCCATTTTTGTATTCATTTTCAACTATCCAATAAGATTCCAAAAAACATAAGCGTAAACCAAATTAGATTCTTACAACAATTTAAATTTCTACTTTTTATTTTATGCTAAAGTTGTACTATAATTTTAGGAAAATAAAAATTATACCTGAAGAGATATTCAACTCCAATCCATGAGAATATGATCCATCTTTGATCCCTTAACCAACTCATTTGAACCATCTGGTTTTCCATCCAACCATATCCATGGAGAACTTCTCCCCTAGAACCCTCGAGTTGTAAGAGCTCACAAACAGTGTTGGCCTCCTGTTGCAACAGGGTTTCATTTTTCATGATTGACATTTTTACATGCCAAATATGTCATACTTGGCAAGCTGCAGTGTTCCATATTTCCAGAAGATACCATGAGAGTGTGCTAGTCCAAATGCCACTGCTGAGGTCCCATTTTGATGAGTTGTTCCAGTTTTGAAGAGCTTTCATTTAAGGGAGTTCCAAACAGTCTAATCTTGGTCTCCCTAGGTTTCAATTTCGTGTTGTAGAATATAGAGAATGCATCTGTCCAAACAGTTTAATCTTGGTCAGATTTGTAGATAGGTAGAGAACCTAAGGGACCCAACTGTTTAATCTGGGCCCTGGCAGAAATAAGTGCAGATTTAGATAGGAAACATTCAGAAGAAAAATTGTAATTCTGGGTCTGCAAGTCTAAGTGCACCCTAATCAGAAAAGAAGAAAAAATGTTAGGACAATAGGCTGGGTAGGTAGCTGTTTGGTGGCAGAATGATGATTGATGATAAATTTTGTGTCTCACAATGTCTTATCTTTTCAGATCACAGTTATTAGGCAGTTTTATTTCAAAGGAGGTACTCAAGCTGCAATTCACTAACCTCCCCTTCTTCTCATTTCCCCCAAGTCACTTACTAACATCCCCCAAGAGGTCAAGATCTGCTTGAGCCTCTCAGTTTCATCATTTCCATGACATTTGCCTTGGTGAGGATCTGCTTCACCCAAGGATTGCTCACTCATCTTCTGTGAGCCTTCTTTTCCCAACAAAGCCTAAGGTCTCATACCTTAGCGCCCTCTATACATCTCCATATTAACTACTAACTTTATTATATAACTCCCTATCAGTTTTTCCCTTCCCCTATTAAAATCATGTATATAAAACTCCCTTATGTAAATACTCCCTCCCGGGCATTATAGCCATAATTCTGCTGAGTCTGGGAAATCACAGTCCATCTGGGGTTGTCTTTAGCCCATCTGAGTCATTAAGGAGCTAGTCTGACATCTGGTCAGCTAGTAACCTCTCCCCTAGCCCAAAAACCCCTCAAAAACCTCAAAAAACCCATATTCCACCCTTGTCCCTAAGTCCGAATGTAAATGTATCAACCTGTGCCTTTTTTAACACATAAAAACCCCATTCCCTAAGTTTAAACCCACCCGCGCAAATATTAAAGGAATATTCCTGCGCATATACCGCCCCTTATCCCTCCATCATATCACACTCCCCGCCAGCCGTTGGATCGCCCGCCCCACAGATCAACGGTGGGCGGGCCGTCCCATCCCCGACCTGCCCGACGTTTAGCGTCCGGGAGATGGGCGGTATTACTGCCGTACCTCCCGCCACGCGTCAAGCGTTGGGCTAGAGAAAAGACAGAGTTGATGAAGAATAGAGTAGTTGATCTTCCTTCTATTGAAAGTCTAAGACTGCCAAAGAACTATGTCAGCCTTAGTTCTTTGATGAAACAAAATGGCCAACCATATGCTCCTACAATAATGGCCATGTCGGGATTAACTGGTGAGCAAACACAAGGTGAACCAAGTTCTAAAAGAGATAGAAGTGATTCTTTTTTCCATTCCGACAAAGGAAAAAGAGGTGCTGGTGATACCAATGCACATGAAGCATCAGCATCTAGCCCGTTCAGCAGATATACTGAAAATCTGCAATCTATACCTATAAGGTTGGACAATCCTGCTTCCAGAGGATATGGAAATTCATTGTTAGTAAATATTGATTGCCTTGATTATAATGAAGTAATTGTTGTTTTGCATAATGTCCATGCTTGGGAATTACAGAGGAAAGCTGAAGCCAAAGTATCATGGTCTGATGTAGTTACTCAAATTGTATGGTATTTTACTGGCATACTAAAGCAATGGTGGGAAAGGCTTGCAGAGGAAGAGAAAGATCAAATAGTTGAACATAGTACTGATCCATTAAGAGAACTGTTTGAAGCTTTAAAACATTAATTTGTTGGATTAGTCCCTGAAGATTCAGCCCATCATTCACAGCTATTTCTCTCCCAGAAGTTATGCGACATTGATTATTTGCAAGAGTATTTTTGTGTTATGCAAAAACTTCTGTATCAGGCTAGTGATCCACATAATGTTGCCTATCTGAGATATTACATTCAGTCTATGCCTGGTAAAATTCCTGATCTAATTAATCAGTACATAGCAGATCATAAAGTGAATTTGGAAGGACAATCATTTGCAGCTATTCACCAATTGATTGTCACAATTTTGCAGAAAGAATGTGCAGAGAGCAAAGCTAAGAAGAATTTTTCAAAACAGATGCACTTTAGCACAAAGCTTTGCAATAATTTCAAAGAAACCTATAATTTTGGTTGTCACAAGAAAAGTGAAAGAAAGGTTTCTAAAAAGACAAAGTTTGATAACTCCTGCTCCTGCAAGACTGATAAATACTTTCCTAAAAAGAAAAAATAATTTCCTTCCAAAAGATCATTTAAAGGACAAAGGGTAGTATTTAGGAAAAGATCAAAACCTTCGAAAAAAGGTGTGTGTTTTATTTGTGATAAAGAAGTTCATTATGCGAACGCTTGCAGAGAAAGAAAAGATAAGAAGCAGATGAAGATAATGAATATCTTTTCTACAATACATGATCCACAAGATTGGGATCTCATATCCCACTCTGATGGAGAATATTTTGAAGTTTCAAGTTCTTCTTCAGAATCTTCAAATAGTGAAATTCCTGAAATCAGGAAATTAACAATTGATTCAGAATCATCTGATTCTGATGAAACATTCATTCCTGATATTAAAATGTTCAGTTTGAATTCCTCAAGAGAGATACAAGCAAAGATTGCAGTAGTCAAAGCTGATCTAGCACAGTTAGATCCAGTTCAGTTTACAGCAAGAAGAAGATTGACTGAAAAACTTGAGAATCTTGAGAAACAACTGCCATCCAAAAGGAAAGAAAGATTTTCAGAAGAACAAAGAGATGATGATGACTTCATCGAGAAAGAGTTCAATTCAATGTTCAGACCTTTGCAGATTTCTGTATCTCCAGGTATGAATCAAATTGATGCTCTTAAAAAGAAGATTACAAATTTGGAATCTTCAATTCATCATACAAGGTCAGAAATGATACAGTTGTCATCCAAACTCCAAATACTTATTTCTGATTATGATGATTGTAATTCTAAATTAACAAGTCTACTGATGAAAAATGTGCCAATTATTGAAGAGATATCCCCAAAGAAAAATGTTGAGCTTTTTAATGTTATGGGCATCGGAGATAGAGTGGTTATTCCAATAATAATAAAAGTCCCCATCATTAAACCTTATACTTTGGATGCTCAAATAGATTCTGGTGCTATGAGTAGCTGCTGCAAATATAAAGCCATTCCTCATTATTATTGGCAACCTACTAAACTCCAATTCAGGGCTATCACTGGTGACTTAGTGGAAATAAGTCATATAGCTCCTGAATTTCCTATTTTCTTGAATGATGTCCAGGTTTTTGTCACTTTGTATAGTTTTGATATTGGTGCTGATGTTCTGTTAGGACAAGATTTTCTGAAGAAATATTTGCCAGTCAATTTTGGACAAGATTATGTTATATTCTCCACCACTGCTGGTCCTATCACAGTCCCTGCTTCCAGTGACTACAAAATCAATGTGTAGCCTGAAGATGAGGATCCTCTCCAGTATAGTCTGCAAGATCTGACCAAGATTAATAAGATTGTAAAAAATGCAGAGTTACATGGTCCCAAAACTTTGCAACAAATTTTTGATAAGCTTCATGCAGATTGTACTTCCAGTAGGCCAGATGCCTTTTGGGTAAGAGAAAAGTATTTTGTTGCACTACCCTACCGAGAAGGATATATTCCTAGGCCACAAAAAGCAAGTGCAAATCATATGAGTCCAAAAGAGCAAGAATTGTGCAAAGCAGAAATTGAACAATTGTTAGAACAAAAGCTTATTGAACCCTGTAAGAGCCCTTGGGCCTGCCCAGCCTTTTATGTCAATAAGCATAGTGAGCAGAAAAGAGGTAAGAAAAGGCTTGTGATTAATTATAAGGCCTTGAATGATGCTCTTCTTCCTATTCGATATCCTCTGCCTAACAAAGAATTGTTACTTGCTAAGATTGCTAATGCTAATGTGTTTAGCAAGTTTGATCTCAAAAGTGGATTTTGGCAGATTGGTATTATTCCTGCTGACAGGTATAAAACAGCCTTCACCGTTCCTCATGGCCAATACCAATGGACTGTGATGCCCTTTGGTCTGAAAAATGCTCCATCTGAATTCCAAAAAAGGATGGAAGACATTTTTGGTGCGATAGAGTACATTATTGTATATATTGACGATTTGCTTGTATTTAGTAGAGATGTAAATATGCACAAGATCCATTTAGAACAATTCTACCAACTTGTATATAAGCATGGATTAGTACTTTCAGATTCAGAGGAGAAGTTTCAGATTGGGAAAGTCAAGATTGACTACTTGGGCTTACAAATAGAAAAAGGACATGTAGAACTTCAGCCACATGTACTAACCCATCTATTGAAGTTTCCTGATATAATTGCTGTTGTAAAGACCCTGCAGAGATTTCTTGGATGTCTGAATTATATAAGAAATTTTTATGCCAAACAATCAGAGGCTACAAAGATAGTGCTGAACAGACTAAAGAAGAAAGTTGTCAGTTGGACAGATGAAATGACAGCAACAGTAATTAGTATTAAGAGTAAGCTTAATGAATTGCCAAAACTTAAGCTTCCTGATACTAATCTTCCTTTTATACTTGAAACAGATGCTTCTGATCACACTTGGGCTGCAGTCTTGTTACAAAAGCATGGAAGAAAGGAATTGGTTTGTGCCTATTCCTCAGGATCTTTTGATGATACAGAGAAAAATTATCCTTCTTCTCATAAAGAAATACTTGCAGTAAAGAGAGGAATAAAGAGATTTGACTTGTTCTTGAAAAGTGTTAAATTCATTGTCAGAACAGATCTAAAGCATATGAAATAGATGTTGGCAAACAAAAGATTGTTGGAACAAGGTAGTACCAGAGTATTGAGATGGGCACTATGGCTTGAAGGTTTTGATTTTGATATTATTTACAAATCTGGTGCAGAAAATTATCTTGCTGACATGCTTACCACAGAAGGTGCTCAAGAAATCAAGGAGATCAAGATGTTCAGACCACTTAATCAACACGAAGCCTCTACAAGTCAGTCCAGTCATGTCGAGTTTAAAAGAGTCAAGTATGTCACAGTCTGTAGTAACTGTCAATATGAGTTTTTTCTAGAATGTCTATCAAAACAGGTCCGAGTCTTGCCATTATGCCTAAGACAAATCATTTTGCAAAAATGGTTTGACTCTGAGGAGTCTAGATGGTCATATACAAAAGAGTTACCATATAGAATTAGGCCATGGCGTGTTTATTATGCATTGTCTAGGGAACCAGATCCTGTTTATTTTTGGTGTATTCAAAATACTGACTGGACATGGTCAGACTATTTTTCTATTCACTAGAGAGATAGGATACATGGTTCAGTTAAGGTCATATTTTATGCTGCAGCTATAGATCCCTCTAACAATTGGTGGAGTCCATGGTTTAAGCTATTCATGTTTAGGTATTTGCCTAGAGCTAAAAATATTTTTGATAGGACTTTTGCTGAGTTTTTCAGAATTTTCCATTGGGAAATGCATGTAGCTGTCCATAATGATTATGTCTTAGAGTTTGAGTTTATCCACATACACACAATTGTCATTCCTAATGAAGAAGATGAGTCCTTTAAGCTCTCTGTCAGATTCAGAGGATTGATATCAGTGGACGAACAAGACAGGCCAACATTCATGTTCACATTCCCATTCTTTTGTTGTACCAGAGATACAACACCATATTGGCTAGATGAATCTGTTCCATACGAAGTGCTTGCCCCAAATAATGAAGAACTAATTGAGGAATTGGTAGAACAAGACCTAATCAGAATAAATACACAAGCTGTAAAACATATATTAACTTCTCAGATAATTACAAATATGAGACCTCTCAGATAATTACATATATGAGACCCGATATGAGAATAGCGCTCCGTGATGCAAGCAGATCGAGAAAACTTCTCACAGATGCAGAGCAGGGAGATCTCGTCTCCTCTCAAGCTCAAAGAACTCAAACTCACAATACAGACTATAGAGTTAAACTCCGTGATGCAAGCAGATCGAGAAAACTTCTCGCAGATGCAGAGCAGGGAGACTTTACTCGGACTTAAACACTTCTCAGACTCTCTAAAACTCTCAAGACTCTTCTGCCCCAAATGAGCTTACAATGCTAGTATTTATAATATCCTAGCAGGTCATCCGGTGAAAACTTTTACCGGGAACTTGGAACCAAAAAAAATCAAACTTTCGGCTAGAACATCATGCAAGATGTCTATCACGAAAGGACCTTGTACAAAAAGTAATGAATAGTTCTAAAGATTCGGGCAAGTGGGGACAACCACTTGTTATCTCGTCCCTTGGAGGCTAAGCCATATGGGAACCGAATCATGACATCTCTGAAATGAAAAGATGGCCGGAATCTAGGACATCGGCTCTTATACAAAAGTAATTACACAGTGGAGATTTTATTTGGACTAAATCCCACGGAAACCAGAGAACAGTATATGTACAAATAAAGCAGGATATGAAATAATTACACAGTGGAGATTTTATTCGGACTAAATCCCACGGAAACCAGAGAACAATATATGTACAAATAAAGTAGGATATGAAAGGATTTCATTTGATTGATCCCTTCAATCAGTCGCTGTTAGCTCTGTCATCATAATCATGTGCATGAGTATCTGGAGCAGCTGGATTATTATGGCCAAGTCTGATTAGGTCTTGTTCTACCAATTCCTCAATTAGTTCTTCATTATTTGGGGCAAGCACTTCGTATGGAACAGATTCATCTAGCCAATATGGTGTTGTATCTCTGGTACAACAAAAGAATGGGAATGTGACCATGAATGTTGGCCTGTCTTGTTCGTCCACTGATATCAATCCTCTGAATCTGACAGAAAGCTTAAAGGACTCATATTAGGAATGACAATTGTGTGTCTGTGGATAAACTCAAACTCTAAGACATAATCATTCTGGACAGCTACATGCATTTCCCAATGGAAAATTCTGACAAACTCAGGAAAAGTCCTATCAAAAATATTTTTAGCTCTAGGCAAATACCTAAACATGAATAGCTTAAACCATGGACTCCACCAATTGTTAGAGGGATCTATAGCTGCAGCATAAAATATGACCTTAACTGAACCATGTATCCTAGCTCTCTAGTGAATAGAAAAATAGTCTGACCATGTCCAGTCAGTATTTTGAATACACCAAAAATAAACAGGATCTGGTTCCCTAGACAATGCATAATAAACACGCCATGGCCTAATTCTATATGGTAACTCTTTTGTATATGACCATCTAGACTCCTCAGAGTCAAACCATTTTTGCAAAATGATTTGTCTTAGGCATAATGGCAAGACTCGGACCTGTTTTGATAGACATTCTAGACAAAACTCATATTGACAGTTACTACAGACTGTGACATACTTGACTCTTTTAAACTCGACATGACTGGACTAACTTGTAGAGGCTTCGTGTTGATTAAGTGGTCTGAACATCTTGATCTCCTTGATTTCTTGAGCACCTTCTGTGGTAAGCATGTCAGCAAGATAATTTTCTGCACCAGATTTGTAAATAATATCAAAATCAAAACCTTCAAGCCATAGTGCCCATCTCAATACTCTGGTACTACCTTGTTCCAACAATCTTTTGTTTGCCAACATCTGTTTCATATGCTTTAGATCTGTTCTGACAATGAATTTAACACTTTTCAAGAACAAGTCAAATCTCTTTATTCCTCTCTTTACTGCAAGTATTTCTTTATGAGAAGAAGGATACTTTTTCTCTATATCATCAAAAGATCCTGAGGAATAGGCACAAACCAATTCCTTTCTTCCATGCTTTTGTAACAAGACTGCAGCCCAAGTGTGATCAGAAGCATCTGTTTCAAGTATAAAAGGAAGATTAGTATCAGGAAGCTTAAGTTTTGGCAATTCATTAAGCTTACTCTTAATACTAATTACTGTTGCTGTCATTTCATCTGTCCAACTGACAACTTTCTTCTTTAGTCTGTTCAGCAGTATCTTTGTAGCCTCTGATTGTTTGGCATAAAAATTTCTTATATAATTCAGACATCCAAGAAATCTCTGCAGGGTCTTTACATCAGCAATTATATCAGGAAACTTCAATAGATGGGTTAGTACATGGGGCTGAAGTTCTACATGTCCTTTTTCTATTTGTAAGCCCAAGTAGTCAATCTTGACTTTCCCAATCTGAAACTTCTCCTCTGAATCTGAAAGTACTAATCCATGCTTATATACAAGTTGGTAGAATTGCTCTAAATGGATCTTGTGCATATTTACATCTCTACTAAATACAAGCAAATCGTCAATATATACAATAATGTACTTTATCGCACCAAAAATGTCTTCCATCCTTTCTTGGAATTCAGAGGGAGCATTTTTCAGACCAAAGGGCATCAAAGTCCATTGGTATTAGCCATGAGGAACGACGAAGGCTGTTTTATACCTGTCAGCAAGAATAATACCAATCTGCCAAAATCCACTTTTGAGATCAAACTTGCTAAACACATTAGCATTAGCAATCTTAGCAAGTAACAATTCTTTGTTAGGCAGAGGATATCGAATAGGAAGAAGAGCATCATTCAAGGCCTTATAATTAATCACAAGCCTTTTCTTACCTCTTTTCTGCTCACTATGCTTATTGACATAAAAGGCTGGGCAGGCCCAAGGGCTCTTACAGGGTTCAATAAGCTTTTGTTCTAGCAATTGTTCAATTTCTGCTTTGCACAATTCTTGCTCTTTTGGAATCATATGATTTTCACTTGCTTTTTGTGGCCTAGGAATATATCCTTCTCGGTAGGGTAGTGCAACAAAATACTTTTCTCTTACCCAAAAGGCATCTGGCCTACTGGAAGTACAATCTGCACGAAGCTTATCAGAAATTTGTTTCAAAGTTTTGGGACCATGTAACTCTGCATTTTTTACAATCTTATTAATCTTGGTCAGATCTTGCAGACTATACTGGAGAGGATCCTCATCTTCAGGCTTCACATTGATTTAGTAGTCACTGGAAGCAGGGACTGTGATAGGACCAGCAGTGGTGGAGAATATAACATAATCTTGTCCAAAAGTGACTGGCAAATATTTCTTTAGAAAATCTTGTCCTAACATAACATCAACACCAGTATCAAAACTATACAAAGTGACAAAAACCTGGACATCATTCAAGAAAATAGGAAATTCAGGAGCTATATGACTTATTTCCATTAAGTCACCAGTGATAGCCCTGAATTGGAGTTTAGTAGGTTGCCAATAATAATGAGGAATGGCTTTATATTTGCAGCAGCTACTCATAGCACCAGAATCTATTTGAGCATCCAAAGTATAATGTTTAATGCTAGGGGCTTTGATTCTTATTGGAATAACCACTCTATCTTCGATGCCCATAACATTAAAAAGCTCAACATTTTTCTTTGGGGATATCTCTTCAATAACTGGCACATTTTTCATCAGTAGACTTGTTAATTTAGAATTACAATCGTCATAATCAGAAATAAGTATTTGGAGTTTGGATGACAACTGTATCATTTCTGACCTTGTATGATGAATTGAAGATTCCAAATTTGTAATCTTCTTTTTAAGAGCATCAATTTGATTCATACATGGAGATACGGAAATCTGCAAAGGTCTGAACATTGAATCGAACTCTTTCTCGATGAAGTCATCATCATCTCTTTCTTCTTCTGAAAATCTTTCTTTCCTTTTGGATGGCAGTTGTTTCTCAAGATTCTCAAGTTTTTCAGTCAATCTTCTTCTTGCTGTAAACTGAACTGGATCTAACTGTGCTAGATCAGCTTTGACTGTTGTAATCTTTGCTTGTATCTCTCCTGAGGAATTCAAACTGAACATTTTAATATCAGGAATGAATGTTTCATCAGAATCAGATGATTCTGAATCAATTGTTAATTTCTTGATTTCAGGAATTTCACTATCTGAAGATTCTGAAGAAGAACTTGAAACTTCAAAATATTCTCCATCAGAGTGGGATATGAGATCCCAATCTTGTGGATCATGTATTGTAGAAAAGATATTCATTATCTTCATCTGCTTCTTATCTTTTCTTTCTTTACAAGCGTTAGCATAATGACCTTCTTTACCACAAATAAAACACACACCTTTTTTAGAAGGTTTTGATCTTTTCCTAAATACTACCCTTCGTCCTTTAAATGATATTTTGGAAGGAAAGTATTTTTTCTTTTATGGAAAGTATTTATCAGTCTTGCAGGAGCAGGAGTTATCAAACTTTGTCTTTTTAGAAACCTTTCTTTCAATTTTCTTGTGACAACCAAAATTATAGGTTTCTTTGAAATTATTGCAAAGCTTTGTGCTAAAGTGCATCTGTTTTGAAAAATTCTTCTTAGCTTTGCTCTCTGCACATTCTTTCTGCAAAATTGTGACAATCAATTGGTGAATAGCTGCAAATGATTGTCCTTCCAAATTCACTTTATGATCTGCTATGTACTGATTAATTAGATCAGGAATTTTACCAGGCATAGACTGAATGTAATATCTCAGATAGGCAACATTATGTGGATCACTAGCCTGATACAGAAGTTTTTGCATAACACAAAAATACTCTTGCAAATAATCAATGTCGCATAACTTCTGGGAGAGAAATAGCTGTGAATGATGGGCTGAATCTTCAGGGACTAATCCAACAAATTCATGTTTTAAAGCTTCAAACAGTGCTCTTAATGGATCAGTACTATGTTCAACTATTTGATCTTTCTCTTCCTCTGCAAGCCTTTCCCACCATTGCTTTAGTATGCCAGTAAAAGACCATACAATTTGAGTAACTACATCAGACCATGGTACTTTGGCTTCAGCTTTCCTCTGTAATGCCCAAGCATGGACATTATGCAAAACAGCAATTACTTCATTATAATCAAGGCAATAAATATTTACTAACAATGAATTTCCATATCCTCTGGAAGCAGGATTGTCCAGCCTTATAGGTATAGATTGCAGATTTTCAGTATATCTGCTGAACGGGCTAGATGCTGATGCTTCATGTGCATTGGTATCACCAGCACCTCTTTTTCCTCTGTTGGAATGGAAAAAAGAATCACTTATATCTCTTTTCTAACTTGGTTCACCTTGTGTTTGCTCACTAGTTACTCCTGACATGGCCATTATTGTAGGAGCAGATGGTTGGCCATTTTGTTTCATCAAAGAACTAAGGCTGACCTAGTTCTTTGGCAGTCTTAGACTTTCAACAGAGGGAAGATCAGCTAGTCTATTCTTCATCAACTCTGTCTTTTCTCTAGCTAGATTGATTCCTTTCTGGATCTTCTCAAGTCTGGCTTTATCTATATTCTCTACCCCTTTAAAAAAGATTGCTTGGATTCATCAAAATTGGAGGAGAATTTCAGATTTGAACTTGAGACATCTACTTCTCTATAATGAGGTGGAGAAGCAGGAGTGGGGAGTGCATTTGTAAAATGTTCCAAAGACTTGGAGATGATACCCATGTTTGACTGAATATTATTTAACTTTTGTGTGTGTTTATCTTGGATTCCCAATGGGCTGAAATGGAGAATCTTTAGGGAATATTCAGGAATCTTTCGTTACGCAGGCCCCAGGAAGCCCGAAAGGCCCAAAAATGATCCATTTCTTTCATAGAGCATACCGAAAGGAGCAGAAAACAATTTCAGGGGATACAGAGGCCGAACAGCGGCCATCAATGGGTGATTGTACCCGTAGCACATCAGAACAGCAGTCCAGATTTTGTCAAAGAGTATCAGAAGGAAGAAAAGACGCCAAAGAGTATCAACAAAGATTTTTTAGGGGTTCGAAGCACCTGTATATTAATGAAGCCCCCAGAAAGTCAAATCAAGCATCATCAGCCCATCCTTACCCTCAAATCACCATTAAGGCATTCAAAGCACATGACAGCAAAGAAGCAAAAACTCGTGCACATTTATTTCAAAAAACACTGCACCAAGGACTACATAAGTTATTCAGTTTTTGATACGACCGCCCCCAGCGCAGCCCGAGTTATTGCATGCATTTATTTCTGGTAGAGTTAGGTCAGTTAATTATGACCTGATTAGGTCAAGATGTAATAAAGAACTCTGTAGATAGTTTTGCCCTATATATACCACCCTCAACATTGTTTTAAGGGTTGGTCAATTGAGAATTTTCACTAGAGACCCGCACTATATACCTGACTGTTTCTATAATCAAAGATTGCAGAAAGCTTGGAGACAAAACTGTTTGTTGTAAATGAATGTTTTGGAGACTGAAGATGGAATTCTTGTGCTGCAGCCTGAAACAATAAGTGCATCTTACCTCTGTTTTATTGTTATCACTATCTAAATGGCAGAAAGAAAGAATAGCTTAGAATTAGTTTAAATACTCTCTATGCTCAATTTCTGTTGTTTCTTTATGTTTTTCTCTGAACGAATTGGTTATGAATATGAATTCCTTCTGGCTCATGTTTACCCCGATTCACCTGTGTTTTCCAATTATCTAGGGATTCGTAACTGACCTTGGGTAGCGCTCTGTTACTTCCCACTGCTAAGTTGATTGAGAGATTCTTAACTGCCCCTCATCGCTTAGCATTTCTTTCCATCACTTAGACCTGAAACATTGTTTCTTGCACAGCTGTCTTGCTCCATTTTCCCTCTGTTGTGACCAAGTGAAAGCACCAGCAGTCACACTCCTCGACTCCACGCCCAATGGTTCGAAACTTCCAGACTATGCCTTGCCTCTCTGTCTGAAAACATCAATTTTCCCACCAAAAACAAAACAAAAACCCTTTGAACTCGAGACCTAGCCTAAAATCCTTTTCAACAAAGCTAAATCTAAAAGAGAGAGCCCTCTCTGATTGCAGGTTGGCTAGAACCTGCAGTCCAAAGTTGGTCTGTGGTTACCTCGGCCGTATCCTTTTCCAGAGCTTTAAGGACAACCTGAGTGATAACATAATGGCGACTCCACTGGGGAACTTCCTCAGATAGTTTCACAAAGAAGGTAAGAAAGCTCTACCGAGACCATAAATCAAACCTTCCAGCTGCTGTTTATCTCTTAAAACTATAGATGAAGCCTGAATGTCAGCCAGGAAGCCTTTGAGACTGTTTCTTGCTTTGCATTAACAGGAGTAAATAAATGTTGCTTCAGTCAATCTTCATGCTAGTTTTAAGTTACAAACAAGTTGTCCCATATTTTAATTAGTCCCTTGTCGATTACAAAAACATTCCCAAGAAAAATACCCAAAAAAACAATTCAGAAGCTGGCTCCCAAGAAAAATCCACGATATACAAGGTGAAATCCAGATCCCAACCCTCCAGCTGTTTTTGAAAACCCTAACATAATCCCCAAAATCATTAGGAGGCAAGAAAAACAGGAAAATTATGCTGATTTGAGCCCTGAAACAACGTACCCTAGCTGTTTTCCTACTCCTGTCAAGGTTTTGTTCCGTTCATCCCCTATTTCCATCAGTTCATCATCTACATCCCGTAGTACCCCTTCCACACCTTCATCCACTGCACATCCTAACACTACTATTGTTTCTAGCGTCCCAGTTACTCCTGTTATCCCTGTTACTCCAGTTGTTCCACTTATCCCCGTTGTTCCACTTATACCTGCCAATATGGCTAATAGATATGCACCCCTGCAATTACCTGCCAATGCTAGGGCTTTACCTCAAGAGTACCAATCTAAAATCACATATTTCGACAGCACCGGTCCTTTCACAACCATTCAGCATACCAAAAAGATGCAAGATTATTTTGAAAACTATGAAATAGATGATGATAGTGTAAGAATGAGAATTTTTGTTCAGAGCCTGACAGGTGATGTTAGAACTTGGTTCCGATCACTTGCCGCAAATTCCATAACCACCCCAGATGAGATCTATCAATCCTTTACCAACAGATGGGAGAAAAAGAAAGACCCCTTGCACGTACTGGCCGAATACGATACAATCAAAAGAGGCCCTCAAGAGACTGTTTTGGAGTACTGTGCAAGATTCAATATAACGCAATACCACAGAACTTAAGACCTCCACCTGACCTTGCTTTGTATAAATTTCCGGATGGTTTTGATCCTGATATTGCATATCAGTTGAAAGAAAGAGCCCCTGCAACTCTCGAAGATGCGCAAAAGGTTGTTGTTACCGTAGAGGCTAACTTAATTGCCAAGAGAAACAGAGCGAGAATGGAAAGAAGAACCACCTTTAAAGAAGAACCCTCAGCCTTTGACCAGAAGCTTTATTCTATTATCGATGGCCTGCAAAGACTAGGAGAAAGAGTAGAAAATGTTGAGAGAAAAGAATCATGGGAGGGACAGCAGTCCAACACTATAAAAAACCCAAATTTCAGGAAGACACAGAACACAAATGCTGGTAGGCCTAACCAAGACCATGATATAAGACCCCCGTTTCAAGACAACTATGTTGAAGGTTCCACTTCAAGTGAACCTACAGATGACTCTCACATGAACTTAATGGATCTAAAGGGTGAGCATTAAACTTTCCTGACACAAGAAGACCAAAACGAACATGATTGTAATCAATTTCAGACTAAATCTGGTGAGTCTTTTGATTTCAAACAAGGTTATGATACTGTTGTGTATGAAGTACACAAATAGTATAAGCTCAGAACTAGGACCATTGACATCTCTGAGCCTAGCAAGACAAAGGAAGGCAAACAGCCCAACAAGGCTAAAAACAAAGCTGTGGTAACAAAACCAGCTGATATAACTGTCCCAAACCCACATCAAGTGACTGTAGAAGATATAACAGACACTCAACCTTCTGTTGAGCGGCCTCTGCCACCTCCCTCTTCAAAAGAAAATTCAAACAGCGTCCCACAAAGCACTCCTGAAAATGCAAAACCGCAAGCAGAAATTTCCCATAACACTGATGAGCGAGACCAGATTGCCGAGAATGCAAATGAAAAAGAAAAAATTGCCATTATCAACAGCAAAACTCCACTAGAAAAGCCCTTTAACTTAGAGGCAGAAATAGGAAAACTCAAGATAGCCATCCCTTTATCTGAACTTGCAAAACACGATGTATATAGGCAACAAATTCAAAGGTCACTTCAAATCCTAGAAAATAAGGATGATGTAAATGTTTTAGACAACACCCCAGAACTGCTATCTGGCCCAGAAGTTAACGGAAAATCAACCCATGGACCTGTCCCACCCTTTTATGTCAGCTTGCACATACATGATAAAGTTTTACACAATGTTATGTTTGACTCAGGGGCATCACATAATCTTATGCCCAAAGCAGTTATGGAAAACCTGAATCTTGACGTTACAAGACCTTACAAAGATCTGTACTCATTTGACTCAAGTCAAGTGAAATGTTTAGGCCTCATCAAAGATTTGTGTGTCTCCTTAGTCCAATATCCCAACAAGACCATCCTCATGGATGTAGTGGTTGCTGACATTCCACCAAAGTATGGTATGCTCCTGTCAAGATCATGGGTAGCAAAGCTCCAAGGATCCCTTCAATTAGACCTTTTCTATGCTACTATTTCAATCTTTGGGCAACCAAAGAGACTGTACAGAGAAATGCTCATGAAGTATGTAGTGAGTAGTGAAAGTAAGCCTGAAAATTTTCCCATTTACTCAATCCACTCTGATATGGATTCATTTATTTTGTTTAATGATAATACAAATGTTTCAATTGGTAATGAGTCCTTCACTCTAGAGCAACAAACACACATCAACGAAGAGTCGGTCGCGCATACCCACGAAACTGTCACAACAGCTGATGCAACCAGCCTACCAAAAGAAGTTCCCCAAACAGAAATTTTAAATCTGCCCAATCCTGAAACAGCTCAAACTCTTGATACTGACCATAAACAAGAAATCACATGGTACCTAGAGTTTGATGGCTCTGTTAACAAGTTAGGAGCAAGGGCAGGTGTTTGGATTCACAACACATATGACAACCATGCAGAAGGACATGCCTACAGACTGAACTTCAAATGCACAAATAAAATGGCAGAGTATGAGGCTCTCCTTTTAGGCCTTAAACTGCTAAAAACTCTAGGAGCTGTAAAAGTGTCTATCTTAGGTGACTCTGACCTAGTTATACAACAGATGAAAGGTAATTTAGTTGCCAATGGTAATAGAATGAGAGCCTATAGGACTGCTGCTACTAACATACTCCAGACATTCACTGAATTCAAGCTTGACAAGATTTCCAGAAATCACAACATTCATGCACACAGCCTAGCCACCTTTGCTAGTACATGCAAGCTTCCTTTTGACCCAAACCATCACTTCACTACTAAAATAAAACACAGGGCCGCAGTCCCAAATAACGTTAAAGACTGGCAAGTATTCGAAAATGATGCCCAGATTAATAATTTCCTCAGCCTAAAGCATGAGTTTTCGAGTATCGACATTGACATAGATGCCATGACAGACCCAGAACAGCAAACAAATCAAAATCAGCAGGCTGTAACAATTGCAACAGCCAAACAAATCTTGAAACCAACTATTTTTGACAATGAAAACATAGAACAACTGAAACAAACACAAGTAGAAGAAATAGACAAAACAGAGGCAGAAATCATTGAGCTAAAAAACAATTTTTTTCCTAGTGGTCTAACCCCGCTAGAAGACATGTTTGATGCTAATGACGTTCCCAGAAAACCAAAATTGCAGCCCATAAACACTGAGATAGAAGAACACAACATCGGGACACCAGAGAATCCGAAAATGATCAAACTTTCCAGAAATCTACCACCTGATCAAAAACCCAAGTACATTGATTTATTCAAAGAATTCCAAGATGTATTTGCTTGGAGCTATGAGGATTTAAAATCCTATGATACATCAGTGATTCAGCACACCATTCCTTTAAAACCAAACCAGAAACCCTTCAGGCAGAAACTTAGAAGAATTAACCCCATGCTTCTTCCCCCGATTGAGAAAGAAGTGAAGAGGATGTTTGAAGCAGGCATTATAGCACCCATCAGATTTTCCGAATGGGTATCCAATCTTGTCCCTACAAGAAAAAAGACAGGTGAAATCAGACTTTGTGTAGACCTTAGAAACTTAAACCAAGTCTCCTTAAAAGACCACTATCCTTTGCCCAAAATGGACCACATATTGCAGAGAGTAGTGGGATCATCTAGAATCTCTTTACTAGATGGTTTTTCAGGTTTCAACCAAATACTTGTTCACCCAGATGACCAAGACAAAACAGCTTTTACCACACCCTGGGGAACATTTAAGTATGTAAAGATGTCATTCGGACTTAAAAACGCTGGTGCTACCTTTCAACGTGCAATGGATATTGCTTTCGCCAAAGAAATACATGACTTCCTAGTTGTCTACCTTGATGACTTAACCCCATTTTCCAAATCTGATGAAGAACACCTCAAGCATCTCAGGAAAATTTTCATGACATGTAGGAAATATGGCATTTCCTTGAACCCCAAGAAGTCTCTGTTTGGCCTTGAAGAAGGCAAATTACTTGGCCACATTATATCAAAGGATGGGATCAGAATTGATCCTGAGAGAATACAGGTCATCCTCCAAATTCCATACCCCAGAAACATAAAAGAGCTACAAGCATTCCTTGGGAAAATCAACTTTTTGAGAAGATTCATTCCAAATCTAGATGAATTAATAAGACTGTTAAGCAACATGTTAAAGAAGGACGCCAAGGTAAGATGGTCCCTGGAAGCCACGCAAGCATTTGAGAGTATCAAATCCGCCTTAACCCAAACCCCTGTCCTAACTAGTCCACAATTTGACAAAGATTTTATCATATTTTCGTTTGCATCAGAGCATACAATAGTCGATGTCCTTCTGCAAAAGGATGAACAGGGAGCTGAAAAACCAATTGCTTTTTTCAGCAGAGCTTTAAGAGATGCCCCATTGAAATACCCAATCATGGAAAACCAAGCCTATGCACTTGTCAAGGCCATCAAGGATTTCAGAGTGTACATTTTATATTCACACGTGATTGCCTATGTCCCACACGCTGTTGTAAAAGACATATTGACCCAAGACGGACTAGAAGGCAAAATAGGTAAGTGGATTGCAAACATCCTTGAATATGACATAGAAATAAAACCAACCAAGTTGATAAAGGGACAAGGTTTAGCTAAACTGATGTCCGAAACAAACTTTCAGGCCTTAGACATAAACCAGCTGGACAATGAACCGGAGCTGGCGACTCCACAGATCAGTGAAAGCTTTTTACAATCCCCATGGTACGCTGATATATGCTTTGTATTATCAAACCTGTGTGCTCCCCCAGGATTGTCCAGAACCAAGAAAAGATTTTTGAAAATGAAGGCTTTAAAGTTTTGTGTTATAGATGGTGCTTTATTTTGGAAAAATCATGAAGGTATATTGCTTAATTGGTTAACCATGAATGAAACTAACAATGTCATGAAAGAATTCCATGCAGGTGATTGTGGAGGACATCTCTACTGGAAGTCCACTGCTGATAAGATTCTAAGGGTTGGTTTCTATTGGCCCACTCTTTTCGCAGATGTTAAAAAGTTTTCTATATCATGTCACAAATGCCAAATTTTTGAAGGCAAGAGAAAATTTTTGCCCCTGCCCCTTAAACCAATCTCCACCGAAAAACCTTTTCAACAATGGGGTCTTGACTTCATTGGAGAAATCCATCCCTCTTCCTCAGGCCAGCACAAATGGATCATAACAACCACCGACTATTTCACTAAGTGGGTTGAAGCCATTCCCTGTAGACAAGCCAATGACACCATCATTATCCAATTCCTTGAGTGCAATATCCTTTTCAGATTTGGCTGCCCTGAGAAAATCATCACTGACAATGCCGTTGCCTTTAAATCCAAAAAGATGATCAATTTTTGCCACAGATTTCATATTACCTTGGGCCACTCCACAGCTTATTGCCCTCAAGGTAATGGATTGGAAGAATCTTCAAACAAGAGCCTCATTAACATCATAAAGAAGGTTCTAGAAGAGAACAAGAAGAACTGGCACAAAAAGCTGGTAAATGCCCTATGGGCAGACAAACTTTCAAGCAAAAGATCCATTGGGATGAGCCCTTATGAGCTAGTATATGGCATGGAGGCTAGATTGCAATCATCCCTGGGCATTCCTACTATCAAGCTGTTACAAGAGATTCAGGCTGAACCAAATGACATTCAAAGAAGGATTAATCAGACAATTCACCTTCAGAAAACCAGAGAACAAGTTTATGACAGAGCTCAAATTTTGCAAGAAAAGCTCAAAAAGATGTTTGATAAGAGGGCTAAAGCTAAAGATTTCAGTATTGGTGACAAAGTTCTGAAGTGGGACTCAAGAAGAGAAGACAAGGGCAAACATGCAAGTTTGATTTTCTATGGAAAGGTCCATTTGTAATTTCCGTTGTTCAGGAAACAACACTTATTTTCTCAGATCTATGGAGGACAGCACTGTTGAAGAAGGCCCTGTGAATGGCAGGATGTTGAAACATTATCATGATCCTTGTTGTTGAAACAATGCAAATTCTGTAAATATCTTTGTACAATATTATTTGTAAATACCAGCACTCAGTTTTTATTTTGTATAAACCGATCGATTGTTTGAGGAATAACAGTAAATTCGGTGAGAACGCAGCCAATGCAAATTTTCCAGTCTCAACAGTATCAAAACAGAGCAAAATTTTCAGTTCATACCACCACCTTGCTCCAAGCAAAAGCAAGGCAAACACAGCAGTTTGATCCATGTCCCTAAACTGTTTTAAAATGCATGTTTCAGCAGCATTATACATAAGAGATCAAGCACGCAGAAGAAAGCAGGCGATGCTATACAATTCACAGTAACTCAGTTAGGGAGGAGGTTGTCTATAGTTCAAAGTTTTACGTTTTTTCAACAGCCAGAACAAAGAAGAATTTCCAAGTCCACGACAACAAACAGAAGATCAAGGCAGTCTGACCTGCTGTTCTTGACTTTTCACAAGGAAAAGCCATCCCCAAGTGGAGCCACTGTTGGCCTCCTGTTGCAACAGGGTTTCATTTTTCATGATTGACATTTTTACATGCCAAATATGTCATACTTGGCAAGCTGCAGTGTTCCATATTTCCAGAAGATACCATGAGAGTGTGCTAGTCCAAATGCCACTGCTGAGGTCCCATTTTGATGAGTTGTTCCAGTTTTGAAGAGCTTTCATTTAAGGGAGTTCCAAACAGTCTAATCTTGGTCTCCCTAGGTTTCAATTTCCTGTTGTAGAATATAGAGAATGCATCTGTCCAAACAGTTTAATCTTGGTCGGATTTGTAGATAGGTAGAGAACCTAAGGGACCCAACTGTTTAATCTAGGCCCTGGCAGAAATAAGTGTAGATTTAGATAGGAAACATTCAAAAGAAAAATTGTAATTCTGGGTCTGAAAGTCTAAGTGCACCCTAATCAGAAAAGAAGAAAAAATGTTAGGACAATAGGCTGGGTAGGTAGCTGTTTGGTGGCAGAATGATGGCTGATGATAAATTTTGTGTCTCACAATGTCTTATCTTTTCAGATCACAATTATTAGGCAGTTTTGTTTCAAAGGAGGTACTCAAGCTGCAATTCACTAACCTCCCCTTCTTCTCATTTCCCCCAAGTCACTTACTAACATCCCCCAAGAGGTCAAGATCTGCTTGAGCCTCTCAGTTTCATCATTTCCATGACATTTGCCTTGGTGAGGATCTGCTTCACCCAAGGATTGCTCACTCATCTTTTGTGAGCCTTCTTTTCCCAACAAAGCCTAAGGTCTCATACCTTAGTGCCCTCTATACATCTCCATATTAACTACTAACTTTATTATATAACTCCCTATCAGTTTTTCCCTTCCCCTATTAAAATCATGTATATAAAACTCCCTTATGTAAATACTCCCTCCCGGGCATTATAGCCATAATTCTGCTGAGTCTGGGAAATCACAGTCCATCTGGGGCTGTCTTTAGCCCATCCGAGTCATTAAGGAGCTAGTCTGACATCTGGTCAGCTAGTAACCTCTCCCCTAGCCCAAAAACCCCTCAAAAACCTCAAAAAACCCATATTCCACCCTTGTCCCTAAGTCCGAATGTAAATGTATCAACCCGTGCCTTTTTTAACACATAAAAACCCCATTCCCTAAGTTTAAACCCACCCGCGCAAATATTAAAGGAATATTCCTGCGCATATACCGCCCCTTATCCCTTCGTCATATCACACTCCCCGCCAGCCGTTGGATCGCCCGCCCCACAGATCAACGGTGGGCGGGCCGTCCCATCCCCGACCTGCCCGACGTTTAGCGTCCGGGAGATGGGCGGTATTACCGTCGTACCTCCCGCCACGCGTCAAGCGTTGGGCTGTGGCGGAGCCCTCTCCCCCGAAACCACCGTTTTCCATAAGCAGTGCACCACAAAACCGCTTACCGCCCGTGACGTCACATCCCACGTCACCCCCTGCACAATCGCCTCTTACGTCACCCCCCCTGTCCAGTCACCATGTCGAGTCACCTGCCTGCGTGGCCTCCTGCCACGTCACTGCCACGTATCCCTGCCACCGTACCTGCCACGTCACCATCCATACATGATGATGTCATGTTGATGTCATCCCACCACGTCATCATGCTGACGTCACCCGTCGTACAATGTCACATCATGCTGATGTCATCAGCACTTTTTGGGCGCAAAGGCGCGAAAATCGCACTTCAGAGCCCCGGAATCCGATTCTGAGGCAGTTTTTGATGAGCGATTTGCACCTAGCGCAAATCGCAGGATTTTTAGGGCCGAAATGGAGAATCTTCAGGGAATCTTTCGTTACGCAGGCCCCAGGAAGCCCGAAAGGCCCAAAAATGATCCATTTTTTTCACAGAGCATACCGAAAGGAGCAGAAAACAATTTCAGAGGATACAGAGGCCGAACAGCGGCCATCAATGCGTGATTGGACCCGCAGCACATCAGAACAACAGTCCAGATTTTGTCAAAGAGTATCAGAAGGAAGAAAAGACGCCAAAGAGTATCAGCAAAGATTTTTTAGGGGCTCGAAGCACCTGTATATTAATGAAGCCCCCAGAAAGTCAAATCAAGCATCATCAGCCCATCCTTACCCTCAAATCACCATTAAGGCATTCAAAGCACAGGACAGCAAAGAAGCAGAAACCCATGCACATTTATTTCAAAAGACACTGCACCAAGGACTACATAAGTTATTCAGTTTTTGATATGACCGCCCCCAGCACAGCCCGAGTTATTGCATGCATTTATTTCTGGTAGAGTTAGGTCAGTTAATTATGACCTGATTAGGTCAAGATGTAATAAAGAACTTTGTAGATAGTTTTTCCCTATATATACCACCCTCAACATTGTTTTAAGGGTTGGTCAATTGAGAATTTTCACTAGAGACCCGCACTGTATACCTGACTGTTTCTATAATCAAAGATTGCAGAAAGCTTGAAGACAAAACTGTTTGTTGTAAATGAATGTTTTGGAGACTGAAGATGGAATTATTGTGCTGCAGCCTGAAACAATAAGTGCATCTTACCTCTGTTTTATTGTTATCACTATCTAAATGGCAGAAAGAAAGAATAGCTTAGAATTAGTTTAAATACTCTCTATGCTCAATTTCTGTTGTTTCTTTATGTTTTCCTCTGAACGAATTGGTTATGAATATGAATTCCTTCTGGCTCATGTTTACCCCGATTCACCTTTGTTTTCCAATTATCTAGGGATTCTTAACTGCCCCTGGGTAGCGCTTTGTTACTTCCCACTGCTAAGTTGATTGAGAGATTCTTAACTGCCCCTCATCGCTTAGCATTTCTTTCCATCACTTAGACCTGAAACATTGTTTCCTGCGCAGCTGTCTTGCTCCATTTTCCCTCTGTTGTGACCAAGTGAAAGCACCAGCAGTCACACTCCTCGACTCCACGCCCAATGGTTCGAAACTTCCAGACTATGCCTTGCCTCTCTGTCTGAAAACATCAATTTTCCCACCAAAAACAAAACAAAAACCCTCTGAACTCGAGACCTAGCCTAAAATCCTTTTCAACAAAGCTAAATCTAAAAGAGAGAGCCCTCTCTGATTGCAGGTTGGCTAGAACCTGCAGTCCAAAGTTGGTTTGTGGTTACCTCGGCCGTATCCTTTTCCAAAGCTTTAAGGACAACCTGAGTGATAACAAACAGTACCTTAAGGTGAATCGTAGAGTTCAAAGTAGAGTAGATGATAAGCTGTGGAAATCAGGGCGTGGAGTCCTAAATCCATGAAAGATAAAGACGTGGAGTCTTGGATCTATAATAAAAGGAATGGGACACAGAGTCCTAAATATTTAAAAGATCAAGGTGTGGAATCTTGGATCCTTGGAGTAGATCAGGGCGTGCAGTCCTCAATCTACTAAGGCATGAAGATGTATGCAATAGGGATGCAGAATCCATATTCTCTGGAAGAAAAATACCACTCATGGGAAGCTGAGGGATGAATTTATTTAATAAATCTCATTTCCGACAATTTTGGAGTGACTTTCTAAAAATAGAAAGTCGTGTCTAACATCTCAAATATGACTTTCCAAAAATAGTAAATCACCTTCAATCAATGGGTAATCAAGTATAGTTGAAGGAAAATCACTTAACATATCATTAATCAATCCTAATAGTACAATCTCGACTTAATCCTCAATATTATTAACATTTTTTATGAGACTGTGATATTATTATTAAAAGAGAATTACAAATCACCTTTATCTCCTCAATCGCTTCACACCTCTCTTCTTGACGACTCTCATGGATCTATGTAAATATATCTCTCTTTTAATAACACATTACACTCTCTTTTATGCACTCATCAAAGAATGACATATTCCTCTTACACTCATTAAAGACATGTCATAAAAGATTCCTCTTACGCTCTCTTTAATGCATATGTTACACTCTCCTTAACTAAGGTACGCATACCTCTTGTTAATGGCATGAGTTACACTCCTCTAAATAGAATACACAACATGCATATTACTCCTCCTTTATGACAAGAATTTTTTGCTCCTCCTATATATGTGTCTCATGTATTTTGTTAGCTATATTTGGGAACAAATTCTCTCCTCTCTGGCCATCACTCAGCGATGGAATGGTCAAAATATAATGGATGCTTGGAACCTTTGGTGGGTTGAGTCCTCGAACCAGAAAAACCACAATCTCCCTCTACTTATATGCTGGTCTATTTGGTTAAACAAGAATGGAATCATATTTAGAGACAAAGACATCCGATGGCCTATATCAGTTGCTCAGATTATCAATGCCTTCCATGAAATTCCTGATGATGATATTACACCTTCTATCCGAGTTGTGATACCTGAAGTTATAAACTGGAATCACCCTTGGGATTTTTTTTATGGATCTGCACAAGAAAGGGGGGGGCATATTATTACACTTATCGAACAATCATTTTTACCGCATTCAGATGGGTTTGGGGGCTGGTACAAATAATTTTGCTAAACTCATCGCTCTTAGGCATTTGCTTCATTTTCCATTAACACATGATTGCAGACAACTATAGATATTCAGGGATTCCAAAATCATTATAAATTGGTTCAATAATACATCTACATGTCATGTTCACTCTCTTAGGAATATATTGGATGAAGCCATGCTTTTAAAATCTCAGTTTGATTATATTTCTTGTCACCACATTTATAGGGAACAAGATCAGGTTGTCGACCATCTATCCAAAGAGGTTGCATTCTAGCCTAGAGGTTTATGGCTAATACAAGAGTGGAAGGAGGCATAACACTTCTAGTACTACCACATGCCATATATTGATAAGCTATATCAAAGGGCCGATAGGCCCTAATTACAGTTTATTTACTTTCAGATACCATCAGAACTCTATGTTTTATATATATTGTATATATTTGTATCTAAACAGTCACTGTATACCCCATGAGGGTAATTTAATATAGACCTATATTTTTAAGGCTACGACCTAACTTACTGCATATGCCTGTTAGGCATCTACAACATGTAATTTTTCAATTAATAGAAAATTACAAATTTTCCCCAAGAAAAGATGTGTCTCATGTATTCTCACTTGGGGGAGGTGCATGGTGATACCAAGAGTTTGAGAGATTGGAAGAAGATTATGAGAGGGACATATTTGGAGAGTAGCCAAACTCTAATCTAAATTACTAAGTATCTCTACCCAATGGAGTTGAACATGAGTGGTATTGAGAGGAAGTAAAATTTATCTTCCTTAACTTGTTTACTCATAAACAACTCTTGGTATCACAATGCACCTCAATATGTAAGATCCAATCTTACCAACCATCAATATACTTTTGAGGTGCATTATGATACCAATTCTTGGTATCAAAATGCACCTCCCTCTCACTTAGGGGGGAGAGGGAGGTGCATTGTGATACCAAGAGTTGGAGAGATTTATTAAAAAAAAATATGAGAAGGAGAGACTTAAAGAGTAGTCAATTGCTTTCGAAATGAATTTTAAATTCCTAAACTAATTTATGGCAGCCCTTATATTCTTTACATATGGGTCAATAAGGATTGTATGGAACCTTAGCTTATTAATTATAAAAATAAAATTATGTCTTGAACCTCAAATTGTGATATTTCCTAAAGAGTAAACATTTAGTAAAAAAAAATTGCAGGTACGTCTTAAAGATTTTGATTGCAAGGGTGCCTTATAGAATGAAAAAGGGAAAACTTGGATTGAGAAGACATAAATAAAGAGGAATGTAAGAGTGGGTTATTATATGACATGTTTTGTTGCATAGTTTCAATGGATATTGTATGTGGATGGTTTGGAACTTCTTGTATGCAAATTTGATTGTGAGATGGGATGGACTGTCATTGTTGTTTATACAACTAATGTGGGAGTTGTTTATGAGTTGGAAAGCTCATTTTTTCTATAGAAACCAAAGAGAATGACACGGGAAATATTATTGAATTCTTAATGCATTAGATAATGAAAAGACAATCATTTGTAATGTGAGATCATTGTCAAATATTAGTATCTAGATATAATACGCTTGATTAGATGATTGTGTTGATATAGTATGTATTGTAGTGTATGTTAAAATCTATTTAATATGGCATAACTATACATGGTAATTGATTAATAATGGTATTTTTGGTCTTCATGGACAACCCAATTGGATTTTAGAAAGATATATATATATATATATACACTTGATTAGATGATTGTGTTGATATAGTATGTATTGTAGTGTATGTTAAAATCTATTTAGTATGGCATAACTATACATGGTACTTGATTAATAATGGTATTTTTGGTCTTCATGGACAACCCAATTGGATTTTAGAAAGATATATATATATATATATATATATATCCAATGACTATAATAAAACTTCGGGCCAAGTTTAATCCAGAGGGGGAATATGTAGTGTCCCACCTTGGAAATGTTAGTTTTGTGACACTTAGAGAGGGTGATTTTGATGTAATGATATAAGATTATGCATGACAGACTTAGGTACATGCTTATATGTTATAGACCTAGTTTGGGTCACCTGGTTGCTATGTTCTTATGATAATATCTATGGTTGTGTGTATAAGAACTAATTTTGGTATAGAGCATATTATTGATGTTTTCTCTTTTGGTATCATAGTTTGGACATAGGTGTATGACATGGATAGTGATTCAAGATTGAGACACATATAACCATGGATGATCATGGTTATGTGTAACATATGGTTAATTATGATTTATGTATGATACATGATTTATATGATTATATATATATAATCTTGTAATGAGAAAGATGTAACAGGGGACATGGTTATTTGCAAACAAGGACGCTCAAATTATATATTACTGTGAAAGTCATGATACATGATTTTTATGATTATATATGCTTAATATTGTATTGACCAGGTTGAATTTTTTGCTTGGATGTATAGTTGTATGAGTAGTTAGTAATTCCACAAAAGGTTATAATCTTTTGAGAGGTAGTAAAAAAAAAATTATCTATAGGCTATAAATGTCTTTATGATAGTCTAAATCTTATTTAAAATCAACAAGGTTCTTCAGAGTTTGAGAAATGTATGGTTTTAATAGCCTTTTTTTTTGTATGTAAGGAACAAGACATGAAACCAAATGAATTGATTAATTATTGAATAGAAATCATGAGTGATTTTATAGTGGGAAAATAAGTTGACTTACAATTATCAAGATAGATTCAATAATATAGATATTGTATTTGTATAATTATGAAAGTTGTTCTTGATTACAAGCCACTTTCAAAAAGATATATTTAATTATTTTTGGAATGAATGTCTTCTAAATGAGTCATTAATAATTGATTCTCAAGTAAGAGAAGTGAATAATAATGAAGATTATGGGAATTCAAGGAATGGTCTATAACATAAAGTGGGTCAATAAGGACTGTATGTAACCTTAGCTTGTTAATTAAAAAAATTTATGTCTTTTAACCTCAAATTGTGATTTTTCCTAAAGAGTAAACATTTAGTAAAAAACAAATGTAGGTAGATTTTAAAGGTTTTGATTGCAAGGGTGCCTTATAGAATGAAAAACGGAAAACTTGGATTGAGAAGACATAAATCAAGTGGGATGTAAGAGTGGGTTATTATATGACATGTTTTGTTGCATAGTTTGAATAGATATTGTATGTGGATGGTTTGGTTCTTCTTGTATGCAAATTTCATTGTGAGATGGGATGGACCATCATTGTTGTTTATACAACTAATGTGGGAGTTGTTTGTGAGTCGACAAGCTCATTTTTCTATAGAAACCTAAGAGAATGACACATGAAATATTATTGAATTCTTGATGCATTAGATAAAGAAAAGACAATCATTTGTAATGTGAGATCATTGTCAAATAATAGTATCTAGATATAATATGCTTGATCAGATGATTGTTTTGATATAATATGTATTGTAGTTTATGTTAAAATATATTTAGTATGGAATAACTATACATGGTACTTGATTAATAATGGTATTTTTGGTCTTCATGGACAACCTGATTGGATTTTAGAAAGATGCATATATATTTATATATAGATGTCCAACGACTATAATAAAACTTTGGGCCAAGTTTAATCCAAGAGGGGGATTATGTAGTGTCCCACCTTGGAAAGGTTAGTTTTGTAACACTTAAAAAGGGTGATTTTGATGTAATGATATAAGATTATGCATGACAGACTTATGTATGTGCTTATATGCTATATACCTAGTTTGGGTCACCTGGTTGCTATGTGATTATGATAATATCTATGGTTGTGTGTATAAGAATTGATTTTGGTTAAGAGCATATTATTGATGTTTTCTCTTTTGGTATCCTAGTTTAGACATAGGTGTATGACATGGATGGTGATTCAGGATTGAGACACATAGATCCATGGATGATCATGGTTATGTGGAACATATGGTTAATTATGATTTATGGATGATATATGATTTTTATGATTATATATGCTTAATCTTGTATTGAGCAGGATGTGAAAGAGGACTTGGTTATTTGCAAACAAGGATGCTCAAATTATAAATGACTGTGGAAGTCATGATACATGATTTTTATGATTATATATGCTTAATCTTGTATTGAGCAAGATGTGACAGGGCACTGGTTATTTGCAAATAAGGATGTTCAAATAATAAATGGTTGCAAAAATCATTTCTCTATAACCAAAATGGTTGTGGAAGTCACGCACAATCTTTGGTAAAATGTGAATAAGTTAATTATGATATTCATTGATTCCTTTGATCTATGAGATTGTGACATGTGCAGGTCTTGGAACAAGGCTTTACCAATGAACCATCAGATGGGTATGAGCTCACAATCAGTACCTTAAGGTGAAGCTTGGATTTTCAAAGTAGAGTAGATGAGAATCCATGGAAATTAGGTCGTGGAGTCCTAAATCCATGAAAGATAAAGACGTGGAACCTTGGATATATAATAAAATGATTAGGGCGTGGAGTCATAAATCCATGAAAGGTAAAGACATGGAGTCTTGTATATATAATAAAATGTTTAGGGTGCGGAGTCCTAAATATTTAAAAATATCAAGGTGTGGAATCTTGAATCTTTAGAGTAGATGAAGGCACAAAGTCCTCAGTCTAGTAAGGCCCAGAGAAGCATGTAATAGGGATGTGGAATCCCTATTCTCCGGAAGAAAAATACGACTCATGGGCAACTAAGGGATGAATTTCCTTAGTAAAACCTCTTTTCTAAATCCTAGAGTGACTTTCTAAAAATAGAAAGTCATGTCTAGCATCTCAAACGTGACTTCCCAAAAATAGTAAATCACCTTGCATAAATTGGTAATCAAGTATAGTTGAAGGAAAATCACTTAACTTATCATTAATCAATCCTATTAGTTCAATCTCAAATTAATCCTCAATATTATTAAAATTAGTAATAACATTATTAATAATACTATTATATTTTATGAGACTATGATATTATTATTAAAAGGGAATTACAAGTCACCTTCATCTCCTCAATCACTTCACACCTCTCTCCTTAATTACTCTCATGGCTCTATGTAAATCTCTCTCTTTTAATAATACATTACACTCTATTTTATGCACTCATTAAAGAATGGTATTCCTCTTACACTCATTAAAGCCATGTCATAAAAGATTCCTCTTATGCTCTCTTTAATGCATTTGTTACGATCTTCTTAACTAAGGCATGCATACCTCTCCTTAATGGCATGAGTTACACTCCTATAAATGGAATACAAGGCATGCATATTACTCCCCCTTCATGACAAGAATTTGTTGCTCCTCCTATATATGTGTCTCATGTATTCTCACTTAGGGGGGAGAAGGAGGTGCACTGTGATACCAAGAGTTGGAGAGACTTATTAAATATCTATATACATATATATATGAGAAGGAGAGACTTGAAGAGTAGCCAATTGCTTTTGAAATGAATTTGAAATTCCTAAACTAAATTACTAAGTAGCTCTACTTGGTGGAGCTAACCATGAGTGGTATTGGGAGGAAGTGAAACTTATCTTCCTTAGCTTGCCTTGGATATCTCTCTACTATTGTATTTTGGTATTGTTTGTGAGCTCTTACAGCTCGGGGATTCTAGGGGGAGAATTTCTCCTTGGATATGGTTAGGTGGAAAACTGGATGGTTCACAATAAGTTGGTAAGGATATTGGAGCTGAAGCATACTCTCATCTTTGGAGTTGTATATATACATTGTCAGGTATATTCATAAACATTCTTGAAATTTTAGTTCATTATTAGTTTAAAGTGTTGTAGAAATTTCAATTTATGAGAAATTTCTACTTATGAATGTTTATGTTATGAGCTAACCAATAATGAATGGCAGCTATAGCTGAGAATGTGCATGTAGGGGGATTAAAACAAGAATGTGTTGCCAAAGTTTTCAAGTTCAGTTTATAATGAATCTTTGTCCATAGTAGGTCATATCTATTATCCAAATTCAATATTCTATGTTTGATAGCAAGGTTTTTGCTTACAGTGAATTGGGTTGTTAGCTGAAACTTAGATATATATTAGATATATATATATAAAATGTTGCACACAGAATGTTTGAATCAATTCTGCGATAACTGTAGTTCATTTTGTATAAGTTTTTTTTTGTACAGTGTTGTTGCAAACTAATTGACAGAAAGTCTTACATGCTGAAGCATTCAGGATGCCATAAGTTTGATGAAAATATAATATTAGCATAAATTTGAGTTTTATTTATTCATGTACAACTCTAGATGAAGTTTGCATTCTTAGTGTATGACAAAAATTTGAAATGAGATAGTAGGATTTTTTTACTTTTTATTTTTTTTAAGAATTGAATCCCTAGGAATTTGGGATGTGATTCAACCCAACATTAGGGGGTCATGCCTTATGGGCCTATAACCCCCCATTTGATTCCAAAAATATACTTTTCCAAACCCGAATCGTAAATCTAGGTGATTTTGTAGATTATTGTTGCCAAATTTGTGTCCTTGTTGCGAGTTTTTTTGGTGAAGGATTAAGATGAATTAGTTTCTGTTTTAATATTCCAATATTTGAAGTTTTAATTTATGGATTTTATGAATTAAATAGATTGAGTAAAAATCTTATATTCATGTTGCTAAGGGTTGTCAAAATTGTCTTAAGAGATGATGGTCGCCAAGTGTTTGACAAAATGCCTCAATGGTTGTATAGTGTATGCTTGCAAACTATTTGTCAAAAGGCTTCAATGGTTATAGTTTTTATACAAATAAATTCTTAGAGTAAATGTCTCATTGACTATAGCCTTTGTGTACCAGAAACTTATGAATAGATTAATCAATGGATGTAGCTTCTTATGTCTACAAGTTTTTTTTTGTATAAATGGGAAAATGAATTTTAGTAAAGTTGTTGAACTGTGAATAGATGAGCAGGAGGGTGTCACTTTTATCATTAAAAAAAGGGTGTTGTTGGAAACAATTTTACAATGACAAATTCTATAGGATTTAATTACTTGTGCAAGTGAGCATAATAAGTTGTCCAAGTTGCATGTATTCATGAGTGTAATCATATACTTTAGTAGTTGTAGTAAACAACTAATTGTGCCTAATTTTGGCAAGTCCATTGTTCTACTTGGAACTTTTTGAAGAATAATGTGCTTTTGAATTTGTAATAATAACTACTCTTGGTGTAACATTAATTATACAAGTCTCATGATTGAAGCAATGTCATTCTGCAAATAATTGTTTTTCCTTAATACTTGGGAACGAGGATTTTTAGATGATGAATTTGGAAACATTGTTGGGTCACTATATTTTGTGATTCCATTTTTCCATTTCATAAACATATCATTAGAATTTTTTATGAAGAGAGGTATATTCCTTCTTCGGGTACCTTATTATAGGTAGATTATTAATCATGCCCTTATATGTGATTTTTGTAATAGAAGTAGGATATTTTAGGTTCTTGTGGCATTCTTTGTGGTTATGATGTAAAGATTCAATAAGTGGAGTCTATTTAGCATAATCTAAGGGGGGTCAAATAGGTTGATTAATATTAATGTTTACACATGGCATTATGATGGAATCTATTTCCAGTCTTACTTATAACTCACGTATAAGTATGAAAAAATCACATCTATGTTCTTTTAAACATGAGGAGAAATGTGTTTTGGAATTGGTTTTAAGGGAATGTTATCCCTGACTTCTTATGTTATATTCTTATATTGAAATAGATGAAGGAACATGATCTTCATGATAACCAAGTTAGTCATATTATGATTATTAATAAAATAAAATAAAATTGAGTGATAGTGTTCAAGATAACCTTTAGTTATCTACACTCTTGATGGTTGGTAAGGTGCGACCTTACATATGGTATCAGAGCAAATGTATGGGTGTGGAATCCATACTAGCATATATCTATGAACTAAGTATTTCTTCTGGTTAGAATGAACAAAAATATTTTCATGAAATCTCATAGACATGATTAAGGAGGATTGATTATGTGTAATTAAAGTTAAATGGATCAAGATTCGTAACATGAATTTGCTTGAGATTTAAATCCATTATTTTATTTTTATTACAAATGAAGATACTAAGATTGGTATACTAAACACTATTAGGTGGTTTAGAATGTTTGGAATAATTGATTTTGATATATGGAGTCAAGTGTGAACTAGGTATCTATCCTATAGTATTGTAATTATTTTGTATGTGTTGGATTTAGGTAGAAATAAATGATTTTCAAATGCTTGAAATGTAGAAAAGGATTATTGTGATAAGTTGATGAAATATCTTTTCTATTGGCTTAAGACAAATTAGGTCTAGGAAAGCCATAAGAGTCCTTTTAATGATTTTGTCAGTTGAATATTGGTTGAATTCTATTTAACCAAATTAATTATAGAAATTATGAGGATTTAACTCATGAACTGCTTCAAACTATTGCTAGTTAGATTATCGAGTCAAAATTCATATTGTTTATGAACTTGATGAATTGCTTTCTTGGAATTTGATTAACTTGTAAATCGTTTAGAGAATAACATGTTTAGAAGATAAACATTTTATGTGTTGAGAACTTTGTTTTATTTGAACTTAAAGAAAAAAGGTATGTAATTAATGAAAATCTTAGTTGAGTTCTTGTTTTATAAGAATTTGTGCTTGTGATATTTTTTGAGGGAGAAATTGAAGGAGAGTAAGAACACATTTTGATGAATGGGAATTCTTGCATGATTTAGAAGCCTAAGATGATTGTATTATATGTGGAATGGAAGAGATTGATGGATTTAGGAATTTTGTGCTTGGATGTATAGTTGTATGAGTAGTTAGTAATTCTGCAAAAGGTTATAATCTTTGAGAGGTAGTTAATATATATATATATAGAGAGAGAGAGAGAGAGAGAGAGAGAGAGAGAGAGGCTAGAAATGCCTTTATGATAGTCTAAATCTGATTTAAAATCAACAAGATTCTTCATAGTTTGAAAAATGTATGGTTTTCATAGCTTGTTTTTTTTGTATGTAAGGAATAAGACATGAAACCAAATGACTTGATTAATTATTGAATAGAAATCACAAGTGATTTTATAGTGGGAAAACAAGTTGACTTACAATTATCAAGATAAATTCTATAATATATATTGTATTTGTATAATTACAAAAGTCGTTCTTGATTATAAGCCCACCTTACCAACCATCAATAATATAGAGAAGTAGAGGTCACATTAATCACTAATACTCATTTTTGTTTGTTTGTTTGTAACATTACTAACTTAGTTATCATGTAATCATGTTCCTTCATCTATCTCAATATCACATAAGAAGTCGGGGATAACTTTACTTTAAAACCAATTCCAAAACACATTTCTCCTCAAGTTTAAAAGAAGTGTGTGCCCTTTTCATACTTATATGTGAGCTCTAAGTAATAATGGAGATAAATTCCACCGTAATTCCATGTGTGGGAATTAAGCTAGATCAACCTATTTGATATCCTAGATTATGCTAAATAAGTTCTACTTATTGACTCTTGGCCACAGGAACCTAAAATGTTATGCTTCTATCACATATAAGGGTATGAATATTAACCTACTTGTAACAAAATAACTAAAGGAGTAGTATGCCTCTCTTCATCAATAAATCTAATAAATATGATATGTTTATTGATTTATCAATTAAAAATTCCCAATAGCATTGCTTCATTCACGAGACTCGTATAATGAATGTTGCAGCAAGAGAACCCACTGTTACAAATTGTGAAACATATTAATCTTCAAAAGTGCCAAATAAAACAGCGGACTTGGAAAAATAAGGCATAATAGTTGTTTGCTACAACCATTACAACATAAGATTGCACCCATGAATACATGCAACTCAAACAAAACTTATTATTCTTATTTGCACAAAATTCTACAGAATTGGTCATTGTAAAATTGTTTCCAACAACAAACCTTTTTTAAATGAAAGCTTTAGATAATAAAAGTAACAACTATCCTATTCTCTATTCACAC
Source organism: Pinus tabuliformis (assembly GCA_031772625.1). Lineage (NCBI taxonomy): Eukaryota > Viridiplantae > Streptophyta > Pinopsida > Pinales > Pinaceae > Pinus > Pinus tabuliformis. The sequence continues at coordinate 834,957,023 of CM062816.1, forward strand.
TCCAACAACTTATTAAATTCATTTTCATATTCATTACGAAATTTGCAGACATAGGAAGCTGCATCCATTAAATAATCTATTCATAAATTTTCTAGTACATAAAAGCTACAGTAAGTAGGGCATTTACTCTAATAATTTATATGCACAAAAACTACATCCATTGAAGTTTTGGAAAACACTTTGCAAGCATGCAATCTAAAATCTACAGCCATTGAGGCCTTTTGGAAAACACTTTGCAAGAATTCAATCTAAAACCATTAAGGCCTTTTAACAAACACTTGCAAGCATGCAATCTACAACCATTGAGGCATTTTGTCAAACAGTTGGAAGCCATAATCTCTTAAGGCAATTTGACATGAATCTAAGATTCTTCCTCAACCTATTTAGCTCATAAAATTTATAAATTAATTCTTCAAATGACAAAATATTAAAACAGGGACTAAATCATCTTATTCTTTCACCCAAAACTTGACAACAGATGCACACAGTTGGCAGCAACAATCTGCAAAATCGCCCAGATTTACGATCTGGGTTTTGAAAAGTATTTTTTTGGAATCAAGTCGGGGTTACAGGTTCAAATGGTATAGATACCCCCTGATGTTGTCCTGAATCATTACGAAAACACCCACGGATGCAATTGTTTAAACTAGAAAATCTTCTAACTCCTAGAATCTCATTTACAGATTTTTTCAAACAGATGGCATGCAAACTTGAATCTACAACCATGAATAAAAAATAGTAACACATAATTAGTTTATAATTACTTATGTATTCTCCAAATAATTTTCTAAATCATCTCATCTGTTGTAAGTGAGCTGAAGGGTTTTCATATTCATCAAGCATTATTTTCATTCAACCATTCCATCAAACACATGGCAAGCATCCTTAGTTGTTAGGAATCACTCCAAAACAAGAGTTAACCAGTGATGATTATTTTAATGCATTATGTATCCTTACTTGTCATCAACATTTTCAAGGGTGGTAAGCACATAATGACAGAAAAATACCTCAATTACTTTCCTTGAAACTCTTGCCTGTCATTATTTTGCATTTTTATTATAAGGGATGATCTAGTTATTCCTCCAGGTATATGTTGGGTATGTGTCACTTCTATTATTTCCCCCATAGGCTACAAGTTAAAAATTATTCATGCATAATCATTTGCATTTACAATAAAAATAATAGCATTTCCCATTTACGGTTTTTTCCAAACACTTTGCAACATATCCTGAAACCATTTCTAAAACATGTCTCTAGTTACCTATTTCAATTAAAATGAAACAAAACCACAACTCATGAAACTCTTACCTAAGTCCTTTGGAAATCCTTTATTGTAATTACCTTCAACAATGTTTGGCTTTCCTTTTGATCCAGGTGGATCTTCAGACACCATGGCATGGAAACGCTCAAAAATCAAAGTGTTTGTAATGATGTCGACATAGGACCAAAGCATAGATCTTGTCGTCCTGATCGTGGTGGTGCGAACGGCTCATCAAACCGAGCTCGTATGTGAAAGAGAGAGCTCTTCAAAGTTTGACATGACAGGGGAAAAGTGGGTCCCACAGTGTGCCACATGGCATCCCCGTAAGTAGGTCGGACCCACATGGCAACCTATCAGCTATTGACACTTGGATTTTTTTCATTTGTCTCCTAAACTTGCATACGAGACAAAATCATTTTTAAATGGTTAATAAATAACCATATAACGAAATGTGCAAATATAGTTATTAAAATAACTATATAAAAACAACAAAAAACACATGGTTTTGGGATCGGCGGCAACAAACCCCGCCGAACCCTTTAAAACACCCTTATCACAATAAACGCACATATATTTATATATGGGATATCGGGATTGGCGGCAATAACCCCTGCCGAAACCTTCTCCACATATCCTGCATATATGTCCGACCATATATCTATATATATGTTGTTTAAAACAATGTATTAATGGGCGGGCGTGGGCCATCAGCGGTGGACCTGGCCCAAACCCCAACGGTCAACCATCCATATATATATCTATATATATATATATATATATATATATATATATATATATATATATATATATATATATATATATATATATATATATATATATATATATCCGCATATTTATATGTTATATGCCGCATAACATATATCGCCCCGACCCGAAATATATGCCACCCATATAATATCGTCGATATGTATATTGGCAAAGCCCTGATAAAAGCACCGATAACAACGCCGCGCCGATCGCCGATATAAATATTGGCGACATCTTGGGAATCACGCTGATAAACGTGACCATCTCCCATGTCAAACGCCGATACCAACTTCTGACCGCCGATTGCGATAAGCATCCAAAGGCGGACCCGATAGGGTCTGTAGGGCCGATTTAAATTTTTTGAAGTCCGGATTTTGGTCGGATTTATCAGTTTTTCAGTGTATTTGTCTGTTTAACAAAAAAAGGCATTCCTGTGATTTTGTTACACCGGCCAATCTTTCCATTCAACAACATTCTATTCTGAACAAAACCAGTCTCTGATTGTTAACCGCGGTTTTGATCCAAACGTGTTATAACACACGATGGTGACAGAGAGCCGAGGGGGGGAGCGTGGGAAGGTTATGTATCAGTGGACGAGGGTAGTATAATAGATAGACCGAGAGATTGCGTGGAGGGGCTGCATGGAGAGAGGCCCGAGAGCCTAAATTCACATAGAAGCATGAAGCCAGAGCAGCGCTTCAAATCCACAAAGCCGCAGAGCTACAGAGAAGCATGGAAGCTAGAGGGCATGTGAAGTTTTGACCAATCGCAGAGCTATAGTGACATAAGCCAGAGCGCTACAGAGTCAAATAGCCAGCGAGCTGCAGAGTGAGAAAGTCCAGAGTAGTTATTCTTTTATGATTGATTCTTATTTTGGATCATTTATGCTTCTTTTGATCAATTCCTCTTCTTTTGGATCGATTCTTCTTGCAATCGATGTTGTGAAATCGATATTCAGCAAGCTTCAGCCTTTTATTGAATAGCTATGTGTCAGATGTCCACTTTCTTGTGCAAGCAGCCATCTTCATGAGGATTGATGCCTTGAGAGCAATGGTTCGAGCAGATTCAGTCGTGTGACATCCACTTCTTCAGATGGCCTGTGGTGTGAGGTATATGATTATTGTTCATGTACTTCTTCTTTTACATTATGTTGCATGGATCCTTGATTGATATTGATGCAGGATCTTGTTTATTACATGTTGTCATGATTCCTTGCTTGATTTGATGCGGAATCTTTCTATGTGATGTACTTTCTGTCATAACTCTTCATGTTATGCTTTGAGATCCCTTGTTGTATGTTGCTGGGATACTCTTGTTTTCATCATGCATGTGTTTTTCTTTGACATCCCTTCTGTGCCATGTTGTCGGGATGTGCACCATGCTTGTTTTTGTGTCATACTGATAGGAGTCTTTTGATTGAGAGTTCTAGTTGTGGAACATCTCTTAGAGCCACTCCTGCATGAGGGCATTCTTCCTTGTATGATTGAGACATCATCCCTGTGTACATCACCTTATTGACAACACATAATGCAATGACCTACACCATCTTAACACCAGGGCCTGGAGACGTAGTCCCTCCTAGACGAACTCCGTTATCAATGGCTTATGTTTTCATGTGTTGATGATTGTTATGTTCATATTCTTTACAACATGCAGATGTATTTATTAATGTTCTTTTAAAATTTCAATTTTAACACATCACGAAAGTAAAAGTTCTTGGCAGGGTCCTTCTTCACATCGGACCTGGATCAAGTGGTATCAGAGCAGGTCTTTACGTTGATGTCAATTGCAGCGTGAACAATGATAGAGGATGAAAGAGCAATGTACGAGACCATGCTTAACATTTCCAAGAAAGTGGAAATTGTGTATGAAACTCAACAGAAAGAAATAGAGGAAAAGGAGCGATTACAACTTCAGTTGAAAGCCACAGAAGAGGCCATGGAAGAACTGAAGAAAAACAAACATAATCTTCAAACAGAGAATGATGAATTGAAGATGCGCTTACATGAAGAGAAATAGGAAAAGCAGAGTTTGCTACTACAGCTGCAAGCAAAGTACGAGGCCTTGGAAACGCTGCAGTGAGACCCATGTGAGGTAAAAAGTAGTTCTCCATCTTCATGTATGTTTCCTGATGATGATTTCGCTGTGTTTGAAAATCATACCACAGGAATTGGCTCCAACTGTTGAAGAGAATGAGATATGAGGGGAAAGGCTTGGGCGTTAATGGCCAAGGCATTGTCAATCCCATCAAGGTAGAGGAATTACCGTGTCGAGCAGGACTTGGGTATGTCAGGAAAGAAGTTGGGGAATGTGATCCACCAACAACAAATGATGAGCATCCCTCATCAGTTCTTTCCAAATAGAAAGAGAAGGTAAAAGATGTTGATTTCCTTTCAATTTCATCTTCTGATAGTATGATGTTTGTTGGAGATTTGGAGATCCCAATTACAGGGACAAATATGAGGCTCCTTACAAAGACAAGGCACGAGGAGAAAGAACTTGGTGCTAATAACCAAGGCATAACTCAACCTTTGGAGGTTGTGCATGAACCTCGATTTGTAGGCTTGAGGTACACTAAAGGAGAGTGCTCAAAGGTGTTAGATTTGTCCGAGACATCGTCGAGGAAAGAGAATGATGGGAAAACATCCCCATCATCCCATGGCAGTTTCCATTGCAAGGAGAGAGCTGAGGCAAGCTCTCATCACCATGCTGACATCAAAAACAACAAAGGAAGGTATAACCATTTTTGATCTTCGAATGTTCATTTTGATTATGATCATGTTTTTAATAATGAACAAAGATCAAGGCATCGAAAAACATGCACCTTTTGTGGTTTACCTAACCATACCTTTTCCAAGTGTTGGAAAAGAATGGCAGCACTCATGAGGCGTGAAAAACCCTCTAAATAGCATGAAAAGAAGCAGGTTAAGCAGGTATGGAGGAAGAAAACCTACTGCAGTCATTGCGACAGAATGGCCATCAAAGAGCCACTTGTTGGAAGATCCATCCAAATCAGCGCCTTAAAGACAAAGCGTCGGTGCGTGAACAAGGTAAAGCAGTTGTTCGACAAGCAAAACCACCTCAAGGAGGTGGCCCGTTCACATTGATCAATGAAAAATGGTTTTTAGACATGTTTTCATTTCATGGTAATTCTTTTGTAAATCACTTGTTGCATTTTAAAATGTAAACATGATGATGTGTTTCCATCACATAGTCAACAACAATGATGTTTGGCCATGTTTTGAGTCATATTTGAGTTGCATGTTAAAACTCTGAAAGTGATGTTATGTTTCCGTCACTTGTCAAAACAATAATGTTTGGCCTTAGGTATGTAAATCATGTGTTGCAGTGATGATGTGTTTTCCATCACTTTTTGAAGCAACCATGATAGGTTGGCCTTGTTGTCATATCTGGAGTATTACATCCATCTTATTGTAAACTTGACCACCGAGTATGAGTTATAAACTCGTGGCAAGTATGGGACGTTTGGGTCTTTAGTTGGTCATGTCAATGAAAGCATGTAATTTGCAAAACAATGCACTACAGGTTGCAGAGCTAGCAGGTGTCAGCTCATCGCTTAAGGCTCTGAAGAACAAAGGTGAAGGAGATGGAAGTGAGACCTTTTGAGGACATTTGTGATGCAAACAGGGTACAAAGAAAGATGCATATTACTTTTTATGCTTTTGGAGGACCAAAAGCTCCTCAGTGGGGAGGATTGATCCAGGTGGATCTTCAGACACCATGGCATGGAAACGCTCGAAAATAAAGTGTTTGGAATGATGTTGACACAGGACCAGAGCATAGTTCTCGTCGTCCTGATCGTGGTGGTGCGAATGGCTCATCAAACCAAGCTTGTATACGAAAGAGAGAGCTCTTCAAAGTTTGACATGACAGGGGAAAAGTGGGGCCCACAATGTGCCACATGGCATCCCCGTAAGTAGGTGGGACCCACATGGCACCCCATCAGCTATTGACACTTGGCGTTTTATCATTTGTCTCCTAAACCTGCATAAGAGACAAAATCATTTTTAAATGGTTAAAAAATAACCATATAATGAAATGTGCCAATATAGTTATTAAAATAACTATAAAAAACACATGGTTTCAAGATCGGCGGCAACAAACCCCGCAGAACCCTTTAAAACACCTTTATCGCAATAAACACATATATATTTATATATGGGATTGGGATCGGTGACAATAACCCCCGTCGAACCCTTCTCCACATATCCCGCATATATGTCCAACCATATATCTATATATATGTTGTTTAAAATAATGTATTAATGGGCGGGTGCAGGCCATCGGCAGTGGACCCGGCCCAAACCCCAACGGTCAACCATAGATATATATATATATATATATATATATATATATATATATATATATATATATATATATATATATATATATATATATATATATATATAGCTATATGCACTGATTCATATGTTATATGCCGCATAACATATATCACCTCGATTCGAAATATATGTTGCCCATATAATATTGTCGATATGTATATCGGTGAAGCCCCGATAAAAGCGTCAATAACAACGCTGCACCGATCGTCGATTGTAATATCGTCGATATAAATATCAGTGACATCCCGAGAATCACGCCGATAAACGGGACCAGCGCCCATGTCAAACGTCGATACCAAATGCCGACCTCTGATTGCGATAAGCGTCCAAAGGCAGACCTGATAGGGTCTGTAGGGCCGATTTAAATGTTTTGAAGTCCGGATTTTGGTCAGATTTATCAGTTTTTCAGTGTATTTGTCTGTTTAACATAAAAAAGGCATTCCTGTGATTTTGTTACACTTGTCAATCTTTCCATTCAACAGCATTTTATTCTGAACAAAACCAGTCTCCGATTTTTAAGCGCGATTTTGATCCAAACGTGTTATAACACACAATGGTGACAGAGAGCCAAGGGGGAGAGCAGGAAGGCTGTTTATCAGTGGGCGAGGGCAGTATAACACAGATACCGAGAGATTGCATGGAGAGGCTGCGTGGAGAGAGGCCCGAGAGCCTGAATGTGCAGAGAAGCATGAAGCCAAACCAGTGCTTCAAATCCACTTAGCCGCAGACCTACAGAGAAGCACAAAAGCTAGAGGGCGCGTGAAGTTTTGATCGATCACAGAGCTATAGTGACATAAGCCAGAATTCTACAGAGCCAAATAGCCAGCGAGCTGCAGAGCGAGAAAGTCCAGAGCAGTTATTCTTTTATGATCGATTCTTCTTTTGGATCGATTCTACTTCTTTTGATCAATTCTTCTTCTTTTGGATCGATTCTTCTTGCAATTGATGCTGTGAAATCGATATTCTACAAGCTTCAGCCTTTTATTGAACAGTTATGTGTTAGATGTCCACTTTCTTGTGCAAGAAGCCATCTTCATGAGGATCGATGCCTCGAGAGCAATGGTTCGAGCAGCTTTAGCAATGTGACATCCACTTCTTCAAATGGCCCATGGTGTGAGGTATATGATTATTGTTCATGTACTTCTTCTTTTACGTTATGCTGCATGGATCCTTGATTGATATCGATGCAGGATCTTGTTTATTACATGTTGTCATGATTCCTTGCTTGATTTGATGTGGAATCTTTCTATGTGATGTACTTTCTGTCATAACTCTTCATGTTATGCTTTTAGATCCCTTGTTTTATGTTGCTGAGATACTCTTGTTGTTGTCATTCATGTGTTTTGCTTTGACATCCCTTTTGTGCCATGTTGGCAGGATGCACACCATGCTTGTTTTTGTGTTATACTGATAGGAGTCTTTTGATTGAGAGTTCTAGTTGTGGAACATCTCTTAGAGCCACTCTTGCGTGAGGGCATTCTTCCTTGTATGATCGAGACACCATCCATGTGTACATCACCTTATTGACAACACATAATGCAGCGGCCTACACCATCTTGACCTCGGGCCCGGAGACGTAGTCCCTCCTGGACGAACTCCTTTATCAACGACTTATGTTTTCATGTGTTGATGATTGTTATGTTCATCTTCTTTACAACATGTAGATGTATTTATTAATATTCTTTTAAAATTGCAATTTTAACACATCACGAAAGTAAAAGGCCTTGGCAGGGTCCTTCTTCACACCGGACCTGGATCACCTTTCTCAAATTCTGATCAGATGTGAAACCCAAATCGCTAAAAATATGATCCATCTCTAATTCCTTAACCAACTTATTTGAACCATCCGATTTTCCACCCAACCATATCTAGGGAGAACTTCTCCCCCTAGAACCCTTGAGCTATAAGAGCTCACAAATAGTACCAAAATATTGTAGTAGAGAGATATACAAGGAAAGATGAGGGAGATAAGTTTTACTTCCTCTCAATACCACTCATGTTCAACTCAATTGGGTGCAGATACTTAGTAATTTAGATTAACATTTGGCAACTCTCCAAATCTCTCCCTCAGAAACTTCTTCAAATCTCTCAAACTCTTTGTATCACCATGCACCTCCCTCAAGTGAGAATACATGAGACACACATATAGGAGGAGAAACAAATTCTTCTCATAAACGAGGAGTAATATGCATGTCTTGTATTCCATTTAGATGAGTGTAACTCATTCCATTAAGGAGAGGTATGCATTCCTTAGTTAAGGAGAGTGTAACTTATGCATTAAAGAGAGCGTAAGAGGAATATTTTATGACACGTCTTTAATGAGTGTAAGAGGAATATGCCATTCTTTGATGAGTGCATAAAAGGGAATGTAATGTACTAATAAAAGAGAGAGAGATTTACATAGAGCCATGAGAGTCATCAAGGAGAGGTGTGAAGTGATTGAGGAGATGAAGGTGACTTGTAATTCTCTTTTAATAATAATATCATAGTCTCATAAAAGATAATAATAATAATATTAATAATATTTAGGATCAAGTCGATAATGAACTATTAGGATTTATTAATGATAAGTTAAGTGTTTTTCCTTCAACTGTACTTGATTACCCATTGATTGAAGGCGATTTACTATTTTTTGGAAAGTCATACTTGAGATGCTAGACATGACTTTCTATTTAGAAAGTCATTCCAGAATTGTAAGAAATGAGATTTTGTTAAGGAAATTCATCCTTGAGCTTCCCATGAGTGGTATTTTCCTTTCAAAGAAAAGGGATTCCACACCTTTATTGCATGCATCTCTGTGCCTTAGTATATTGAGGACTCGGTGCCCTGAAATACTCTAAAGATCCAAGATTCCACACCTTGATATTTTTAAATATTTGGGACTTTGTGCCCTAAATATTTTATTATAGATCCAAGACTCCACGTCTTTATATTTCATGGATTTAGGACTCTACGCCCTAATCCTTTTATTATAGATCCAAGACTCCATGTCTTTATCTTTCATGGATTTAGGACTATGTGCCCTAATTTCGATGGCTTCTCATCTAATCTACTTTGAAACTCTACTCTTCACCTTAAGGTACTGATTGTGAGCTCATACCCATCTAATGGTTCGTTGGTAAGGCATTGTTCCAATACGTGCACACATCACAATATTATAGATCAAAGGAATCAAATGAATTTCATAATTAACTTATTCACATTTTACCAAAGATTTTGCATGATTTCCATAGTCATTTTGGTTCTGGAGAAATGACTTTCGCAGCCATTTATAATTTGAACATCCTTGTTTGCAAATAACCACGTCCCCTGTCACATCTTTCTCAATACAATATTAAGCATATATAATCATAAAAATCATGTATCATGACTTCAATAGTCATTTATAATTTGAGCATCCTTGTTTGAAAATAACCATGTCCCCTGCCACATCTTGCTCAATACAAGATTAGACATATATAATAATACAAAACATGTATCATGACTTCCACATTCATTTATAATTTGAGCATCCTCGTTTGCAAATAACCAGGTCCCTTGCCACATCCTGCTTAGTACAAGATTATGTCTCAATCATATATCATCCATAAATAATAATTAACCATATGTTCCACATAACCATGATCATCCATGGATCTATGTGTCTCAATATTGAATCACCTTCCATGTCATACACCTATTTCCAAACTAGGATACCAAAAGAAAAAACATTGATAATATGCACTTAACCAAAATCAGTCTTACTAAAATCAATCTTTATCATCAACACGTAGCAACAGTGTTACCTAAACCAGTTTTATAGCATACAAGCATATACATAAGTCTAACATGAATAATATTTATATCACTGCATCAAAATCACCCTCTCCAAGTGTCATCAAAGTTATATCACCGAGAAGGGACACTACATACTCCCCCTCTTGTCGTAAACTTGGCCCAAAGTTTTTCCTACAATCATAAGATACTTAGTTCTTTTTTATTCTCCTATCAATAAGGTGTTAAACTTATGTCTATGTATTTCATATCTTTTTCTTCATGCCTATTCATAGTTCAATGTTTGATAAATTGGAAGCAACTCCATGAAAACCAAAACATACCATTCTTGATCAATTAGAAAATATATCCATGCCATATTAGAAATGTTTTCATATAAAATTCCAAATATATCTATATGAAAACCAGCCATACAATTTATAGTACCATATCAAAATACCATTTTATGTCATTGACATGACACCTACTTAAGTTATCTATAATAAATTGATATTCTACATGTTTTCTTTCTCATATTCTGCATGAATCCTACATGTGTCATCTTCTCGAGTATATTAAGCTTTCCATACTATAAATATCCCACACATTAGTTGTATAACAACATTTATAGTCCATCCTGTCATATAATCAAACTTGATTGACAAGAGGTAGTGAGTCATACACATACAACTGCATATCCACTCTTACATTCCACATGACTGTGCTTTCTCACACAAATTTTACTCTTTTTATTCCACAAGTTATAGATGTAATCACAACCATTAGGAACCAGTATTGTTTTAACCAAAATTTTAATCCTAAGAATAAAACAATTTAAAGCACAATTATTTTAACTTATCAGAGTAAAGTGGAAATCACCTACTTTTCACCACTGAATTTTCCTTGGATTCCACAATCATTGAATTTATTCACTTTCATTACGTGCGTACCAATTCGATATTGATTTAGAAGAATTTGATTCCAACATATCAATTTTCAATTTTCCAATGCATGACAAGTCACAAAGTAGGTTATCGATAACATTATATCAACACCCATTTCCAATTTACTCATATTTTCTATTCAATAACTAGGTAAATCATTTGGTTTCAGGTCTTATTCCTTATTAATACAACAAGCTATGAAAACCATACATTTATAAAACTGTGAAACATCTTGTTGATTTTAAATAATATTTAGACTATCACAAGGGAATTTCTAACCTAAAGATAAGCTACCTTTTCTTTTACTACTTTTCAAAATATTACAACTGTTTGTAGGACTATTAACTAATCATACAACTATACATCCAAGCACAAAATTCCTAAATCCAACAATACCTTCCATTCTGCATGCAATACAATAATATTAGGTTTATAAATCATGTTGTTGATCAGTGGTTGTCATTGATGTCAACCCAAGCAGCACCAGGGGCTACCCCGATCTTGCATGGGCATTTTGACTTGACAACTTACTCTATTTTGAGTCAAGGATCTTCTAGATGGATTCTACTCATCGAGATGTTTCCGTTGATATATGGCACGCCAAGTAATTATTCACGGTTTCAAAGATATTCATGTTTGAAGTTAGTAACCCCAGTTAGTGGGCTAAAACCTTATGGGGTTGTGGCATGTTAGTCATAACTGGTTGTGGTCATTGAATAGTCAATAATTTAAAAATAAATAAATAAATAAAATTTCTCCTAAAATCCCTCCAACATTCACTTGTTGAGGACCCTCTCAACTCAAGACATTCATATAAATAGTGACCCTCATATCCTCCTCTAGTGGGGATTTTGTGGCTTCAAACAGGTCAATGTGGAATTTTCGCTATAACTTTTTTTTTGCGAAGCTTCAGAAGCTGAAATTAAAACCCATGTGAGCTAAAATCTTGATGAACCTTGTGACTGAATATCAGAACTTTTTTCACTATATTTTCGGAGATATGATCTTAGGACGTTAGGGTTTTTGCAAGCTCCCAAATTCCATGTCAAATAGGTGATGTTGGGAAAATAATCATAACGTTATCTCTAAACATTGGATTAAAATTCTATAAATAGTCACAGAAATAGGATGGACTATAGTTTGTTGAGTAGCATTTTTAGGGCCAAAGGTCACAAGAGTGACATTTGGCACTTCGTACAAGTTCGCTCTACTGAACTAGTTTATAATCAGGTCATCCTGGGAAATTGGGCATAACTCTTTCTTGAAGAATCCAATCTTGATCAGACCTATGGGTTTGGAAAGAGGACTCAGAGGGATACTATAGGACGAAATTTCAGACCCTGGAGATCCAAAATTACATAGATACAACAGATTCAATATCGAGCTCCTAGAAGGTAAGAAAAAAGATGCATTCAAGGATCAATGTATTAAGGACCACATATCAACAGTCAAGGGTAAGTCTCTTACAAGAAAGGTATGTATGACTAGTGTTTACATTTTAAATATGAGTATAATCTATGACATACGTTTTTGCAGGACAACGTAAGTACATACAGGGTCTCAGTTATATCTCTATGTCTCTATATGTCACAGTTAGTTTTGATACCACATTTCGGATGTCCTATTCTTGATACTACACATTTGATGCTACACCAAGTATGTTAAATATATATGATGTTGTAATTTCATGTTACTTGTCAAAATTGATAGAATGGTCGTTGTTGTTGTACTTAGAACTTGGTCCATCACAAGTCTAGGGTTTGTCATCAGTTTTTATTGTATATATCTTTAGGCCAGTTTTGGATATAGTCTTGCATAGAGTCCAGGCCTATATCAAGAGTGGGAGTCTTTGTCTACTGTTGCAACAAGTCAACAACAAAAGTGACAAGTACACTTTAGGTACACATTGTAATTTTAATTTATATCTATTCATTATTATGCACTTACATGTGTTTTGTAGGCAGAGGCAAGTTGAAGGGTATTTTATTTTGTTTTGGGATTGGTTTTGCTGGGAAAATTTTGCATGTAGGTAGAAGAAGATTCAAATACAACTTCAAGCAAGAATTCAAGAGCAGAAGTGTCAAATCAAAGGAAGCATTGTAGCAGGACATCCTTTGAAGACATGACAACCATTTGTATATTGTGAAGAAGTGTCAAGGCCAAGAGTCATCATTGTAAAGTTGTAAAAGAGTCATTTGTAAAAGTGTCATCGTTTGAAGAGTCATGATTATTAAAGAGTCAATCTGCCTAGAGTCGAAAAGGCATTGTTGAGGGGTATAAGAGTCGTTGTTGAGATGATGTCATGGTTGGGTTGTTGGTCATAGTGTGATTCGGTGTTTGGTCAAAATCATTGTAAATCATATTTTAGCGTGGATTGTTGTCCCTAGTACGGGAATCCACACTCTTGTCTCATTTCAGTCATTATAGGGTGGTAGGGAGGTGCTAGGCTAGTGCATGAAGTCGCCTACAGGTTGGAGCCTATGAACACTTTAGGGTGGTAGGTTGGTCTAGGATGTTGGGGCATCCATTCAGTTGACTACTGAAGAAACAAGGGTGTTGGAGTGTCCTTCCAGTGGGAGCTGGAGAAGAATGCTTTTCTATAATTCTAGGAAGTTGTTGCTTTCATTTCAGTTTTGGCTGAAGATTAAAGAATTTATTAGAAAATCGTTCGGCGTTTTTTGACCCGGAGGGGGTTTTCCACCTAAAACTCTTGTGTCTACTATGTTCTTTTATTTACTGTTATTACTACATAAAAATTAATAATAATTGAAGACTAACTAATGCTATGAAAAAAGATTTAAAAGTGGTAATTGCTAAGGAATACTCATTCACCCCCCCCTCCCCCGGCAGTATTTCCAATAATTGGTATCAGAGCTTGGTTCCTTTAGTAATAGCTTAACCACTGGAAGTCAGTTTTCATAGCATAGAGATGGGAATTTCAAAGAAGCAGGTTACAAGGATTTCAAAGGAAGGTACAGGTACAACAAAATCTGGAGAAAATGACTATTGTGTACCAACCCCTGATTTTGATGCAGATAATTACTGGATATGGGAATCTAGGATGGAAGTACATTTGCAAGAACATGGAGTATGGGAATCAATTATTTCTGGAGACACATCTACCGACGAAGCTAAAAGATACAATTCAAAGGCCATGAATGTATTTTTGAATGTTTTGCCAAATTCTATGAAAATTAAATTTGGTCAATGTTCAATAGCTAAATCTCTTTGGGAAAAGCTTCATAATCTCTATTCAACAAAGCAATCAGGTCAAGATGTTATTGAAAATTCAGATCCTTCTGATTATGTTGAAGAAATGGAAGAAATGAGTAAAACAAAGTTTCCAAATCAATTGATCAAGGTGATAAAGGAACTCAAAAGTCAAAAGGAAAAGACAAGACTTTTGAAAGCAGAATTGAAGACAACAAAAGAACTCATTAAAGAAAATGAAGAGTCTGAAAAGATGATTAGTAGTCTTAGAACTCAATTGGAAGAAATCAAGAATATTGCGACACGAGACCTCAAGAGAGAAGTCCAACAGAAGCAAAAAGAACTCGACATAACGTTTGCAGAGATTAGCAGGATCGCACAACAGATGCAGGAAGCATAAATTGAAAGGAAGGAATTTGATCAAAGATACATATCCACTGTTGACCAAAATAAAAATGAATTAGAAACATCTTCAGTAGAAATAAGCAAGCTCGAGATTGAAAATGAGAATCAGAAGGAATAGATACAGGTTCTCAACAAAGAAGTAGAGAAGACCACTCTTCTCAAGCTACAGGTTGAGGAGGTGGAAAAAATAAGGAAGATATTGAAAAGATGGTTTCAAGAAGATCTTTCTCAAAAGCAAGAAGAACTTGATGCAACCTGTGATGAGATCAACAAAGTCAAGGGATCGCAAAAAGAACACTTACAAGATAAGACAGATGAAGAAGCAAAAATGAAGGAAATTAAAGAGGGTAAAGCTCCAATTGAATAAGGTACAAGATCCACATCTTCACAAGATGATTCTAAGAAGGAAGTTGATCAAAGTGAAAAGCCAAAGAAGAATGTTGCAACTCCAAAGAATAAGACCAAAGCAATCAAGAACAAACGACCACAACAAACTACAACACCACCTCCAAAGAAGAATGAAAAATCTTCCAGGTATGTTCGTTTATTTAATGGTTATTGCTTTTTATGTGTTAACTATGGACATATGGATAGGGATTGTGAAGTTTTTGACATGTACAATCATTATCTGCAAAACCCTAGAAGCAAGTTTGCGGGATCACGAGACAGATTCCACGATGATTTTGTCAGAAGAGAATACGCGCTAGATGGGCCAAACATTGAATGTTCAAATGCCATAACTATTGCCATAGCGCTCGTGGTTGCAGATATCAGATGGAATCACCTATGGAAAACATTGAATGCTTCAAGTGTCATAATTATGGGCACATGGCTTCATATTGCAAGAATAAGAAGGTTTGGAAAAGGAAACAGGTATAGGAAGACAAAGCAGATAACAAGGTTTCAACACTTATGCTTTCAAGATTTGTAAAAGCAAAAGGTCATGAGGAATTAGCAGTTGCTTTAGATAATGACTCAAGTCAAGATGGCCTGTTAGGTGACTCACTATTTTGAAAAATCTGGCTTTTTGACTCCTTAATGTTTGTAGAGGAGGAGTCTATACAGCAGTATATGGCACAAGTCTACAATTGACAGGAGGTAGTTTGAACAAGATGAAAGTTTCATTACAAATTCAGGGGGAGAAAAACAGTTGAAGGATTACAAGTTACCAGGAACAAGGCAAGATTAGTTTGCAAAGGATATGAACAGGTTGAAGGAATCTATTTTGAAGAAACAGTTGCTCCCATTTCCATAATGGAAGCTATCAGGATGTTTCTTGCTTATGCTTGCTCGAGAAAAATCAAGGTCTACCAAATGGATGTTAACTTAGCTTTTCTAAATGGTGAATTGGAGGAAGAAGTTTACATTGAGAAACCCAAAGGTTTCCTGCTCTCTGACAAAGAAGACTACATCTGCAAATTAAAGAAGGCTCTATATGATCTTAAGCAAGATCCTAGGGCTCGGTATGCTCGTCTTGACAGATATCTACATCAACAGGGATTCAAGAAAGGAAGCGTTGACAACAATATTTATGTGAAAGTGGATCGAGATAACCTAACAATTATTGAAGTATATGTGGATGATATAATCTTTGGAAGCAGTGATGATAGATTAAGTAAAGACTTTGCCACAAAAATGCAAAGTGAGTTTGAAATGTCTATGATTGGCAAACTGAAATACTTTTTAGGGCTTTAGATTTCTCAGCAGGATAAAGGAATATTCATATATCAAACCAAGTACATCAAAGAAATGCTCAAGAAATTCCAGATGGAAGATTGCAAGCCAGTCCTTACCCCCATGGTAACATGTTGCAAGTTAAGCTTAGAAAATTCATCAAAGGATGTGGACCAAAGGTTGTATAGATCTATGATTGGTAGCCTCTTATATATGACAGCCTCCCGGCTTGATGTGATGTAGGCAGTTGGACAAGTAACAAGATTCCAAGAAGCACCAAAAGAATCTCATATTATTGTCGTCAAAAGAATTCTTTGGTATCTTAAGGGCACAATGGAATATGATCTATGGTATCCCAAAGGAAATTATATATTCATCCAAGCTTATACAGATGCACATTGGGCAGGAAGTGTTGATGATCGTAAGAGTACCCGTGGAGCAGCATTCTATCTAGGTGGTTGTCTTGTTTCATGGTTAAGTAAAAAGCAGTCTTCAATCTCGTTATCCACAGCAGAAGTACAATATGTCGCGGTAGCAGCTTGTTGTACTCAAGTTCTTTGGATGAAGCAAACTTTGAAATATCTTAAGGTCAAGTTCGATGAGCCTATTCCCATCTTTTGTGATAACACCAACGCCATCAGTATCTCCAAAAATCATGTGATGCATTCGAAAATGAAGCACATTCCGATTAAATATCATTTCGTTAGAGAGAAGGTCGCCGAAAAGAATATCAAGCTTGAATATGTTGGCACAAAGGAACAAATTGCTGACATATTTACCAAACCATTACCTCGTGAATAATTTGAGTATCTTCTCCAAAAGCTTTGGATTCTCCCAAGTTTTCATTAGACTCTTTCTCTTATCTACTCAAGTAGAAAGGGGGAGTAGATGTGTGTACAAGTCCTTAGGATGGCTGTTTGTCAGGGGGAGTTACCCTTTACCGTTGATGACAAAGGGGGAGAGAAGGAAATAGGAAGAGGTGTCATTATCGTAGGGGAGTACTTGTGTTGCCATCAATGCCAAAGGGGGAGATTCTTGATCAGTTGTTGTCACTGATGTCAACCCAAGCAGCACCAGGGGCTACCCCGATATTGCATGGGCATTTTGACTTGAAAAATTACTCTATTCTGAGTCAAGGATCTTCTAGATGGATTATACTCATCAAGATGTGTCCATTGATATATGGCACGCCAAGTAATTCTTTACGATTTGAGAGATACTCATGTTTGAAGTTAGTAACCCCAGTTAGTGGGCTAAAACCCTATGGGGTTGTGGCATGGCACTCATAATTGGTTTTGGTCATTGAATAGTCAATAATTAATAATAATAATAATAAAATCTCCAAGAATCCCTCCAACATTCACTTGTTGAGGACCCTCTCAACTCAAGACATTCATATAAATAATGACCCTCATATCCTCCTCTAGTAGGGATTTTGTGGCTTCAAACAAGTCATCGTGGAATTTTCACTATAACGTTTTTCTGTGAAGCTTCAAAAGCTGAAATTAAAAACATTTGATCCGAAATCTTGATGAACCTCATGAGTAAATTTCAGATCTTGGTTCTCTATATTTTCGGATATATGATCTGTGGAAGTTAGGGTTTTTGCAGGCTCCCGAATTCCATGTAAAACAGGTGATGTTTGGGAAATCGTCATAACTTTCTCTCTGAGCATTGAATTCAAATTTCGTAAATAGTCACAAAAGAGGATGGACTATAGTTTGTTGAGTAGCATTTTCAGGGCCGAAGGTCACAAAAGTGACACGTGGCACTTCGTACAAGTTCGCTCTATTGAACTAGTCTATAATCAGGTCACTGTGGGATATTGGGCATAACTCTTTCTTGAAGAATCCAATATTGATCATACCTGTGGGATTGGAAAGAGGACTCAAAGGGATACCATAGGAGGAAATTTTAGACCCTGGAGCTCCGAAATTACATAGATAAAAAAGATTCAATATCGAGCTCCTAGAACACAAGAAAAAACATGCATTAGAGGATCACTGCAGTAAGTACCACACATCAACAGTCAAGGGTAAGTCTCCTACAACAAGGTATGTATGATTAGTGTTTACATTTGAAATATGAGTATCATCTCTAACATATGTTTCTGCAAGACAACGTAAGTACATACAGAGTCTTGGTTATATCTCTATGTCTCTATATGTCACAGTTATTTTTGATACCACATTTCAGATGTCCTATTCTTGATACTACATATTTGATGCTACATATTCTTGATGCTACACCAAGTCTACTAAATCTATATGATGTGTAAGTTCATGTTACTTGTCTTGTCATAGTTGATAGAATGGTCTATGTTGTTGTACTTAGAACTTGGTCCATCACAAGTCTAGTGTATGTCATCAGTTTTTATTGTATATATCTTTAGGTCAGTTTTGGATATAGTCTTGCATAGAGTCCAGGCCTATATCAAGAGTGGGAGTGTTTGTCTACTATTGCAACAAGTCAACAACAATAGTGAAAAACACACTTCACGTGCGCATTGTAATTTTAATTTGTATTTATTCATTATTATGCACTTACATGTGCTTTGCAGGCAAAGGTAAGTTGAAGGGTATTTTGTTTTGTTTTGGGATTGGTTTTGCTAGGCAAATTTTGCATGTAGGTAGAAGAAGATTCAAGTACAACTTCAAGCAATAATTTAAGAGCATAAGTATCAAATCAAAGGAAGCATTGCAGTGGGACATCCTTTGAAGACATGACAACCATCTGTATATTGTGAAGAAGTGTCAAGGCCAAGAGTCATCATTGCAAAGTTGTAAAAGAGTCATTTGTAAAAGTGGCATCATTGGAAGAGTCATTATTGTAAAAGAGTCAATCTACCTAGAGTCGAAAAGGAATTATTGGGAGGTATAGGAGTTTTTGTTGGGATGATGTCATGGTTGGGTTACAGGTCATAGTGTGATTGGGTGTTTTATCAAAATCATTGTAAATCATATATTGTCATGGATCGTTGTCCCAGGTATGGGAATCCATGCTCTTGTCTCATTTCAAGCATTATAAGGTGGTAGGGAGGTGCTAGGCTGGTGCATGAAGTCGCCTACAGGTTGGAGCCTTTAAACACTTCAGGGTGGTAGGTTGGTATAAGATGTTGGGGCATCCATTCCATTAACTACTAAATAAACCAGGGCTTTGGGGCATCCTTCCAGTGGGAACTGGAGAAGAATGATTTTATATAATTCTAGAAAGTTGTTTCTTTCAATTCAGTTGGGGTTGAAGGTTAAAGTATTTATTAGAAAAGTGTTCGGTGGTTTTTGACCCAAAGGGGGTTTTCCACCTAAAATTATCATGTCTACTGTGTTCTTTTATTTACTGTTATTATTGCATAAACATTAATAATAATTGAAGATTAACTAATGCTCTAAAAATATTTAAAAGTGCTAATTGATAAGGAATATCGATTCACCACCCCCCCCCCCCCCCCTTCTCAGTATTTCCAACACATGCAGCAATTCCAATTCATCAAAATGTGATCTCACTCTCCTTCAATTTCTCCCTTAAAAAGAAATATCACAAACACATATTCTTGTGAAACAAGAACTCAAATAAGCTTTTCATTTATCGCCTACCTTTTTCCTTTAAGTTCAAATAAAACAAGGTTCTCACCACAGAGCATGTTTATCTTCTAAACATGTTATTCTCTTAACAATTTACAAGTTAATCAAATCTCAAGAAAGAAGTTCATCAAGTTCATAAACAATATGAATTTTGACTCTATCGCTAAACTAACAATAGTTTAGAGCAGTTCATGAGTTCAATCCTCATAATTTCTCTAATTAATTCAGTTAAATATAACTCAATCAATATGCAATTGATAAAATCATTAAGGCGACTATTATGGCTTTCCTAGACCTAAGTTTCCTTAAGCCAATAGAAAAAATATTTCATCAACCTATCACAATAAAAAAAAATTCTACATTTCAAGCATTTTAAAATCAATTTAATTATACCTAAATCCAACACATACAAAATAATTACAATACTATAGGATAGATATCTAGTTCACACTTAACTCCATATATCAAAATTAGTTATTCCAAACATTCTAAACCACCTAATGGTGTTC
This sequence comes from Pinus tabuliformis, assembly GCA_031772625.1. NCBI lineage: Eukaryota > Viridiplantae > Streptophyta > Pinopsida > Pinales > Pinaceae > Pinus > Pinus tabuliformis. Next base: position 834,977,492 of record CM062816.1, read on the forward strand.
ACTATATCAATCTTAGTATCTGCATTTGTAATAAAAAGAATAATGAATTTAAATCTCAAGCAAATTCATGGTACAAATCTCTATTCATTTAACTTTGATTACACATAACCAATCCTCGTTAATCATAACTATGAGATTCCATCAAATTAATTTCTTCATTCTAATGAGAAGAATTACTTAGCTCATAGATATATGTTAGTATGGATTCCACACCCATACATAACTTAAGGAAAACATAACCTTCAAGTGTTCATTAAAATGGCTTCCACAACTATTCATGTGTGAATCATTTAATCCTCTTGCTTATTAGGAAGGTCATACCAAAACCTGGTATTTGAGTAATTTCAAGTTATTTGATGCATATTTTCAACCCAAACTACAAAAAATCATGTCAAAGAAAATATACAAATTCCATTCTTACTTGTTATGGATGTATCATATTTTAACACATCAAATTAATGCACATACTTTACTTGTGAATCTACATTCACAGTTAAAAGTGACATCATTCAAGGTAAATTTTGTTAACTTTACATTAGTGTATATAATAAAATATTCAAAATTAGCAAGATGAACCCAATCATCATGTTAATTGAATCTTAGCCTTACACTTGTTACATATTCCCAAAGCACACACACTAAAGTCATCATATTGTAGTCCAGATTAAGCCAATATTGTTCTTGGTAGATATGATTTCATCTGGTAAAGATGGCTACTAAGCCCATATCACATTGATAATGATGCATTAAACATATATGAAACCATTCATGCACTCCACCTATTTCACTCACCAATTGAAAATGAATCCATTCACATGCTTGGGTTTAAACCCAACTTTCTCAATCATATCCTTTCCGAGCATGTCTTTAAGTCCTTTAACATATTTCTAGTAGTCTGTCTTGATGAAAATATAAAGGAATATAAGAAAACATTCTTTTTCTTTCATGAGTTTGTAAGTGACATAATAATAATAGTACCCCCTATGCAGCCAATATGCTTTCAACTCAGCATACACAACATTTCAACATGCATGCAAAATAAGCATTCATCAACCTACAAGCAAGCATGTTGGCCCATTAGGCCCTAGTGTTGTAGTTGGCTCGGATACCATATGTAAGGTCCCACCTTATCAACCATCAATAATATAGAGAAGTAGAGCTCACATTAATAACTAATACTGCCCGGATGCGGGTGATTAGAGCAGCAAGTAATGTGATGGGACTGGGGTGGGCGACGCGGCGAAGCCACCTGCCAGCCAGGTTCACTGGACATGAGGCCATGTAGGAGGCGAAGAGCTTGCAGGTGGATGTCATAAATGGCAAAGGAATGTTTGAGACTGGCATTAATATACCGTCCCGTTTCGCATACGCAGTTGGATATCAGTCTTCGGCTCCCATGAATGCCATTGTTATGGCGGGAGAGGATCGAGGAGGTGGGAATTGTTTAATAGCCGGCCTCAGCCATGGCTATATGCTATTGTGCTTCATGCTATTTTGGATGGTTACGGGTTCTGCAAGCGCTTGGGTTTCGTGGGGGTCAAGCTCTGGTTATTTTAAGCGGCCCGCACCTCAGGCGGCAGGCTCACAAACGCTATTCGAATGTGGTAATCCCTCTGTTGTTTGTAGCATTCCCTCTACTGGTAGTGGTATTCCTTCTACTGTTTTTGGCACTCCCTCTGCTGTTAGTTGTATTCCCTTTGTAGTTCGTGGCATTCCCTCTGCTGCTTGTGGAATTCCCTCCGCTATTCGTGGCATTCCCTCCGCTGTTTGTGGTATTCCCTCTATAATGCCGAGGCCTCGCCAGAGAATTCTCAGTCGCAGAGGCTCAGGAAGGGGCAACCCCTCTCGCCCATCCTCAGGGTCTGACGCCATTAATCAGGATCCTCGTCCTCGCAGGGGAAATGAGGGCATTCTGAGGCCCAGTCAATTCCTCGACCCAAGCTCCCCTGGTTCTTTGAATTCGCCCTCCTTTGGTTCTGCTTTTTTCACGTTTAACTGCTCCCTCAATCGCCCTCGGATCACGGCTCATGTCTCTGTCCTCTTTCTAGAGGAAGCCCAAGATGAGGGCGATACCAGTGCCCCAATTCCACTCACTGAGGATGAGCAGGAGGTGGTGATCCCAATACTCCAAAGCCAACTGTTGGTATGCAACTCGGGATGGTTCCGTCGGCCAGCGCTGCCAATACTAATCCTATGGCTCCTGCTCCTCCAGAATTGAATGATAATGCGACGGCTCAAGCCCAGGACATGAATGCAGTGGGTTGGTGTAGGATCGTGGAGGAATCACCTGACAAGTAATCCAGCTGTGTAGCTACTCAACCGGTTTTTGCGGCCCAGTTATAAAGGTTTTTTTGCTCAATGTGTCAAATTCTGTCTCTGTTAGCTTACATAGGAAGCTACATCCATTAAATAATCTATCCATAAATTTTGTAGTACATAAAAGCTACAGTAAGTAGGGATTTACTCTAATAATTTATATGCACAAAAACTACATCCATTGAAGTTTTGACAAACACTTTGCAAGCATGCAATCTAAAATCTAAAACCATTGAGGCCTTTTGGTAAACATTCTGCAAGCATGCAATCTACAGTCGTTGAGGCCTTTTGACAAACACTTGCAAGCATGCAATCTACAACCATTGAGGCATTTTGTCAAATAGTTGGAAGCCATAATCTATTAAGGCAATTTGACATGAATCTAGGATTCTTCCTCAACCTATTTAGCTCATAAAACTTATAAATTAATTCTTCAAATGACAAATTATTAAAACAGGTACTAAATCATCTTATTCTTTTACTCAAAACTTGACAACGGGTGCACACAGTTGGCAGCAGCAATTTACAAAATCGCCCAAATTTACAATCTGGGTTTTGAAAAGTATATTTTTGGAATCAAGTCGGGGGTTACACATTCAAATGTTATGGATACCCCTTGATGTTGTCTTAAATAATTACGAAAACACCCACAAATGCAATTGCTTAAACTAGCAAATCTTCTAACTCCTAGAATCTCATTTACAAATTTTGTCAAACAGATGGCATGCAAACTTGAATCTACAACCATGAATTAAAAAATAGTAACACATAATTAATTTATAATTACTTATGTATTTCCCAAATACTTTTATAAATCATTTCACCTGTTGTAAGTGAGTTGAATGGCTTTGAGATTCATCAAGCATTATTTTCATTCAACCATTCCATCAAACACATGGCAAGCATCCTCAGTTGTTAAGAATCACTCCAAAATAAGAGTTAACCAGTGATGATTATTTTAATGCATTATGTATCCTTACTTGTCATCTACATTTGCAAGGATTGTAAGCACATAATGACAGAAAATTACCTCAATTACTTTCCTTGAAACTCTTGGTTGTCATTATTTTGCATTTTTATTCTAAGGGTTGATCCAGTGATTCCTCCAGGTATATGTTGGGTATGTGTCACTTTCCTTACTTCTCTCGTAGGCTGCAAGTTAGCACTTATTCATGCATAATCATTTGCATATATAATAAAAATAATAGCATTTCCCATTTACGGATTTTTCCAAACACTTTGCAACATATCTTGAAACCATTTCTAAAACATGTCTCTAGTTACCTATTTCAATTAAAATGAAACAAAACCATAACTCATGAAACTCTTACACAAGTCCTTTGGAAATCCTTTATTGGAATTACCTTCAGGAATATTTGGCTTTCCTTTCTCAAATGTTGATCAGATGTGCAACTCAAATCGCTGAGAATATGATCCATCTCTAATTCCTTAACCAACTTATTTGAACCATCAAGTTTTCCACCCAACCATATCCAAGGAGAATTTCTCCCCATAGAACCCCTGAGATGTAAGAGCTCACAAGAAGTACCAAAATATAGCAGTAGAGAGATATACAAGAACAGATGAGGAAGATAATTTTTAATTCCTCTCAATACCACTCATGTTCAACTCCATTGGGTAGAGATACTTAGTAATTTAGATTAGCATTTGGATACTCTTCAAATCTCTCCCTCTCACAAACTTCTTCAAATCTCTCAAACTCTTTGTATCACCATGCACCTTCCCCAAGTGAGAATACTTGAGACACATATATAGGAGGAGCAATAAATTCTTGTCATAAAGGAATCTTTTATGACATATCTTTAATGAGTGTAAGAGGAATATGCCATTCTTTAACAAGTGCATAAAAGAGAGTGTAATGTATTGTTAAAAGAGAAGGAGATTTAAATAGAGCCATGAGAGACATCAAGGAGAGAGGTGTGAAGTGATTGAGGAGATGAAGGTGAATTGTAATTCCCTTTTAATAATAATATCATAGTCTCATAAAAGATAATAATAATATTAATAATATTTAGGATCAAATTGATATTGAACTATTAGGATTGATTAATGATAAGTTAAGTGATTTTCCTTCAACTATACTTGATTACCCATTGATTGAAGGTGATTTACTATTTTTGGAAAGTCATACTTGAGATGCTAGACATGACTTTCTATTTTTATAAAGTCACTCCATAATTGTCAAAAATGAGATTTTATTAAGGAAATTCATCCATGAGCTTCCCATGAGTGGTATTTTTTTTCAAAGAATAGGGATTCCACACTCCTATTGCATGCATCTTTGTGCCTTAATATTTGTTCCCTAATCTATTCTAAAGATCCAAGATTCCACACCTTGATCTTTTTAAATATTCGGAACTTCGTGCCTTAAACATTTTATTATATATTCAAGAATCCACATCTTTATCTCTCATGGATTTAGGACTCTGTGCCCTAATTTCCATGGCTTCTCATCTACTCTGCTTTGAAACTTCGCGCTTCACCTCAATGTATTGATTGCGAGCTCATACCCATCTAATTGTTCATTGGTAAGGCCTTGTTCCAAGACTTGCACACATCAAAATCTCATAGATCAAAGGACTCAAATGAATTTCATAATTAACTTATTCACATTTTACCAAAGATTTTGCGTGACTTCCACAGTCATTTTTGCTATGGAGAAATGACTTCGACAGCCATTTATAATTTGAACATCCTTGTTTGCAAATAACCATGACCTGTGTCACATCCTGCTAAATACAAGATTAAGCATATATAATCATAAAAATCACGTATCATGACTTCCACAGTCATTTATAATTTTAGCATCCTTGTTTGCAAATAACCATGTCTCCCGCCACATATTGCTCAATACATATTAGACATATATAATCATACAAATCATGTATTATGACTTCCACATTCATTTATAATTCCTCGTTTGCAAATAATCAAGTCCCTTGCCACATCCTGCTTAGTACAAGATTATGTCTCAATTATATATCATCCATAAATCATAATTAACCATATGCTCCACATAACCATGATCATCCATGGATCTATGTGTCTCAATATTGGATCACCATCCATGTCATACACCTATGTCCAAACTAGGATACCAAAAGAGAAAACATCGACAATATGCACTTAACCAAAATCAGTCTTTATCATCAGCACATAGCAACAGTGTTACCTAAATCGGGTTTATAACATACAAGCATATACATAAGTCTAACATGAATAATCTTTTTATCAGTGCATCAAAATCACCCTCTCCAAGTGTCATCAAAGTTATCTCATTGAGAACGGACACTAAAATGGTGTTGAGATATTTATTTTGGTTTTAGAGCTTTGGTTTGCTAGATGGATTTCAAAATCAAGGGCAGAGGTGGTCTCAAGTTTCATTCCTAAAGGCCTAGGAATCCCTTGATCGGTTATGGAGGGATACATAGTAAAGCCTAAGGGAGGAGTCTTGTTTTAGGGCCTAGTGATCCAAGTTTGGATTGTGGTAAAGCCTGACAGATTGGTCTCGGTTTAGGGCCTAGTGATCTAGGATTAGATTGCGGGAAAGCTTGAGAGACAAGGAGATGGAAAATTCCTTAAGGATAGCGATGGATTCCCAATGGCATTCTGAGTTCGGTCTGGTTGTGATTGGAGCACCGGTTTTGGTGTGATCATGGTTTGCTGAGGGTGGAGGTGGTTTAACCTATGGATTCCCTTGGTTGTTCATGGCTTGTTTGTTCTATGAGATCCCATATTCATGCTTGGAATATGGCACGAGGGTGACTGGATGAAAGAGAGATTTGGTTCAGCCACGTCCATGGTCGGGTGGTTTGTGGAAGTCCTGAACCTGGTCAGATTCTCCTATAATTAATAAAAATTAAGTTCTCTTACTTTTGCATTGGTTTGTATGTGGATTTAATCGCTGTCATATCTCTTATATTTATATGGTTTTATGTCGGTTATAATCATGATTAAATGATCGGTTCATGTCATGGTTATTTCATGTATTTACTTGTAACTATCAAATGGATGGATGCAAGACCTAATTGATGATATAATAGTTCAATGGAGAAGGAGGTGATTGTTGTGGTTATGTTTCATATGCTCTTTCAGTCATTTATGCTTTGTCTTGTATCCTAGACCTGTAGGTTGTAATGATGCCAAGTGTTTGATAGAATGTCAGTCCAATTTAGGGATGCTCAGGCCTATCCCTGAGGTTGATTTTTGATTTGTTTATATTGTCATCATGTCTTTGATGGATTATAAAGGTTATAACAAGTTCTGGGGAGAGGTCTGGATTCTGGGCTAGTAAATTAGCTCAAATCCTGGGGACGTTGGCACAGGTCTACTGGAAAAAGTCCAGGGACACTGGCACATAGGCCTGTGAGAGCAACTTTGGCTTTTGGTCGTTGTCTTGCCTATAGCATGAGAGCGACCAGGGTTTAAAAGGCTTAAATCATCAGTGGGACTCAGGGATAGGATGTATGAGTGGGTGACATGTCTCTTGATGGTGTTACTGCTGATGTGGATGGGTTTGTTTGATATGTTCCATCAGTTCCATTTCCTTAAGGTCACTAAGGAAGCTGAATCTCTTATAATAGCCTCTCTCGTCGCACATTTACCTCGGCTGGCCGATTGCTTGGGTGGACGTGGGAGGAGGGAGTGTTACAACAAGGAATATTATAGAATGGTTGCCATCAAAGGTGGTCCACATACTTGCAACAATTTCATCTCAATATCAAATATAAGATAGTGAGCACAAATCATGTCGCAAAATGCCTCAGTTGACCTCCAATTGCAACACTGACCACAGTGCTCCACTCTTGTGGTCATGAGGCCTTCAAGTGGCCCAAACAAGATGAGATTGATCATGATTTCACTACCACCTACCAGATGTTGAGCACAGGAACAACAATCAATAACTTTCATCTTCAGGATGGATTGTTATTCCATATGGGCCATCTTTGTGTTCCTTCAAGCAAACATGCAAATCTGATTTGGGAAGCTCACTATAGTTGGATGGTAGGACAATTTGGCATGGAAAAGAGAATGGTTGTGCTATAAAAGTATTTCTATTGGTCGAAACTTCAATAGGATGTTAGCAAGTATATTAGGTCCTAAACTACCTGCACCATTGCCAAACTGCCCATTAAGAAGCAAGGGATGTACACCCCTTTGCCTACACTTATCAAGATCTAGGAATCCATCTTGATGGACTACATGTATATTTTTCCTCCAACCAAGTAGGTCAATGACTATGTCTTCACAATTATTGATCAATTTTATAATATGGCCATTATGAAAATTTGCAAGAAGAATATCATAATGGAGGTGACTAACAAGCTCTTCTTTAAATGGGTGTGGGTACATATTGGGATACCATGGACCATCATATCAAATCAGGACATTATATTCCTAAGAACATTTTGGTTGAGCCTCTAGTCACTATTGGACACCAAGCTCACCAAATCCACTACCTTCCACCCCCAAGTTGAGTTCCAGACAAAGGTCATCAACAAGATGATCATGCATATCTTGCGCATGTACAAGTCCAAGAACCCACAAACATGGGATGAAATTATCCCTTATGTTCAACATAGCTACAATAAAACCCTCCATAGCTCAACCAACCACGACCCTTTTCAGGTGGGTCTGGGATTTCAACCATTGGGTCTTATTGATGTAACACTACCCCTTGCATCCACAAAGGTGGAATCCTCCCATGCTCACTCTAAGGCCGAAAAATCCACGAAAATCATTAAAAAAATTCAACACATTCATCAGCAGGTCCATGCTATTTTACAAAGAGCCAATACTAAGAACAAGCAGTGTCATGATCAACACCAGGTGCCACCTTCACGTGGGAGATAAAGTTTGGTGTCATTTGAAGAAAGAGAGCCTTATCAGACCCCATCAAAAGCTTCATCCACTTCGTTATGGACCTTGCACCATCACCAAGAATGTAGGTGACAATTATTTTGAGCTGAGTATTCCCCCTTCCTTAACTTACACCCAATGTTTAATGTGCACCTCCTTTGGTCATACTTTCCACCATTATTAGATACATCAAAGATAACAAAGTAGTTGGATTTGGCAAAGATGAACCCCAAATGTATGGAATAGGAAACCATTGATAATATCATGGGAAAATAGGTTAAGGGCACTCGACAATAGAGGATCCATCTTTATCAAGTTGTCAAGGCAAGGTAGCTCTTGCACCAAGGTAAGTGGTTATCCTAGGGCCAAGTTGAGTAGAAGTGTCCCCATCTGATGGGGGCACTTAATGTAATGGGGACCATTTCTTCCTAAGGAGGAAGGACTAGTCCAAGTGGATATCGGTGGCCACCCACCTATTCCACTAGCTAAAAGCACAGTTCTCCATCTTGGAAGTTTTTTCTACAATTTTTTGGGTCCTAAACTTTTGGGGTCATTTGAGGCCCTAAATGATGTTTCTCTAATGTGGTGGAACCTATGTGACAAGATCTAGCTTAGGCCCAATCAATTTTTTTTACTTCTTGGTTAAACATTTCCAATGGGCTACTAAGCACGCCAAACAAAGATTGTATGCAAAATTTACGACCATGGGAAGTTAACATACGAACTACCCCCATTAGGGCCCACAAACCTTTTTGGAAGTTCATATCATAGGGTTATGTTTTTTATGTTTATGGTTTCCTCATTAATTTACGTTAAAAAGGGCCTTTCAACCTCATTGTAAGGTGTTATGGCGAATGTGTGTAGCTATCACATCTCTTCTCAAAGATAAGCTACCACCATTTTTGCGAGTTTGTTTAATTTCACATTTTTACGATTTCAAAACATTCCATTTATTGATAGAAGTCAAATTTTATTGTATCTTTGTGTTTTTTTTTATAAATCTATATTTCATTTCATTCCATTCATAAACCCATTTTAAGATGCAAGAAGAGAAAAAAAGTTATCCTTGCTTGCTCCAACTAGAATTATCATTAAGGGATGATCCCTCAACTTTGAAACATTTAGCATATGGTTTATTATGGTTTCCAAATCTCCTATTATTGTGAGATATTTCAGCCCTATTTATTTAGCCACTTTGATACCCTACCATAAGGCATAAATTTCCACCTTGTTGTTGCAAGTAATGCTAAGACCCCATGATCTGGGAAATTTTTGTGAGTGCTTTCAAATAAAAATTCCCATCATATAGGCTATTTTACTAACACTTACATTTGCTTGTGAAATCATCAGCAATGTGTATTCTAAACAACTTCAACAAACCATCAACATGAAAGAAGTAACAATAATCATGAAACACAAATAAACACATGATATGATAACGAAGTTCACCCAATGTGGGCTATGTCTCTGGGCCCGGTGTCAAAAGTGGGGAGGTCGCTTCATTAGCTGCTACAAGAAGATCATGAGTACATGATGTAATCTCTGTCAATACAAGGATGAACCCCATTATCTAGAGTGGCAAGTCTCTCCACAAGACGTTCTCCTATAATAACTTTCACTCATAAAATCTCTCCTTCAACATGACAAAGGAACAATCTCTCACATAAAGTTGCATATAATGATCCTCTCACAAAGTGACATACATGGATCTCAAATTCAAATCGTCATCTCAACAAAAATCAAATGAACACATGACAAACATTGCACCTTATACCTCCAAATCTAGGGACGGCTAGAAAATCAACTACTCGGATGAATAAAAAGCATGTGCCACCAAGTTCCTTATGAAAAACCATGAAATATGAGTATAAACCCAACCCCTTTATGTCACTGTTAATTTTGGGCTCCCTGGAATCTATAAGATTCTCTTCTACGGGTTCACTGAAATTTCGCTGCTCAGATGAAGAAATTGATCACACCATCACGTTCCTTACAAAAAATTTAGTTAGATGAATATAAATTTGGCCTGGTTTTGACACTGTCAATTTTGGGTCTCTAGGGAATCTTTCAGATTCCATGCAGATTCCTGCGTCAAGGTTCCACCTTCATGGTTCCGTCCTCAAAATTTTGCCTCTGGAAAATCTACTGCTCAAATCAAAAATTGTTTGCATCATCAAAATCCTAGCGAAATTACGATCAATCTAAGTATAAACTTGGCATAATTCTGACTCTTTCAAAATTCAGTTCTAAGGGAATCTTACAAAGTCCTCACAAGATTCTCAATTTCATGGTTCCACTACCTCGTTTTATGTGTCATCTCAGGTTTCTGCACTCGACCCTCTCATCTCGGCCTCTGCGACCCTCTGGCTTGGGTGAATTTTGGTCTTTATATATTTTTTATGGGGTGTGAATACCAACATAGGTCGTTGGCCTAATGGCAGGGCCTTGTTGTTGGGTTGAAAGAGACCGGGAGTCAAACCCCATCCGCGCCATAATAAATAAAATTTTATTTTTTAAAACGTTTTGGCATTGTTTTAGTTTAGTTGTCGGTCATGTTTTTTGTTGGTGTTTTGTATTAAGTGGGTCATCGTTTAGCGGGTCAGCCCCCGACCGACGCGGGTTCAAGTCCCGCTAGCCCAATATATGCGGTTGTTTATATATATATATATATGTGTGTGTGTGTGTGTGTGTGTGTGTGTGTGTGTGTGTGTGTGTGTGTGTGTGGTCGTTGGCCATATAATATAATCGTTATATGTGAAATATGACATCCAAGGGTTGGGCCAGTCTACCCGCCTTTTTTTAATATTTTTTATTTTAAACTTAACCAAGAGGTTGATCGCCAGATTTTTAGGGGTCACTGGAAACTTTAAATAAGCAACAATTTCGTCAGTTTCAACTGCCGATAAGTGTCAAATTATCACTTAGTTAACAACTACCAAATTTAGCAACTTCCACCAAATTTATTCGGACCTCCAGATTTTGTGAACCTCCAAATTTAGTTAGTGCTTTGCTAAATTTAGCTAGTGGGGCTATGTTGACCAAAACTTTGACTACGAATATCTTAAGCATACGAAGTCAGATTCGAGTGTTGTCTACATCATTGGAATTAGGAAAATGAGCTCTTCGATTTGGTTCTAGTTTTGTGAACTCTGATTTTTTTTTTTTAGCCTTTCTGGAGCCACCTGGATCATTCCTCCCCATTGAGGAGCTTTTGGTCCTCCAAAAGCATGAAAAAAATCTGCAATCTGTTATACTCCCTCGTTTTCACCACAAGTGGCTTGACAGACCATACTTCCTTCTCCTTCACCTTTGTATTTCAGAGCCATAAGTGATGAACCGACACCTATATCTTGTGCAGACCTATAGTACAACTTGCAAAATACATATTATTTTACAAGACCTATTATGACCCAAGAAAACCCCATACTTTCCAAGAGTTTATAACACACTCTTTGGTCAAGTTTACATCAAAATCATAACAAAAACCAATACCCAAGCTATCAACTAAAATACCAAAAACATCATCATGTTGCATTCATAAGTAATATCAAACACTTCATCACTTTTACAAACATATCACAACATGTGATTTACAAAATATGGCCATGAACAACTACTTAAAAATTCTACCCATCTCTTACCCAACTAGGTTGATGGGCTATGTTCATGTAGCTAGATTTCTTGTTGATCAACTTCATTGATTGGTTCCTTGACAGGTTCTTTCTCGTCTTCCTTTGGTCACTGCTATGGAGGGAGCTCCCAACATGTGTCTCTCTAATGTCCACTCTTGTTGCAATGGATACAAAAATTATTCTTCCTCCAGACATGCTTGACCTTCTTCCTTCGTTGATGTGGAGAAGGGTTTTCACATATTTTCCTCTTCCTTGCTTCCATTCTCTTCCAACGCTTGGCAACAACATGGTTATACAAGCCAAAAAAAGTACATGGTATTATGTGCCAAAGGTTTTATTCATCCATTAACAATCTTCTTTTAATCAAAAGGAACATTAGAATATCGAGACCTTTTATACCTTGTTTGGTTTTCTCTGGTTTGATCTTGGCGATGAGAGCTTGCCTTAATTATTCTTATATAATTCTCATTGTCACAATAAGATTGTGATGTCCCTTCAGTATCCTCTTTTGTTGATGGTTTTGGAAATGGCTTGGATTATTTTCTTGTAGAACCCCTTACTTTTTCTGCCTTCCAACACTCTCCTTCAATGTAATCCAATCGTGAAAATCAAGGTCTTTATACAACCCCTAATGGTTGAGTCATTCCTCAGCCATTAACACCAAGTCCTCCTCCTTTATATCCCATCTCGGTAAGGAGTCTCATGTTGGTTCCTGAAATGGGTACCTCAATGTTTCCAACAGAAATAACATAATGTGAAATTGAAACTAAAGAATTACCAATATTTTTTACTTCAGTTGTTGATTATGAAGTAGGTGATGATGGCTTTGTTAAGCCTTCATTTCACTTCAACTTTTCCAAGGCCTCTTCTATGGCTCGTAATTGAAGCCGCAATCTCTGCTTCTCCTCTCCTTCTTCTTGTAAAATTCCCCTTAAATCAACATTCTCCACTTGAAGGCTTTGGATGATCTCTTCATTTGAATGATGAGAAGAAGATGAAGAATAAGAATATTCTCCCAAAGATGGAGATGGAGCATCGTCCTCTGCTCTCTCTTTCTCCTATTCCTCTTTTGTCATTCCCTCTTCAAAATAGGAAAACAATATGCCTACCATGTTTTTCCATAGAAGGCCTCATAGAGATCTTGGTTTTTCTCCATTTCCCTTCTTTTTGCATGCTGAATTCATAATCCATGGTAAAAAGGTCAAACCAATCTGGTACCACTTTATCTGGGGAATTTTTTTAGTGCTTTCAAACAAAAATTCCCATCGTACAAGACCTTTTAATAAGACTTACATTTTCTTGTGAAATCATGAGCAATTCATATTTTAAACAACTTCAACAAACCATCAACATGAAAAAAGGAACAATAATCATGAAACACACACAAACACATGATATGATAAGGCAGTTCACCCAATGTGGGCTACTCCTCTAGGCCTGGTGTCAAAAGTGGGGAGGCCGCTTCATTAGCTGTTGCAAGAAGATGATGAGTACATGATGTAATATTTGTCAATACAAGGATGAACCCCCTTATCTAGAGTGGCATGTCTCTCCATGAGACGTTCTCCTATAATAACTCTTACTCATAAAATCTCTCCTTCAACATGACAAAGGAACAATATATCACATAAAGTGGCATACAATGATCCTCTCACAAAGTGGCATATATGGATCTCAAATTCAAATCATCTTCCCAAAAAAAATCAAATGAACAAATGGAAATAATGCACCTTATACGTCCAAGTTTGGGTACAGACTAAAAATTGGCTACTCAAATGAAGAAAAATAATGTGCCACCAATTTCCTTGCGAAAAATCATGAAATTTAAGTATAAACTCAACCCCTTTCTATCACGATCAATTTTGGGCTCCCTAGGAATCTCAATGATTCCTCAAAGAGTCTCTTTTGCCGGTTGACTGAAATTCAACTACTTATATGAATAAACTTATCACACCATCGCATTCCTTTTGAAAAATTGAGTCAGATGAATACAAAGTTGGTCTGGTTCTAATACTGTCAATTTTGGGCCTCTAGGGAATCTTTCAAATTCCATGCATATTCCTGCATCAAGGTTCCACCTTCATGGTTCCTTCCTCAACATTTTTTTATGGAAAATTTGTTGCTCATATCAAAAAATCATCTACACCATTAGACTCCTAGATAAATTCTGATCAATCTGAGTATAAACTTGGCATAATTATGACTATGTCAAAATTCAGTTCTAAGGGAATCTTACAGATTCCTCACAAGATTCTCAAGTTCATGGTTCCACTGCCTCATTTTGTGTGCCATATCAGGGTTCCTGACTCAATGCTCTCCTCTCAGCCTCCACTTCCCTCTGAATTGGGAAAATTTTAGTCTTTATATATTTTTTATGGGGCATGAATACCAACATATGATGTTGGCCTAACGGCAACGTCTTGCTATTAGGTCGGCGAAGACATGGATTCAAACCCTGCTCGTGCCATAAAAAAAAATTGTTTTGGCTTCTAAAATTTTTTGGCATCATTTTAATTTGGTTGGTGGTTATGTTTGTCATTGGTGTTTTGTATTAAGTTACCACCAGTTGGCGGGCAGGCCCCCAGCCAGTGGGTTCAAGTCATGTCAGCCCAATATATGCGGTATTTTTTTATATATATGGTCGTTGGCCATATAACATAATAATTATATGTGAAATAGGATAACCAAGGGTTGGGTGGGTCTGTCGGGCCCGCCCGCCCTTTTTTAATATATATATATATATATATATATATATATATATATATATATATTAACTCGACCAACAGGTCAATTGCCAAAATTTTAGGGGTCACTAGAAATTTTAAACATGCAACAATTTCATCATTGCCAACCACCGATAAGCGTCAAATCGTCAATTAGTTAACAACCACCAAATTTAGCTGCTTTCGCCAAATTTGGTCGGACCTCGAGATTTAGCGAACCTCCAAATTCAATTAGCGCTCTACTAAATTTAGTTAGTGGGGCCAAGTTGACTAAAACTTTGACTGCAAATATCTTGAGCATACAAATCAGATTTGAGAGTCAATTGTGCCATTAGAATTAGGACGAAAAGTTCTTCGATCTGGTTCTAGTTTCAGCAAAATCCGAAGACTTTTATTTTTGAGCCTTTCTAGAGCCACTTGGATCACCCCATGCATAATAAGTTCTAAATATCTCTCTAGGATTTTTTATTTCCCCTTCTCCCCCCCCACCCCCACCGCCTCCCCCAAACAACAAAACTTGCAACCCAAAAATAATTAACTATATCATTGACACGTCTAAGTAACTTTCATTTCTCATGCAATCTTCTAAGTTTCACCTAAAAATAATGACATTAAATTAATACTCATTTTTTAGACTAAGTATATGAATCTACTAACTATTTGTACCATGCCTATTCTTTTATTTCCTTCATAGCCTAAGTTTAAGCTTGGCATTCTTCTATCACTTTCCTTGCACAACCTTATTTTTGAGTTCTCATGAATGTAACTAGGTAACCAAATATAACCTTCCCTTTGTTATTGAAGTGTGCCTAAAGGTTATCTCCACCATAAAGTTTTATACACTTGCACCACTAGGAGTTGAAGTTCCTTAACACAACATAACATCAACATATGGCTTCTATCTATGCTCATGCTCCTTTGATGAAGATGGGTGGCAACATAGTTAAATTTGGTGAGATCCACGCACCTCCAATAAGAGTGTAACAACCCCTATTTGATTTCCTATGTAAATAAAAATAAGACCAAGGTCATGGGACACATATTCCAAGTTGAATGTTGGATAAAACGTATTGATGGGCATCATTGGTGCCTAATAAATGGCTATGGAAATTGACAAAGGCATTGGCAAAGGCAAAGACGCATTAATTGGCATTTATTGATGGAAATAAAGGAAAATAGGAGAAAAGGGAGATGAAGGGTCACAAATTTGCATGAGGAGGAAATTGAAGGAAAATGAAGAATAAAAGCCTCAATAATAAAAAATATTCTGAGGATTAATTCACGACTTTTTTCAATTGAGCTTTTGTTAGTTGAGCTTTTGTGGGTTTACATTTTGTCAGTTCAGTTTTGGAGCTCTCTTTTATTCTTTTATTCTCTCATACTCCTGCACATTTAGAGTATTCTTGGAGCACTTTGACATACATTGGAGTTGGATAAAGAATGAAAAGGAAAGCAGGAAAGCGCAAGGGAATAGTTGGATCAACAACTACAATATGGTTACTTTGTAGGTAACAGGTTGCATTTGTGATTTCCTTGTCGATTTTTTTTATGCATGGTATATTCATGTGATTATATGGTTGTGTTGTCATTAGCATGGAGGATTTCCTGGAGTAACAGTGGTTTTAACATTTCCTTGCCATTTTCGAGATACCATGGTGTTGTGGGATTTTCCACTTGATTTTTTTTTTTTTGGTGTTCATAATTCCTTATGGTTGTGGGTTGGAACAAACACTTTGGAAACCTTGGAACAACTTGGGTTGAGTTACTAGTCCTGGAGCCTAGGTTGGGACAAATTCTTTGGAGCCCTTGGTGGGTTTATTTACTAGTCCATGGAGTCGGGTTGGACAAATTCTCTGGAGCCCTGGAAGGCTATGGGTTGAGTTACTAATTCCTGGAGCCCTAGACAACTTGGGTAGAGACTGATATGGTTGGTGTTAATGATGTCTAACCGAAGAGGCGGAATCATTGTGGTTGAGGGTTGAGGCGTTTTGGCCTCAAGAGCCCTGCTTGGTTTTGTCTTAGTTTATTCCATGAGATCCCACATTCATGCTTGGAATATGGCGCGGGAGTGATTGGATGACAGAGAGATTTGGTTCATCCTAATCTATGGTCGGGTGGTACGTGGAAGTCCCTGACTTTGTTGGTATTTTTAGATGTTAATATGAGACATTTCATTACTGTTATTCATATATATTTGTAGTGATTATGTTGGCAATATTATGGTTGAGTTGCCATGGTTTCTATGCTGGTTATTTTCCAGTTATATGTTGATTATATGATGTGTACAATTTATGGCTTTTGTTATGAATTGTTTAGTTATTGATTGGTTGATGAATATATGGACTAATAAGTTTTGTTTTAGCTATGTGGAGAGGGAATAGGGCCTTCTTTTTTATTCTCGGATGAATACCAGAATTATGATCATATATGCATTCATGACTTGTAGCTTACATGTTTGCCATATGTTTAACGAAATGTCTAGTGTGTTCTAGGCAGTCTAGGTCAAGTACTTAATTCAATTTTGAATGATTAGTTTTTCCCTCATGTCAATAATGACTCTGGAAAGTCCCATATAGTTATGGGAAATGATCTAGAGTTTGATCTGGAATTGTGGCTCAAATCTTGGGACCGTGCCCTCTAAATTGAAATATTTTGGCTATTACCACATGGAAGTAGTGTCATGCATGAAGTTGGAGCCTTATAACCACACCCTTGTAGGCTTGTGTGTGGTTGGGATGTTAAGTTAGAGAAAAGAAACCCTATCTCAGGGTTTGGTCACCTGGGGTAGTTCTTTGACCCCTAAGTGTCCTATATGCCTTGAGGAATGTATGTGAGTTGCCATTTATCAGCCCCACTTTCATAACTGAAGCTTGGAGGTTGGGTCATGTCATAGTAACGCTCATCTCATGTTTATCTTGGCAGGTTTATGAATTTGGGGAAATGTGGGAGGGGTGGTTACAGGGTGGTATTAGATCTCCCAAGTTCAAACACTTGGACTAGATGGGCTAGTTGTGATTTTTGTGCATGCATGTTAGTTGTCGAAGTGTTTTCTATGCATGCATTGTGATAGTCACTGTTGTGGCCTTCTGTTGTCATAATGATGTTGAGATGATTGATATGTTGATTTCATATATATACATATGTTTTTCTAATCCATATTGACTGTGCAAACAAGATAGTCTCCCCTGAAATTCATTGAGGTATGTTAATTATGTTTATATTTGGTTTATTCGGCATGGTATGTTTGTATGGAGAACAAGATTAAGATGAAAAACATAATGGTGGACTATATTTCACGTGATTCTTCCTATAGATCAAATGAACAACATGGCGATGAGTACTCCCCTAACATAGCAGATACATTGAGAAGTTTGAAAGCAAAGGTCAGAAGTTGTAAGGTGGATAGTGACAGGATCATTCAGTCACAGGAAATACTTCTCAAGGCACAAGAGAAACAAGCAAAGGATAATTCAATCATCCTTCAGAGTCTATTAGATTTGCAGAGACAAGGACTGCTTAGGATCATTCATGGACAAGAGGAAAGGACCAATGGGGCATATGGCAATTGGTCTCAATCAAGATACAAGTTTGACAGGGATGACACAACCAGAGATGGTAGATTCTTGGATACACCTAAAAGGAAGGGTAATGACTATGGGTTGTATTCTAGTTCTGGTTCAGAGATACATCATTGTCGTCAACGCCACAATCCATATAAGAGGAGTGAGAAGTAGTACTTGCTAGAGGAGTTCAAGAAAGAAAATCATTCTACATTTGATGTAAAAATGAATAAGTCACAAGATGAAAAAGCTTGGTTGCTTGGGATGAATAAGTTTTTAGATTGCATGATTATTCAAAAAATATGGAAGCCAAGATAGCTACTTTCAGTCTTAAAGGAAAAGCAAACATTTGGTGGGAAGATATGAAGAATGTCAGAGGCATTTGAGAAGAGGAGCTGACTTGGAGTGAGTTTGAGATACTTTTTAGGAAGAAGTATCTATCTAAAAGATATTATGATGACAGGGAAAAGGAGTTATATGAGTTGAAGATGGGATCTATGACCGATGAGGAGTATACTAGTAGATTCTTGGAGTTGTTGAGATATGTGCCTTATCTTAAGGAGGAGAAAACAAAGATTCAGAGATTCATCAGTGGGTTGTCGGTATCATTCAAAAATAGGATTGGGTTATATGAGCGTAAATTGTTGGAGGAATCCATAATAAAGTTGAAGCAGTGTTATCAAGGTGGATATTGGTGGATATTGGTGGATATTGGTGGCCACTTTCCTATCCCATTTGGACCTCTGCCATTATCTCTTTCATTTTTTCAGTTTCCTTATTTGTAGCACAATTTACTATTTTTGGCAGTTTTTCGGCTCCTAAACTTCCGGAGCCATTTTGAGGCCCTAAATGATGTTTTTTGGGCAAAATTGGTCCAGTGATTGCTAAAGCAATCACATCAGAAACTATACTCCTTGGAGAGATCTTTCCAACAAGGTATCATATGCATCAAATGAAGTTGGCTGCCCAACTAACCCCAACGGGGCCCATAAACTCTTGGTGTTACATCACCTCGGGTTAGGGTTTTGGTTGTTTATGGTTTTCTCTTATTGTTCAATAATAAAAAGGCCCTTAAGCCTCACTGTAACTCAGTTCATAGGCATGTAGCTGCCACATCTATTCTCAGAGATAAGCTATCATTGCCTAAGCTAGTCTTATTTCCATTCTGTTTGTAAGCATATTTCAATATTTGATATTAATGAAATGAAGTGTTATTTCTGCTGCATCTCTGTATTTATGGTTATATCTGTAATTTGTTGTGGTCTTGTCTAAATCCAGATCAGTGGTATCAGAGCAGTCTGCTCTTTCTCTTTTTTCCTTTCCATGTCCCCAATGAGGTCAAGGTATAAGGAGTTAGGGCTCGATCTGGTTGAACCATTGCAGGATCAGCCTCACAAAACCTGACAACCTCCCATGGCGGAAGAAAAGAAAGACAAGGGGGTAGGAGATCCTTTCCAAATGTTGCTCGAGGAAGCCCTCAAGTGATAGAGGGACGTGATGATGGATAACTTTGCCCAGATCCTTCGACGACTACCCACATGCAATGCATCTTCATCCAATAACAACTCTGGAGGCGCCACTCCTTTTAAGGTACAAGTTAACTTCGATATTCCCATATTCGAAGGCCTGATAGATGCAGACGTCGTAGATAAATTGTTAAATCTATTTAAATGATATTTTTCAGTTCATGACTTTTCCAATCGAGAAAATATTACGTTTGCACTTCTCAAAGTTGCCCCACACGTCAAGGACTGGTGGTAAACCTATTGTGTACAAAAGGAAAATAGTGAACCCTCATTGTTTTCAGTTGCACCCACTTGGAATTCTTTCCGAGATGCCATCAAGGAACAGTATTACCCTGTTGAGAACTATGAAGTTGGGTATCAAGGATTCTTAGCGGCATTTGGTACTAAAATACTGCAGCTTCCTACACAGGTACATCCAAGACGAGATGGAGTTCCTGGACATCTTATCGGTTGGCACGGTGTATCGATATGTTGTCAAGATCAAGCAGAAGTTTAAACAAAAGAAGCGAGACTTTGGATCTGTGAATCTGAAGAACAAAGGACAAAGCCAAGGCGGGGTGACCCAAGGAAACCTGTTGAAGCTACAAGAAAAGAACATCGCCACGAATTCATAGAAGGACACATGAAAGTGTTGTGAGTTCCATAAGATCCCCACTCACAACACAAGTGAGTGTCAGGTCAAGCAGTCATTGGTGGTTGGGTTGAAGGCTTCAGAATTAGATGCATGTTCCGACCCTGAGTCAAAACTCGACAAGAGGAATGACAAAGGGAAGCAGATTATTGATGCGAAGCACGATGCCATTGTTGCCACCACCAATATCCAGAAGCATGAACTCGAAGATCCATAGGAGGGGGAGTGTCTTTTGCACTTACAAATGTGGGTGAAGGCTTCGTCGCTACAATTCATTGTCGATGGTGGTAGCCAAAATAACCTCATTTCATCAGAGGTCGTGAAGCAGCTGGGGCTACTGACCATACCACACCCACAACCTTACAACATCGGGTGGCTTCACCAAGGACGAGATCTCCGAGTCAACCAACAATGTCGCCTTCCCTACAGCATCAAGCCCTTCACAGATGAGGTATTGTGTGATGTTGTTCCTCTCGATGTTTGTGATGTATTATTAAGACAACCATACGTATGGAAGCGGAATGTTGTATATGAGTCTATACCTCACTCTGTGATTATTTATTTGGGTAATACGTTATACAAGATACCAGAGGTAGCCCCACTTACCGCCACCTCTTTGATCTCTGCTAAGAAATGCAGTAAGATCATCTCCCAATATAGGAAATTTATTTTCTTTCTGGTTCACTCTCAAAGTAAGGGGGAGATTGTATCCACATCCATGGCCTCAGGAAGGGTTCCTCCATGCAACAGAAGCAGGTGGATACGATCATGAAAGAATACCGAGACATCTTCTCCTCACCTAGAGGGGTAACTGTTATCACCCCAAGAAACTCTCCTAGGTTGTATCTCAAAGATGCTCGGGAACATTACAAACTCAACAAAATGTTGGAAATGGATGAATGGCAGGAATGATGCATATTCAAGCCAGATAACCACTTCTACTGTGCTTAACCCCAGACATGGGTGAACACCCCCAGACTACAAGGCTTTAGACCACCAATTACTCACAGTTTGAGGATTAGGTGAACATGGAGAATATTGAACACGCCAGCAGATGCACAAGACCATGTGATGGCCGGCTGCAACCAGTAAAGAGGTCTGTAATTCTATTTCCTAATACACAGACAGGATGACAGCTCTCTGGTATTAAACAAACAAAAACCTGCATACAAATTCAATGATACGTACTAGATTCTAATACAGAGGTGGGATGACAGCCCCTCTAATGCTAAATATCAAGAGCACATGAAAAATGCATAACAGGCACAGCCTGGAACAGAGAAGAAGTGGAAAGTGAGCAATTAACAGCAAAAGAAGCTTGTATTAGCTGAAAATGAAGACCGGACACTGCAGGTATCACAATAGTTACATTCTCCAGAAGTTGAACCTTACATCAAAACAACAACCATCAACCCTCAATGCATCTTGCTCTTGGGTATATATAGAGTTTGTTTACAAATATGCTCTGCTATCCTATGCATGGAGATGTCATAATGGACCACCAACCACATTAACTATCTGATATGGGTCTCTGATACAATTTGTTGGATTTAATGAAAAAAATGACCTTTTCTGTTGTTCAACAGTCCTTCTTTGAGTAGGTGGAGTGTTGACTGAAAGAAGCTCAATAACTAATAAATGCTTTAACTACTCGAGGCTGTCCTTTTCTTCTCTCGGGTACACAATGTGTTGAATGCAGTATTTGAAGCTTAACTGCGCAGAGCCGGTAGATGATCGCCTTCATCCTTTAGGTGTGCAGAGTGATTATGTACACGAAGACTACATGGCGAATGCATGGGAAGGACGAGAATAAACATCAGCCGTTAGATCAAACAAACAAATGGCAGAGATCTATTTTGTAAGAGGAATCAGGAAATATGGGATCGGAATAAACGAGGGCCGTCGGATCTTATATGGGCAGATCTGACGGTGATCGGGGGCGGAAGTTGCGCCGGAGATAACGAGCGGGGGAATGGTTTTGCGCGGCGGGCAGTATTTAACGTACTGCCTACTGGGGTCGGGCGGTATTCGTACGCGGGGGCGTGATCACAATAATAGGACGACACCTGGCAGATGTGACTGGGTCAATACCGCATTCCCCACGAGCTAACGTTCGATTAAGTTACGGCATCGGGGGAAGCGAATAGCGTTGGATCTCGCGGTGGATGCAATCGACGACGAGAATTAAAAGCACACATTTATGACTGATATGACGTGAAAAAGGCTTGTGAAAGGCGCTTGGTTGGGTTATCGGGGTTATATGATGTTTAGACTTCAGCACCCGGGGGCTTGGGGAATATGGGTTTATAAAGAAATTTTTAGTAAAACAGGGATAATGGGGGTTATGGGAGTGTAGAAAAATGAAGGAGGAGGAGGAAAAGGACTGTTGCAGGCTCTTTGTAAGCATAACCAGCACTGCCCAACCTGATTTTATCCATCAAATGTTGAAGAATATTATAGAGCTAACAGTACCATTGCACTGTCAGGTCAAGCATTTGTTCGATTTGACTACCGGAGCACCTCTACCCAATAGGCCGATATATCATCGCTCCATTCTAGAAAATGCCAAGTACAAGTAGCGACATGATCAACATCGGGTGTCACACAAGTTTCAGGTGGGCAACAAAATTTGTTTGCATTTGCATAAAGAATGTCTTACCAGAGCCCATCGGAAGCTCAGACCACTCCGATATGGTCCTTACACCATTACGAAAGATGTGGGAGACAATGATTTGGAGTGCAGCATTCCCCCATTCCTTGTCTTGTACCCAATATTCAATGTGGACCGCCTTCGGCCATGCTTCCTGTTAGCGTTTGAGATTTCACCCTAGGCTGAGGAAGGTAAACCTTCAAGGCAACATCAAACCATTTCACCTCGTAGCTAGCCCTACGGGGTATGAGAAGGCTCTCTCCGGTCAATCTCAGTAAAATATTCAATGGACAGAGATGACCAATACAGTGACACTGATATTAGGCTAGTAAACCGATTAAAAGGTTGATTTGGGGGTTTTTGGGGTTTTTTTTGCTGGCAATTGGAGGGAGTGCAATTCAGGGTGCGGGGATTGAGCTCAGTTTTTGCAGGTGGGTCTTTGGGGCAAGGTAGGAGTTTGTGCTGATGCCTTTAGCTGAGATGGATGATCAAGGAGGAAAGAAGAGAAGCTAAAGAGGGCAAACAATGACTTTGAATCCTCTTTAGACAGTGGAAAACATAAACATTAAACAAATTTGAAAGCTGAGCATGACATGCATGAATTCAAACTTTATCACTTCATTTGTTTAATTAGCAGAAGTAAAGAAAGGGATGGAACACATAAACACACTTACAATTACAATAAGAGAACACACCATCAACACAAGAGTCCACAAGAATCCCAATGATGTCTGCAAAACCCTGGTCTTCCTTTTCCTCAAATTGCAGAGATACAAGTAAAATATACAATAGGAGCTTCTCCCTCAAAAGTCCAACCATGAAAATGAGCAAGAGAAGGCATAATATAGATGATCTAACTCCTTTCCCCACCTCTAGGGGTTGAGCTCAGCTTCCTAGGAGCTGTTTCAACTAATTCTAAACTGAGCACTAGATAATAGGCAGTCAAAACAACTTGCCTCTAAAACTTAGGAAACCTATCCATGCATTAAATATTTACCATTTACATCAAAGAATCTTCTAGAAGTGATGAAGGAGAGTAAAATCATCTAAATTCCATGAAAATTACACAAAAATCCATCATTTACATGCCTCAAAAGTCAACCAAGATGAAAACAGTGTTTTGTTGGCCGAACTGGTCAAAACAGGCAAATTTCCCTGACTGGTCACGCACATTCACAGCTCTGTTTGAGGGCCTTCCCGGTGTCCAAATCAGGTGAAAGATAGCTCGTTGGAAAGGTATGCGAGTCTACTTTCCAACCCCACTGGAATTTCTGAATTTGGAGTTGATTTGACCCCTCAAAAGTCATTTCTCCCAAGACAGCTTTCTGCAACTCAAAATAGGGGCAGAAAGTCAAAATTTGCATGTGTTTTGAGCTTTTGGAAACCCAAATCTCCATAAAATCTGAAACCCATCCATAGGCAAGTGTATTTTTGCATGAAAATTCCAAAAATGCAAAGTTTTCCCCGTTCTGAGTTGCCCCCATGTATGGTCGCGCGCGGGGTGAGACCAGTCAAATGGCCAAAACCTGTAAAATTCCCAAAAATGCTTCAAAACTCTCAAAATTTCTTGGGTTTGCTGCTAGGAGGATGATAATGAGTATCATGGTGAGTGAGAGAGGCCTCAGCCAAGATACGGAGCAAAATTTGGCCTTTTTCTCCGTTTTAGTGCCTCGGTCAAACTCCTTGGATCCGGCGATTGTAATTTTGGCATTTCTCTAAAACCATAACACCTGTGCAAAAAGTGAAGGAGGTTTTTCTTCTTTGTCATGTTATGGACAAAAACCTCTCTCAGTTTTCCAAAATTCATCTTTTATTGCTCTGAAACATCATTTGAGTGCAACTTGTCCCGATGTGTGAAACAATGGATTTTGTCGAAATGGAGCGAAATGAAGGGGATAGGGGGCTTCTAAATTCTTGGGGAAATTTTTGGGAGTGGGGAGGGATGTTAGGAAGCAGGGGAAAGTGAAATCTCAGAGATTGAGTGAGGGGAAGGGGTCGAACAGGGCAAAACACATGCCAAACCTAGAAAATTGCCAGGTTGTAGCTAGAAACTAAGGTTTGTGCAAAAATGAGGAATTTGGCGGATCTAAGGGATGGGAAGTGTTTGATAAGGTACTTTAAGGATAGGGGAAGGTGTATGAACATCAGGAAACAAGTTTTGCCGGTGATTTGACCATCCAAGAGAAATTGCCTTCAAAACCCTAGGAGAGGGAAATGACCTTGCCTAGGTGCAACTGAAGCATGAACAAGGTGTAAAATGACTCATTAGACACTGACATGATAATGACAACGCTATGAATGATGATAAACTCAGCTGAATGATGACATGGACCACCATTTGGACAACTTTAGAAGGAGTTAAGGCAAACCCTAGACCTAATGCCTACATGAACAAGCAATAACTAAAATCCATTCCTCTTTACATTCTTGGTAGCAAATATATATAAGCAGCAGCCCAACATCCTTGATTTCAAGCATCCAGCATGTTAGAAGACCCTACCTCGACCAATTTAGCAAGCAAGAGGGCGATTTGAGAAAATTTGAAGTGGTTTTGTGGAAGACAGTTTGACTGGTCGCGCACGGGCTTTGACTGGTCGCGCACTGCCCGACTGGTCGCGCCCGTTAGGAATTAACACTGCGGAGGAGCTGCTGACTGGTCGCGCACTACCCAACTGGTCGCGCACAGCTCCTGAGTGGTCGCGCACCTGAAAATGACCCAAATTCTCTACAATTCGCCTCCTTTCGCCTTCTTCGCACTCTCACTCTTCTTTGCAAGCTCTTAGATGCACAATGAGGGTGTTTTAGAGGGAATTGGACTCTTTATAAGCCCAATTTGAAAAAATTTACTTACCAAACCCACTTTCTAATGTTTTGTTTTGACATTCTCTTTAGCACTGTTTTGAGTTTGCTTTGTCCTGAATTTGACTTTTTGGGTACTTTAACTCCGTTTTTTTTTGCAGGTTGACCATCTGATGGACTCTAGTGAGGAGACCAGGGTTATTGCCGGCATTTTGAAGAATTTTGAAAATTTCCTTATTTTTTACAAAATTGACATGACCTTGGCTTTAAAAACATGGTTTTTAAATCCAAGGTATAAATGAGCTGTACCTGATGAAAATATCAATGAAACATATTTACATACCTCCTTCCGGCTTGCTGGGGACCCATGGACCTCTGACTCATGATCTTGCAATGACATTTGACTGAAACCCTAGACCTAAGACTTTGGACTTCAAGACAGAGCAAAACAAATGTGACACAAGCTCATTAACTGATATGACCTGATCCAGCAAAGCCAAGAAGGGAACAAGGACCAGCTCCTCCATCAGTTTTATGGCATGCCTAATGGGATGCAAAACTGACATTGATGAGACACCTACTTATGCATATGCAAAGAGTTTTTTTATCACTGATGGAGGGCATCATGACCGACACTAACATTGGCTCCAATGGGGATGGTAGCTCCTTAGAGGTGCCAAGAACCTTAGACCTCTGGGAGAGCAGACCAGTGCCTTATAGTCATTGGGCAATGGAGTCATTGTTTCGGCAAACAACACAAGACTTTGACTCATTTATTGACTGAAACCTGACTGAAAACTGACTGAAACTTAACTGGAACTTGACTCAAACCGACTCGATGGCAAACTGAAATAACTTGAAAAAACTCACTCAACAGACCAAACACAAATGACTCATGACTGACTTAACTAAAACAAGAACTTACAAAGCTTATTAAAGGGCAGCAGTCCATCAAGATTTGAAATCATGATGACAACCACCTGCATACTAATGAAATATGTACAATCATGTATAATGAGCTTTCCAATGTAACCAATCCAGCAGATGGCTACATACCAAATTTCTGCTCTTGCTTATCTCGAGCAGGCGAAACGATGAACCTGTAGGCAACTCAAAATAACCACTGAAACCAAAGCTTATGATAATGAACCAGGCAACATTTATCTTTTCTAATGCTTGCAGAAGAATGCCAAAGGGATCTTGATAATCCTGAAGCACTACCTTGTTTGGAGATCCAGCTGCAAAAATATAAGTACTCGCTTCATTCTGATCTGAAAGAACAGTGGGTTGCTGATTGATAGGAAGGCACAGAGAAGTATAAGCTTCTGCCATATGAGTGTTGGCTGTAAATTCCTTGACCGTGAGAAATTTTGACATATTGTCTCTCTCAAACTTATATTCCTCAATTTCATGGTCTAGGTCATTCTTAAACAGAAAACAATCCTCAAGATCATCAAACATGACAGCCCCATCATCTTCATGAAAGAAAATATTATATGTTTGCTGATCTATAAAACTAATTACAACACTGTCATCAATTTCAAAAGAGGAAGAAGTTTCACCAACACTTTCGTGACCATGTGCACACTGCTGATTTGCTTTAGCTTGGGTTGTAGCATGACCTTTCAAAAGTTGATCTATCTCATCTTCAGACAAAGGAGATAAGACTTTCTGTTTCCCTTTGCTCAAACAAGTCTTGTCTTCTTGAAATAACATGAAAAACATGAAAAATCTGAATGACAGTCCTGATCTTCTGAAACTTGGAAACATTGCTGATCATCTTCATATGACATGGCAATCAAACTATCCAAATTATGATCGAAAGAAGAGTTTTCACTTACTTGAACAAAGATCTCATCTTGCTGTTCATGAACATCTGAATCCAAAACTTTGTCTATGATCTCAACAACAGAGTTGTCTTTAATGGGTTGCATGCTGTTGTCTTCTGTGGGCAGATCTGAAACAAGCTCTTCTCTTTCATCATCTTCGACTATATGACCATCTTCAACCTGCTGATCTTGACAAGTATCCTCTAAGATTTCTATGTGCTGTTGAAACGGCTTTTCATACAGAGCTTCCATGATCTCTTCATCCATGAAATTATCATCTTCATAAAACTTCTCAAGGCTTTCAATAAAACTATAGGCATGCTTGCAACAGTCTTGAACTAAATTCAATGATGGATAAGAGTCCTTATATCTTTCAATGAACATAGCATGAAAATCCTTTAAACAGTAAATACAAGCAGACGGCAAACTTTCATACCATAATTGAGTTGTACCTTCCAGAGTGGCCAAGAATATCTTCATCAAGCAATCTTCAGGAAAATCAACCTTCAACTTGCAAATATGCATGTGAAATCTAACAAGATGTAAAGCAGCATCCTTCTTACCATCATCATTAAATGTAGGCAGATTCCTTGACCAATCTACCTTTGGAATTTTATTTGGAAAACCTGGAATGTGATCTCGGCTCAGGGGAGCGTATCTTCTTGCAATCTGATCCATCTTGAAAATCTCAAAGCTACTGATCTCTCTGCAGTGAAGTCACCATGAAGCAGAGGTTGCTCAATTCTTCAGTGAAAGGAGTCGCCAAGTGAATGATTTCAGCCTTGTCAGTGTCTGATCATTGTCCACTATCAACAATCAGATCTGAACTTGATACATGTACTGGGGTAAAATGCAAATGAAGTGTTATATCCACAAGCTCACGGAGATTGACTGAAGCAGCGTTTATCTACTAACGCTGATGTAAAACAAGAGCGTTTTCGAAGGCTACCTGGCGTAACTTCAGGCTCCGTCTAAGACTTATGAAACAAACACATCAATCAACAAACAAGTTTGTTCTCCCCAGTATGGTCGCCAGTATGTTAGCGCTTGAGATTTCACCCTAGGCTGAGGAAGGTAAACCTTCAAGGCAACATCAAACCATTTCACCTCGTAGCTAGCCCTACGGGGTATGAGAAGGCTCTCTCCGGTCAATCTCAGTAAAATATTCAATGGACAGAGATGACCAATACAGTGACACTGATATTAGGCTAGTAAACCGATTAAAAGGTTGATTTGGGGGTTTTTGGGGTTTTTTTGGTGGCAATTGGAGGGAGTGCAATTCAGGGTGCGGGGATTGAGCTCAGTTTTTGCAGGTGGGTCTTTGGGGCAAGGTAGGAGTTTGTGCTGATGCCTTTAGCTGAGATGGATGATCAAGGAGGAAAGAAGAGAAGCTAAAGAGGGCAAACAATGACTTTGAATCCTCTTTAGACAGTGGAAAACATAAACATTAAACAAATTTGAAAGCTGAGCATGACATGCATGAATTCAAACTTTATCACTTCATTTGTTTAATTAGCAGCAGTAAAGAAAGGGATGGAACACATAAACACACTTACAATTACAATAAGAGAACACACCATCAACACAAGAGTCCAAAATAATCCCAATGATGTCTGCAAAACCCTGGTCTTCCTTTTCCTCAAATTGCAGAGATACAAGTAAAATATACAATAGGAGCTTCTCCCTCAAAAGTCCAACCATGAAAATGAGCAAGAGAAGGCATAATATAGATGATCTAACTCCTTTCCCTGCCTCTAGGTGTCGAGCTCAGCTTCCTAGGAGCTGTTTCAACTAATTCTAAACTGAGCACTAGATAATAGGCAGTCAAAACAACTTGCCTCTAAAACTTAGGAAACCTATCCATGCATTAAATATTTACCATTTACATCAAAGAATCTTCTAGAAGTGATGAAGGAGAGTAAAAGCATCTAAATGCCATGAAAATTACACAAAAATCCATCATTTACATGCCTCAAAAGTCAACCAAGATGAAAACAGTGTTTTGCTGGCTGAACTGGTCAAAACAGGCAAATTTCCCTGACTGGTCGCGCACATCACTCTGACTGGTCGCGCACATTCACAGCTCTGTTTTAGGGCCTTCCCGGTGTCCAAATCAGGTGCAAGATAGCTCGTTGGAAAGGTCTGCGAGTCTAATTTCCAACCCCACTGGAATTTCTGAATTTGGAGTTGATTTGACCCCTCAAACGTCATTTCTCCCAAGACAGCTTTCTGCAACTCAAAATAGGGGCAGAAAGTCAAAATTTGCATGTGTTTTGAGCTTTTGGAAACCCAAATCTCCATAAAATCTGAAACACATCCATAGGAAAGTGTATTTTTGCATAACAATTCCAAAAATGCAAAGTTTTCCCCGTTCCGAGTTGCCCCCATGTATGGTCGCGCGCGGGGTGAGACCAGTCAAATGGCCAAAACCTGTAAAATTCCCAAAAATGCCAAAAATGCTTCAAAACTCTCAAAATTTCTTGGGTTTGCTGCTAGGAGGATGATAATGAGTATCATGGTGAGTGAGAGAGGCCTCAGCCAAGATACGGAGCGGGTTTGGCCTTTTTCTCCGTTTTAGTGCCTCGGTCAAACTCTTTGGATCCGGCGATTGTAATTTTGGCATTTCTCTAAAACCATAACACCTGTGCAAAAAGTGAAGGAGGTTTTTCTTCTTTGGCATGTTATGGACAAAAACCTCTCTCAGTTTTCCAAAATTCATCTTTTATTGCTCTGAAACATCATTTGAGTGCAACTTGTCCCGATGTGTGAAACAATGGATTTTGTCGAAATGGAGCGAAATGAAGGGGATAGGGGGCTTCTAAATTCTTGGGGAAATTTTTGGGAGTGGGGAGGGATGTTAGAAAGTAGGGGAAAGTGAAATCTCAGAGATTGAGTGAGGGGAAGGGGTCGAAAAGGGCAAAACACAGGCCAAACCTAGAAAATTGCCAGGTTGTAGCTAGAAACTAGGGTTTGTGCAAAAATGAGGAATTTGGCGGATCTAAGGGATGTGAAGTGTTTGATAAGGTACTTTAAGGATAGGGGAAGGTGTATGAACATCAGGAAACAATTTTTGCCGGTTATTTGACCATCCAAGAGAAATTGCCTTCAAAACCCTAGGAGAGGGAAATGACCTTGCCTAGGTGCAACTGAAGCATGAACAAGGTGTAAAATGACTCATTATACACTGACATGATAATGACAACGCTATGAATGATGATAAACTCAGCTGAATGATGACATGGACCACCATTTGGACAACTTTAGAAGGAGTTAAGGCAAACCCTAGACCTAATGCCTACATGAACAAGCAATAACTAAAATCCATTCCTCTTTACATTCTTGGTAGCAAATATATATAAGCACCAGCCCAACATCCTTGATTTCAAGCATCCAGCATGTTAGAAGACCCTACCTCGACCAATTTAGCAAGCAAGAGGGCGATTTGAGAAAATTTGAAGTGGTTTTGTGGAAGACAGTTTGACTGGTCGCGCACGGGCTTTGACTGGTCGCGCACTGCCCGACTGGTCGCGCCCGTTAGGAATTAACACTGCGGAGGAGCTGCTGACTGGTCGCGCACAGCTCCTGAGTGGTCGCGCACCTGAAAATAACCCAAATTCTCTGCAATTCGCCTCCTTTCGCCTTCTTCGCCCTCTCACTCTTCTTTGCAAGCTCTTAGATGCACAATGAGGGTGTTTTAGAGGGAATTGGACTCTTTATAAGCCCAATTTGAAAAAATTTACTTACCAAACCCACTTTCTAATGTTTTGTTTTGACATTCTATTTAACACTGTTTTGAGTTTGCTTTGTCCTGAATTTGACTTTTTGGGTACTTTAACTCCGTTTTTTTTTGCAGGTTGACCATCTGATGGACTATAGTGAGGAGACCAGGGTTATTGCCGGCATTTTGAAGAATTTTGAAAATTTCCTTATTTTTTACAAAACTGACATGACCTTGGCTTTAAAAACATGGTTTTTAAATCCAAGGTATAAATGAGCTGTACCTGATGAAAATATCAATGAAACATATTTACATACCTCCTTCCGGCTTGCTGGGGACCCATGGACCTCTGACTCATGATCTTGCAATGACATTTGACTGAAACCCTAGACCTAAGACTTTGGACTTCAAGACAGAGCAAAACAAATGTGACACAAGCTCATTAACTGATATGACCTGATCCAGCAAAGCCAAGAAGGGAACAAGGACCAGCTCCTCCATCAGTTTTATGGCATGCCTAATGGGATGCAAAACTGACATTGATGAGACACCTACTTATGCATATGCAAGGAGTTTTTTGATCACTGATGGAGGGCATCATGACCGACACTAACACTTCCCACCATTACTGGACACATCAGAAATTAGAGAACGACTCACACCAGTAGAAGTTTCCTCATCTCATGGCGGAACTCAACGTAATGAGGACCATTTCTTCCTAAGGGGGAGGAATGATCCAGGTGGATATTGGTGGCCACCTACCCATCCCACTTGGACCCCCACCATTGTCTCTTTCAATTTTTCAATTTCCTTATTTGTAGCACAATTTACTAGTTTTGACAGTTTTTCAGGTCCTGAACTTTCGGAGCCGTTTTGAGGCCCTAAACGACATTTTTTGGAAAAATTGATTTTGTAATTTTCAAGGCAATCACATTGAAAACTGTAGTCCTCAGAGAGATCTTTCCAATGAGGTATCATACGCATCAAACAAAGATAATATGAGTAAGTTACTACCCCGGGAAGTTGGCTGCCCAACTAACCCCAACGGGGCCCATAAACTCTTGGTGTTACATCTCCTTAGGTTAGGGTTTTGGTTGTTTAGGGTTTTCTCTTAATGTTGAATAATAAAAAGGCCCTTGAGCCTCATTGTAACTCAATTAAGAGGCATGTAGCCGCCACATCTCTTCTCAGAGATAAGCTACCATCGTCGGAGCTAGTCTTTTTTCCATTTTGTTTGTAAGCATATTTCAGCATTTGATATTAATGAAATGAGGTGTTATTTGTGCTGCATCTCTGTATTTATGGTTATATTAGTAATTTTTTGCGTTCCTGTTTAAATTCGGATCACGTAGATAATATTTTCATCAAGGAGATAGTGAGATTGCATAGTGTTACCAAGAAGATTGTATCTGACATAGATGCCAAGTTCACTTCCAGGTTTTGGAAAGAGTTGTTTGCAAGTTTATGGACAGAGTTATCTTTCAATACAGCTTATCTTCCGTAGACATATGGACAGACATAGAGGGTTGCCAGGATTCTTGAGAACATGTTAAGAATGTATGCCATGCATCAGTAGAGGAAGTGGGAGGAGTATATTCTACTAGTAGAATTTATATATAATAATGGGTATCAAGAGTCCTCAAATATGATTCCATTTGAAGTACTTCATGGGCGGAGTTGTAATACTTCAATTAGTTGGAGGGATCTAGTGAACAAGGTACTGATTGGACCAGACATGTTGGCAGAGATGGAATAAGAAATGTAGGATATAAAGAAGAATATAAAGGCAACATGTGATAGGCAAAAGCGTTATCCATATCAGCATAGGGTATTTAAGGATTTTGAGGTTGGGAGCATGTGTACTTGTGCATCAATCCCAAGAGGAGAACCTTGAGGATTAGATCATGTGCTAAGCTGGCACCTCGATATTGTGGGCCTTTCAAGATCCTTGAGAGGGTTGGACCAGTGGCATACTGATTTGCAATGCCTCCAACAATGAAAGTCCATGATATTTTCCATGTTTCATTGCTTAAAAGATACGTGAAGGATGTTGATCATGTGATTGAATGGTCTTCATTGTAGGTGGAACTAGAAGGAGAATTCTAGCCAAAACCTCAGTGCGTTTTGCAACGAAAGATGTTGATGCTATGGAATCGAGAAATCTTGCAAGTTAAACTACAATGGAATCACTTTGGGCCCAATGAAGCTACATGGGAGATGGTTGATTAGATGTGGGCTATGTATCCTTCTCTATTCACTGGTTGAGCGGATCGATTCTGATATATTTTTTTGATGTTTTGTTTTGGTTATGTCTATATATATGCATATGTAGGTAAATACCGCATTGAGATGTGTTATAAAGCTCTAATAAGCAATATGGTGTTCATGGTATGATGGTCATGGTGTCAGAAATATGACATGATGTAAATGTTGCATTGAGTTTTGTTATAAATCTCCATTGGAAACATGTGTTTTACTAGTTTATAAGTGTCATTGAACACTGAGGATGGTGTTCTTCCAAGGGGGAGGGGTTTGTAACAACGCCTAGTTTCTTTCCTCTGTAAATAAAAATAAGACCAAGGTCATGGGACATGTATTCCAAGCTGAATGGTAGGTAAAACATAGTGATGGGTATCATTGGTGCTTAATAAATGACTATGGAAATTGGCAAAGGCATTGGAAAAGGCAAAGAGGCATTAATTAGCATGTATGCATGAAAATAAAGGAAAATAAGAGAAAAGGGAGATGAAGGGTCACAAATTTGCGTGAGGAGGAAATTGAAGGAAAATGGAGGAAAATGAAGAAAATAGAGGCCTCAATAATCAAAAGGATTATGACGATTAGTTCACGACTTTTTTTACTTGAGCTTTTGCAGGTTTAGCTTTTGTCAGTTCAATTTTGGTGCTCTCTTCTATTATTCTATTATCATACTCTTGCACACTTAGAGTATTCTTGGAGCATTCTTGGAGCACTTTGGCATACATTGGATTTGGAGAAAGAAGGAAAATGAAAGTAGGAAAGCGCAAGGGAATAGTTGGATCAACAACTATAACCAGGTTGCTTTGCAGGTTACAGGTTGAATGGGTGATTTCCTTGCCAATTTTTGGATGCATTGTATATGCATGTGATTAGTTGGTTATGTATTATCATTGGCATGGAGGATCTCTTGGAGTGATAATGGTTTTAGCCTTTCCTTTCCATTTCCTGGATATTCATGGTGTTGTGGGTTTCTCCACTTGATTGTTTTTTCATTGGTGCTCATAATTCCTTATGGTTTTGGGTTGGAACAAACACTCTAGAACCCTTGGAATAGCTTGGAATGAGTTACTAGTCCTCGAGCCTAGGTTGGGAAAAATGCTTTGGAGCCCTTGGTGGACTGAGCTACTAGTCCATGGAGTCGGGTTGGAAAAACGATCTCGAGCCCTAGAATGTTGTGGGTTGAGTTACTAATTCCTAGAGTCTTGGACAACTTGTGTAGAGACTGATCTGGTTAGTGTTAGTGATGTCTAACCGAAGAGGTGGAATCACTATGGTTGAGGGTTGAAGTGGTTTGGACTTTGGAAGCCCTGTTTGGTGTTTTCTTGGTTTATTCCATGAAATCCCACATTTATGCTTGGAATATGGCATGGGGGTGATTGGCTAAAAGAGAGATTTGGTTTAGCCTATTCTATGGTTGGGTGGTATGTGGAAGTCCCTGATTTAGTTTTTGTTTTCATATGTTAATATGAGACATTTCCGTATTGTGATTCATGTATATTTGTAGTGACTATGTTGGTGATATTATGGCTAAGTTTCCATGGTTTCTATGCTGGTTATTTTATGGTTATATGTTGATTATATGATGTGTACCATCTATGTCTGTTGACATCAATTATATAGTTATTGACTGGCTAATGAATATATGGACTAATAAGTGTTTTTTCATCTATGTGGAGATGGAATATGGCTTTCTTGCAAATTCTTAGATGAATCTTAGACTATTATGGTCAAATATCCATTCATGATTAGTAGCTTACATGGTTTGCATGTGTTTGACGAAATGTCTAGTGTGTTCTAGGCAGTCTAGGTCAAGTACTTGATTCAAGTTTGAATGATTAGCTTTTTCCTCATGTAAATAATTACTCTAGAATGTCTCAGACAGTTTTGGGAAGTGGTCTTGAGGCTAGCATGGAATTGTGGCTCAAATCTCGAGACCACATCCTCTGAACTAGAAATTTTGGCCTATAACCACATGGAATTAGTGTCATGTGTGCAGTTTGAGCCCTATAATTGTACCTTTGTAGAATTGTGCATGCAGTCAGGCTTTTAAGTTAGAGAAAAGCAACCCCAACTCAGGGTTCGGTCACCTGGGGTGGTTCTTAGACCCCTGAGTGTCCTGTAAACCTTGAGGAATGTCTATGAGTTTTTAGTTATCGGCCCCACTTTCATAGCTGAAGCTTGGAGGCCGGGTCATGTAATAGTGACACACATCTCATGTTAACCCTTGTAGTCTTGTGAATTTGGATAAATGTGGGAGGGGTGGTTACATGGTGGTATCAGAGATCACAGGTTCAAACACTTGGACTCGATGGGATAGCTGTAATTGTTGTGCATGCATGTTAGTTGTTGATGTGTTTTCTATGCATGCATTGTGATGGTCATTGTCGTGGTCTTGTGCCATCATGATGTTGATGTTGAGATGATTGATATGTTGATTTCATATATATACATATGTTGTTCTAATCTGGATTGACTGTGCGAATGAGATATCCTTCTCTAAACTCCACTGAGGTATGTTGATTATGTTTATATTTGGTGTATCTAACATGGTATGTTTGCATGGAGATGAAGATCAAGATGACTAGAAGAATGATTGACTACAATTCACGTGACTCTCCCTATAGATCAAATGAACAACATGGCAATGAGTACCCCCCTGACATATCAGATACATTGAGAAGTTTGAAAGCAGAGATCAAAAGTTGTAAGGAGGATACTGATAGGATCATTCAGTCACATGAAAGAATTTGTAGGGAACAAGAGAAGCAAGCGGAAGTTAATGTAGTCGTGATTCAGAGTCTATCATATTTTCAGAAATAGGGCCTGCTTAGGATTATTCATGGACAAGAGGAAAGGACCAATGGGGCATATGGTAGCAGACCTTAATCAAGATACATGTTTGACAGAGATGAAACATTCAGAGAGGGTAGGTCCTTGGATACACCTGACAAGAGGGGTAATGACCATGGGTACTATTCTAGTTCTGGTTTAGGGAGACATCATCAACATCACTACCAACATCCATATAGGAGGAGTGAGAAGTAGTACTTTCCAAAGGAGTTCAAGAAAGAAAAGCCTCCTACATTTGATGGAGAAATGAAGAAGTCACAAGATGCATAAACTTGGTTACTTGGGATGAATAATTTTTTCAGTTTGCATGATTATTTAGAAAATATGAAATCCAGGATAGCCACTTTCAGTCTTAAAGGAAAAGCAGACATTTAGTGGGAAGATGTGAAGAATGTTAGAGGCATTTGAGAAGAGGATCTGACTTGGAGTAAGTTTGAGATATTTTTTAGGAAGAAGTATCTATCTGAAAGATACTATGATGACAGGCAAAAGGAGTTCTATGAGTTGAAGATGGGATCGATAACTAATGAGGAGTATACTAGTAGATTCTTGGAGTTTTTAAGATATGTGTCTTATCTTAAGGAGGAGAGAGCAAATATTTAGAGATTCGTCATTGGGTTGTTGGTATCATTCAAAGATAGGATTAGGTTTGATGAGCCTAGATCACTGGAGGAAGCCATAAGAAAGTTGAAGCATTGTTATGAGCAATCCAAGTGCAAGAATGAATCTAAGCATGATTGGAAAGGTAATGAGAAGAATAAAGTAAAGTGGGCTAAAAAGAGAGGAAAACCACAGGATATAGATGACAAGGAGAATGTAGTGTCACACAGGAAGTTCAATGCAACTCATAGAGGACAAAGATTTCAGTTTGAGGAGCGGAACAAGGGTGATGGCAAGAAGCCTTTGTAGTGTTGGACTTGTGGCAAGGATCATCGCAAGAGAGATTTTCCACGACATCAGGGTGACAGACCTCAAATTTAAAGTGCTCATGAGGCATAGAGAGTTGGAGATGTTGGATAGAGTATTCCTCATATTTATTCAGCATTGTATAAAAGAATGGTTGATCATTAGACATCTATTATCAAGATGGAAGGTAACCTTTGTGATAAAGTTGTTTCTATTTTGATTT
Organism: Pinus tabuliformis; assembly: GCA_031772625.1. Lineage (NCBI taxonomy): Eukaryota > Viridiplantae > Streptophyta > Pinopsida > Pinales > Pinaceae > Pinus > Pinus tabuliformis. The sequence continues at coordinate 835,014,994 of CM062816.1, forward strand.
ACCATTGTATTTAACTATAGTTATATCAGTTCTGACCTAGTGGATAAGTGTTTCTTGAATAGAGAAGTGCATGTAGAGTCTTGTTTGGTGCATTTGGCTACATGTACTAAGAACAGAGTTCATCATTGGGTCAGATCTTGTGCATTTGAAATGAATGATATGTCTACTTCAGCGCATTTAAATGTGCTTCCGTTGGGATCATATAATATTTTATTGGGTATGGATTATTTGTACATTCAAAGGACTAAGATATACTGTTAGGAGAAGGTTATTGAGTGCTTGGATGATGACGAAGAGAAGAGAATCTTGCAGGGTAAGAAGAAGCCTACATTAGTGAGAATGGTTATAGTTATGAAGGCCAAGCATAGTAGTAGGAAAGGGTGTGTATGGTTTATCGTTCATATTTCCAATGAAAAAGGGATACATTAGGCCAAGTGTGTCACCTTGGGGTGCACAAGTATTTTTTGTTTGAAGAAGGATGGTACTCTTAGGCTGTACATTTATTATAGGTTATTGAACAAGGTGATTGTCAAGAACAGGTATCCTTTATCATTGATTGATGACTTGTTTGATTAGTTGAAGGGAGAAACAGTGTCCTCGAAGATTGACTTGAGAGATCAAGATATCATCAAATATACATCAAAGAAGAGGACATCTATAAAACCACATTCCAGACCAGGTATGGGAATTATGAGTTTGTTGTGGTTCCTTTTAGTTTGACTAATACTCTAGCTAATTTCATGTGTTTGATGAATAGTGTGGTGTGTCCTTATCTGGACAAGTTTGTGATAGTATTCATTGATGACATATTGATATATTTTGAGAACGAGGAAGAGAATGCAAAACATCTAACAACAGTGTTAATATTGTTGAGAGAGCATCAATTTTATGCCAAACTTAGTAAGTGTAGTTTCTTTCAGATAGAAGTTCACTACTTGGGGAATGTGGTTTCCAAGGAAGGTATAGAAATGGACCCAGAAAATATCAAAGATATCATGGAGTGGGAAACTATTAGGAATGTGGATGAGGTCAGATCATTCATGGGACTAGCATGTTACTACAGGCGGTTAATCAAGAACTTCTCACAGATTGCCTATTATATTACATCCTTGCAGCGAAAGGGGAAGAACTTTGAATGGACTAAGGAGTGTGCAACTAGTTTTGAGCAGCTGAAGGATTTTATTACAAATGTTCTGGTCTTGAAGATTGTAGATCTAGACAAAGAGTTTGTGGTATGTATAGATTATTGAAAGAGAGGACTTGGTGGAGTCATGATGCAGGAAGGACAGGTGGTATGTTATGAGTCAAGGAAATTGAATGAGCACGAGCAGAACTATGTGACTCGTGATCTTGAGTTGGGAGATCTTATTCATGCCTTGAAGATGTGGAGGCATTATCTTCTTGGCAGGAGTTTTATTCTGATGAGTGATCACAGTGGGCTGAGGTATTTGACCAACCTAATTTGAATGCTAGGAAAGCTATATGGTTGGCTACCCTTAGTGAGTTTGACTTCGAGATTAGTTACATTAATGGAAATGAAAACATTATTGTAGATGCTCTTAGTAGAAGAGTACAAGTGAATCACATTGCAAAAATTATTTATTATGGGACAAACTTGTAGGAGTGGATCTTGCAGGCAGGACAATAGGATGACAAAAACCGACAACTTAAGCACAAGTTACAACAACAAAAGATTAGTGATCAGGATGTGGCTTATCATCTCATGACCACTGGTTTAGTCATATTTAGGGATAAGATCTACATGCCAAACAATAGTGAGCTCAAGAATCTTATCTTGAGGGAATTTCATGTCAATCCGTATTCAGGTCACCCAACATATCAGAAGACATTGACAATGGTTAAGAAGTTTTATCACTAGTCAAACTTGAAGAAAGATGTGTCTAAGTATGTTGTGAAATGTTTGGATTGTTAGCAGGTAAAAATAGAGTATAAGCATCCAAATTGTTTATTGCAGTCAATTTTGAATCGAGAGTGGAAATGGGAGCTCATTTCCATAGACTTAATTATAGGTTTGTCGAGGACATTGAAGTAGCATGATTCTATTATGGTTTTGGTTGACAGGTTCACCAAGGTAGCTCATTTCCTTGCATTTAAGTCTACAAACTCAACTTGTTATATAGCTTAGATTTTCATCAGGGAGATAATGAGATTGCATAGTGTTCCCAAGAAGATTGTATCTGAAAAATATGCTAAGTTCACTTCTAGGTTTTGGAAATAGTTTTTTGCAGGTTTGGGGACAAATTTATCTTTCAGTAGAGATTACCATTCGTATATAGATGGAAAAAAAGAGAGGGTTAATAGGATTCTTGAGGACATGTTAAGAATGTATAATGCATCAACAGAGGAAGTGGGAGGAGTATCTTCCACTCATAGAATTTGCATATAATAATGGGTATCAGGAAACCCTGAAGATGATTCAATTTGAGGAAATTTATGGGCAGATTTATAATACTTCCATCAGTTGGAGTAATCCAATGAACAAGGTACTGATTGAACCAAACATGTTAGTAGATATGGAACAAGAAATGCAGGTTATCAAGACGAATCTAAAGGCATCACAGCATATGCAGAAGAGTTATGCATATAAGCATAGGGTATTTAAGGAGTTTCAAGTTGGGGAGCATGTGCACTTGCACATCAAGCCTAAGAGGATCTCCTTGAGGATTGGATCATGTCCCAAGTTGGCACCTCGATATTGCAGGTATTTTGAGATCCTTGAGAGGATTGGACTAGTGGCCTACCTACTTGCACTACCTCCGATAGTGAAATTCCATGACTTTTTCCATGTTTCACTGCTTAAAAGATACATGAAGGATGTTGATCATGTTACTGACTGGTCTATATTGTAGGTGGAACCAAAAGGAGAATTTCAGCTGGAACCTCAGTGCATTTTGTAGTGAAAGATGTTCATGCTCCAAGATTGAGCAATCGAGAAAGTTAAAGTGCAGTGGAAGCACTTTGTGTCCAATGAAACTACATGGCAGATGGATGATCAGATGTGGGCTATGTAGCCTTTATTCGCTCATTGAGCATATGTATTCTGATATATGTGTTTGATATATGTGTTTTTGGTTATATATATATATATATATATATACCACATTGAGTTGTGTTATAAAGCTCCAATAAGAAGTATGGTATTCATGGTATGATGGTCATGGTATCAACGGTATTATATGATGTAAATGTCACATCGAGGTGTATTATAAATCTCCATGGGTAGAATGTGTTTTACTAGTTTATAAATGTCATTGAACACAGAGGACGATGTTCCCCCAAGGGGGAGGGGTTTGTAACAACCCTTGGTTTATTTCCTACGTAAATAAATATAAGATCAAGGTCATGGGACATGTATTCCAAGTTGAATGTTGGGTAAAACATAATGATGGGTATCATTGGTACTTAATAAATGGCTATGGAAATTGGCAAAAGCAAAGAGGCATTGATTGGCATTTATTCATGAAAATAAATGAAAATAGGAGAAAAGGGAGATGAAGGGTCACAAATTTGCATGAGGATGAAAATGAAGAAAATAGAGGCGTCAATAATAAAAAAGGCTTCTGAGGATCAGTTCATGGCTTTTTTCAGTTGAAATTTTTTCAGTTTAGCTTTTATGGGTTTAGATTTGTTAGTTTGGTTTTGGAGCTCTCTTATATTATTATATTTTCTCATACTTTTTCACACTTAGAGTATTATTAGAGAATTCTTGGAGCACTTTGCCATACATTGGATTTCAAGAAAGAAGCCAAAGGAAAGTAGGAAAGTGCAAGGGAACAATTGGATCAACAACTATAGATGGGTTGCTTTATAGGTAAAGGTTGTGTGTGTGATTTCCTTGCTGATTTTTGGATGCATGATATATGCATGCGATTATCTGGTTATGTGTTGTCATTGGCATGGAGGATTTCCTAGAGTGGAAGTGGTTTTAGCCTAGCCTTTTCTTGCCATTTCCTAGATAGCCATGGTGTTGTGGGTTTTTCCACTTGATTTTTTTTATTAGTGCTCATAATTACTTACGTTTATGGGTTGGAATAAACACTCTGGAAGCCCTAGATTAGCTTGGGTTGAGTTACTAGTCCTGGAGCCTAGTTTGGGACAAACACTCTGGAGCCCTTGGTGGGTTGAGTTACTAGTCCCTAGATTCAGGTTGCAAAAACACTCTAGAGCCCTGGAAGGTTGTGTGTTGATTTATTAGTTCTTGGAGCCTTGGACAACTTGGGTATAGACTGATTTGATTGGTGTTAGTGATGTCTAACCGATGAGGTGGAATAAATGTGGTTGATGGTTGAGGTGGTTTGTCCTTTGGAAGCTCTGTTTGGTTTTTTCTTGGCTTCTTCCATGAGATCCTACATTCATGCTTAGAATATGGCGTAGAAGTGATTGGATGAAAGAGAAATTTGATCCAACCCAATCCATGGTTGGGTGGTCCATGAAAGTCCCTGACTTGGTTGGTATTTTCATATGTTAATATGAGGTATTTCCTTATTGTGATTCGTGTATATTTGTAGTGATTATGTTGGATGAAAGAGAAATTTGGTCCAACCCAATCCATGGTTGGGTGGTCCATGAAAGTCCCTGACTTGGCTGGTATTTTCATATGTTAATATGAGGTATTTCCTTATTGTGATTTGTGTATATTTGTAGTGATTAATATTGTTGGTTATTTTTTGATTATATGTTTATTATATGAAGTGTAACATCTATGGATCTTGTCATGAATTTTTTAGTTATTGATTGGTTGATGAATATATGGACTAGGGAGTGTTGTTACAACTCTGTGGAGATAGCATATGGCCTTCTTGGTGATTCTCAAATGAATCTCAGACTATTATGATTAGATATGCATTCATGACCTATAGCTTACATGTTTTCCACATGTGTGACGAAATATCTAGTGTGTTCTAGGCAGTCTAGTTCAAGTACTTGATTCGATTTTGAATGATTAGCTTTATCCTCATGTCAATAATGACTCTGGAAAGTCTCAGATAGTTATGGGCAGTGGTCTGGAGGTTGGCCTGGAATTGTGGTTGAGATCTTGAGATCGCACCCTCTGAATTGGAAATCTTGGGCTATAACCACATGGAATTAGTGTCATGCATGTGGTTGGAGCCCTATAACCGCACCCTTATAGGATTGTATGTGCGGTTGGGATGTTAAGTCAAATAAAAGCAGCCCCAACTCAGGGTTTGATCACCTGGGGAAGTTCTTTGACCCATGAGTGTGCCATAAGCCTTGAGGAATGTCTGTGAGTTATCAGTTGTCGGCCACACTTACATAATTGAATCTTGGAGGTCATGTCATGTCATAGTAACACTTATCTCATGTTTACCCTAAAAGGCTTGTGAATTTTGGTAATTGTGGGAGGGATGGTTACAAAGAGAAGAAAATTTCATTGAGTAGAGGGAAAGGTGTCACTATTAATCATATTCATAATAATGAGTATAGGCACTATAAGAATTTCACCTATGAATGGTTGTGGCCAAATCGATGATCCTTGGCATGAAAGTTAGGTTCAAGGACCAAAACCTCACCATAAATTTAGTATTCCTACTTATTGAAGGACAATGTAAGGCTATTAGGGAATATGAATTTTCTCTCCTCCTCCTCTTGGTTCTAGCTCTCCTAAACCATTTACTTACCTCCAACAATGAAATGAATTGACCTCCTCTTGGAAAATATTTGATGGTATCTCCTCACAATGTTGTTCCATGAATAGATTCCTCAGATAAAAATCAAGCTTAACTACTTTCATTGTAAATCAGAATCCATATTTTGTTGATCATTGCTTTATACCTTCACTACACCTTGTAACTAATTTATTAAATCTATGCATGTGTAGGTGGATAAGCTAGAGATACAAAGTGAACTTATCTTCTACTCTCAAGCATAATTACATGACATCTCCACTCCATTGTTCTTAAATGGAAAGATCCAGAAGAAGGTTTGTTTGGTAGATTGGGTGACAAAGGTATTATGAGATGTCTAAGACCTCTAATTCCATGTTTTTTGAGGAAGGAACTAGATAGTAGATTTCATGGGGTTACTTTTGAACCTTATTTATCTAGGCCCTAAGAAGTCCAAAGAGAAATTGATTTGAGAATTTAGTAAAACCCACCATACAAGGATGGGTCGCCTTCTAGGTATAATGTTTAGCAAAGTGGTACCTACTGTCAAACTTCTTTTCAGAGTTCAACTTAAACCCTTCCTTACTACCAAGGACTTTGAAGCAACCTTGGGAGGGGGGTGTCGGTGTTGTGGAGGACCACATTTTGAGCCATACTTCTTGGATAAAGTAATCACAAGCTTAGTCTACACTAAGCAAATTGTTACTGGAAATAGGGGAAAAGTTGTAGGATTGACGCAGTTGTCCAAAATCACCAAGGTAAGCATCAATAAAAATTATGTAATATTAAATGTGTTTATATTTTAATTTTAATTAAAAGAAAATTTATTTCACCTTATGCTTTAGTTAGATAATGGTAGCAAAAGAGAGTTATGCGATCTGAGAGGGTTGGGAGGTTGCTGGCTCGAGGTTTAGGGTTTAGCGCTTCAAACCTGCAGAACCAGGATCGGATCTGGAGGCGCACAGGGTCAGAATAGTGGAACTGCTTAGAAGAGGACAAGGATTGACCCAAAAAATGGTAAACAGGGGGTCCATTGGGACCCCATCCTTTAAACAAATAGTCATGCAAAAACAAGCAGCGCAGGAGGGAGTAAAGATAACAGGATATGGAAAGCTTAAGCAAGATAGCGGAACAAGCAAAGAGAAGAAACAAAGGGTGCACAGAGAGACAACCAGTAACCCAAAAATGAAAGAAAAAGAAAGCAATGGAAAGGAGGACAGCGAAAGGAAGGATGATACAGGGCAAAGACACATAGCCCATAAAGATAAACAAACAGAGGAAGAAGGGGAACGAGAGGAAGGGAATCAATCAAGAGATGAAGAGGAGAAAGAAACCGCACCAAACCCCAGCAATAACAAAGCAACACGAGGAGCATGCAAACCAAAAAAAGCAGAAACCCTAAGAGTGGTGATCACAGATCCGGAGATACAAGCCTATAGAGAACATATGTCGGAACATGCAGTAATCTGCAAGTTCATGGGACTGTGGCCAACAGAAAGAGTGTTATGTCAGTGGATCAAGCAGCAATGGAAACCCAAAGGTGATGTTAAACTACACTTAGGAGCGAAAGGTTTTTTCACTGTTGTTTTTACGAATTTAGAGGATAAGGATAGAGTATTTGATGGGGGTCCTTACTTCTTCGCTTCAGCGGGTCTCTACATGAGACCCTGGAAACCCAACTTCGTGCCAGAAAGAGAGACCTTCACACAGGTCCCAGTGTGGATCCGTCTTTTCTCCCTTCCAATAGACTACTGGGGCTTGGCGGCACTAAAGCAAATAGGGGATCGACTAGGAACTTTCATCAAAGCCTCAGAAGCAACGATGCAAAGAAAATACACTTCCTGTGCGAGAATTTGTGTGGAGATGGATGTATCAGGAGCTTTACACGAAGGATTGTGGCTGGAGTACAGGGATGAAGACTATTTTCAAGCCATTGACTATGAGCAAATCCCCTTCCGCTGCAGAAAATGTCACGAACATGGACATTTAGTAAGAGAATGCCCATTAAACAAAACAGGGGAAGAACCTAAGCCAGAGCAAGCAGTAAAGAGCAGGGATGCCTTCATAAAGCCAAAAGCAAGACAAAGGGCTAACAGAAAAAGAACGAACAGAATAGGGGCAGCACAAGGCAACACCAGTAACGCCTTTGGAATCTTAGAGACAGATACAGATTCAGAAGAACAAAATAAGGAATCAAATAATAATGAAGGGAACAAAGAAATGACAGGCCATAAAACCAAAGAAGGGGAGGAACATCCCCTCAGAACAGTAGTCCAAATGCAGGAGCCAATAGGAGAGCCAGATGAAGATGCAGATATGCTAACCAGTGATGGTGGTAGTGAGGAGATGGAGCTAAATGAGGTTCTAGAGCAGGAAGGAGTGAACTTACCAGTCATGGCAGAAAACTGGAAAACTCAAGGAATAGAAAACATTCCAGAAGAAGAGATTAGAAAGATCAATGATCTATTCATTGCAAGGCAGAAGGCGGAGCTGGACAGGCAAAATAGGAAATTAGGCATAGCAAATGGAACAGGCAGCCATTCAAAGAGCCTTTTATGCAATTCAACCAGCTCGAAATAGAGAAGGAAGAGAGGCCGAAGAAAAAATAGGGAAGTATTGCAGGAACTGGGTATTTTAATGTTAAACTCTGGCAAGATTAAGGCTCTGAATGCTTTCCCGTCTTACCAATAATCTGTTTAGTTAAAAATGAAAGTTATATCATGGAATGCAAGAGGGCTTAATAGCCAAGCGAAACAAAGACTTCTAAAGAGAAAATTCCAAAAAGAGAAACCGGATATCATGTTCATACAGGAAACCAAGTGTGCTAGCAACAACATGGCGAATATCAACAAAAGGCTTGGAAAATACATAGAATTTATGGAAGTCGCCAGTCAAGGATGGGAAGGAGGTTTAGTAACTCTTTGGGACTCCCGGGTGATAAACATCCTCTCGACAGAAGCTACAAGATCGTTCATAGCCATGGAAACTCAAATGATAGGTAATTCTGAAACTTACTTATGCACAAATGTTTATGGACCTCAAAAGCTAGAAGATAAATTCTCTTTTCTCCGCTCTCTTTTAAGTCTAAAGCTCAGATATCCCAGCTCGAAAATCATCATGGGTGGAGATTTTAATATGATAACCTCTCTTTTGGAAAAGAAAGGAGGGATCAGAAAACTCAATAAGGATGCTGAGCTCTTCATTGAATTCATTGATTCTGCCAAACTAGTGGACATCCAGCCAAAAAGTGGAACTTTCACTTGGAATAATAGGAGAGGAGGCGAGAAGCAGATAGCCTCTCGTTTAGATAGATTTCTTATTTCTGAAAGCATTCTACTTGAAGGAATAATAGTGGAATCCGACATCCTTCCTAGTGGAGGATCGGATCATTGGCCAATCTCTTTGGTAGCGGCCATCCAAGGAACCCCCAGAAACAAGCCTTTCAGATTTGAGAAGTTCTGGTTGAATCACCCTAATTTCATTCAACTGGTGGAGAAATGGTGGCACGAACCAATGGACATCAGAGGAACCAGAATGTTTAAACTTCAAAGCAAATTAAGATACATCAAAAACAAAATTAAAGAATGGAATGCAACTGAGTTTGGGAACATTTTCAAGGAGAAAACCATCATAGAGGGAAAGTTAGAATAGATTCACAAAGAATGGGCTAATGGGCACAACAATGAGGACTCAGCAGAATAGGAAAAAGTCCTGATGCAACAGTGGCAACTACGCTGTCAACAGGAAGAGACCTTATGGAAACAAAAATCCAGGATACAATGGCTAAAGGAAGGGGAACAGAACACCAAGTTCTTCCATAGGTCTGCGCTAGATTACAGAGGGGCAAATAAAATACTTTGTCTCAACAATGAAAAAGGGGAAACTCTACAAAGTCACCAAGAAATAACAACACTGCTCACAAGGCACTTTAATCATATAGCCCAGGAGCCGCAAGCAGACAGGACAGAAGCTATTGAGGAACTAACTCAGGCCATTCCTAAAATTATTACCAATGAGCAAAACCTAGCTCTTATTAGGGAAATCTCATTGGATGAGGTGGAAGAAGCGGTTAGAAGCATGCCGAATGACAAGGCACCTGGGCCTGATGGTTTCACCATCAATTTTTATAAAGCCTGCTGGAGCTTTGTTAAGACTGAAATATGGGAAGTAGTAGAAGATTCCAGACGCTCCTGCTCTATCCTTAAATCGCTAAATTCTACCTTCCTCGCTCTAATTCCAAAGGAAGAAGAGGCCAACTCCCCAGAGAAATTTAGACCTATAGCCTTATGTAATGTGATATATAAAATCATATCTAAAGTTATAGCCAACAGATTGAAGCCCATTCTTCCTGGCCTCATCTCGGAAGAGCAGTTGGGGTATGTTGAAGGAAGACAAATTTTGGATAATATTCTACTAGCCCAGGAAATGGTTCACACTCTTCAGACTAGGAAAATAGCTGGGATGTTGATGCAGCTAGATCTTTCTAAAGCCTATGATAAGGTCAACTGGAACTACCTTGAAGCCATACTGAATGCTTTTGGCTTTGATAAACAGTGGACTAAATGGATTCTCGCCCTGATTAAATCCACTAAATTTTCTATCCTTGTCAATGGCTCCCCCTCCGACCCTTTCTCTCCCTCCCGAGGCATCAGGCAAGGAGACCCTCTATCTCCTTTCCTTTTTGTAATCCTTATGGAAGGTCTGAGCAGACTCATTCGCAAAGCAAAGAATGAAGGAAAAATCAAAGGACTACAACCCCTTCATTCCATACCAGCGACAACTCACTAGCAATTTGTGGATGACACAATGCTGCATGGGACGCCAACTGTGAAAGAAGCCATGGCATTCAAGAAAATACTAAATCTCTTCAGTAAGGCCTCAGGTATGGAAATTAATCTTTCAAAATCCACTATTTTTTTCTTCAATACTCATTTAGCCATTCAGAAGCATCTATCTAGTATTCTAGGCTTTCGAAGAGGTAGCCTACCCTCTAAGTATCTGGGGGCCCCTCTGACGGACAAACCCTGGCAAAAGATACATTGGGAGAAAATCCTGGCTAAAATGGAGAAGAGATGTCAGCACTGGACCCACAGGGCCCTCAATTTCGCTGGAAGATTAGTCCTCACCAAAGCAGTATTGCAAGCCATTCCGCAGTACCTGCTCTCTATTATCCCTGCCCCTAAAGGAATCCTACAGCAGATTAGGGAAATCCAGAGATCCTTTGTTTGGAATGGCAATGCGGAGAAAAAAAAATGAGCGCTTGTTGCCTGGAACAGACTTTGCAAATCGAAAGAATTAGGGGGCTTAAATCTCGTGGATCCCTCCACTATCAACATGACCTGTGGAGCCAAGCTCTAGTGGAGATGGTTGAAGGAACCCAATCTTCCATGGGCTAGACATTGGAAGGAAAAATATACCCCAGAGTGCAATATTCATGAATTAATAAGGCAGCAGGAGGTTCCTGAAGGGTCTCCTATATGGAATTTAGCTAGAAGGAATCGCGACATTGTGCAAGATCACAGCTTTTGGGAAATCTGAAATGGGGAAACAACTTTATTTTGGGAAGATGCTTGGCAGCAACTTCCGAAGCTTGAAGTACCAGAGTTAGCAGGCCTTCAGAGATAATGCCAGGACAGGGGAAGATACATTGTCCATCAATACTAGAATCACAGCAGCAGGGACCAGGAATGGAGAGATTGGTTGATCAATGACACAGAAAGCTCAAATGAGGAAAACAACAATATAAGAGATCTTCTCAACCAACTAAACAAAAAGAAGATAAGGAAAGCTGAAGAAAAAGACCAGTTCAGATGGGGCATGGAAGGGAGTGGTAATTTTACACTTAAGGAGGCCAGGGAGCATCTCGAAAATACAGAGCAAATGGAGGTGATTCAATGGAGTAATAAGGTCTGGGATACTCTGTTTTGGCCTAAGATTAAAACCTTCCTATGGCTCCTGATGCGAAGGAAAACTCTCACTTGGGAGAATCTTCGCAAAAAAGGGTTTAATGGCCCATCTAGATGCCCCATGTGCAATTTGGCTGAAGAAACAATGAACCATCTCTTCAACACTTGCGACTGGGCTTGTCACCTGTGGAAATGGGCGGAAAACATTATGCAAAAGACAGATAGAACCAGGGACTCTATCCAGGACACCATCATGAATTGGCAGAGCGGGTATTCAAATAATATAAGAATTAACAGCATATGGAAAACCTTGCCAGGATTTATAACCTGGACCATATGGAAGGAACGGAATAGAAGAATCTTTCAGAATGAATACAGAGACATAGAGCATTCGCTAGACACTATAACCCAAAATATAAGACAATTAATCCTGGTTAAGTGCAGAGCAGAACCAGATAACCAAGCTTCGGTTAGAGACTTACACATTTTAAAAGCCTTCAAATTGGATAACGGCCGAAGTATGGGCACCACGAACTGCCAGCAAAAACCAAGTACCGCGTCAATTGGCTGGAGGCATCCTCCTGCAGGCTTTCTTAAGCTGAATTTCGACGGAGCCTCCAGAGGCAATCCAGGCTTGGCGGGCATCGGAGGCATCATAAGGAACTATGCAGGGGAAATTCTTCACATCTACAGTAAAGCCTTGGGGGAAGGAACTAATAACGAGATGGAGTTTGCTACCATGGAACAAGGACTCAGAATTCTCAGAGATGCACAGGTTGGCACCGCAGTGGTTGAGGGAGACTTAGAGTTGGCAATAACAGTGGCAAGAAATCTCTACGGGGGAACGAAAGCAAGTAAGGTTACTAATCATTGGAGACTTGCCAAGGTTACAGACAACATCGCAGGAATGCTGGGAGAAATGAAAGGTCTGATTTTTCAGGCGGTGCGACGGAAAGCTAATATGGTTGCGGACCACCTGGCGAACTATGGAATCGAGCACCCAAACACCACGTGGGACAGCTGTTGGCAGAATGTAGACTGCCCGGAATTAAAAGAAAAGTGCACCCAGCTCTCCAGGCAAGATCTGGGTGACGACAATTGAGATTGATTGGGAGGAAGAATATAACAACGTCATACTATGATGAGACATGCTGGCACTGCAGACACCATTAAAGATTGGCAGGGGAAAGAAGGACACGCGAGTTCGGCGCAATTATGGCGCGAGCAGGAGAAAGAGGATATAGTATCAGATATGATAAATAAGGATATGCGCCACCGAGGCCAGGTCAAGGAGGGGGACACTTGGCAGGAACTGAAGCAGGAGAGAAAAGGTGACCATAAGGGAAAGAATATGAGCCACTACCCAAACAATTCGCCATCATGCAGAAGTTATTATGATATGACATGCAAGTTGCAAAGAGACAGGCGGTCTTCAACCGGTAACATCCCAGGAAACCTCTATTTAACATCCACCAAAGGCAAGGGAAAAAGCATTGTTTTATCGTGTAGTAGGCCAGAGCCCACCTATTCTGCAGAAAGCACCCAAAACTATACCGTGAGTGTAGGCACGATAATGGCAGGGGAAGGAAGTCGCAACGCTTCTGCTAACAAAGATCTCAAGGTCGCTAGAGAAATGTATGAAACATGTACTTCGCAAAAGAACAAGCGAAAGATCATTGACCTGGAAGCCATGGTCCATGAGGAAGAAAAGAAGCTGTCGGAGCAGGAAATAGAAAAGGAAGTGGATTGGCTTCAGGACCCCGGAACTGTTACCACGCGGGCCACCCAGTTCGTCAGGACTCAAGCAGAAAGCTGGCGTATGAAAACACTACTTGCTCAAGCCTTGAGCATGCAGGGCAATTACGCGGAGCAATTGCGAAAAGTCCAGCACATCTCAGAGGCCAAGACGGAGGAACACATTGCGATCTTAGAGAGCCTGGAGTTCAAGGTTAGTGTGCTGGAACAACAGGTCGATAGCATTACCAAGAAGCTCACAGTACTGATCAAACTCTTAAGGCATACTATTGGACAAGATACAAGGCAAGCCGAAAATCAGAACGATGAACCGGCGGGAGATCATCAAGGCAATCATCCTAAGCCTGCGCAGGCAGGCATCTCAATGTCTGAACCAGCTCTGGAGACATCTTAATATAACAAGCTGACTTACAAAAAAAAAATGGTAGCAATAGATAAAATTGGTTTTGACTTGGTTAAAATGGCTTTGGTTCATAAGAAAGTGGTTGGATCCTAAGTAAAGGGACTTAATCTTGATTTGTGATTATACCTTATGGATTTTTATCTTTATTCATCTACTCTTTATTCCTCTAATTTCATCGTAAGATTGGATTTCCTTGAAGACCATTAAGTTATTTTGGATTGTTGGGGAAATATTTTGCATTTAATAGATGAGTTGGGATACCCAATGAATCTTTAAGGAAAAAAGAGGTTAGTGTCTTTAAGACTTATTTTATCCCTATATTGGAAGTAAAGGCTTAGGAAAGGTTATTAGATATATGCGGTGATGGTTTTAATTGAGCATTTTTGTAACATAGAAAACCCCCTAAACACCATTAAGTTGGGGAAGTAATTTTTTCCACTTAGTCATCCCTTTTGAGCACAAAACTAAAGCCAACTTTTAGCACATGAGCTCATTTTACTTGCAAATAACTTTCCACTAATTGTATTCTTGTTCAATTTCAAGCTTTGAGAAAGAAGTTATCACCCTCTCAGGTTCTCATGTATACTACATCAACATACATACTCCAATATTGTCACTATGGACCTTTTCCACACCATCATCCATACATGCCACATCGTCACATGTACATGACATGTTGGAATTATCTTACACTTTAGTTGTATGATCCACATCTTCATTCTATATAATCATGTCATTGTTTACTCATATTAAGATTATTTTGTGCCTTATGTAACATTGGGTGTACTGCACCTTATTATTTTTCTTGTGCAAAACATTTTTATTGCACTCATGACTTTTTTTAGTGACATATCATGTCTTAGAAATTTTCATCACCATGACATATCACCTCTCAAGAAACTCTTCATTTCCATCACAAGGACTTCATTTTGTCCTTACTTTACCATATCCAAAATATTTCTTTTCAAATCACAAAGTAAATCTTCCTTTATTCTTTATTATGCAGCAATATTTTATTTTGGGTGACATATCACTTCCCTTTATTTTATTTTTGTGTGATAAAGGGAATATTCCTTCCTTACTTCATTCTTCTTCTCTTCTTATTCACTTTCTTTTTCATTCTTTACTTTGGTTCCTCATTGTATTGCACCTCAACAAAGATTGTTTCCTTGCAATAAAGGGAACTCTCCTTCCCTTGACACATCCCATTATTATCTTTCCATGTGATATATCACACCAAAAAAATATATTAGTGTGATCACCACACCAAATAGTTCTATTTTTGTGTGACATCAAAGATCTTATTTTTCTGAAGTTCTACCTCTTTTTTAGTTTATTGTATCTCCCTAAAGGCTTTCCTCATGCAACATTTCTCCTGTATTGCATCTATAAAATGATCCTTAGGTTGATACAAAGGATTTATCCTCTTATTATTGCACCAAACAATTTGATTCATGGTAATTTTTTAATCTTGCAATTTATCTTATTGCACCAAATAATTTTATTTTCAATAATATATTGGAAACTATCTTTATCACCATGAGAAATAGGGGAGAACCCTTCCTTTATCACATCAAAGGTATTTCTTTTTGTGTGATGTATCATACTAGAATATTTTCTTGGAGCAATATGTTGCACCATGAGAACATGTTCCTTTCAATACACTACATTCACCAATATTTCCATAAAAATTGAAGTCTCAAAGGCTCCTCCTTAAGCTAAGAAATCCTGCATTGTCACAAAAATAATTTTTTTTTCCTGCATCCTAATCTCATTACCTTATATTAAGTTATTAACCTAACATCTAAATGATTGACTTCTATGACTAATTCTTATAAGTATTATTAGTATACGTAAGTGGTATGTGTATGCTAGCTACATACCCACACCTTGCACAAATACAATAGTCACATGTAGCCTATTGTGCTATATGATTAATTAAAAGTTAAGGTTGATTAGAGAATAACTATGATTAATATTAAGCTTGATTAATGATCAAGCTTATGGTTAACCTTAATCTTTCTTAATAGTTAATCTTGATTAGTGTTTACTTAACCCTTAAGCTTGACTTATAATTAATAAATTATACTTTAACATGATTATTCAATATTTAATTGATAAGATTATTGTGAATCCATAAGGTTGATTGACATGATTAAATATTATTATTTTATTATTTATCTCTTGAATGCCCTGACATGGTGGTTCCCTTGAATTAATTCAAGGATAAGAGAAAAGTGGGAGGGGCTCGAGGAGAGGGATTGGGGTGGGGGGAGAGCGGAGTTCATGACATAAATGAAGTGTGTGGCAATTATTTTGAGTGAGTATCATTTATTTTGAGGGATGGAATTTACTTAGGGGGAGATATAAGTGTGATAGGAGTTTGGAAGAGGAGAAGTCATTTTTGTTGCATAGGGGAACTTGGGGGAAGGAAGATTGATATTTTGGGAAATTCTTACAAGATATTTTGATGGAGGATTTGGAGTGGGAAAAAGAGTGGGGGGGATCAATTTCATACACAGTACGATTGTAATTGGACTTGGGCTCGGAGGGATAGGGAACCTATAGATGTTCCTTGGGCTATGAAGTCTAATATACTGCCTAGTTGGAAAGGTGGCATATTTAGTTAAGCAGCTCCAGTGGGAGCACTACAACTGAGCCACCATAATCAGGTATTGTTCTTCTTGTTGTCTAAATTATGTAAATTGTTGTAATTCAATTATGTTACATTTTTTTTATATGCCATTGTTAAAAAAACTATTGTGTTGTAAATATGGCATTTTTTGTTGTGAAATTATGTTGGAATCTTATTTATGGTTTGAGGACCCCAATATGGGTCCTTACACATGGTATCAAAGTTAGATTCAAAATTTAGGCCCTAAAACCCACCTACACACTAACAACCCTACACCCTTGTTCTAACCTCGTGCATGCACACAAAAATCCTTAACTACAAACAAAACACACTGTGTTATATCAAAACTTAACCAATAAATAAATAAATAAAGTAGATACAATCATGTAAACAAAAAACAACAACAAGCCAATATTTTAGTGCGAAGAATGCATCATTATATAACCAAGTGATCACTTATCTCTTCATGATCATCGTAAACCAACACAAGCATCATGAAGTTAGGATGCATTGTCTAAAAATATAGGCATATCTTTTATTTTATTTACCGATAATCCAAGTATGAGTTTGAGGTAGAACTATGCTCATACAAGATGTTAGTCTAGTTTATGAGGGTCCTTGGTACACCTTCTAACTTATGGTAACCTTTATGAAGGTGTCTAAGTTCTCATTTTCCTAAGATCGTTCTTGGTTGGGAATTACTGGTTTTAATTATTTAACAAGCCTATTACATAAATTTGATTCAATGCTTTCCTTTTCTGCCATCTTAGGCACATCCATCCATATGGATTTTGTTTCAAAGGCATTTGAGTGGAATATGTTTTAATGTTGTGTTTATCTACATGAATTATTAGGGTAAAAATATGATGCAAAGGTAGTGTTGTAGCACTACAACACCCTCCAAAATTTTGGCTTACACTCAAATTTAGGAGCCTTCCTTGGTCTTTCCCTTATTGTTGCAAACACTTGAGCTCATTTCATGAGCTTTCTTAGAGTATTTTAACCCCTTTTTCTTGTCTGATCAACTGTCATCTTTTGGCATGTTTGATTGTTTTGTCATGCTTGCAGACCTTTCTGGTGATTTCAAATGTTGGTCTTTGTGTGTTCGAGTTGTCCTAGCTATGTAAACACATGTCGTACTCATACACAAATTTGTAAGGATTTTCGCACAAGTGTCATCACGATCGTCCTAAAGTCTATCTCAAGTGTCGCACTTGTTGCTTCTTTTATAAGACAATAACGCAGAGGGTAATGCTTTGTCATGTTGTTCCAATGGTATATGTTGTCGCGTCGTTGAAGTATGCTAAGGGTGATCACAAGTTCAAGTTTTACACAAGTTCACCTTCCTCCCACACTTAGCCATTTTTCTGAAAATCTTTCCGACCCGGAAACTCAGTTTCACCAGACCTCGACTGAATTGTGAACTACGCAGTCTCAGCCCTCAGTGGTGCAACATTTCTACCTAGAACTGTGCAGTGCGCAGTCACTGTCCCCTAGGGCAGTTGCACTGTGCAATTCCAGAGTTGAGCAACCTCCCTTCATCCCTAGAATTGTATAGTATCTCCTCCCAACCTAACTTGAACTACGCACTTCGCAATCTCAGTGCTTAAGCTTCTCCCTGTTGGTACCCCGTTTTTTCCCCACTACCACTATTTTCCACCTCCATTCTTGTCCTTTTTGTACTCCTATACCTACTCTACTGCCATTTTTATTGCTCCAAAACTGTCAAAATCCTATTAAGAGGTAAAGCATTTCATTGTGTCATTTTGTTGTTTATTAGTTAAATTTAAGTGAATTTGAGTTGTTACCAAGGAACTAACTAATCAATATGGTCGAGTGTGGATATTGCAGCAGCTGAGCAGGATGAAATTAGGAGAGTGTTGGTCCATGAACCATGTTCCCCCATTTTTGTACTCAACAACCATTTCGGGATCAGTACTTAACAATGCAAAGGATGGATAGGTCGCATACTTCTAGATGAGCAAGCCACCTCTAGCTATGCTCGAACAAGTTCAACTTCTACCACAATAAATATCTCCACTATCCTCACTGAATTTAGTTGGTACCAATCCTGGGGTTAGTTGAGGGTTGTTATGCTAAATTGAATAGGTTGTTCCAACGATCTAATCTGGAAGTTCGATTTAGCCGAGCTGTTAGAATTTGCTATGTATGGTTCAGTTTGTTTTTAACCAAGTCGATGCCTATAAAGGTTGCTCTGTAATAGTTAGGAAGGTAGCGAACAGAAGGATATACTGTCATTTGTATCTTTTATCTCCAGACATATATTTTTAATTAAAATATTGTTATGATGGCAATGTATTGAGTTCAGATCAATTTGTTGGATGGTTCACTGTGAATTCATGAATTAGCTGTGATTGAAGCTTTTCATTTCCTGTAGGTAAGTAAGCTCCCCAGGTGTGGCTGGGCCCACCACTATCTGGGATCAGCTTTGTATCATTTCTTAGGAACGTAGTTGTGTGATAGTCATAACTGCTTTTCATTTATCTCTGGTTTTTCAATTGTTTATATGTTGCATGAGGTTTCTATTGAATTTGAAACGATTTTGGTATGTTGACTATGTGATGCGTTTTCAGATCCTTTACTCCAACAATTTGAATGTATGGTTCTCGTGTGATTGGCGCTCCTATTTCTAAGGTAGAGTCATACTCTATTTACTAAAGCCACCAACAGTATTGCCCTGACTGTGCTATCGAGGTTATATAAAACTTGTTTTAATCAAATTATAAACTGAATTATTGTGCTAGGATGGTCCATATAATGAAAACACAAAGCAACCCTCGAACAGAAGTCGAGATAATTCATTGAGTAATTGGGATTGACCTGATGTGAGCTTAATTATGCATGAAGTGGATTTCATTTGATTCTGAATAAATCGCATTTGCTTATTTCTTTTAGTGGTCAAATTGGTTGGTTTCCTACCGAATTATTTTCATAGATGCGTGTGCCATAGAAATATTGCTTTCCAGACTGAGTGATTAAGTTAGCTTAACATCGTTTGATCTTGTCTTGTTTCTCAAATAGATTCTCAATTCCTTAATAAAATCACAGATTGATTTTGGTAAACGATTTAGTTTTAGTTTCCAGTGCGATTTCCCTTACTTCGTTTTGAGTGTTGAGCTTCCAGCCTAAGATAGTTTCCATCAAAGGTGTGCTTGATTTGATTTTGAAGTTAGGTTGCAGAGTGTTGGTTTGCTGAGATTTTGAATAAGTTTGCTTGAGTTTAATTTGAGATTTATGCCACTATAGGATAGTTTCCCTTGTACAGTTTTGTGTGCTTGATACCAATTTATAGTTGTTTTATTTGTCGTCATTCTTAAGAATAGAGTTAAGGCTTGAAACCTGTTCTTAATGTTATGATAGATTAGGAATATGTATTAGTGTGAGAAATCAAGTTTCCTGGTTAAGGGTGTGAAATAGAGTATAGGTTTAATTTTATCAGTTTACAGACAAGATTTCATTGGTTTAACAAGGAGAGTTGGTATTTCATTAAGTTAAGCTTTCCTTTCATGATAGTTGAATGCTAGAAGATTGTATTTTGATTTGAAGTTATTGTGTCTTTTTAATTTCAGGTTCAAGATTTAGAATTGTACTTAGTTAAACAAGCAAGAGGATTGAATAGGTTTCTATTCAGAGATTCTTCCGAGTTGTGTCCAAGAGTGAAGCTTATCATAGATTTGAAGTTACCTTTGGACAAATTAGTTTCAAGTTTACTTGCCTTCCAAACATGCTTGAAGTAGATTAGAATTTGCAACTTTTCATTTAAGAGTAGCATAGGTAACAGAATTAGGGTTTCTTAGGGCTTTCATGAGAGCTGAGTTATTTGATAAAGTGTTTTAATTGGAAGTTTTTTCTTAGCATATATCTCGTGATTCAGATTGGGATTTCATTTAATTATAGATTCATTAATAGTTTCAAGTTAGAATTTGATTATTGATTCTGCTAGCTAGGGTTTGATGAATTGTGTGCTAGATTCAGCTAACTCATTTCATAAAGGAAACCATTAGAACTTTGACCAAGAACTGAATTTAGAAAGCGCAGTACAACTCGTGTTTACGAGCTCGGATTGACATATAGATGCAGGAGAATTAATACACCTATTAAATCTCTCAACATTTTGGCGTCGTTGCCGGGGAAGTTGTAATTTCTTATTCAAGTAACTATTATTATTTGAGTTTCAGGATCTTGCAGGACTATCAGAGGGCGGAGAGTGTACGGTAAGACGTGAGTGAAGAGCCACGCATCCACTTTTGTGGGGTTGCTCCAAATTCTAACCGATCATTTCTTGTTCTTGAGTTTTTATTTCCTTTATCTTTATGCGTAGGAGTACAGGTAGACCTAGAGATAGCAAGGGTAGATTTATTTCCAGTTCTAAATTTCCTGCAACCTTTGGATCAGTTAATATACCCATTCTTACCGCTATTAATCAATATGCAGGACTGAGACAAGAAGGAGGAAGTGTTGATACCAACTTGGTTTCGAATCAAGAATTCTTAGATCAAAGGGGAAAGACCATTCGATAGGTTGTCTTTGACAACCCTATAGAAGAACCAATAGAACTGCAGGACAACGTGGACGAGCAATCAACTAATATCAACCGTGTTCCAATACCTCCTGTTCACACCATAATCAACAAACCCCTTCGGGTGCCCGTTGCAGATATGGATCACCAAGATGGGGAGGACAAACACAACAAAGAATGCCAGGAAGAGGGAGAAGGCCCTCGACGCAATGGTAACCTCTTTGGAGGAAACAACTAGGAAGATGAAGAGGAAGTTACCTTCGGGTTCCCTATCCTAGATGTGACTCATGACATCAACATGAAAAACATTCCAATGGCATCTCTCCCGTTATTCTATGGTAAATCATCTGAGGACCCCGATGCATTTCTTTTTGAATTCAATATTTTATGTCGTAGTTATAATTACTATGAGGATGCACATAAACTTAAATTGTTTCCCGCCACATTAAAAGATGCAGCCCTTAGGTGGTTCATGAGTCTAGGGAAACACACGATATACTCATGGGATGACATGAAATTAGTCTTCCTTAAAAAGTATCAAGATTTTTGTAAAAGTAGGGACATCAATGATATCCTTAGGATGCAACAAACAGAAGACGAAAACCTAGAGGAGTATCTTGAATGATTCCTATACAATTTTCACAAATCTCGTGGGTCAAACTTAGATGAAAATATTATCAGAACTGTGTTCCTAAAAGGGCTGAGAGATGATTGCATTGAAACATTAAACCTTCTTAGTGGTGGGGACATCTATAAGAAGCCATTTGCTGAAGTAATCGAGCTTTGTCATACCTATTCTAGGAGCCAAGCTAAAGTAGGCAAAAAGCTTCGCGAACTTAAAGAAAATTCTAGAGACTATGTGCAAAAGAAAACTGTGGCTAATGTTGTTACGAGAGTCGAGCTGGGAAACCTATTAGAAAACTTTAAAATTGATATACTCAACACAATCAGTGACCAGCTAGACACTATGAAAATCAAACAAAAACAAGAGGCTGAAAAAGCAGCCATGGCAGTGTTTTGTTCCAAGTGTAGGTGCAAACATGCAGAAAGGGAATGTCCTTTAAATTCCATTGAGATCTGTGGAATCTGCACTCTAGAACACCCAACCGAGAAGTGCCCATCACTTCCCGGCTTACAGGCCATCTACAAGGGGAGCGTTGAAACCATTGACCAATCTCAAGCCACCAAAAGACCCACCTGGAGAGGCCAGAATCAGAATATGTTTCCGGACCCAAATTCCCAAGGTTATGGCCAAACTCAGCCTTGGACCTTGTTTTCATCTTACCCTCCTTGGGCTGCTCAGTAACCACAAAACACTTCCTAGAGCCAGAATTGGAGGACAAACCCCTATACCAATACATATCAACCCCAGCCCCAATTCTATGCGCCTTACCCAAATATGCCAAGTGCCTCATATAATCCAACCATGAAATCCTATCAGCAAGGGTATAACCCCAACATGTAACAACCACCTACACTTCCACCACCCACTTTGCATCAGTTGTTACCTGCACCTACTAACCCATCATCTTCGTAGGCACCTGCTACCTTGAACCCATCCCGACCTACATTGTTGCCTACGCAACCCGTACCTAACCCAAGTCACAATAGGCTACCTCAACCAGTGCAAAACATTGATATTCATCCTTTTCCTACATACATGATCATTTCCATTCCTATGAATGAAATTCAATTACGATCAGGAAAGACAGTTAACAAAGGAAAATCAGTTGTTGTTATCCAAGAAGAGGTGCCCTCCACATCATCCAAAAACCATTTGCAAAATGAAAAACAACAACAATCACAGAAAGAAGAATCAAATGAACCACTGTACTCAGAAAGACTAATTGTAAAGAAAGAAGAGATCCCGCTTGAATATGATTTGGAAAATGAACTTAGGAATGTCTGCATTAAAATTCCACTCTTACAAGCAATTAGAGACATTCCCATTTACACCAAAATTGTCAAAGATCTTTGCATTAAGAAACCAGGGAGGAAGGGGCATAAGAACCAGAATGTCAAAATCATAAGCCAAATGTCCACTATGATTTTTTATTTGCCTGCAAAATACAATGACCCTGGGAACCCCATTGTCACCATTGAGATAAATGGAGTACTTCTACCAAACACCCTTGTGGATCTAGGGGCAGCAATAAATGCAATGACCTATGAAGAGGCTCTGCAGTTGAGTGCGCAGAGGCCTAGGGTAGAAGTCCGCAGCTGAGTGCACGGACCCCTGCAACTATGTGCGCATGGTAGTCAAAGTCTATACTGGAAATCTGGATCATCAATAAAGAGATGTATTCTGGAATTGTCTGTGTATGTGTTATTTTACTTCTGTTATGAATGTTGCAATTATGTTATGTTGAATATTGGGGTTATGAATTAATGCTATATTGATGCGCGAATCTATGTATTTTACTTTGTCATATGAACACAAGTAAGAATATATGTTTACACGAAGATAACCATAATGCATGTTAAAGTTAACCAATACTTAAGCAAATTTGAGTAAGTACAGAAGTAAGAGTAATTACAGAGGCATGTAAGTGCCTGATCTATATATTTAGGGTCCACGAAGGACGATCAGAGACTTTCACGAAGGCTTCAAGGATGAATAGGAGAAATACTTTGATAAACCCTTTATTGGTCTGCACGAAGGAAGGGTTAGGGCATATAACCGACATCGCAACCATCTCAGGGTGCAAAAACTTGGTTCCTGCATCCCCCCATACTGCTTCGGGTGAGACTTCAGTCCGCGCTCCATAGATTGATGCCAAAAGGGCCAGTAGTGTAGGGATTTTCTTGGCTGCTTAACGCTGAACCTAGGTCAGGGCCCATCAAGCCAACAAATGGTTTCATTGCCAGGACCGGGATCTGCATAACGAGATGTGTGATGTCGCATCATTGGAATCCAACTAAGAAGGATATTGAAGACTAGTTGGATAGAAAGATCCACGAATTTGCGGCGCGAGAAAACAGGAATACGGGATTGACGAAAAAACAATGGTTGGATAGATATCTATACATAGAGATACATGAAATGTTCTTCTATTCCTTCCTGATTTAATTATACGAGTGGATCTCGAAGTTTGCAGACAGTCAAGGGAGGTGGAGGCTTGACGACCCCACAGTTAGTGCGGAGATTGGAAGCCTCTGAAGATAAGATCAAGCGCGTTGTCGATCATTGGCTCGATCGTATCATAGGAGGATTTGTGACAGAGTTCACGATCGATACTTCGGTCAGTTACAGCGAAGCAGAGCACCGCCTCTTCAAAGGGCTGTCAGGTAAGTATTTGAAATCATTAAATACTTGGATTAAGATGCCCTTGTGTGAAAAGTGGGTTATGCAGTTACCTTGATGTTTGGGGCTACACGAAGTGGAAGGACTTTCAGGGATGAAGGAAGAAAAGGCCCTGAATATAGCCCGCTGATTGAACCTCCTCTAAGTGATGACAAGGGAGCAACACATGCTTCTCCGTCGAGTGTTATTCAGTTGATAAAGCAAGGGTTCTCGCGAATACCTCATCCACCCACACCACCTCCATCTTCAGAAGGTAAACAATTCTCAGTTGGCTGCACAGAAGAATTCTTCCATTGATCTTCTTAAGGCAACCACAAAAAAGAATGAGCACATGACCAAGGTGGTGGCTGAGGCATGCAGAACTGTTTCGAAGCTGGATATTCCTGAAGATGCGCCAGTGGATGTGAGAATTCGGAAGCTCGCTGCCGGAGTGTGCAAAGCGAGAACAAAGCTGGCTAAGGTTTAGTTTGAATTGAACCTTAAAACTACAGAGCTCGAGTTGAGGGCCTAGCCTTCGACTCCACCAGAGGTTAAAGAGCAGTGCGCAGACGTTGTCAAAGATGCAGTAGCAGCTATAGATGTCGTCGTGAAGGAGTGCACTGCGCTCTTCGAGTAGTCGCTCGAAGTAGTCACCAACCTACAAGAGGATCCCATTGTGCAAAGGCTGGAAACAGAGGCACGGGAGCTACAACAAAGATATGATGAGGTTAAAGTGACAGCGCACACCGTCTCCATTACACAAAGGTTAGCGAAGCTGCAGGAAGCAAAGGCGCTGAAAAAATAGGTGGATGCAACTCAGTGCAAGGAGACAGTACTCAAGGCCATATTGGGGCCTTGGCTAGAGGAGGCTTATGTACTCACTACCTCCATTGAAGGGAAATTAGCCAGTCTGCAGGCGACACAGCAAAAAATATAGGCAGACAGCGCAGAGCCAGCGACAGAGTAGTTGGTCAAGCAGGTGAAGCAGGCGGCAACACAGTGCACTGCCGAAGTCGTAGTGGTACAGGTGGAGCTAGGAGGTCTTCATGACAAGATCTCTGCACCAGCAGAGTGACTCAAGGGCGAGTCACCAGATTTGTGTTGGGGGCCTGTTGGGAACGGGTCCCCTAGGGTCAATTTTAGGGTTAAAAGCCCAAGTTTTGGGGCTAAAGGCCCAATTTTTGTGTAAAAGAATGTAAAGTCTCCGCATTTTGTGGCCGCAAAGCGCAAAGATGTAAGCAGTGAAAAAGGGTTTCCACCCTTAGTTTAGATAGTCTGTGTCGGCTTGATGAGATCTGCCCTTGGTCCGCAGACCATGGTTTGTATAAAAAGGGAGTCTTAAAAGAGTCTAGGGCAGTTCATAAGTTTTTGATAGAGTTCTGAGTAAGTTTATGGGTCTGTGAGAGCTAAGAGCGAAGAGTCTTAGCGTAAGAAGAGGCTCTGCAACTGAGTGTGTATAGGCCTAGGGTAGAAGTCTGCAGCTGAGTGCGCGAACCCCTACAGCTGTGTGCGCAGGGTAGTCAGGGTCTGTATTGGAAATCTGGATCATCAATAAAGAGAAGTATTCTGGAATTATCTGTCTATGCGTTATTTTACTTCTGTTATGAACGTTGCGATTATGTTATGATGAATGCTGGGGTTTTTAATTAATGTTGTATTGATGCACGAATATATGTATTTTACTTTGTCATATGAACGCAAGTAAGAATATCTATTTACGCGAAGATAATCGTAATGCATGTTAAAGTTAACCAATACTTAAGCGAATCTGAGTAAGTACAGAAGTAAGAGTAATTACAGAGGTGCGTAAGTGCCTCATCTATCAATTTGGGGTCCGCAAAGGACAATTGGAGACTTTCGTGGAGGCTTCAAGGACAAATAAGAGAAATATTTTGATAAGCCCTAAAGGGCTTATCGGTTTGCGTGAAGGAAGGGTTAGGGCATATAACCGACATCACAACCATCTCAGGGTACAGAAACTTGGTTCCTACACCCCCCCATACTGCTTCGGGTGACACTTCATTCCGCGTTGTGCGGATTGATATCGAAAGGGCCAGTAGTGTAGGGATTTGCTTGGTTGCTTAACGCTGAACCTGGGTCAAGGCCCATTAAGCCAACACCCTCCAAATTTTAATTAATCCTCTACATTGTTAGATGCAGGGAAGGCTCGTGGGGTCATATTTAATCAGTACTATATCTATTTTCTTTAAATAGAAATATCTCTTGTACCACCCCGCTCTCTTCAGCCAATTTCCACAATGAAATTCTCCAAATAAACTTATCCAAAGGGTGGAAGCACAAGAGAGTTGAAAATTCCTTATGACATCGGGTAGTGTTCACATTGGGGGTGACATGACTAGCTAACTAAATTATTCAATGAAAATCATCCAAACCTATGTCGTAATGTGGTCCATTTTAGGGTGTTGACCTTAGCCACTGAGGAGGAGTGAAGTAATTTTCCAACATGTAACCTCCAAGCCTAGAATCATGGATATCGATGATGGACACAGTCCCTTAAATGTGTGATGATGATTGCTAATTTCCCATTGGGGAAGTTAGTTCAATGTAGTCAATGCTTTTATCATCTTGGTTCTATCAATGTTTAGATCAATATGAGATGATACCATAACATATTGCAACAAAGGACAAATAGGATGGGAGTGGAGGTAGGTTAGGTAGGATAAGAGACTATAAGTTAGTTGGGGACTCAAAATGGGAAGTGATATCATTGATTGTTTTACTTAAATTTTGTTTACTACATATTTCTGCCTATTTTTTCATGCCTTATTATTATACTACTTCTTGACTTCTTGTATCCTCTTGATTCTAACTTCAAGATGAAGCTTCCTGAAGGAGGGGTGTATGTAGTACCTGCATCCCAATCCCATTACCTTATATTAAGTTATTAACCTACCTACTAAATGATTGACTTCTAAGACAAATTCGTATAAGTATTATTAGTATATGCATAAGATATGTGTATGCTAGCTACATACCCACACCTCGCATGAATGCGCTAGTATCCTATGGCCTATTGTGTTAGGTGAGTAATTAACGATTAAGCTTGATTACTGAATAGGATATGATTAAAATTAAGCTTTATTAATGATAAATTTCGTGGTTATCCTTAAGTTTTCGTAATAGTTAAGTTTGATTAGTGCTTGCTTAACCCTTAAGCTTAACTTATACAAATTACATTTTAACATTACTATTTAATATTTAATTGGTAGGCTTTTTGTGAATCAATATTTAATTGATAGGCTTTTTGTGAATCAATAAGGTTGACTAACATGATTAAATATTAATATTTTATTGTTATTGTTATTTTATTATTTATCTCTTCAAGGCCCTAACATGGTGGTTCCCTCGAATTAATTTGAGGATGAGAGAAAAGTGGGAGGGGCTTGAGGAGAGCCGGCGGGGGGGTGTTGATGACATAAATGAAGTGGGTGGCAATTAATTTGAGTGGGGGGCATTTATTTCGAGGGGTAGCATTTACTTGGGGGCAGACATAAGTGCAGGAGCAGTTTGGAAGAGGGAAGTCATTTTTGTTTCACAACGGAACTTAGTGGAAGGAGGATAAATATTTGGGGAAATTCTTATGAGTGGTATGGATGGAGGACTTGGAGAAAGGGATTTGGAGTGGGATAAAGAGTGGGGGGGTCAATTTTGGGCACACTATGATAGTATTTGGATTTGGTCTAAGAGGGTTAGGGAACCTGTAGAGGTTCCCGAGGCTAGGAAGTCGGATGGACTACATGGTTGGCATGGTGGCATATTCAATTGGGTAGCCCCAACGAGAGCACCACAATCGAGCCACCTTACCAATTATTCTACTTGTTGTTGTTTAAATTATGTAAATTGTTATAAATCATTTATGTCACATTTTTTACATGTTATTGTCAAAAAAAATATTGTGTTGTAAATATGTTATTTCTTTGTTGTGAAATTATGTGGGAATTTTATTTATGGTCTCGGGACACTAAGATGGGTCCTTACATCTTCAACAAAATGTTCCCATGGAAAATTTGAAGGATGGAATTTATATAAAAGTGTATAAACATGGGTGAATCTTACTAGTCCCTAAATGCAAAGTATAAAATCTCTGATGATATTTTAGTAACAAAATCAAGTTTCTTATGATTTTATAGCATCTATAAAATTTTGGTGATTTTAAAGGTAAAATAATTTTATCCTATAAAATTTGGGTGAAACATTTTTAGAAAAATGGACATTAGTGAATCATTTTTTTAATCGTGGAAAATTATCCCATTTGTAAAATTGAGCCCCTAAAATTTTCCCCAAACATGTTGTTAGTGTCAGTATCTGCATACTTCCATCAGGGATCAAAATTTTCTCTTTGCATTGTCATTTTAGGGGTCCCATACTGAAAATTTTACATCATTCCATTAGGTCATGTCAAACTGATCCACTGATGGTTGTCTTCTCTTCAAAAAGTCCAATTTCTCCCTCATAGAGTATACTTGCTGACCCTTCTTCAGGTTGTCTTCAGTTATGGTTTCATGGTCAATTTGCAATCATGCTTTCATTAGGTCATAGGGCATGTTTTCATTAGGTCTTAGGGTTTCATTTCCAAGGTCAAGAGCCTGATTTTAACATGTAAATAAAGGTCAGCAAGGATATGAGGATGATGAATAAGTCAAGCATGATGGCTTGTAGGTCATAGCCGCTGAATAATTATCTTTTAACCTAATTTAGTGAAAACAGAGTATTTTGAGTTTATTTGTATTTCATATGTAATTTTAAGTCACTATATGTAATAACTGATCCCAACTGCACCAGAGCATCTCTCCTTGCTACAAGACAAAAAAATACAACAAAAAACAGTTCAAGTTGAGCATTATCCACCTGCAAAGACACAAAGAAGAAAAAGGCATTAAAACAGAGTTTTGAAGAACGACAAGAAACATTAGAAAGTGGGGTTTTCAAATGAAAAATCAAAATCTACTCCTATTTAAGCTCCCACATTTCATTTCCAAGTTCATTATTCCCATTGGCAAGCAAGGAATAAAAAAAAACTTAGAAGAAGAGGCAAGCTTGAGCGAGTTTTGGGCGAAGGAAAGTTGGCGTTGCACTTTTGGAGGGTGGCGCTATGCTTCTGGAGAAGTGGAGCAATGGCGATGCGCGTTGGCAAAGCGACGCTGCGCTTTTGAGGCAGACAAGTTGGCGCTGCATGTTGAGGTCGGTGCTACGCGTCTCGAAAATTTCCCCAGTCTTATTTTACACTGGCGCTACGCGTTGAGGCCGGTGCTACGCATCTAGAAAATTTCCCCAGTGTTATTTTACACTGGCACTGCGTTGAGCAGGGAGGCTAGAAAAGCCTCAAATCTTCATACAAACTCCAAATTTACCCTCTCTCACCTGCATACAAGTAAGTGGTCCTCCATACTACATTGATTGGTTTGCAATTTAACATCATAAGCATCATTTTCCATGTTAAATATGAAACCCTAAATTTCCCTAGTGACGCCTAAAACCCTAAACTATCATTATTCCTCCTATCACTTACTACAGCTCTAAACCCTATCCATATTTCCCTATCCCTTATCCCTTTGTCCCTTTATCCCTATTCCATATTTCCCCATCCCTTTTATCCCTCTTCCCCAAGGGAAATTTCTCAAAACAATCCCTCCCTCTCATTTCATACTCCTTCATTATTTCCTAGCCACAAGCTCATCTCCCATCCCCTCATCCCTAAAGACACTTTCACTCATTCCCTTCATACAACCTAAACTTTGCAAACATGGACCAAGAGGACTGAGACTATGAGGAGGAGGCAAACACAGGCAGTGACACCTCAGCAAACAAAGCTAGGCAAGAGAGAAAACCACACAAGGGAGGCAGGATTATCAGAGAAGAGCCATCAAACCTTAGGGAATTGCAGGCCTCTCAGTTGGTTGTTACATGTTTTAGATATCTTGGCTGCTATGAGTTCTGTGAGCAGGTGGAGAGAGTTCAATACCACCTGGAGCTCACTAGAATTTTTGTGGCTCATCTTTGGGACAACAAGGTAACTCTTGCTGGGGTAACCTTCACAGTTTCACCATCCATCATTTCAGATGCCACCAGGATTCCAAATGTAGGGGAGAAGTGGTACAAGGCCCAGGACCTAGATGAACACTACTATGAGCCTTATATCAAAACCCAATATAGAAATGATGTGAAGAGACTTTTTCCTTTCAGATTTCTCGAAGACAAGTATGTCCCCATTATGAAAATCATCATGAATTATTTCACTTGTGAGGGCAGATTCTCCAGTCTATACACCTATCACATCAGGCTCCTCATGCATTTTTCCAGGGTGAGGATGTTAAACCTCCCTTACTTCTTGTTCGGGAATATTGAGAATATGGCTCATTTTGTCCAGAAGAAGCCATACCCTCAGCATATGAGCAATCTCTATCACTACTCCCCGATCAAGATCATTGTGATTCATCATCTCAGTCTCCTCAACATCTCTTGGGAGACCTTTATTTCTCATGATATCTTTAGGGGTCCTCAAATTCCTCCACCAGTGTCTCAAGAAACAGGAGGACCTTCTAGTAGTGTTCAGGTGAATGAGGAAGCCAAGGAGACTAGAATTGCTGAGGTGCCCGTTTACATGACATATCAAAGGGGCACAAGGAGATTATTTGCAGCAAATAGGCAAGTGTTTTCTCCATGGGATGTGGAAGGGACCTTGCCTTCTTCATCAGCTCATAGGCAAATGCTAGCTCCATAGGATGTGGAAGGGGCTTTGCCTTCTTCATCGACACAGCGGGTACAGGTGCAGTAGCTACAAAAAGGGAAGGAAAAGATGCCAGAGTAGAGTATTGAGGATGAGGAGGAAATGGACTTTGACTTGACTGAGCATGATGAGCCGGAGCAACATTATACTCATCGTGGAGTGGAAATCATTGACTCAGAGGCTTAAGATGAAGAAACCATCAAAGAAATCATCAGACAAGAAAGGTAAGCTCAAGTACAAGCTTTGGCAGACAATTTAGAGAGGGCCAAATATGTCATCACATATTTGGAGCAAGAAAACAAGCAATTGAGTGACAAACAAGTCCTCATGGAGCTAGAAATGCTCAAAATGAAACGACAAAGTGGCAAAGAGGCACCTGTCACTTTGACTCCTATTGAGAAGGAGATTGAAGAGGATAGAGAAACTTGGCTTGAGAGAGTCAACTTTCACCTTGAGAAGCTACTACAGAAGGCCAATAGAGACAATCAGATGATCAGACACATGGCCTATCATTACAGGACCATAAACAAGATTTGCAATATGAGGGTCAAGAAGATGAAAGCTAGGCCAAGGTTGGCCTTGAAAGGAAAAAAGGAGGAGGATAGGTTTAGGATGCTTGCTAAAGCTTCCTTGGTTCATCAGGACACTTGATGAGTGTGCTTCTCACAAATTTTGGGCAAATTCAAAGGAGTTTTTCTCATTTGCCAATTTTTGAAATTCTACACATAGGAAAACTGCCTTTTTCTAGGGGTACCCAATGAAGAAATGGTTTGCATTTTTGGATTCAGAGCGATGAGGACATGCACCCTAACAATTTTCAAAGTTTTGGGGCAGAACTGGCCCACCAAAAGGTAAAAAAACACCCTAAAAATGACCTTTCTACCACTTTTTTGATACACAGAAGCAGTCTTGGGAGAATCAA
This sequence comes from Pinus tabuliformis, assembly GCA_031772625.1. Classification (NCBI taxonomy): domain Eukaryota; kingdom Viridiplantae; phylum Streptophyta; class Pinopsida; order Pinales; family Pinaceae; genus Pinus; species Pinus tabuliformis. The sequence goes on from CM062816.1 coordinate 835,046,831, forward strand.
TTTTTAAGGGGTCAAATGAGCTTTAAATTCAGAAATTATAGGTGTTTTGGAAATTAGACTTGAAGAAATTTCTAATGAGCTATCATGGGCTCAATTTGGATGCCGGGAAGGCCTCCAAAAGGGACCTGAAAGTGGCGCTGCGTGTAGGGCAAATTTTGCTCAAGATGGTCATTTTTCCAGTTTTTGACCATGATCATGGATTCTCTCTCATGGATGATGATTCACCATTGTAAATGATGACTTGGCATGTAATTATGATAGATAAATAGTAATAGAGGGTATATTCATTGCTTTAGAAGTCAGTTTGAGCTCAAATGAATCAGTTTTTCACTTTTAGAGGCAAGTTGTTGATGATGCCTATATTCCTGTTTCTTGTTCAGTATTAGTTAGATTAGCTCCTCATCTTAGGGATTCGACCCCTGAGGATGTGAGGAGGTTGAATTCATGTCTATATCTTCTTCTTGTTTCTCATTATAAAGGGTTGGACTCAGCTCGATGCTCAGACCTTGAGTGTACACCTTTTGTAAGCAATTTGGCAGGAGATTAATAAGAATTGTAGCTATTTTTATGGGATCCATGTGGTATGAGTTTTAGTACAATTTATTCTTCTGTAATCATATGTTAATGTGTTTTGTATTCTTCTTTAATCATTTCATTGCTTATAGTGGAATGTTTTCAAGTTGATAGGTGGAATTCATTGCATCAGTGCTTTGTCTTGGGAAACCATTCACCATTTCATGTTTTGTGCAGTCTAGGAAGGATTCATGGTTTTCACATGCCCTTCTTAGCTTCTCACCAGTCTAAAACATCTCACCCCATGAAGCTCTTGAGTGCTAAAGCCTATGCCTACCTTGCCCCATTGAACACCCTGCAATTCTGACCTAGTTTCCTAGACCTAAACTGTCTAGCTCCTCCTGATCCGGAAAAACCCCTACAAAATCCAAACAAAACTTCATGCTATTATACCTAGCCTAATATCCTTTACCTAATCCAGTCATCTTGGCTGAGATCCTTACGAAGAGAGCCCTCTACCGGCCTAGTAGGGCTAGCTACTTGGCTAAGCGTGGTTTGTGGTTACCCTGTCATTACCTTCCTTCAACCTGAGGTTCAATCCAGGTGATAACACATGCCATAGTGCAAGGAAAATTTATCTTCATGATACCATTCATTAGCACAAAAAATTATCGTCAACAATGCATGTCATATTTGCAGGAAAAAAATATACATCTTCAACAATATAAAGGAATTTCCAAGTCTTCAAGACCTCAAATTTGGCTAAGTCCCAAAGTATAAGCCAAAATATCCCTAAAATGCTAAATCGCAAGAGGCCTACAACTACAATAATGACTTAAGCTACAAAACTTATACCCAATAAACAGGGTTTAACACTTCTCCACAATTTTCAACTAGGCCACATTACCTTTCAAGGAGAAGAATGTGTTGTGGGAAAACCCTTAATTACTTCCCCTCATTTTGAGAATGCCACCCAAGGTAAACCTTGTATTCTTTAGGGCTTGAAGCCATTATATAAATATAATCATTTTGATCTCACACTAATACAAATTCACTCAATTTTAGATGGCCTTCGGTCATTCTTTAGACCCCCTATTTTTGCTCTCACGACAAATCTAAAGTCCATTAAACTTTGCATGTTGTATGATCGGAATTCATACATCCCAAGTTTTCTTCAGACTCTCTGATGCAATCTATCGTCGGAACCTTGTTCATTGAAGCTAGATTTATTTGTCGAAATCCCTCCCCATAGCTATCATAAATTCCACAATCATTACGTCAGTTTAGCAACACCAAACCAAAGGCCGTCGTTGCAAAAAACTACACATCTCTATCGGGTTATCGATAGGTTGGTGAGTGGGTCTACTAAAAAAAGGGCCCTTTTATTTCAACAAAGTTGCCATATTATTCACGTTCAGGGTGACGGTTGTGTAACAACCCCTCGTTGATTTCCTATGTAAACAAAATAATAACAAAGGTCATGGGACATGTATTCCAAGATGAATGTTGGGAAAAACATAGTGATGGATATCAATGGTGATTAATTAATGGTTATGGAGATTGAGAAAGGCAAAGTGGCATTAATTGGCATTTATTTTTGAAATAAAGGAAAATAGGAGAAAAGGGAGATGAAAGGTCACAAATTTGCATGAGGATAAAATTAAAGGAAAAATGAAGGAAAATGAAAAAAATATAGGCCTTGATGATAAAAAGGCTTATGAGGATCATTTCACGTCTTTTGTCAGTTGAGGTTTTGTTGGTTTAGCTTTTGTCAGTTTTAGCTTGGAGCTCTCTTTTATTCTCTCACACTCTTGCACACTTAGATAAATCTTGGAACATTCTTGGAGCATGCTTGGAGCACTATAGTTTCACTTGAATTGGAGAAAGAAGGCAAAGGAAGGCAGGAAATCTCAAGGGGACAACAAGATCGGCAGCTAGAGTCAGAGTGCTTTGCAAGTAACAGGTTGCATGTATGATCTCCTTGTTGATTTATGGATGCATGGTATATGCATGTGATTATTTGGTTATGTTTTGTCGTTGGCATCGAGGATTGTCTGGGTTGATAATTGTTTTAGCCTTGCCTTTCTATTTCCTGGATAACCATGGTGTTGTGGGTTTTTCCACTTGATTTTGTTTTGTTGGTGCTCATAATTCCTTATGGTTGTGGGTTGGAACAAATGCTTTAGAATCCCTGGAACAATTTGGTTTGAGTTACTAGTCCTGGAGCCTAGGTTGGACAAACGCTCTGGAGCCCTTGGTGGGTTGAGTTACTAGTCCTAGAGTTGGGTTGGATAAATGCTCTAGAGCCCTGGAAGGTTGTGGGTAGAGTTACTAGTTCTTGAAGCCCTAGACATCCTGGGTAGAGTTACTAGTTCTTGGAGCCCTAGACATACTGGGTAGATTTGGTTGGTGTTAGTGATGTCTGACTGTGAGGTGGAATCATTGGTTGAGGTTTGAGGTAGTTCGGCTTCTCGAAGCCTTGGTTTGGTTTTGTGGTTTATTCCATGTGATCCCACATTCATGCTTGGAACATCGCATGACAGTGATTGAATGAAAGCAAGATTTGGTTCAACCCAATCTATGGTCAGGTGGTACATGGAATTCCCTGACTTGGTTGGCATTCTGAGTTGTCACAATTTATATGTTGGTTATTTTCTGGTTATATGTTGTTCATATGATGTTTATCTTATATGGATCATGTCATGAATGGTTTAGCTATTGATCGGTCGATGAATGTATGGAATAATAAGTGTTGTTGAAGCTATTGGGATAGGCCATAGGGTCTTCTCAATGATTCTATGATGAATATCAAACCTTTATGATCAGATATGCATTCATGACTTGTAGCTTACATGTTTTCCATGTGTTTGGTGAAATGTCTATTATGTTCTAGCAATCTAGGTTAAGTTCTCCCTTCAATTTTGTATGTTTAGCATTGTTTTCATGTCATTAATTATTCTGGGAAGTTTTAGGAAGTACTGGGCAGTGGTCTGGAGGTTGTCCTGGAATCTAGGCTCAGATCTTTGGATTGCACCCTCTGAACTAGACAATTTGGGTCACAACTGCACCCAGGCAGGTTTGTACATGTGGTTAGGGGCTATCACCGCATGGAGGCATTGTCATACACGTTCTTATCAACCTATTTTTATCCCTAGGATTAGTATCTCTGAGACACTATGTTGGTTAACCTTTGTTTTGGGCCTCATACCTTATTTTTCCAGTCAGGACACCTGATCGCTTGGATGATGGCTTATCCATGCGACTGGAACCTTCTAGTCACTCGCAGCATGCCTTATGCGAGTAACTACAACCGAGTTTGCCTAATTTTATGCCTGTGACTAGGGAATCTTTCTAGAGTTTTGTGGTTACTAGGAGATAATTTCAACTCATCACCAATTTGAGTTGGCTAGGACTTATCATTGAGAAGCTTCCATAACTTCTCGTTGTCTTAAGTGTCTACCTTCATCTTGCTAGGAGCTTAATTCACCCTATTTATACTGGACCATCTGAGAGGGTCAGGCTAGCTACAGTTCCAGTGATTGATCTTGAGTATTAACATCATATTTCTAGAGAGAGATAGAGTTTTAGAGTGATGGCTTTCATAGCTCAATTGATTAGTGCACCCCTTTGGTAAGCGAGAGGTCATGAGTTCAACTCTCATTGAAAGCACCACTTCTGTTGCGATGAAATTTGTATGCAAGGAGTTATTAAAAATAGACAATGGATAAACAATCAAATCCCAACCCAATGCCCAAACATGCAACAGTCAAACGATTCTATATGCTATAAAGGAAAGCATGTGCACTTGGCCTCCTTGCAAGTCGGTGAAGGGTTTTGATTTTGTAGCAGAATTCTCGCGCTCAACTCAAGCGATCTACTTCATGTGCACTCAATATCAACACCTACACATAGCCACAACCACTGACAGACCCCGCCATGTGCACTTGGAGGGGATGATCGAGAGGACAGAATTCCAGAGGTCTATAGTTATAGGGCAGGTGAGAAAGAGGTGGCCTGAATATTCGTAGCTACCTTTACATAAACTGCACCAAAAAGGTCCATGTTTGCCTCTCTTGATAAGATTATCACCTGTGGGAGCCTTGTTTTTCAGAATTGACCACATGAGTAATCTAGTTCTGGGGGTGCTTTAAGTTTCCACATACTTTTCCACCATTGTTCTATAGACTGTGGTCTATGGTCGCTTGCTAAACAGAGATATCCCTCTTTGGGGGAGTAACGCCCGTTTTTTGCAAGCGCCCAAATAATCTCGTCCTCCCCTTCTACAATTTTGATGTGTGATTTAGTTAATGCATTTATGTAGTCCGCCCAATATTGATGCCACAGTTGACAGATGTACAGACTGCGGGCGGATTTCCAGGCCTGGTGAAAAATGGTGGAGCGTTCCATATCTGCAATGTGGCTGATATGAGTGATGCTTGAATTGGCAAGGAGGAGCTTGAGCTCTTTAGGCAGCTTGTGGGCATTACCACACCCAATCAATGGGTCTAGCCTGATGTGTACATATGTGCCTACTTGTATTCTCTAGGTGAGTTATTCTCGGATGAGTGGCATAGAGTTAAGCACCGCTTTCCAGATGACCGAGATCCCTGTTTTATTCCAGCTTGTCTATCTGAGCCAATCCATCAGATTTAGGGGAGCTATGTATTTAGAGGAAGCCACCATAGTCCAAAGGTTGTTTGATGTGATCAATTGCCATCCTAACTTGGCCGCCAATGCGGAGGAGAAATCTTCTAGCTTTTTTATACCCCACCCTCCCCATTTCTTTGGGAGGGTAAGCAACTCCCATTTTTCCCATGCAAATATCCTCCCTATTTGTTTTCCTTTCCAAAGGAACCTACAACAGAGATTTTGAATTCTAGTAAGGATTCCTCTAGGTATTCATGCCAGGGACATCTAATACACTGAGATGGCTTCAAGGACAACTTTGATGAGTACTAGTCTTCCAGTCCTGGAGAGGTACTTATGGTACCAGATATTGAGTATTCTTTCCAATTTTGAGATTAACCATGTCTAGTCTGCTATTTTGTAGCCATGGGGCTTTAGCCTGTAACCCAGATATCTAAGTCCATCCTCCAAATGTAGGAGGGTGAAGGGGAACTGGTGGAGAGCAAACTATATTTAATGAGGGGTGCAACCTGTAGCAGTAATGGTGGATTTAGAATTATTGATGACCATGCATGTAGCAGTTTGAAAAAGGGTGATGGTGTTCTGTAAGGTAGTCAAGTCCCTGATTCCACCATTGAGGAAGATCAACACATCATCAACGAAAAGTAAATGAGTTATTATGCATCTGTTAGTGATCATGATTCCCTTGAGTCTTCCCCTGCTATGCACTTCTTTTATAAGTCTACTGAGCCCCTCCATGACCAGCAAAAATAGTAAGGGGGATAGGGGGCATCCTTGCCTGAGGCCTCTTTTAGAGTGGAAGAAAGGTGATGCCGCTCCATTGACCAAGACACTAAAAGATATGTTTGTAATGCAGCACATGATCCATTTTATAAACTCATATGGGAACCCTAAATGAGTTAGGAGCATTCGGAGGTATAACCAACTTACCCGATCAAAGGCCTTTGAGAGGTCTACCTTTAGGATCATACCTTTAATCTTCTTCATCTAAATGGAGTGCATCACTTCTTGTGTAGTACCAACCGCTTCATGAATCTGTCGATCCTGGAGAAAGGAAAATTGTTCAGAGGATATGTGGGTGGAAAGAATGGGTTGAAGGCGATTTGCAGTGATTTTAGCAATGATTTTGTAAATGCAATTAGAGAGGGAGATGGGGCGGAAGTCATCAAAGGAGGTCGGGTTATCTGATTTGGGGATGAGGGCGATGAAAGTGGAATTGATGGCCCCATACATTCGACCAGTGGTCCAACAATCTTTAATGACCTTAAGTAGATCACCTCCAAGGATGTCGAAAAAAGCTGTATAGAACTCCATCTGGTTAGGACTCTTGTCGCTCTTAAACCATTTCAAGGTAGCCTCCAGTTCCCCCATAGAGACCTCCCTGTTCAGCTCCACAGCAGTTTCCTGATCCACAAACTAAGGAAAGAGTTGTGCTACTCTGATGACTTCAGCAAGAGTGGCATTGGGAGGTGCCTGGTAGATCTGCTTGAAGTGGGTTGTGGCCAGGGAAGCTAGTCGTTGGAACGTATTCACAATATTCCCCTACTCGTTTGTCAATTTCCATATTGAATTGATTTCTTTTCGACCATTTGAAAAGTTATGGAAAGATTTTGTATTATCATCTCCCTCCATCAATCATATTGCTCTACTTCTCAACCTCCAGGTTTCTTCCAATATTTTAGAATTTTGCCTCTCTTAGATATTAATGCAGCGAGCTCATCCTTTTGTTCATTTGAGGTGAAAACCCCTCCTTGCTCATCTTCCAAAGCAACAATCTCTGATTCAATTTCCCTTAGGGTTTGTTCTTCCTATTCTCTCTTATTATGTGCCCAAATTTTAGATATCCTCTTCAGATCTTTTAATTTGTTGACAAAGCCTTTCGCTATATTCCCACCAGTAGCAGGGGGTGGGTCTTCTAGAAAATAGTTACCAACCGAGCATAGGCGACATCCTTCAACCAAGTGGAATTGAATTTGAAAGGGGCTTTTGGTTTTTTGATTCCTCCCCTTATGTCAAGGAATATCGGTGAATGGTCAGATTTACCGCTTGACCCAACCCATTGTTTGTAGATATAGCCCAAACCCAGTAATCGTTCCTTGATGAGAAATTGATCAAGCCTCCTAGCGAGGTTGTCCTCTCCAATCTTTCTGTTCCTCCATGTAAGTAGGATTTTTGCAGAGGGGATACCAATAAGACTGTGGGTCTCCAAGATATTCTCAAAGAATGAAGATAGGAGATCAACCTGGGCATGATGTCCCCAAGATTCCGAGAACCCCATAGAGAAATTAAGGTCCCCTCCCAGGATGATGTTGTCTGATTGCAAGAGATTAGAGGTCAATAATTGTCCCCAGAATTCTTCACGGTGTTGACATGGCCCATACACATTAACAAGTCTAATATTTGTGCCCTATTCAGATGAGAAAATGTCTTCCCTTATGTGTCTAATGCCTTCCCAAATGTTACACAGACTGATAGTGCGGGAGTTGAAACCCAAGGCTATGCCACCCGAATGACCATTTACATCAAGGGCTTGAAAGGACCAACCGGGGAGCATGGATTCAAGGAGGTGAGAAATAGCTTCAACAAGGCCCAGGGTTTCTTGTAAAAATACAACACCTATCTCGTCGGTCCTAAGTAGTCTTCGCAGAGCTAGTTTTTTCTCAGGGCTAGCTAGCGCTTGGTAGTTGAACGATAGCAGCTTCATGGGGGACACGAGCCCAGGGTGTCATGTGCTCTAAGAACCTGGTCTATTACAAGTTGTCGCCTCGAGGCAATCTCCTCCCCTGCCTGCATCTTGGCTTTGGATAGGGAGGATGGTCGGCCTCTAGGGGGCTTCGGGGGGATGGGAGGAGATACGAAACTGATACTAATGGTGTCACAAGCCTGTGATCAGGATAGGGATCAGAGCGGATATCTGTGGGAAAGGGACCCCTAATCAGAGTCAGAGGATGCAGATGGGTTTGCCTCCGGGAAAGTTGGGGGGGTACAGGAGTAAATGGGGGGAGGGGGATGCAGAGAGCAAGCCAAAGCAATGGGCAACGGTGGCATGAAAGTAGAGACTTGATGAAACCCCAATGAAACATCTATGCATTCAGATGAAAAAGTGTATTGAACAGACCAGGGGTCAGAGGAGGACATACCCAAAGATAGCGCGGCCTCCGCAGCCGCCCTTGCCCTAGTCAGAGGAGGAGAGGATGGCTGATATGGTGCTTTGTCGTGCGTCTTCAGAGTCTACATGGATGGGGTATCCACTGTTGCTTTAGGGGTAGGGTGTTCCATTGCTGCATCCATATAGGCATGTCTTGCTGGTGCCTGAGGCTCCTTCGTAGGTACTATGCTTCCCTTATCCGCATTTCTCGCTTTACCGATCAGGGGGCGATCCCTGAAGAGGTGACCAACCTTATGGCAACGCCTGCACCTAAATGGAACCCCCTCATAATCAAGGATCTGCGTTCACGAGAAGTTCCTCCAACGCAGAGTGGTTTTTTCCTGTAACCCCTCTCTGATGTCCATGTGGACTAAAATCCTCGCATATGCCATGATTCCAGTGGAAAGGTATGATTTGTCATACTCCAGATAGGTTCCTAGAGAGTTCCCGATGCGTCTGAAGATGTCCTCAGACCAGAATTGTAGCGGCAAGCCGGGAAGGCGAACCCATAGTGGCCCAACACCTAATTACTCCCTCTCTAGGTCGAAGAGGAGGTTCCATCTCCTCAGAAGCACAAGGGCCTGTTCAATATGCCAGAAGGATGATAATACCCAATTTGTATGCTTAGACCAAGCGAAACGCAGCGCAAACCAAACGCAGACAAAATTTTGGATGAAAGGTAGCTCGACCAGGTGTCGTCCCTGCACTTCTGCAGTCCATTGTTTTAACCGTGCCGCCGTGTATTTCTTGCCTCGAACCCTTCCAACCAAAAATCGTTCAGCAGTGTCCATGGTTTCACCCCACCGTATGTCTTCTCCCAAACTGATGATAATGTCTTGTGCCCTGGATTTGACACACTTCAGCCTTTTTCCCGGCCTATGGCCCGTGTTAGTGGAGTACTCCCGTGGTCCGCTGCGAAGAGGGTTTGTAGGGATTGGGGGGTTCAGACTAGGCCCAGAGGGGAAGGCATTCGAAAGAGGAGGAATATTTGTAAAACTGTAGGAGAGGGGGAACGATATTGGGGCCACATGAGGGAGACCTTGGGCGGTAAGTGGGGGCTTGTTGAGCGAAGAAGATGAGGCGAAATGGGATCTGGTGGATGACGGTAAGGGTGGACATCTCGAGGAGCAAGCGACGAGGTCTGGGCCTATGCAGCGGGCCACAAATTGAAGGGAGGACAACGACAGAGGAGGTGTAGCGAAAGGCAGCGAGGAGGAGGAAGTCGCGGGTAGGGTGGCAATAGAACAGGAGGGCCCCGAGATTGAGGGTAAGGGAGCAATAAACTCCATCAATTCTCTGTTGAAGGGGAGAAAACCATCCATGCTTGAGTGTGGGGTTGTCCAGATGGAGACATCCTCGAGAGGGTCTTCAAAATAATCAACTATATCCAAGTCCATAATTGTTCTGGGTGTTACGTGCCAGCTGCCGCCGTAAGTGTAAAAATCGTTGCTATAGGAGAGACCAACTGCAGAAAGGGGAAGACAGTGAGGGCACGACGTGGTCACGGAAGGAATATGCTCGAGGCTGCAAATGGGAAATGGGAGAAGCTCAGAAATGACGTTTCGAGAGGTACGACATCAGAGGGATGACGTTGCTAAGCTAAATCGCGAGGGAGGGTGCTATAGAGGTCTGCATACAAACCTTAGTCGTTTTCAGGGACATGTCATGACGTTTTTTCCATCATGCCTATCATCCTTTCTTATTTTTTAAACTCACATATTTATATTAAAATCTAGTTTTACTATACCTCTTTTTTATATTCTTATATTTTATTGCCATAAAACTATTTTTCTACCTTCACACTTTCATTTCATTGTCTTTTTTTTTCTTTTTTCTTTTTTTAAATATAAACTTTTATTCTTACTTACATAATTTTATATTCCACCCATTACATTCTTCCACTTTATTTTTTATATATTTTCATATTCTTCTAGCCCCTTCCCTCAGCGATTTTTTAAACTTTTCACTCATTTATTATTTTTACTTTCATCCTTATATCATTTATTATTCCATTTCTTATTATCACTTAGTCCAACTTACATAAATATATTCAACCCTCTAAAAAACCTTGGGGCACCCGGATTCTACAAATTAAACAACTTGCCAACAAATTGTTCATCAAACCACTCTAGCTAAGATACTTTGACCCAAGTAGTTGACTTTAGTAAACCTGGTAATTGGTTGCCTTCAGTAAACCTCATAATTACTAGTAAACCTCTGAGGCAACCTCGTAATTACTAGTAAACCTCTAGGCACTAGAATTCTACAAATTAAACAACTTGCGAACAACCTCGTAATTACTAGCAAACCTTCTGGGCAACCTCGTAACTGGAATTGTACAAATTAAACAACTTGCCAACAACCTCGTAATTACTAGTAAACCTTTGGGGAAACCTCCTACTTACTAGTAAACCTCTGGGACAACCTCATAATTACCTCGTAATTATTAGTAAACCTCTCATAATTACTAGTAAACCTCTGGGGCACTGGAATTCTACAAATTAAACAACTTGCCAACAACCTTGTAATTACTAGTAAACCTCTAGGGCAACCTCGTAATTACTAGTAAACCTCTAGGGCAACCTCATAATTACTAGTAAACCTCTCGGACAACCTCGTAATTACTAGTAAACCTCTTGTAATTGGAATTATACAAATTAAACAACTTGCCAACAACCTCGTAATTACTAGTAAACCTTTGGGGCAACCTCTTAATTACTAGTAAACCTCTGGGGAAACCTTGTAATTACTAGTAAACCTCTAGGGCATTGGAATTCTACAAATTAAACAACTTGCCAACAACCTCGTAATTACTACTAAACCTCTGGGAAACCTCTTAATTACTAGTAAACCTCTTAGGCAACGTCGTAATTACTAGTAAACCTCTAGGGCATTGGAATTCTACAAATTAAATAACTTGCCAACCGTAATTACTAGTAAACCTCTGCACAACCTCAAAATTACTAGTAAACCTCTTAATTACTAGTAAACCTCTAGGGCAACCTCGTAATTACTAGTAAACCTCTGGAGAAGCCTCATAATTACTAGTAAACCTTCAGGGCAACCTCGTAATTACTAGTAAACCTCTCAATTACTAGTAAACCTCTAGGGCAACCTTGTAATTACTAGTAAACTTCTCGTAACTAGAACTCTACAAATTAAAGAACTTTCTAGCAACCTCATAATTACTAGTAAACCTATGGGGCAACCTCTTAATTACTAATAAACCTCTAGGGCAACCTCGTAATTACTAGTAAACCTATGGGGCAACCCCGTAATTACTAGTAAACCTCTAAGGAAACCTTGTAATTACTAGTAAACCTTTGGGGCAACCTCGTAATTACTAGTAAACCTCTGGGGCAACCTCTTAATTACTAGTAAACCTCTGGGCAACCTCGTAATTACTAGTAAACCTCTTAATTACTAGTAAACCTCTAGGGCAACCTCGTAATTACTAGTAAACCTACGGGGCAACCTGGTAATTACTAGTAAACCTCGGGGGTAACCTCGTAATTACTAGTAAACCTCTGGAGAAACCTTGTAATTACTAGTAAACCTCTAGGGAAACCTCGTAATTACTAGTAAACCTCTGGGGCAACCTCGTAATACTAGTAAACTTCTCGTAACTGGAATTCTACAAATTAAACAACTTGCCAACAACCTCCTAATTACTAGTAAACCTCTGGGGCAGCATCTTAATTACTAGTAAACCTCTGGGGCAGCATCTTAATTACTAGTAAACCTCTAGGCAACCTTGTAATTGCTAGTAAACCTCTGGGGAAACCTCGTAATTACTAGTAAACCTCTGGGCAACCTCGTAATTACTAGTAAACCTCTCGTAACTAGGGTCTACAAATTAAACAACTTGCCAACAACCTCTTAATTACTAGTAAACCTCCAGGGCAACTTGCCAACAACCTCCTAATTACTAGTAAACCTATGGGGCAACCTCTTAATTACTAGTAAACATCTAGGGCAACCTTGTAATTACTAGTAAACCTCTGGGGCAACCTCATAATTACTAGTAAACCTCTAGGGCACTGGAATTCTACAAATTAAACAACTTGCCAACAAATTGTTCACCAAGCCACTCTAGCTAAGATCCTTTGACCCAAGTAGTTGCCTTAGCTAAGATCCTTCTACAAATTAAACAACTTGCCAACAAATTGTTCACAAGGCCACTCTAGCTAAGATCCTTTGACCCAAGTAGTTTCCTTATCTAAGATCCTTTGACCCAAGTAGTTGCCTTTAGTAAACCTCGTAATTAGGGGTCTAAGGTTTGTCCTCCTCTCCTTAAATGGGGTCACAATTGGGGGATTTGAACCTTGGATCTCTCATATTTTACAGATTTCACATTAATTCAATCACCAATTGAGCTACCCCCTGGGACAACTAAATTATAACTTTATTTTAAATTATTATTAATATTTTAAATTATAAAAATAATTAATATAGAAGTCAAGCACATATACATTTGAAAAAATATGGAATAAGATTAATATTCATGGAGATTTACTTTCACTTTACCATGTATATTCTTAATTAATCTTTGTTACAATACCATGTACCCGAAAAACCATAATTCATTTCATGTCACACTTGTTCATATGACATATTTTTTAGTTAAACAATTTAATTAAAAGAGAAAAAAGGGTTTGACTACTTTGGAGATAAATCTCAACCTTAAATTTGTGTAATTACTAAGAATATTCTAAAATATTCCATAGAAGTTAAATCCCTCCCATCCAACTAATAATTATTGATAATTAAATTGAAATTTTGGAAGTTCTATTCCAAAATATACACATGTCTATCAGCATAATTATTTTTTATAACTTCTATGTCTATCTTTTTTTCATTTATTGTTATTGAATTGCTTTTTTCAATCTTTCAATTCTATTATGAACACTTATTTTTTTGTTTTGCTAACGCTACTTTTAATTCTATAGTTGTTTATATACTTTTAAGCAAAGGAACATGCTACTCTTTTAGAAATGTACACAAATACATAAATAATTATTTTCAACCATTCATAATTTATATTCATAAAACAAGTAAATTTACCTTATTACAATGATAAAAAACATGTAACTTTAATATTATCTTGGTATTATTAAAGATTGGTAACTTTAAAACCATTTTATCTATTAGGCAGAATATTGTAATGTACTAAGAAATAATAGAGTTACGATGAAATTAGCTTATCCTAATTTTTATATTTAACCTAATTATTCTTATTTAGGTCAATATACTCCAATATTCCATATTCAATAATAACTTGTAAGCTCTGTTTTTTTTTTTCATATAATTTCTTTTTTTTTGGTTTTTCTTTATAGTTTCAACTTCTTGTGTTTTAAGTTTACATTTTTATACTAAAATCTATATTTACCAATTCTTTTTTTATATTCTCATCTTTTATTACTCTAAACACTATTACTTTAGGTTTTTTTCTCTACAGTGGGAAAACTTATTATATCAAATCAGCGATGATCACCATCTCTCGCTCTTATCCACGACTGTAGGCTTACCATTAAGAAAAGCACATCACTTGGAATGACCCTCTCGTGGTCCATAAGGGGGAAGGCTTTCACTCTTGCGAGATGCCTCTAGGTTTTGGGTTGTTAACCTGTTTCTTTACGTTCGAGGAAGACGAGCTTTTAACCAAGCTATTATTTTACATTATCATTATTATTGTTTTTTTATTCTATTTAATTCTTATTTACTTAAATTCATATTCCATTTTTTACATTCTTCCACTTTATTCTTTTCAAAATTTTCTATTCTTTACATTTTATCAATAATGTAATACACAAAAATAATAAAGTACTAATGGAATAGTTGATTGAGACTAATTGTAAACCCATCAAGCCAACCAAACCTAACCAATGCAAAGAATCAAGGTAACCAAACCTAGCCAGCGCAAAGAATCGAGATAAAATTGAGAGTCAAAATATTGATGTTTTTATCGTGCTTTTAATTAACCAAATATTTATATGTTTTTTTTGCTTTTGATTGTCGCTAACGTTGTTTTTTTATTTAGTGAATACTTACGCCGTAAGGCGTTTCCTTTTGAGATTAACTTCCCTGTATGCCACTGTGTAATGCCTTGAGCCGTTGATCCATTGTGTTAGACGATTTAAAAAATCTCTTCTGTCGGATCATTATAGGCGATTGCGCATTGTAAGTTGGATCATTATATGCTGGAAGTTAGTTATCCTTATATGCCACTATGTAATGTTACTGATTCATTATCCTCGCAGCGCATCACATCTGGCAAGCATGCACTCATCAGGTTACCTGTATTCCCATGTTTCTAATGGCGAATAGGTATAAGGAAATGTTACCCTGCATGATATCCAGGGCAGCCACAGTCAATGTAATATCGAGCGGAATGGGCGGGACAAGGAACGGTGCACTGCAACTGGTAAGCTTCTAGGATTATTGTGGGGATTTTTTTTTTCAATTACCATTTTGTTTTACGTTCTGATTACTAAGATGCAGTTTTCTGTGACTTGCAGATGTATGCAGAATTGCAAGTGCTTTCACCGTTGGTTCCTGCTCGAGAGGTTTACTTTCTTCGATTCTGCAAACAGCACGCTGAGGGCGTATGGGCAGTGGTGGATGTATCTGTTGATGGCCTTCGAGATAATTCGCCTGCGGGATTTATGAAATGCAGGAGGTTGCCTTCTGGTTGTTTGATTCAGGACATGCCCAACGGGTATTCCAAGGTTGTGCCCGAATCCTATATCGCTGATAATGGGGAATATGAATTATCAGGCGGGTACAGTAACCAATTAATCTCAGATGTAATGTATATGTGTTTGATGAAATATCAGGTGACATGGGTAGAGCATGCAGAGTATGATGATCGTGGAGTGCACAGGCTTTACCGTTCTCTGTTAAATTCTGGGATGGCTTTTGGAGCACATCGCTGGCTGGCAACTTTAAAACATCAGTGTGAGTGCCTTGCTATTCTCATAGCAACAGCGAACGTTTCAGCAAGAGATCCCACGGGTGAGAGCCACAGTGATGCCCTTTTCTTTTCTTTTTTATCGCACAGAGAACAACCAGATGTAGAAAATATATCAGGGCGGTTATCTAAATTTTTTTTAGGTTCTTGATGATGGGTAAATTTAGGTTCTTGATGATGGTTGGAGTAAGCTTTTATGAGTGGAGTAAGCTTTTATGTTTTTTTATGATAAGTGAAGTGTTTCTTAGCAATTTTGGCCAATCTAAGTTTTTACTAAATTTGAAAACACAATTGTTTTCCTAAAATTCATCTTACGACACTAATTATGAGGAATGCATTCATCTGCATAGCCATACCGACTCCCAATGGGCGTCGCAGCATGTTGAGACTTGCGCAACGCATGACGGACAGTTTCTGTGCTGGAGTGAGTGCGTCGACTGTACACACCTGGAATAAGCTCTCTGGTAACATTGATGACGATGTTCGTGTTATGACAAGAAAGAGCATTGATGACCTTGGAGAGCCACCTGGTGTCGTGCTGAGCGCGGCCACATCAGTGTGGCTTCCTGTTTCTCTGCAAATATTATTTGATTTCTTGAGGGATGAGAGACTCAGAAGCGAGGTAAGGAATAACTGGACTCAATAATTCATAGCATGGCATTATTTTTTCTATTTCGTTTCATCCACAGCCGGTACTCTCTACTGACCACTGATAAAAAAAAAAACTGGAGCAGTGGGATATACTGTCAAATGGAGGTCCAATGCAAGAAATGGCTCACATTCTGAAAGGACAAGATCCTGGCAACTGTGTTTCTCTTCTAAGAGAAAGCATATGTTCCTTTTCTTTTTCTTCGAAATGCTTCTTGGAGAATAATTCCTCTCATGAAACCCTAACCTTAACTGTGAATGTTTTCAATTTTAGGCCATGAATTCCAACGAAAGCAGCAGCATGTTGATCCTGCAAGAGACTTGCACAGATGCATCGAGGTCTCTTGTAGTTATGCTCCAGTGCATATCCCAGCCATGCATGTGGTTATGAGTGGGGGTGATCCATCTTATGTTGCCCTCTTACCCTCTGGCTTTGCCATTCTTCCAGACGGACCAGAATGCAGGCCCCTTGCACTAAACCCTACTGGAAAGGGCGTTGGAGTCAACAGCCCGCGTGTGGGAGGATCACTTTTAACAGTTGCATTCCAGATATTAGTCAACAGCTTGCCAATAGCCAAACTCACAGTAGAATCAGTGGAGACAGTGAACAACCTCATATCCTGTATCGTGTAGAAAATCAAGGTAGCTCTGCACTATGAAGATGCTTGACATAAATATCTCCCTCTTAATCCTCACTGTCTAGTTTTTTTGTGTCCCCATAAGCTTTTTTGTTTTTGTTTGGTCCATGCCAATCAATGTTTAACGTGCAAGGTAAGGGGAGTTGGCATTGATACTGGGCAGTTATGAGGGGATCTCAACAACAATCTGCTCGTATTGAGCTGGGTGTTGATTTTTCCCTCACAGTAACAACCACAGCCACCTCCTCCTGCCTGCTTTCACCTTTGTCCTGGGATGGACAGCAATGGGATTACTGAGATCACATGATATATGTAACTGAAAAAAATTCATGAAGGATGCGTAGTGGAGTCAAGAACGCACCACATATATCCTTGCCAAGTGGTAAACAAAACTGAAACCAGCCAGACAAAGCTTCTTTCCTTGGCAATGCAATTATCAAACAAACATGATGTTTGCACAAGCTTTACCACCATGCAAGGGTACTGGTTGGGGTATTGACTCCCCGCAAAATCTTAATCGTTTACTACTCTCATCTTTCAGTTAAACTCAATCATCCATTCATGTACATGATATGACATGACGACATTGATATTATTTAGCTTAATTGCAGGTTTTGGATGATAGGCTTTTGCATTTTTGTTCACTTATCAGGGTAGGTATGTTGTGTCTTTTGCTTGTTTAAATTCTGTTTATAATTCATTTCCTTTGTGCATAAGTCTGTGCATTAATGTGGTGTAGCAAAGGTTAATGCCTGCAAGAATTGACAGTGTTAGTCAAGTTTTTTTGGTTTCCTACATAAAAATCAAGCAGGTTTTGTTTTGAAAGCCCTTTTTTTCACTGCAATACAGAAAGTTGGTATGGACATTTTAGCCTTTTAACTGCGTGCTGTCAATTACATATTTGAATTCAAGCAGAATAGTGAATGTGTCAAGCATGTTATATCATATAATACAAAACATTGACAATGATAATGAATATTTTCATGTTTTCATATAACATATCTGGAGTAAGATAACAACGTGATTGCTTTCTTTTGCTACAGTGCATTGAGCCTTATTGTTGAATGTGTCGAGCATTTCATTTTTCCGACTTCCAGTAATTTGGTTACTATCTAATGTAGTTCATCAACATTTTTCGATAAGCACCATGCTGATTGGTAGCACCATGTTGATTGGTTTGCTTTGAAATAAATAGCCACCCAGAAGGTGGCCCGACCTTTTATAAAAATTCAACAATTCCAACTTCATTTACTATCTAATGTAGTTCATCAACATTTTTCGATAAATTGGTAGCACCATGTTGATTGGTTTGCTTTGAAATAAATAGCCACCCAGAAGGTGGCCCGGAATTTTATAAAAATTCAACAATTCCAACTTCATAAGTCTATGTCAGATTGTTCTTGAATTAGTGAATTCTCTTGGTTTCCTAGGGTTTGTGGTTGTTCTTGGGTTAGGATCCATGTTTTATTTCCATTTTAGTTTGTCTCAGAGTATATGTCTGCTTTGATTTCCTATTTTCCTTGTTCTTCAAATTTGTTTTCGAGGGTTTAGTACGGGAAAATCTCCATTTTATTTAAGGCGGTGTGATCGTGATTGCATTGCCTAAAAGTGGTTTTTTTGAAAGAGATTGATAGTAATTTTTTGTTGTGGTTTTGGATTTTCTATTTTGATGTTTGGGCTTTGGTCTTATGCTTTCGTTCTTGCTCTCTGTGCTGTAGATCGCTCTTTTCCTTGAATCATGGCTCGTACGAAGCAGACAGCACAGAAATCTACTGGACGAAAGACTCCAAGGAAGCAGCTCGCAACAAAGGTAACGACTTTCCTATATTTCTTCCGTTGCATCTTTGGTGGAGTTAATTGAGGCGTGTTGTTTTTATTGTGGCATTTTATTCTGAAGCTCCTTTTTTAAATTAGGTTGCTCGTAAATCTGCTCCCACGACCGGAGGTGTGAAGAAGCCTCATAGATATCATCCCAGAACAGTTGCTCTTCGTTATGTACACGCAGTTTAAATTTGCTTCGGATTCTATCGATATGTTTACAATGTTTTCTTTATAGTATATGTATCTTATTGCAAATTGTTTAATCGAGTATCAGAAGAGCATGGAGTTGCTAATTTGGAAGCTGCCATTTCAAAGGCTTGTGAGGGAAATTGCCTAGGACTTCAAGGTAACTTGTCACCTTTCTCGTTAAAATGTTAGCTTAATTGGCGACCCATTTAAATGAATTGCTTGGTACTCTGTTCTGGCGGTGGTACTTGTCTAATTATTTTGTTTTATTGTGTTCAGACGGATCTGCGATTCCAGAGTCATGCTGTCTTGGCACTTCAGGAGGCTGCAGAGGCCTATCTTGTCAGTCTGTTTGAAGATACTAACCTCTGCGCCATACATGCGAAGAGGGTGACCATCGTGCTGAAAGACATTCAACTTGCAAGGCGTATCCGTGGGGAAAGGGCCTAGGCCTGTTTTCACGGTGATGATTTGTAAAGGTCAGATTTTTCTGGGGGAGAATTCTGTAGCATGTACATATATTTGATGAAGGAAGCTTTTTGTAGAAATGCATTGTAGATTGCAGGATTCTGTAATGTCGTATAATTGAAGTTTACATTGACTACAGTGGATTTTGTGGATTTATGACTTCTAATGTAATCTCGTATAATTGAAGTTTACATTGACTACAGTGGATTTTGTGGATTTATGACTTCTAATTGAATGGGTCGACTCGAGCTAATTGTAGCTGCTTATTAATATGGAACTTTTTGCCATTCGAAGCCATGTTTTTTGAACCCATACTGCATGTTGATGCTTGTTAAGCTCTTCATTATTATATGGTATAATTATTGTTTATCAATGTTTTGGAACCCATACTGCATGTTGATGCTTGTTAAGCTCTTCATTATTATACAATATAGTTATTGTTTATCAATGTTTAAGTGCTATATGTGTCTTCATGTATAAAACTGGTTGTTGAACAATAATTTATCTTGTCTGCAAGAGAGGGCTGTACATTT
This sequence comes from Pinus tabuliformis, assembly GCA_031772625.1. Lineage (NCBI taxonomy): Eukaryota > Viridiplantae > Streptophyta > Pinopsida > Pinales > Pinaceae > Pinus > Pinus tabuliformis. The sequence continues at coordinate 835,066,403 of CM062816.1, forward strand.
GCCAAAATTCTTCAGAGTGGAACTTGTTTATATGTTTTTTAATAATTGACTTTGAAGTTTACAAATAGTTGGATGGATTTTATTTGCTAGGCTGAAGCGATTATTCTACAAATCCACTACGGTTGTGAGCAATGAGTATTTATAATTATGTTATTAAATATTTGGATGGATTTTATCAGCAAGGCTAAATCTACCATTTTGTAATGCACAATAGTCTTGCGATGTGTTAGCAAAAATATGTTCTTGAATATTTGCATGGATTTTATCTGCCTGACTGTTTATCTGTCGGACTGAAGTGAGTGATTATGGAATGTTTAGTGGTTGTATCAATTTGTTTGGAAAATTTTGTTTTTGAATACTTGGGAAGAGATTAGTTTGCAAAGTGCAAGTTGTTGCAATGCTTAGGTGGGAAGTTTCTTTTGGAAAATTGTTTTTCCATTGTTTTTGTGATGGTGCAGTTTTAGCTAGTATTTATTTGTATTCCTTGTGAAATTTTATTCATTCTTTCCATATGGCCCATTCATTGTCAGTTTGTTAAATTTTATTCATTCTTTCCATATGGCCAATTCATTGTCAGTTTGTTGTTGCAGTCTCGTCGTGGCCACACTCGGCGAGCCACAATGTGGCTAACTCATTATTGTCAATTTAGTGCATCTCAACCACTTTGTCAATTTAATGATGACTTGAAGAAAATCTTCAAGTGTCATGTTTCATTATCCAGTGTGAATTTTTATGTCTTCTTCCCATGTGGCCAAATCATTATCAATTTAATGCATCTTGGCCACCGTGTCAGTTTACAACACATGTTGGTTGAAGAGTTTCATGGTTAACTGTGAATTTTTATGTCTTCTTCCCATGTGGCCAAATCATTGTCAATTTAGTGCATCTCGGCCACCATGTCAGTTTACAACACATGTTGGTTGAAGAGTTTCACGGTTAACTGCTTAACACTCTATTCTGATTTTTCATGAAACCCTCATTCCCAGTTTTCAAGAATCATTTTTCTCAGTTTTCCAACCAAATTACTCTTTAAATAAAAGAATGAAACACTCGTTCTCAAATAAAATTGTTCTCATGTAAAAGATAGAAAGACTCGTTCTCAGTGTTCTACCCAAATTTGAAGAAATACTTGTTCTCAGTGTTCTACCCATAATTTGAAGAAATACTTGTTCTCAGTGTTCTACCCAAATTTGAAGGTTACCACAAAGTTTGAAGGTTTTAACGCAATAGCATTTTTAATGCTAAATTTGAAGGGTCTGGTTTTTTTAGGGTACTACAATTTTTTCTGAATAAAGGAAATTTCCAACTTATTTGCTTATATCAAACATTTGTGTAGGGTTTCAACCAATTAATATTTCATTTAGTATGTATATACAAATCAATGATTTTGGGATCAAATTCCACAAAACAATTCTATATATGCTCTTCAAATTCCTTCAAGCTTTTGAAAGTAAAACCAATGAATTATCAAATTTTACTATAATAAAAAACAATTAGAAAGCCTTTAGCCATCCCAAATTGGTCATCCTTTAGGTTTGAACCAACATCTCTTCTAGAAAAATTCAACAATTCCAATTTAATAATCCTATAGGCCTATCTTTGTACCTTTTGGGACAATTGCTAATTATACACTTGGAAATTAGTTAAATAACAACTACGCTCAAAGTGACTAGGATCATTATACAATGGAAGTTAGTTGAAGAACAACTCATACCACTCTATATCCTAAGACAGTAAAAAGGCGAGAAGGCAAGCATGAGAAGGAAAGCATGAGAAAGGTGAGAAGGCAAGCATGAGAATTTTTTTCATTTGTGTATTTCAATTTGTGAAGTATGTTGCTGCTTCCAAAATGAAAGTCAAGTAAGTGAACCTTGGAACACTAGGTATTAACAAGACCAGGTCCACATCAGAGATAGGTTCTTCTAGGATGGAAGGAGCTTACAATCTTCTAGGATGGAAGGAACTTGAAATGAAGCTGACCTGGTTGAGAAACATCATTTGATAATGTAAATTATGTATAAAATAACTCTCCATTGATCCGAGTTATATTTGCATTGGAGAATTACTACATTTGCAGTGTCAGTTCATACACAGAGATCTCGGTCAATAACATCATGCAGTAAAATTTCTGAGATTCAGGTACCCAGAGAAATGGGCGATTGCAGAGGTTTTCATTGGGTCTTCCCTTTGCATTATTGTCCCTCATCTTTGCATTTTTGGGTGCAATCATCTGGATCTTGGGGTAAGGTTCCTTTTGCAAATCTCTCAACTTATCCACTTTTTCAGATTTCTGGGTTCTTAACATTTAGATTGTATGGCCAGTTGATTATAAATTTCTGGAATATGAGTTTTTGTTGCCATATCTTGTATCAGTTTTGAATATTTCGATATTGACTTGCCTATGCCCATATTGTTGTATATGCATTTTAGGGCTAGTAAACATGGCAGTTGGTTTGTTAAAGCTTCCTCTTAAAGTGATGAGATGGTTCACTCACCAGATATCTTGCTATCCTGTTGAACATCACAATGTTTTCATTCTTTTCATCTGTCTCGATACTCTTATTCATGTTTGTAAATCAGAGTATTGTGTATTGTCTGTTCAAAATAATTTTAAGGTGGATTAGGTCAACAATATTGATCTTGAACCGTGTTCCATCCATTAGGGAGGATGTATTTTTCAGCGGAGGCAGAGCTTTATCTGTAAAAAGCAAAGTACAATAAGTTATTATCTGCAAAAATAGTAAGGAAAAAGAAGCTTCACAACCGTGAACTTCTTGTTTTTTCATTAATAATGTAAAAATTTTAATGATTGGGATTTATAATTTTCTTTGTATTCGAATTGAATAATCTTAACCATTAATTTGTACATTTTTTTTAACAGATCTGCACTTTTTCAATTTAGTTAAATTTTGCACTCAGCTAAAAGAAATTGTATAGAAAAATGCTTTTCCTGAATCTTGGTTTCTGCAAGAGAATTGGTTATTAATACTCTTTCAACAACTTAGAGTTTACAGAAAATTGCAGTAATGTTGGTCTTGAATTTTATACATTGTAATTTGTGCTAACACCTCTATAGAAGAGGTCCCATTAGAAATTCTTATACAAAGAGGAATCCATTTTGCTTCTCGGTTAAGAATGGTTGCTGCCTTCACCATCCCTGTCTCCAAGGTTGCTGAGGCACCCAGATCTACACCAAAATGCTACTATTTTAGTCATTTTTTAGTGTATCTTCAACCTTGATGCAAAAATCATTTACGTCTTTTTTGCTTCAATTCCAGCCCATGAATATGAATATACATATAAATCACTCACTTACCTCATAATAACCATTAGCTCTATCGCTTCGGGTAACTGATGTGTACTCTTCTCATCTTACATCTTCCGGGAAACCTCTAAGCTATCTCAACTACTCTACCCGGCCTATTGAAAACAATATTGACAGCCCAATCTATCTATCTATCTATCTATTGAATCGGCCCTATATTGGATTACTAACCGCTCGCTATTAGATTCTCATTCTCATCTTACATCTTCCGAGTAGCTTTAACACAGTAGGCTCGTTTTGATACGAAATAAAAAAAAAAGAAAAAGAAAAAGTAAATACTTAAAATCTTACATCTTCCCACAGTACGCTCATTTTGATACGAAATAAAAAAGTAAATACGTAACAAACCAACATAATGCAAAACCAACATAATGCAAAACACGTTGCTTCATTATTTCATATTTTAATATATACATGCATATATATGCATATAATATTTTCCTAAAGATATATATTTTTTTCGGACACATACGGATCCCAATTTACAAGTCTCACCATAACATTTGAAAGAAGAATTACAACCCCGAATTTACACTCCCTTCCCCACCCACGTTCTAGGCAACTAGTTTCTAGCAAAAAACAAATCTAGCCATAGTCTTCATTTTGGGTAAACAGTTTCTTTTTAGTGCTTATTTCTATCATTTATATAAAAACAATGTGGACACTATTTTTAGTGCCTATTTTTATCATTTATATAAAAACAATTATGGACACGTTATTTTTATTTATTTTTATAATTTTTTACAATTATATTTTAATGGTAGAGTGAAATTATAAATAGCATATTTATATAAATTAAATTGCTCATAAATATTAATAGCAATTTATGTAGGTATCAAAAGATGTGTTTTATAATACATTGTATAAATTGTAACTTGATTATATAGATTAAAATGATGGTTAATATTTATAAATAGTATATTTAGAGGATGGGTTTATAGTAATTATAAAAAGAATTAATATATGAGCTAAACATATGTGTATTTACAAGAAAATGTAACAAGATTTACTGAGCTTGCTTTACCGTGGTACCCTGGCTTGATACCATAAATCATATATACCACATGCCCAAAACTAGGAAGGCAAATAGTTAGTTCATTAAATTTTGGGGGTTAGTATGTTATATTTATTACCCTAAAAGATAAAAGTTTGAATTTAACTAACAAGAAACATAAATTATTCCTAGATCCATTTAATATTATTAAAACTATCTAAATGGATAAAACATTAAATTTATATGAAATAAGAAAAAATAGATAATCTATTAAAATAGTTAGATAATGACCTCATACTAACTATAAGGAATCCAACATAATTTGATTTTAATCAATTTTACCCTAATTAACATGGTAATTAAATTAGAAAGAATATATAGGACAACTAGGCTTTGATTGGGCACCAAGACCAAGGAATAGGGAGAGGAGAAATTAATTATTTGATGACTTTCTAAGTTTGTTTAGTTATATTTATTACCATATGCTAGAGTATTAATAATCTATTACTAAGCCTTTTCATTAAAATTAAATAGATAAATAGGTAGTTAGTTAACTTAACGGATAGTATGTTATATTTAATTTAATTCCAAGAACCATAACCTAATAATTCACTAAACATGTTAATTTATGAAATAATAAGAATTTTTTTTAAATAGAAAACATTTTAAATTACCTAAATAATGACCCCATACTAATTAAAGGGAATCCAACAATATTTGGACAATTATCAATTCTTAACCACCTATATATATATAAGTCCAATAAGTAATAAGGTTAAGATTACTCACAAAATAATTAAAATTGTAAGTGAGTTTGTTATAATTATTACCCTTAGGTTGAGCAATAATCTATTAATAGGCCTTTTTGTCAAAACTAGGAAGGCAAATAATTAGTTAATTAAATTTATTTATTACCCTAAAAGTAGAAGTTTGAATTTATCACTTATTCCTAGATCCATTTAATATTATTAAAACTATCTAAATGGATAAAACATTAAATTTATATGAAATAAGAAAAAATAGATAACCTATTAAAATAGTTAGATAATGACCTCATACTAACTATAATGAATCCAACATAATTTCATTTTAATTGATTTTACCCTAATTAACATGGTAATTAAATTAGAAAGAATATAGTGTTTCCAATAGGTTAGTTAATTCAATATTAATTTTATTTAATTATATCTAAAGGGATGGAAAGAAAAATCATACTTTTGGAATTCTTTCATCAATGTGTAGGAATAAGAAAAAATAGATAACCTATTAAAATAGTTAGATAATGACCTCATACTAACTATAAGGAATCCAACATAATTTCATTTTAATTGATTTTACCCTAATTAAAATGGTAATTAAATTAGAAAGAATATAGTGTTTCCAATAGGTTAGTTAATTCAATATTAATTTCATTTAATTATATCCAAGGGATGGAAAGAAAAATCATACTTTTGGAATTCTTTCATCAATGTGTAGGTATGGACAATACTTGTTTCAGTTGTTTACTAAGTCAATTAAAAGGATTTCATTACCTAGACCATATAAAAGAACAACCCAAGGGGCGGGAAGGGGAAGGGGGCAACTAGGAAGAAAGGGACAACTGCTAATTTTCTAGCCATCATCCCTATTGAGATTCCTCGGCCTTTTTTCAATTTTGATGGCCTCCCTAAATTTCTGGTGATGAAAGGGAGAAATCTTGGCAATGGCCTCGGCCTCCTCAATGCATATGTGATGCTTTGTTTTTTCCACATTATCTGCCAAGGTGGCAGACTGGGTCCTCCCATGCTTAATGTCAGCTAAGTGTTCGTGAATCCATTGATTGATAGAATGCCCCGTATCACTAAGATTGGGGGTCCCACATGAGAAAGGAATAATATAGACACCTTTCATGTCTTTGGGGTTAATAAGGTCTTTTACAGATCTAAGGGACCTACGGATGGTGTTAAGAAGTCTAAAGGTAGAGGGAACATTATGCTTTCTAAGGATCCTTGCAATCTTATCCATGGTCCCTTGGATGAAAGGGAGATGAACCCCCAAGATATGATCCTTAGGGTCTCCCTTTACCTTGGGACCTTTGCTGGTTTTAAGGAAAGCTTTCAAACCCTGGTGCCTACTATAACCATTATTAACAAACACGTTAAGGAGATAGGCTTTCTCTCTATCGAGGTTTCTTTCATCGGATATTCTTGAGTTGTAAGCGTGTTGAGGACACCCAAATTCTGAGCAGGGAAATGATGGGAGCTGGCATGAAGATACTGCTCAGTATGAGTTTTCTTCCTAAACACTTGGTGGGAGAAAGAACTATCATCATTCTTAGAGATGAGAACATCCAGGAAAGGTAAACACCCATCAACTTCTCGCTCCATAGTGAACTTTATGGATGAGGATTGATTGTTGAGATGCTGGAAAAAGAGTTTGATTCCTCGACCTTTTTTCAATTTCGATGGCCTCCTAAATTTCCGATGATGAAAGGGAGCAATCTTGGCAATGACCTGGGCCTCCTCAATGCATATGTGATGCTTTTTTTTCGCGTTCTCTGCCAAGGTGGAAGACCGGGTCCTCCCATGCTTAATGTCAATTGAATGTTCGTGAATCCTTTGATTAATAGAACGCCCCGTCTCACAAACATAGGGGGTCCCACAAGAGCAAGGAATAACATAGACACCTTTCATGTCCTTGGGGTCAATAGGGTCTTTTACAGATCTAAGGGACCTACGTATGGTGTTAAGGGGTCTAAAAGTAGAGGGAACATTATGCTTTCTAAGGATCCTTGTAATGTTATCGGTGGTCCCTTGGATGAAAGGGAGATGAACCCCTCAGACTTGATCCTTAGGGTCTCCCTTAACCTTGGACCTTTGTTGTATTTAAGGAAAGTTTTTAAACCCTGGTGCCTACTATAACCATTATTAACAAACACGTTAAGGAGATGGGATTTCTCTCTATCGAGGTTCTTTTCATCAGAGATTCTCAACGCTCGAATCGCAAGCGTGTTGAGGACACCCAACTTCTGAGCAGGGAAATGATGGGAGCTGGCATGAAGATACTGCTCAGTATGAGTTTTCTTCTTAAACACTTGGTGGGAGAAAGAACTGTCATCATTCTCAGAGATGAGAACATCTAGGAAAGGTAAACACCCATCAACTTCTTGCTCCATAGTGAACTTTATGGATGAGGATTGATTGTTGATATGTTGGAAAAATAGTTCCAATTCTTCCTGGCCATGAGACAAAATGACATCAGTGTCGTCAACAAATCTATTCCAGAGCTTGGGCAAGTGACGAGTTGAGGAAAAAGCTTTGGACTCAAAGTATTCCATAAAGAGATTAGCAACAACCGGGGACAAGGGGGAGCCCATGCAAAAAAGTGGATGTGAGACAAATTGCAACTAAATGAGCAATGTCAGGATCAGTAAGGTGGTTGATGACCTTAATGGCCTCCCTTGTAGGAATGCAAGTTTAAAGGGAAACCACATCGAAACTCACAAGAATGTCCTTAGGGTTGAATTTGATGACTTTAAGCTCATTGACAAAGGATGAAAAGTCTTTAACAAATGACTCTGTGAGGCCAACAAGGGGTCTAAGCTTCAAGGCTAGGAATTTAGCAAGGAGGTAGGTTGGACCACATATGGTATTGAAAATCGGCCTTAGGGGTGCCCCCTCTTTTTGAATATTTGGAAGACCATAGATCTGAGGAGTGATGGGGCTACTCTCAATAAGCTTATGGCAAAAGGAACCCACAGTGTTGCTAGATTTAATAGCTAGAGAAACAGTTCTCGAGACCTTCTTTAGGGGATTTTTGTTAAGCTTTTTATAGTTGTTGCCACTGTTACAAAGATGGTCCAACATCTTCTGTCGGTAATCATCCTTATTAAGGATGACAACAACCCCTCCTTTATCGGCTTTGAGAACCACAATGTCCTTGTTATGGTTCAGGGATTTGAGGGCCTTAAACTCAGCCTTGCTAATATTGCTCCTAGGGGGCTTTGCCTTCCTAAGGACAACAACGCAATCTTGCCTAATCATGTCCTTAATATTATCGGGCAAGCTCCTAATCCCAAACTCCACGTCACACATAATGTCTTGGCTTGATAATTGTCGAAATATTGTTGGATTCCCTTTAATTAGTATGGGGTCATTATTTAACTAATTTAAAATGTTATATATTTAAAGAAATTTCTTATTATTTCATAAATTAACATGTTTTATGAGTTATTAGGTTATGGATCTTGGAATTAAATTAAATATAACATGTTATCCCTTAAGTTAACTAACTAACTATTTATCTATTTAATTTTAATAAAAAGGCCTAGTAATAGATTATTAATACTCTAACATATGGTAATAAATATAACTAAACAAACTTAAAAATTAATCAAATAATTATTTTTTCCTCTCCCTATTCCATGGTCTCGGTGCCCAGTCAAACTTAGTTGTTGCTTAGTAGTCGTTGGTCCAACCTAGTTGTCCTGTCAAATTTAGCTATTTCCCAGTCAAATATAACTGTTTGAGGACCTGCTCTATCTATTTAACATGCATCCATGATCTAGTTCTTCAACTCGTTGTGACGATGAACCACACTCGTTGGTTCGAAACGCGTCGACAAATGAATTATGATGTGATTTTCGCTGGAAACTCTTCTCATAAACTTGATATGGATCACAGAAGCCTCAATTCAACCACACAATTAATTATTTTATCATACATGTCACGTTGTTAAAATTGAAAATATCATAAAAACTAACTAAATCATAGCTTTATTTTAAATTATTATTATTATTAATTGTAAAAAGAATTAATATATAATTTAACCATATATGAGGGAGGAGGCGAAGCTGGACGACGGAGGCGATGGCGGGAGGATGAGGTTTAACGAAGGAAGCAGGTTTCGACCCGAGGCATCTAGGCCGATGGCCTAGACTGCTACAGTTCAGGCTTTCGGTAGGGTTTTTGGCAGTATCTGTGACGGTTCGGGTAGAGCCAGTTGGTGGTTTTTCCCCGAGGTTTAGGTCAGGCTTTAACAGAGTTTTTTTATTTTATGAAGGGCGTTTCAAGGTTGTAATGCAGGGTTATCGTCGGAAGGATAAAACCCTTAAACAAACCAGAGTTGTTTTACTTGCTCACGTTTTGTTTTCTGTTCTGGTGAGCCGGCGACCGTCGTTCCTAAGCAGTCTCGACAGCAGCAGTAACGGAACGTTAGCGGTGTCAGGTACTGGTTTTTACTGTTTATTTTTAACCATGGTGAATCCGAATGAATCTGTTGACCTAGACCCAGCTCCTGAGGACTTACTGTCGGTCTGGGGAAAAGAGGTAACTGTCCAGAACTTAGTCAAATTTTTCGGGACATATGGTACCCATGCATCCGTTGATCTGCCCGGGGAGGGCCCGTGGAGCTCAAACGAGAAAAAATTTCTGTTAGGGGAAGAGCTGGATTTGCCCTTCAAGGGAAGGAAGGAGTTCCTCGCATCTGTTTTCCCAGAGAAAGAACCTCTTCAGGGTCCTGTCGGCTCTCTCGGCAGCAAAAATAGACCTCTCTCAGGTGCAAATCGACTGTCAGGGGGGCTAGAGGATATTATAAATCTTCAATCAAATCAGGGAGTTTGGAGATCGGTTGGAGGGGAATTAAAGGCTGGAAGGGTTGTATCGGAAGGGAGAGTTCAGCCTACCGTTATTAGGCGCTCCCCAATAAAAGAGATTACCAATACCAGTCTGAATGTAGGAAGGTTTATCACTGGGTCAGGTGAGGCTTTACTTGCTGGGAAGGGAAGGGAAATCCTAAGCGACGGAAGGGGAGCAGGGGTTTTGGGGATTGGCACATCTGGTAAGGAGTTTTTGGAAGACGGGATCCAGGGTGCTCGTGCCGATATAGCCGTTCAATCCCTTGCAGAAAAGCAGCGTGGACATCAGGAGTCTCAGGACAATGCGGCTACATCTCCTTTAGAAGGGGAGGAAGATCCCGGTCAGGTTAAGGCGGGGGGTAAACGAAAGAAGGAAAATCCCTTGAAGAAGAAGAGGTTTGAAGGCAATCTGGTTCTCGGCATGGACGTCCAGGTCGAGGATGCACTGGTTGTGGCGGAATGCACTTTAGTGGGCAGAGTCAGAGGGAAGGCTATATCTGGTAAAGCACTGAACCAGTGGGCGGGGATCCAATGGAAAGAAACTCTAGCCAATTCGTTCAGAGTTGCAGTTCTCGTGAAGGGCTGGTTCATGGCCAGATTTGATAAGAAGGAGGATGCCGAATGGGTTGCAGGGAGAAACTGGGCTTTTGGGAATCGCCCGGTTTTCTTTAAGAGGTGGTCGCCATTATTTGATGCCAAGAGGGAAAAGGTTGATGAGTTTCCGGTTTGGGTCAGAGCTCCTGGTCTTCCTCCCTTTCTGTGGGTGGAATCTGTGTTCAAATCCATAGGGAATTTATTGGGTACATATCTCGAAGCTGACATGTCGTTCCTACACACCCACGAGAGAGCTATGGCCAGAATTCTTGTTCTTTTAAAACCGAAGGAGGGATTAGCAGAATCCATCAATCTTCAGTATAGAGAGTATGTGTTTGAACAGCCTTTGGATTATGAGCACCTTCCTTTTAGGTGCCACAGGTGCCATGTATATGGGCACTTGGCAAGGGATTGCCCTCTTGGGAACCGCAGAAGGAGATCGCAGAAAATGGGTGAGCAGAAGGAGAAGAATTCGAGGAAGGAGAAGGAGTTCGTGACTGAGGAACCTCTTAAGGATTCCGCTATGGAAGAGATCCAGATCGAAAAGGAAAATGTGGACAGTCAGGCCAAGATACCTGATCCCGTAGTCGTCGAGACCCAAAGTCCACTGGAGACGAAAGCCAAAGAGACTACAGTAGAAGGAGCTGATATCGAGATGGAAGATCAAAATGGCATGCACAGAGACTATTGCAATTCTTTTCCTTCCTCTGATCCTAATGATGATCTTTCAAAAGATGGAATCCGCGTTAAAAATTGTAGCACTGATGAGCAGTTATCTATAGAAAATATTATTGATGTTATTCCCTCCATTGAGTTGAATTGCGAAGATGACCCTCTAAATAGCCTATCTTCTGCCCTGTCCACTCCGACATGCCATTACAACTTGAGATCTATGGATAAAAGACAGGGCAAATTGTTAGTTCCCCCTGACCCGATTGGTGGGTTAGGCCCGTCCTCATCGCAGGCTTCCAAGAGGAAGGCTAGGGGAAGGAAATCAAGCCTGTCAAAAGCACAGGTCAAAGCAAAGTTTGACGTTGCTGATGGAAAACAAATGTCCATCCCTGGGGCGCTTAGAGCAGCTTTCCCCCCTGATCAGGTTGTAAAATGATTCTTTTATCCTGGAACTGTAGGGGGTTGGCCAGTAAACCCAAAAAACTGGCCTTAAAAGAGTTAGTTTCTCGTTATAATCCGGATATCTTATTTCTCCAGGAGACCCTTGGCAGGAGTTCCGAGGTGGAATCTGCTCTTAGGATCTCTTTTCCAGGTTGGGTTTTTCATGCTATAGATGCTGAGGGGCATTCGGGGGGTTTGGCTATTGGTTGTCGAGAAGGTAGGATGCAGATCATTAGTCTCTGGGGAATGGCTCATGTCCTTGGTATGGAGGTTTTTTCGCCGGAGATTGGATTTCCTTTGCTGATTCTAAATATCTATGGGCCTTGTCAGGGGAGAGAATATTTCTGGAACAACTTTCTTTCCAAATCTCTTTTGAGGAACAGAAGTTTGATTTTAGGAGGAGACCTTAACTTCTCAATTGGTAATGCGGAAGCCTGGGGCCCCTCAGCCAGGGAAGACCCGCTTTCAGATTTCTTTGCAAACGCTCTTCTCTCTCATAATTTGATAGACGTTAATCTAATCAAAGAAAAACCTACCTGGAGGAACAGAAGAGTAGGGGAGGAAAGAGTGGCAAAGCGGTTGGACCGTTTTCTCATAAGTGAAGATTTGACAGTCAGCATCCCTATGTTCAGACAATGGGTTGGCGAAGGGGGGAATTCTGACCATTTTCCCATCCTTTTGGAGTTTAAAAAACCGCCCCCTAAACCAGCTGCTCCTTTCAAATTTAATGCCTCCTGGTTACAGGAGGATTCTTACAATATCCTTTTCAGGAATACTTGGAGACATCCGGGCAGCTCTTCGTCGGAGAACAAAGGGGTCCTGTTTATGGAAAATTTAAAGAGACTTAAAAAAGCGACCATAGAATGGGCAAAGGCTAGGAAGAGCTCTCAGAATGAGGAGCTTGCCAAAATCGATGCTGATATTCGAGCTATGGAGGATCCTGAGGCAGAAGGGTATGAAAATCAGGAGTCAAAAGATAAGATCCTGATGCTTGAAAAACAGAGAAGCAAGATCTTATTAGACAGAGAAGAAGAGTGGAGACTAAAGAGCAGGGCGATATGGCTGAAAGCTGGCGATGAGAACACAAATTTTTTTCATAACTATGCTAAAGGCAGGAAAAATGCAAACACCATTTGGAAGCTAAAGGACCAGGATGGAAGAGAAGCTTCCTCCTTCGAGGACCTCTCAAGAATGGGAACGAATCACTTCCAGAATCTGTTTACAGAACAAGAAGGGATCACTTTAGCAGAGGTAATCAGAACAGCCCAATGTTTCCCACGCTTTGTTGAAGAGGAAGAAGCAGAAGATTTAGTTGGAAATGTGACAAAGGAGGAAGTAGAAAATATTGTAAAATCAATGGCAAAAGACAAAAGCCCAGGTCCGGACGGTTGGACTATTGAACTCTTCAGCCATTTCTTTGATACGATTGGAGAAGAACTTACTGAGGTTGTGGAGGAATCAAGAAAAAAGGGTGAGATATATCCCCCGTTCAATGCTACCTTTATAGCTCTCATTCCAAAAAAGGAGGACCCGGACTCTTTTGAAGATTTCAGACCTATATCCCTTTGCAATTGTGTTTACAAAATTATAGCTAAACTTATTGCGGTGCGCCTGAAACCAGTCCTTTCAAGAAGTATTTCAAGTGAGCAATTTGGTTTTCTGGATGGCCGACAAATACATGAAGCCATAGGGGTTGCTCAGGAGACAATCCACAGCATAAGACAGACTAACAAGAAAGGGGCGGTGGTTAAAATAGATTTGTCGAAAGCATATGACAGGATCAGTTGGACCTACCTCAGGATGTTGCTGACCCACCTGGGTTTTAAGATGGAATTCATAAATTGGGTAATGGGATGTGTAACCAGCGTAAGTTTCGCTGTTTTAATAAATGGGGCATCGTCCCAATTCTTCAAGGGACATAGGGGTCTGAGGCAAGGATGCCCCCTATCACCACTTCTTTTCCTCCTAGTGGCAGAGGGTCTTAGCAGGTTGATCTTGGAAGCAAGAAGAACAGGTTTGATAAAAGGTTTGGAAGTAGCTGTAAACCTTTTCATTACCCATCTCCTTTTTGTTGACGATATATTATTATTCACAAATGGGTGTCTGAATGAATTGAAAGAACTAAAAAATATCCTTGATCTGTTTATGAAAGCCACAGGAATGCAAATAAATTTCAGGAAATCTCAGTTAATAATGGAAGGTTTCAGCAGAAACGAATATTCCCAGATCACTGCTATTCTGCCTTTTGAGGTCTTCAATATGGAGACTTCGTTCAAGTACCTGGGTTTCTGGCTAAAGCCAAATTCTTACAAAAAGCAAGACTGGAACTGGCTGGTGGTCAAAATTGAAGCAAAAATTTCTCACTGGAGTTTCAAGTGGTTATCTAGAGCAGGCAGGCTGACCTTGGTAAATTCAGTGTTGCAAGCCATGCCAGTGTTTTGGGCAGCATTGACATGGATTCCAAAAGGGATCCTCCATAAGATAAAAAAGATCTGCAGTAGGTTTTTGTGGTCTGGGTCAAAGGAGGAATCGGTTCTACCTTGGGTAGCCTGGGATAAGATAGCTAGACCAAAAGAATGGGGTGGCTGGGGTATAAAGAATCTTTACGATTTCAGTATTTCACTGGCAGCAAAATCCGGATGGAGACTCATCAACGCTGATAACTTGTGGACAAGAGTAGTGAAGCGAAAGTATATAGATCCAGTTCCTTTGGAAGAATGGATCCGTACCCCCAATAAGAAAGGTAGAAATGTTTCAGTGATATGGAAGGCTACCACCGAGGCATTTAAAATCATCGAGCAAGGCCTGGCATGGCAGGTAGGGAATGGAGAAAATGTGAGGATAGGCAGGGATCCCTGGGTGGGATGCAATGAACTCTTTGCCTTGTCTCCAGGTCTCATCAGACACCTGGAATCCAAAGGCATTGTTCATTTACATCAGATTGAAAAAATAGGACAGTCTTCCATATGGGGGCAAGCGTGGAAATCAGGAGAAGATCTTGAGATTAGACCTCTATGGTGGAACGAGTGGCAGACTTTCATTCAGGAGCTATCAAGATCTAACGTAAGACTAAGAGATAGGCCTGATCAGTTGGTCTGGGCCCATGCTGATTCAGGATCCTATTCCCCAAAAGCAGGTTACTGTTTCTTAATGGCGAAAAAAGGATGGGAAGATCCAGGATGGTGGGCGAAGTCTCTGTGGAAATTAAAATGTCCTAAAAAAGCCAGGCTGTTTTTCTGGTGTGTACTGAAAAAGAAGATTCCAACCTGGGATGTCCTTCAAGTAAGATATAAACAAGGCCCTGGAAGATGCCCACTATGTAAAGACGACTCGGAGACCATCTCCCATCTGTTCTTGGGATGCCCTTTCACCAGAAAGGTGTGGGAGGAGGTTCAAAAATTGTTAAAAAAACAGCTAAGATGGGAAGGGGAAAACTTAACGGGTGCTTGGGAGCAGTGGTGGAACAATTGTTCAGATGGGAAAATGAGGAATCTCCCTCCCCTCATTTGCTGGGGAGTTTGGATAGCAAGAAACAGAAGCATCTTTAATGACAGGACTCTCCCAGCAGAATCTATTGCCATTCAAAGCTCAGCTATCCTATCCAGTATTCCTGATCCAGAGGAGTCAAGAAAAAATTCTCAGAATAGGGAGGAACAAATAAAAACAGGTATCCCGTGGGCTTACTTTGATGGTGCCTCACAGAATAACGCAGCTGGGGCAGGGATAATCATTCACTTAAATGAATCACACTCTTTACTGGCCTCAGTGGGCATCGGTTCTGGAACAAATAACTTTGCTGA
Source organism: Pinus tabuliformis (assembly GCA_031772625.1). NCBI lineage: Eukaryota > Viridiplantae > Streptophyta > Pinopsida > Pinales > Pinaceae > Pinus > Pinus tabuliformis. The sequence goes on from CM062816.1 coordinate 835,081,843, forward strand.
GCTAACAGCCCTGAAACTTCTCCTTTGTTGGCTTCTTCACAGGCATATCTTTGCAATTCAGATCTTTGGGGACTCTCTGAATGTGGTGAAGTGGGTAAATGGTAAAAGTAGATGTCTTAGTTATATGTTGAGGCCGCTGCTAGAAGAGATCATGACTTTAAAACAATCCTTTAATGTATTTTCAATTGATCATATCTACAGGGTCCGAAATGAAGCCGCGGATAAACTCTCAAAGGATGGTTTGCAGCAAGCTGTGGGCATCTGGAAAGTAACTGAAAAAATTCATGAACAGATCCATGAGTCGGATCTTCCTCCTTATGCTTAAAGATCTTTCTGTTCTCTGCTGATGCAAATTTTTTTGTTTTTGTTTATTCCCGCTTGTATCTCTTTCTCTGGTTTTTTTTGTAATGGTCTGTTTATTCCGTGGGCCATATGAGCGGTCAGCCCAAGATATGCGGGAGTATGTTTTTGTGGGTGGGTCGTTTTCCTTTCAAGGAGGCCCACGGATTTAGTTTTTCTTTTTGCTGTTCAAAGTTTTTGAACGCACACAGAAGTTTGAGGCCACTGTATGGGCCGTATAGGGATAAACCTGTCTCAGAAACAGGGGAACAGATCTGTATGGATGTATATGGAAAAGGTTTCAGAGAAGCTTATCCTTTCTCTGCGTCTGTTGAGGAGAAAGACCTCACAGAAACTGAATGCTATGCATCTGCTTGTAACTTTTTATCTATTTTATATAAAAAGTTCGCTTTTTTCTCCGGAAAAAAAAATAAAAAATAAAATAAAAATTAAAAAAAAATAAAAATAAAAAAATAATAATAATAAAAAATAAAAAAAAATTTAACCATATATACATATAACAAGATTCTTAACCATTAAGACAAATCCCCAATTTACCATGGGCATTCTTCATTTATAAATAGACTTTGTTACAATACCATAGGCCAATATCAAAATTTATCAATATTGCATGCCCAAGAAATCATAACTTCATATGACACTTGTTCGTGGGACATATCTTTTATATTAATCAACTTAACTAAAAGGGAGACAATGACATAACTACTTTGGAGATAAAGAAGCACCATCACAAAATAGACACAATTAATTTTTTAATAATAATTATAATTATATAAAATAAACTTATAATTAAGCCATGGGTGTGTCTATTTTGGAATATGCCTTCCATAATTTTGAATGGTGGATGGTAGGGAATTAATCTCATTGAATATTTTAGAATATTCTCAATAATATTTACAAATGAAAGGTTGACATTTATTCCCAAAGTAAGTTACCATCTTTTTATCAATTGCATTAAATTGATTATTAAAAAAAAGTCATATGGACAAGTGCCATATGAAATGATGATTTTTTTTTTGTCCATGTGAACGTCATAAGGTGTTTCCCTCTCGAAAGAACTTCCCTCTCACCTACTTGTCATTACTATGGATCATTGGATCATGTGTTAGAGGATTGGAGAATTTCGAATCGTTCGATCATCATAGCAAAGTTTGTTGGAAAGAAAATTAATTCCCTCTCACCTACTTGTCATTAATCTTGATCATTGGATCATGTGTTAGAGAATGTCCAATCGTTGGATCATCATAGCAAAGTTTGTTGGAAAGAAAAATTAAACCCTAAAAATTTTCGTTCGATCATCAAAGCAAAGTTCGTGAAAGGAACATATAAACCCTAACAATTTTCTTGTAATTTTTTTATAGATATGTGCCAAAGCTTCCATGGTCACTCGTCCATTGTGTCCATAGCTCCGTTCCATTGATGTCCCAGCAAGATGCACTTATGCACTTCTGTTACAGCTCGAATTTTCTCATTTTCTACCCAATTGGTGGCTTTAGCCTGAAAACTTTAAGGTTTGTACCTCTGTGGTTGCTTGAAAACTTTCGGGTTAGTACATTTGTGGTTGCTTGAAAACTTTTGGGTTAGTACATTTGTGGTTGCTAGGAGTAACAATTGGACGTTGTTTCACCTACTATTCCCCCCTTAATACTGGTAGTAGGTGACAAGATTGGCAGAGGAACAACAAATACTACTTCTTACCTACCCGTTGGAGAGAAAATTGTATTGCATCGACTTAGGCCATTTCATTTTTTGGTGCCTTGCTGGAAGGAGTGAATGGGGCTTTTATTTTGCTGGAAGGAGGGAATGGCGCTTTGTTGTATTGGAATGCTTGTACAGATATAGCGATGACATTGGCACCTTTGATTGACCACTCGCTTGGATTTCGCAAACCTTTGATTGACCGCTCGCTTGGATTTTGCAAATGGGTTTACAAAGTCTTAGTTGTTCTGGTGACTGCTTCCACATGTGTATTGGTTATCACAACTCCAGTGGCCACAGCTTGTGGATTAGCCCATGCTGCTAAAACATGCCTCCTCATCAAAGCTCAGGTATCTGGAAGCCCTCAGGAGGATTAAGGTGATAGATAAAACTAGAACACTCATAGAGGGATATATAGGGTGGTAGATGTAAAGTTTGTTGAGTCTGAAACCATTGATGAGCAGAAATGGATATCTTGGTAAGTCATTATTTCAGGGGAATTTGATTAAGAAAACTAACCATGGAATTTTCTTTCTCTGCAATTGTTTTTGTAATAATTTTGTAATAATCATATATATATATATATATATATATATATATATATATATATATACATATATATATATTGGTTTGGATTTTCATATAATTGATATAAATTTTGTATAATGTAAGTGATTTATTTTTATTTTCTAGCTTTGAATGGCATTTTGTTTACTAATTTTTATATTCAATGATCTTCTATATGTCACTATTCTTTCGAATTTATGGCCTTACGGCGTTTCCTTTGCAACATCTGGTGCAATTGCTAGTTTACTTTATTTTAAAAGAGACACCTTACAACTCTAGTTTGAGCATGAAAAAAATTACACATTTCCATAATACGAGCTTGTAAAATGCACCTTTCAACGCAATATATATATACATATATATATATATATATATATACATATATATATATATATATATATACATATATATATATATATATATACATATATATATATATATATATATATATATATAAAGTTATGAGAAAAAAACACCATGCACTTAATTACACTAAAGGTGTTCTCTTTATAGAGTTGGTTGTGCAAACACTATTCATCCCAACCAATCCGAGCCCCATTTTCATCCTCCTCCATCCAGTGAAAATCTAACATGTGAAAAGCATTTTGCACAGATTTTGTATGAGCCATTTTTCCCGACAATCCAACACAATCCCGATAGTTAGTTTTTGTTATGCGACGTAGGAGCCATTCTAGTGAGCCTTTGCGCGTGAATCTCTACATGATAAGATCAGCCACAGTATTAATACTTAGGGAAATGGAGGATTCTGCTTTCAAAAAATCTTCTTTGTCCTTTACTACCAAGTGTTCCGTAAACCAACCACATAAATCGAAGCAAGTATTCAACATAAAAGCAACCAGAAAAAGGTAAAATCAGACAACTTGCATACAAAATCTTCCGGATGCTTACAGGTGGATTTTTTTTTTCGTGCCTTTTACTTTTGAAATTTTTCATGTCCTTTATTTTATTATCAAGGTACATAATACAAAGATGCAAAAAAGGAACTGACTAACAAATAATGAAATCTACAACAAATGGAATACACACCTTTACAAATAAATCTTAGTTCTACAGTTGGGATGCATACAAAAGGAAAACTTTCAAATTTGTAGAGGCGAGATAAATAAACAAGTTCAACTTTCAAATTTGTAGATAATATCCACACAGTCATGTGAGGTTTTGAAACCTTCTGTAATCTATAATGCTTGAAACCTTCCGTAATATATAATGCCTCAAAGCAGACATGTAGTTATTGCAAATAAGATGCTCAATATGCTTCAATGGTATTCTTCTTTATAAAAGCTTTCCTGCAAACTTCGTAACCATGTGAATTATTGAAGTTTTAACAGGTTTCAAAGAAATTCAAATTTGTATCAAAGGTGTTCATATAATTTATTGGAATACTCTGTAGTGCTTTTCTGCCTGTTCATTATTGAAAATGGAATGTTCCGTTATTTTACAAAGTAGCTTATTCATTATTGAAAATGGAGTGTTTCGTTATTTTACAAAGTAGCTTGCCTCTTGTAGACATTGATGCACTTGGAATTTCTGAGTATTCAAAAGCCTAAACATGAATAAATCGTGCATGTAGAAAGCTAATATGTGAATTTAGACTACAAAGATGACATTGTAGCAACTACAATAAGGGCATTTCAAAGATCGTAACAGAAGCAAATAATCAGTGCATAACAACAAAAGCATTGGCCCATTAGTGAGAGAATATATTAGAGAAAATAATTAACAACACTGGATTAGTGATATCATCTTACAACTCGTCATTTACATGCTTAAATTATGCCAACAATTAAAACACCTTGCCACAACTCTTTTTTCCTGCCCTCTCTTCAGAGCTTGAGGCAGGTTGATGGGTTTTTACCCTTTATCAATCCCCCAAACCTACTTTAAAGCTTAAACTTTACACGCTTAGGCCTTTCCAATGACAATAATTGGAACACCTTGTCACAAAACTCTCTTCATTAGGTTTACCATCTCTTCAAGGTGTAGAGAGGTGGCTATCAGACTTACCCTGTTCACCACCTCCAAACCCACCTTCTTAACTAAATTTGTTTGATCCTTTTGGATGCGGCGATTTGGAAAATGCCCAGGTTACAATTACAACTAGGAGTGAGTTGGGGAGTGTCCAGGTAACCAAGATAAGAGTGAAGATATCCATGGATATGTTGTGGTCATTGGAAATTCATAATAAGTTGTTGTGGAATTTCCAAGCCATGGAGAAAGCATAAGTTCCTTATATGGAAAGAGTTAGGTTTGAGTCCTAGGCTTTGCGAGATCAAAACCAAGTGAGCAGAATTGACTTCGCCAAGATACCAATGGCCCACATATTGAAGATGCAACCCTTCAATTTTTTACATGTGCAAAAGGGGTTTGGTATACTCGTTCTACTTGACAAGAAATGCATCATTGCAAAATTATACATCCGTGCATTCAAAATCTCCAGAGTAAACAAAAGATGTGGAAAACAATTTTTGTACATTAACATGTTTCTTACGAATGATCATCACTTTTTCTGGTATCAAGTTTACAATAAGAGAAAAAAACGCAATGCATAGTGCACACTTTAAAAGAATGCAAGAATCGTAAAGCCATAGAAAATGACAAAAAGAAAAGATAGAGAGAAGGAACCTCATTAATAGATATGCACCAAAGGAAGATCGATGTTGACCTCGTTTAAGAAAGGTATACACTACGACCCATTAGCCAAATCTTTATAAAATTGATACTCAATCTCATAATTATGAAGCGCTAGTTTGACTTTCTGATTTGTATTGTAATGGTGCTTAGCCTAAGGAGATTTATCGAAGCAAAAGATACTTACCTTCTCACAAATCCCTAATGCGAGCATCATTACATGCATTCCAAACGAGTAATGGAACATTGAACCATCGTGCATCATAGTCCATCCCTCCAGATGCTTACCATATTCCATTCCTTGGAGCTTGCATACAATATATTGTTTCATACCTTGGAAGTGTCAGGAGACCATGTAATGAAAAATGTTTTTCTCTTTTGACAATTTTCTTTAGTCACAAAGTCAAATTCATAGACAACATATTTGCACTCCTTCTCACGAAGAGAAGAATTGAAATCGTCATAAGTTTGCCCAAGAGTGGTAATCTGTTGAAGCTTCTCATCAATCTTGAATGTTATATAACGATAGGTTCTCTTGCTATTTAACTCCAATAATATGATCTTGCATCCATTATCAACAACCATTTCTGATGTTGCCTTGGCCACTTCTGTATATTCTCATAAGCAAACTTCGTGAAAAAATGCCTGAAATCGCCAAAATGGATGTGGAGATCTGGCATTGACACCTTACTTTTAAATGCTTGCATGTGAAACAATGTATAATTGTTAAATATGGGACATGTGGAAAGTGGCTTTGGACACGTAAAATCTTTGCATGGAGCACCTGGAAATTCTTTAGTTCCCGTGCTTTATGTGGGATGATGATATGTGCATCATATATGAATTGCTTGATATGTGCGTTATCTTTGAATCACATTAGGGTAGATTATTTGAGTTTTAATGGATGGACTATGCAAATTACGCAGTCTACAATGCCTCTTTATTCCCTAAAATTGTATAGTTTTCGAAAAAAAAGGCGAATTACTAATCTTTGCTCTCTATTAATCCGCATGTGAGAACATGACGAATCTGAAGGTGATAACATCAATGAATGAACTAGGTTCACATTAGGCTATATCTCCATTCTTTCAGTCATCGATATTATGCATGCAAATTCTTTATTATCATAAGCTTGGTCCAGTATGTTATTTTACGAGCATAATTTTTGGTTTTACGAGCTTCGATTAGTAGCATGATGGTTTTACAAACATCAACCAGTTTAGTTGTATCTCGGGATTATATATATATATATATTCATTAGAGAGGAACAGATGGAGTTACAACCATTAATTAGTTTAACTGCAATTGGTTTTCAAGCAAATCTTCTTTTTCCATATTAGTCTACCATTGGATCATATTAGACTCACCAGCCTGAAGAAGTAAGCTGCTCTAATCTCTATGTCGACAACTTTGTAGGGGCCTTTTTGTCTCTAGGTGTCTGACGGATCTCGGGTTGAAATGGTGATGTGCTTATGATATTAGGTTATTTATTGCTCTCCTTACTTAATTCTTGTTATTCCCAATGACAAGAGAAGACCTTACTTTACACTAGAAAGAGAGAAAAACTAGCATTACTATCCTCACATGTGTACCACAAGTGTGAACATAAATAAGCACACATGCATGAATGATCATGATGATGAGTACAAAGAATGCTTCCTTCCTCTAAATTAGTTTGACGAGCACATCTTGCGCCTTACTTACCAAAGAGGAAAGCAAACTTTTGCCAAGAAATAGCTCACTAACAACACTGAGAGAGGCACCTGTCACAGTTTGAAAGTCAAAGCATGTTGTTATGTCATCCCATGGTGTTCAAAGAAGTGATGTTCTTCCATATTGTTAGTATAACATAATACCAAGGTTTACAATGGTGAATAGTGCTTGCTAGCGCACTTCGCAGTCCTAATGCCCTACTGCCACTACCATTGTCCAACTTTTTGGATTCCTTTCATCTTTCAACACGTAAATTGGATTGATAAATAATGCAACATATGGCTACCATCCTTTTTTTCCCCAACTAATGCAAGATTCACCTCAACCCTCAAGCATAGTGATCTCACCTATACAGTCCAGAAATCACTAATATCAACCAGATTGGTCTCTATCCAAGTTGTCCAAGGCTCTAGGAACTAGTAACTCAACTCACAACCTCCAAGGAACCCAAGTTGCTTCATGGCTCGAGAGCATTTGTCCTAACTCGCATGCTCCAGGGACCAGTTACTCAACCCACAACCTTCAGGGAACCCAAGTTGTTTTAGGGCTCTAGAGCGTTTGTTCTAACCCACAAACATATGAAACCAAAGAACCAATCAGAAAACCAAATGGGGAACCCACTACACCATGGATATCCAAGAAATTGCAAGGCAAGGCTGAAACCACTATCAATCCATGCAAATCTTCATGCCAGTGATAACACATAACCAAGGAATCACATGCATATACCATGCATCCAAAAATAAGCAAGGAGATCACACATGCAACTTGTTACCTGCAAAGTAAGTCTGTTGTAGTTGCTGATCCAACTGTCTCCTTACACTTCCTTGCTTGCTTTCTCCAAACCAAGTGAATGACAGAGTGCTACAAGATTACTCAAAGTGTACAAGAGTGTATGAGAGAGAGAAATGAAAGGAGGGAGCCAAAACTAAACTGATAAAAGCTGAGACAAAAGTTGAGCCAAAAGATGTGAACTAATTCTCTGATGCTTTTTTATTATTGATCTCCCTTTTTCTTCATTTTCCTTCATTTTTCCTCTAATTTCCCTTGCATGCAAATTTGTGTCTCTTCACTTTCCTTTTCTCCTATTTTCCTTTATTTTCATAATTAAATGCTAATTATTGCCTCTTTTCCTTTGCAAATTTCCATAGCCATTAATTAATCCACAAGTGATGCCCACTATATTGTTTTACCCACCATTCAACTTGGAATATGCGTCCCATGAACTTGTTCTTATTTTATTTACATGGAAAATTGATCCAGGTGGATGTTGGTGGCCACCCACCTATCCCATTTGGACCCTCACAACTGTCTCTTTCAATTTTTCTGTTTCCTTAATTATAGCACAATTTACTATTTTTAGCAGTTTTTCGGGTCCTAAACTTCCGGAGCCGTTTTGAGGCCCTAAACGACATTTTTTGGGAAATCCACCACCAGCAATTTTTTTGTTTAAAAATCATCTTTTCCGTCGTAGTCCTCGGAGAGATCTTTCCAACGGGCTATCATGCGCGTCAAACGGAGATAGTACGACCAATTCGCGACCCCGGGAAGTTGATGTACCAACTTACCCAAAAACGACGCCCACAATTTGGCGTTTCATCTTCTAGGGTTAGGTTTTGGAATGTGAAGGGTTTTCCATTGTTTCTCAACAATAAATAGGCCCTCGAGCCTCATTGTAACATAGTTTTTGGAGAACAGTTCAGAGGCATGTAGCCGACACATCTCTTCTCAGAGATAAGCTACCATCGCCCTAGTTGGGTTATTTCCATTTCTATTTGTAAGCATATTTCAATATTTTACAGTAATGAAATGAAGTATTATTTCCGCTGCATATTTGTCTTTATGGTTATCTCTGTATTTTATTGCGTTTCTGTTTAAATCCAAATCAAAAATCGACCAGGGGGTTGTTACAACTAGTACCTATGTATCTATCTAGATATTTCTTTCTTTTTATATAAGAGTTAATTTACAACGCATATTGGTGAGATGGTTTCCTAACCTTTATTAGTTGATAACCTTACTCCATATTAACATTGACAATTTTTTCTCTACAATGACACATTAACAAATATTTAGAATAGATAAAAGCATTTAAACTAAATATAAAGTTTAAACTATAACGTGTAATATAACTTGTTTCTTATAATAATTTAGATAATAAACATGCTATAAAATATAAATGAGCTTAAATACTCCATATAAATATGTAATAATAATGTAAAGTTTGACATTAGATAGTAATTGGGTTTAGCTCATGTGGTTTGGGAGGAATTGTTGTCCTCCCTATCCAAATTCAATTCCTATAAATGATATGTTTAATTCTTAGTGACGATATCGTTGTTAGTATTTCTGTTGGGTGTGTTACATTCTTTCCATGACTAGCCCCACGCGTGAAGTCAAGGGGGTTAGAGGGGGGGTGGCCAACCCCACCTTCGTTGTGTCAGGCATAGCAGGAGGGTCACAGGGGGGCGGCAGCTCCTCCTGTTGAGGGGTTTGAGGGGGGTGGTAGACCCCTCTACAGGGTTCGGGGCAACGACTTGAGTTTTTTTCTTTTGGACCGTATATTAAGTGGGCAACCCTACCTATGGTTTTGTGCATGGGTTTTACACATGGTTTTGGGCATGATGGTTTTCTGCCCGTGGTATCTTGTAGATCCGGTCAAAGGAACTACGATTATGTTCTAATCCAAGGTTAATGGATTGGGGTTATATATATATATATATATATATATATCGTAACATTGAAAATAATATAATGAAAAATCAATCTGGTAGTCCCGATTTTGGGATCCAGGGGAAAATATCTTTGTATATCTGTTTTATGTTTTATGCTCTCGCCATTGTTTATTTTTTGTTTTTAGAATTCGTATGCAGGTAATTTCTGTACAGGGTTAAAACCTACAATTTCAAGCTCTGTTATTGACTGGCCTTGTGCTTTGAAAATTCTAAATTTTATTTCGGTCACGATCCTTGATATGAAGGGAAGTATGTGAGAGTTTTCACAAACATGTAACTTGCAAAAAAGAAGAAGAAAAAGAATTCATCATTACATTTTGGCCATTGTAAACGTAAGTTTCTTTTCACACTGCATGGACTCATTTGATATTTCATACTCGTGGAAATTTCGAACAGTGAAAGCCAAAAATAGGAGATTTAATTGTTTATTTACTAGATTTATAACTACAATGGACATATATAATATTATTAACTAGCACAACCACAAATTAAGCGGTTGGTGGATATCGATAAACAATCAATGATAACACCCATGATCAGAACACATGAACTAGATTGAGCACCCATCATCACATCACATGAACTAGATTGACCTCTCCATGCACCCATGATCCATGCCATTTGATAATGAGAGAACTGACAATAATTGGATTGAACTCGCCATCCACCCATGATACATGCCATTTGTTATTTGAAAACTGGCATAGTAATTTTATAATCATATTAGGTAAATGCGAGAAAGGTAAATAGGTTTAACAAAGATAAATAGGTGAATTTAGAGATGCAAAGAAGTTAACGTTAAAATTTCCATCCATTGATGTAGAAGAGACAACGAGAATATGTCAACATCTTTGATTCCTAACAATAACATTGAGATTTATGTTTAAATAAGATATTATTCTACCACCTTTGAATGGAGCGACATCTATTGATGTAATGAAGCAAATAGTCATTCAAGAATATTATAGGAAATATTCAACGATGATTTCGCTTCCTACACGATTAATGACAACCTTGTTTTTAGAGCTGACAATTATCAAGTCTCCAACTTTAGTGATGAGGCCATTGTTATGGATATTGCAGGAATAACATTAATGACCATTTGGCAAGGTGATAGCTCACAATTATATAGGTATCTCCTATCAATTTAGAATCTCAACATGTTTATGTTAATAATATAATTTATAATTCTATTATAGAGATCAAGCCTTTAAAACTAATGCTAGGGCTTCTTGAAAGACTTAATGAATGATGGGAATTTTTTCTCCTTTTCAATGAAGGCAACAATGGTTGATGCATTTTTGAGGTTTTTAAATATTCAATGTATTTATGTTGAAGTATCTATGTGTATAATTATTTAATTGTTTTATGCTTTTGTCTTTTATGTTGAAATTTGAGTGATGCAATTCTGGGTGAAATCACTATTTTAGTTGATTGAAATGTATTTTTGAATGCATAAATGGATTCATGGCTTTGAAAATCCATTGGGACGCTCAATATATACATATTTAACAATTCAAATATGTCATTCAACAATTTTTGATAGGATCATGGACAAAACTCATTGGAAAATATACATGGGAAAGGAAAAAAACTTTTAGCAACTCTAACATGTCATTCCAACAATTATTGGCTAGATCTTGGACAAAACTCATCGATTACATTATACTTTTATTTTTCTAGGAATTTTTTATAAGGAAACTCAAAAGATGCTTCCTCACATTATGCATGGTATTCCTAATAAATTCATCAATGTAAACTAATGCTTCTAATTTATGGGATTTGAAGTGGACACTTACGAGCATAAAACTAGAAAAATGTCCAATAACATTGATGATCACCACTTGAGCTAATCCCTTGGACTTCCATACACACAAAGAATGAATGAGTTGCGATATTATTTTTTAGGACCACTAATGAGTAACAACTTCTCAACTCTCTAGCTCTTTTTGTTTTTTTAGTTGTTTTTTACTTTTTAACAAATAGAGACAAAATTTTCTGTCCCATTATTATTTTTGTACAAAAATAACATGATCAAATTTAACAATTATAAAATCATTTTATCACATAGTAATTCCTATGTCAAAAGATAAATTTCCTATTAAAATTCTCCTAAACTAATTTGACTTTTAAAAAACATATAATTTTTTTAAAAATCTAAAAACCCTATTTTTAAGAAGACAAAATACTATTTCTCTCTCTCATGCACATATATATGGAGTGTTACACGTTATTTTGTCGCATTAGGAAATTGACCATCAATCTAGATCTTTCGCTATCCATCAAAGTCTTCCAAGCGTCGTCTTGCAAGGCTAGAACCCAATCCCAAAGAGAATGAAATTCTTGGATCTCAAGGCCTAAATACCTATTTTTGACTTCATGCGCAGTTCCCTAGTCAATTTTCGCTCATACACAAAAGATACCATTAGAGTCAATGCAAAAGTGCGCTCTATCTTACACTATGGCATGCACATATGACTCAACGCAAGTACAAAATTAAAAGTAAAGTCTAGAAGCTTTGTTAGTCGAATCTTTCCCAACTAACAAGTTCGAATGGATGCATACTCAAGCCTGATCCCTCCCATCATGGAGCTACTTCCCTCTCTTTTTGGATCCCCTATCCCACCATTTGCGGATCTCATCCCTTAGAAAGAGGATTCCAAACCTCCTCCTCTTGGCCTATAAATCAAACACTGGCCAAAGGATTAGGGAGGACTATTGAAGGTAGGCTTATGCTGCAGAATAAGGCTAAAAGGCTTTTCACCCTAGGAGAAGGTTGGAGATTGTGGGAAGAGGCTTATAACATCAAGGCTTTGAAGTTGTAAGTTTGTTCTCCCTTTTATTTAATAAAAAGCAATTGTTCCTTCCTAATAATGTCTATTATCGTATCATTTGTGAGATTCCTTGATCACTCACATAGCTTATAATTGGTTATTGATTCAATTTATGACATATGCTGAGTTAAGTATTTCATTTATCTTTCATTCTATACATTAGATCATTTGAACCTCTGTGTGTTTCTATCTATGTAGATCTCCTTCGAAACATCATGGAGAAGTTGTGGAAAGCACTAGAACAATCTCTAAAGCATCAAGGCGAAGCTAACTGTCGAAGGCATTAAAAGGACTTCAATAGACATTTCGTTAAACCGTAAATGGTCCCTCACATATTTCTTGTTTTAATCAATTGTAAGCTAAGGAAGGGTAACAATTCTTTTCTTGTTTGTTACTAGATTTTGTTTGAGATCCATCTTGTCCACAAGAGGGATTAGTCTGTCTAACAGGAAAGTTAGCCTCTTTGACAAGAGGTAAAACCAGATTAGATCCATCTTAACTCCAGATCTACACACCAGGAAGGATCAAATCTCTTGATATGCAAATCTCTTTTAGAGTCAAACCTATGTAATTTGACTAAGTCAAAATGTTTTATTTATAATTATCATTTTAATTTTAAATTTAATTTTACTTTAACTAAGTCCAAAAATTTACAGGACATTACAACTTCTCTTCATAGGGCTAGAGAGTGCCTCTCTAGGCACTTACCTTTAACCATTTTAACTTTTAATTTTTAATTGAGCCCACATGTAAATATTTACAAACATTTACACTACTACAACATCTCCCCTTAGTTTTTTCTTTTAGATTTAAGTTTAAAAATGTTGTAAAATAAATATTTATAAAATATTTTCATTTTGAAATAAGTTGTGGTTTTTTGGGAAGTGGTAATGATAAACCATGGTATTGTAACAAAAACTATTTACAACTTAATAATATCGATGTAAATTAAGAATCCAGATTAAGAATCTTGTTATATTGTATGTTTATTATAAGTATTAAATTTTAATTTAAAAAATGCTAAAAATTAAAATTATATATATATATATATATATATATATATATATATGAGTTATGGTTTTTGGGTATGTGGTATTGATAAGCCATGACATTGTAAGAAAGCCTACTTAAAAGTTAGTACGGTAAAATGGTGGTGAATATTCATAGTTAAGAATCTTGTTGTATTGTAAATATTAGATGTTTATGTGCTTATTAATTAAATTTAAATATATTTGCGAAATCATTATTTTAATTTATATGGTAAAAATGATGTTAATATATATATATATATATGATTTTCTTTTATCTACAAAATTATTCATAATTTTATTAATAAAAATAAAATTACGATAAAAAAATGAATTTAAAAAATATTTACCTCTAACATTTAATGCCTACACATGTACCCCATATTGGGTTGTAGATCGTCTCTTGGTATAATGACAAAAAAGTATATATTCTAGCCTGTGTGGGGTAGGTGGATAAATGATACTGCATGATTTCAGAGTCATCTAACGAGGCGGAGGAATTGGCCGGACGACCAAAAGTGGTCGGAATCAGGACAAAAAATAAAAAAAAATTCTTTTAGAGGCAGTGTTTGAATCGTGTTTTTGATGGTGGAAATGGATTCAACACCATCAAAAATGTCTAGGACACCTAAAATTTTGAAGTTTAACAACTATAACTTGGATTTACAAAAATCCTTGCCGGATTTTCTCTAAATATGACTAAAATTTCCATAACTTTCTGGGCAACTCCTCTGCCTCGTTAGACTAGGCAATTTCTATTTAGAACTAATAATGATAAAAACATAAGATATTAGATATTTTGGAATACTATAAAGATATCAAATAATTTAAATATCATAATTTCCTTCTATAACAATAATGAATTAATCCACATCAATAATAATTATCCTCAATATCAACTAACTAAATTTTACCACTTTAAAATATATATAAATAAATTTTCATCATTATTAAAATTTAAATCTAATAACATACCACCATCATTAGTGAAATTTAAACTTAAAAACGATACATCATTATTATACTAGGATATAACGTATTCAATTTTTTATTGACTTGCTATTAATTTTTCTTTGACTAAAAAATTTAAAATCTATCAAAGTTATTTAAAATGTGTCCGAAGTTTAACATTATGAAATTATTATTATTATTATTATTTTTTTAAATAAAATTTATTTCTATTTATCTCAAATATGATTGGTTGAAACGTTTCCCCTCTTATTGTGTAATGATGATAATAATTGACTTTTGTGTACTCTACTATTAATTACTATGTACACTAAATATAAATAAGTTTAAAAAATAACATTATATATTAATTACTTGTACAATAAAGACAAATGATTTGTAATTAAATTCAAAAATTCCATTTTCTCATTGGTGTAAAGTATTGAATAAACAATTTTATGGTTTTTTATTTTATTTTTTATTTTTTAAATATAAATTGGAAAAAAATATGTAAAAATAACATGTGTATAATTTGTACAATTCTCATTATATCAATTTATACTCTAATGACATGACATGTGTACTATAATATGAGCATTATATAAAAAAAATGTCATCATTCAATATTAAATAAATAATTATTAATTTGTTCTCATTCTCTTCAATGTCAATTATATATATATAATCTTTATCTACCAAAGAAATGTTTAATTATATTAAAAAAATTAATTAAAAAATATTAAACAAATATTTATATAACTTATTTTACAATTTTATTATTGTTTGGAGTACATACAACACATCATGACATTAAAATATTTATTAAACTAAGTGACAATGAATACTAACCATACAACCTTGTTAAAATTTAAAATGTTAAAAAAACATAACACACCACCACAACGATCATCTCACATTATGACCTCAGTAATCACTACATAATTAAAACACTTTGAAAAAATAAATTTATCACTCTTAAAATGTAAAACCTTAAAAAAAACTTATCCTAATCACTCAACCCAAAAAAATACAACCACAACACTCTAAACCTTATGACCTGTAATCACTATGTGAATACGACACTTTGACAGAGAAATGAATAAATTTTTCATTACATACGACACTTTGACAGAGAAATGAATAAATTTTTCATTATTTAAAATGTTCACACAAACATGACACACCACCGCAACAATCATCACCTTAAAAAAAACATATCCTAATCACTCAACCCAAAAAGTACAATCACAACAATCTAAACCTTATGACCAGTAATCACTATGTGAATACGACACTTTGAGAGAGAAATGACTAAATTTTTCAAAATTTCCCGTACATCATTTTCTTGTTGGGTGTTTTCCCAACGTTCATTATACGTGAGATTTTGAGAGCTGATCATCGAAATCACCACGAGGGGCCGCTTGCTTATGAAATGCCGAGCTCGGTGCTTGAATTATGATTAAGCGCGCATGTCTCCAGTGAAAGCAACCCATGAGCGTCCAGCGAGTTCCACAACGGTTGATCTCAAATAATGCTGTTGAAGCCTCGTTTCACCACACCGTGCGCTTGGAGAGAATCAGATCAACTGACTGTTCTTTCAGTTGCTTCGAGATCACTTTCAACGAATTTTCATCCCCAGTCGAAACCTATTAGATCTTTTAAAGCATTCGCAAGCATGGTGAAGGCTATCAGAGTACACGAGCTCGGAGGTGCAGAGGTAAGCTTTACAAGTTATTCGGTCATGAATGGCATTGTACCCCGAAATTGTGCACGGAGATGCACTTCAAAGATCTTCTGTAAATGGTCTGTGGAGTTATTTGCTGATTGTTTGAGGAATTTCTGTTTTGGGTCCATGAAAGAAAATTTAGTGAGAGTTTATAAGTTTTCAATTCAATTTATATGGGGTTTTTAGGGTTTTGGGCGTGATATTAAAGCTGTGACATCGTTGAGTGGGGACCTGGACATGGGTTCGTTGTTCACTGCGAAGGGAAAGATGCTTTAGTGGAT
Source organism: Pinus tabuliformis (assembly GCA_031772625.1). Taxonomy (NCBI): domain Eukaryota; kingdom Viridiplantae; phylum Streptophyta; class Pinopsida; order Pinales; family Pinaceae; genus Pinus; species Pinus tabuliformis. The sequence continues at coordinate 835,098,382 of CM062816.1, forward strand.
GATCTCCCTTGGGAAGTGACTGGAGCTATCGGGTCCGGTTGTACGATCGGGGGGCTGACTGAACAGTGTTACCCTCTCCTATCATCCAAGATCGAAGGAGAGGAACCCTTGATAGTGGCCTAGCTGCCGCGTTGAATCTAGGGGGTAGTTCGATGGTCGAGGCTGCACCTGTTCTAAGTCCGTCTAGATCTTTGTCCGTTTGTCTGTTGGTTCGATAATGTGTGATTTGTGATCTGGAATGGTAACTCGTTATAAGCCTTGAAGATGTAGGTCAAAGACCCAGAGGGGGAGGGCTTGGAGTAACCTGAGAGGAGACTCCGCGCCTCATCGCTCTAGGGTCTGAAATGTCCAGTGTCTCTGCCTGTCATTTATTGCCTTGGTCAAAATGGGTAACCTAGAAAGTAAAAAATCAGGAAGCCTCAGGGTTGGGTGGGGCTGATAAAGATTGAGATCTGAATCTCGGCACTTCACTCATGAAGAGAGCAAAGCATTTCTATTTGGGGTATCGGAAAAAAATTCAAGAGGGGACCTCCCAAGTGTCAATAAAGGTATTGGTAACTGCCATGAATCTCATAGTGGAAAGGGCATTTGAAAATGATATGCATCTTTATCTCCTGTCCTGTAGGTGACAAAGCAGGCAGGTCTTTGTCCGGCCATGCTATGTGGTGATCTATCTCAATTTAGTCTATGGTATCCCACTTGAAACTACACTAGGGGGACCTTTAGGACATGCATATGATGTTTCGCTGGGTATAAGAGGTAAACAATGAGGCCATCCCACAACTCTTTGAAATGCTCCAAGTACAAAGCCATCTTTAGGGCTAGGGGCTCTAATGGTGCAATCTAAGTGGCCTAGATGTATAATCTATAGATGTCCTCATGAATGGCCTCATCCAGGTCTTGCGTAGAGGGCAGTGGTGGTTTGATGCATCGAAAGAGTACCTCGAAAGGGATAGATGGTTTGGAGAGATGACAATTGACCAAAGAAGTCAAGATGCCTTTGTACACCAACCATGAGCATGAGTAGATGTGTAGGTAGAGGCAATGGCCTACAAAGAACAAAGTGCTAGGTAGGGATGCATCTCTATAGGAAGCAATGTCCTTGAAAAATTGGACTCTCTGTATGAAGGATAATGAACGAAAGACGACATCAAGGTGAAAGCAATGGGGTTGAAACTGTGTTTCAATGTAACGAACAAAGTTCGTATATTTAGAGGAATGCTGTGATACCAATGTAACGAACAAAGTTCATATACTCAGAGGAATGCTCTGATACCAATTTAACGAACAAAGTTTGTATACTTAGAGGAATGCTCTGATACCACTGTAGCAAACAAAGTTCGTATACTTGCAATAATCTTTAGAATACTTCGAAGACAAAGACATCCATCGTAGGACAAATAATTGTATATTGAATATTATAAAATAATTGATGTGATGATGTGTAAATGAGGGTGAGGGCTTGCTCATATACCCTAGGCAGGTACCTCTTCACCAATGGTTATGTCCTTAGGGACGTACCTTTTCATTAACTAGTTATTAATTAATCATTATTTTTTTTTCTCGGTAAAAAACTAAACTATTATATTATGTACAAGAGTCAAAAAAATACATCATGGTGTAACAAGAGAGAATCAGGCTCTGGGTATGTCACCCGAGAGCAGTTGAGACAGCCAGAAAACTAGCCCATGCAGGGGCGCCAGACACAAGAGCGAGAGTTTCCATAAGAGCACGCCCACGCAGGGGCACCAACCATTTCATCCCACGCAGGGGAGACTGACCTTACCCATATCATTGACAAAATTTCAGAAACAGAGACAACAAACCAGAAAACGAAAGAGACCAGAAGCATTGATGCTATAACTGAGTCAAAACAAACAGCAAAAGAGACCAGAAGACCAAACAAAAAGCCATAGGAACCTTGTGCTCGGGCGTCATCAATCGTCCATTTGCACTTCCTCTACCCGGCACCAACCATAGGCTTCTCTTTCAGCAGCGGTGGGAAAGGTGTCTTCCTCCTCGCCGGTTCCCTTCCTCTGATCGTGCTTGCTTTGCTTTGCGTTTTCCGGGTCTGAGGCCGGACCTTTAACCTCCTGCTCCTTATTAGCTTCAGGAACCTGTGCTTCATGCGTCTGATTATCAGTCGTCCTCTGCCCATGTTCCTCCAGGGAATCCTCATCTTCCCGGGCATTTTCGATGAACAAGACTGAGACATGCGCACTAATCCTCGGATTGTTCATGGCACTGCTAAAATTGAAGATAACAGAGCCAAAGGCAGGCAGGGCATTCGAGCTCGAAGCCCCTGCATCCATGAATTGACTGGAATGGAGGGGATTAGCTCCAGTGGAGCGAGCAATGTTGCAGTGGCAGCAATGGACAACATTGTCCGCTTCATGACTGCGAGAGATTCCCCCTCTGGAAGAGCCTCGGCGGCTAAGCAGACGCTGTCGAGGTCTCACCATTCTCACAGGAGGCAAGGGAAAGAAATTCCAACAGACCACGGGATAATCCAGACCCCCTGCAACCAGAGCCGACTGAGGGATGAGCCAGACAGACGGAGAAGATATCCCGACAGAGACGGAGAGGCCAGGCAACTGCATTGCCCCCAACATTCTCTGATCATATACTGTGATATCCCTTATGACTTCACCTTCCCTGCGTTGGAGCTCACCCGCCATAACTGCTGCCGTCGCCTGAGCCGAATTACCTCGCTGAGCATTAACTAACCCTTGCCGCTTCACCTTATACCAGCTGTGTCCGATAGCTGCATTGTCTACGACTGCCACATGATGGCCATTGGCCGGCATGTGGCCATCCACCCACGCCTGTCCCATCTCAGTTAGCACCCGCATCCGGGGTTAATCATTATTTATTATTATTATTGTTTTACATTATTTCTAATATTTATATATATTTTTATTCATAACATTGAACAATAGGCGGGGGACAATGCATTTGCACCTAATGATGTGACTAAAAAAGAAGGGTTGTCTTCTACTTGAATTTTTTTCACTTTGGTGCTTTTCTTCAATCTCTGGCATAGTTATGGCCAAACCTTCTCGTACATAGTGGAATGGGATTGCCATTCCTTCTCCTGAGTAATCTTGTTGTTTGCCAATTCTGTTTCTAATTCGTTGATTTTATTCCGGTGCTTATCTTATGCTTTAGATAATTCCTGAATTGGCCATTGATTAGCTAAAGTTGTTTCCATGGCTCTATCTTTAGGACCACCTGTTGCTTGCCAAACCATTGTTGATGATGTTTTTGTTGTGGAATGATCTAATTTTATTTTCCTTGATCTTTTAACAATCGCTTTGACTAGGGATTGAAAAAGTAATCTCCAAGAACCACTACTGTCTCTTTCACTAGTTCTACGTCATCAATATTCATGAAAAGAGAAGACAAATTTGTAGTATTAGTTGCCAAAGAAGTCATAATAATTCTTGGAGATATTACCTCTATCATTCATGTAGAAGGAATTGGGCTTTGAGAGATTTCCTGAACTTGCTTTGTTTTTTTTTTTGTAAGCTTAGGTGGGACCTTCTCATTTTCGAGTTTTTACATGTCCATTATTCACCCCATTTCCAGGGAGGGTAGCACAAGAATCGAACCCAAGATCTCCGGTTCGGTGAGACTTCATTTCCACGGCCATTGCCACTTGAGCTACCCCATGCGGACCTGAACTTGCTTTGTTTTATCAGTAAGGTTTTGACTAATTGATTTTTAATTCCTTCTACTATTTTCTCGCCTTGAAAGGTGCTTTGTTTTTCTTGTTCTTTATCTTCAAATGAAGTTTCAACCTGTTTCTCTGATTGTTCTTTTTGCTCTTTAGCTTCCCGTTCCCTCTCTTGACGCTGTACTGAAACCGGTTCTTGTTGAATGGATTTTGTTTGACCAAGTTGTTGAATGTCCATTCCCTAGCTTGATTGTTGAGCTTGAAATTTCTTAATCCGTTTATGTTCATTATTGTTGTTTGTAAAAGAAATATTGATGCCTTCTTTTATTTGTAACACATCTAATAGGAATATTAGAGAACTTACTCCTTTTCTCTAGGTAAAACAAGTATGTGTTCTTTTTGAAAACTTGTAGATTTTGTCCTTCCTCCGATTTATCTAACAAGACTCCGAAAAGAACTTGATCAAAAGAATCAACCTTTCTAAAAACAAAATCATACTATGGATCTTGATGAATATAATTTTTTGAATACATTACTGATTTTAGATGCACATTAATGATATCACATGGATCATATCTGTAAAAAGGAAGTGAATGTAACAAACTTCTTGAAGTTCATTTGCTTCGACTACTGCATGACCTCTGTCTTGAGTTAGATGGCCAATTTTAATGGGAAAATTTGGCCACAGTTTCTTGGAATTTTTGTGCAATAAGTTTGTGATACTATTGTGTGTTGTTTGATAAGCTATTTCTCTTACTGCAAGCCTATAAGGAATAAATTTAGGTAGCACATGAGGACCAACCTCACATCCATAAATTTTGAAATAAGAAAAAATCTCTTCCACAAACTAGTCTCCATTACCTTGCAGTCCTAATTGTACTTTTTTGCTAATTCTAGGAGGGGACTTCCCAAAAATATTTGATGGAAATATGGCATGATATTGTCACGAATATGATAAAAATGATTCTTATATTGGCTTTCCCAGAGCATAGAACTAAACTGATGGATGGGTTGATTATTGAAAGACATGTTCCAATTTATCCATGGAAAAAGGAACAAAGGCTACTACAATATCCGTTAAATAAGTTGACATATAAAAACTTAGACCAAACTACAATATCCATTAAATAAGTTGACATATAAAAACTTGGACCAAATCTTGGTGGGGATGACTATGATAACTTAATGGCATCTAATAGGTTTTTTGACAATATATTTGCCTAATTGAATCTCTTAGATTGATTTATGATTCCATAGACCAGGGAACCCATTCTAGCTTAAAATGTTCTGGATCGGATTCTCCATAAAGTCTAGCTAGCATTTTAACTACAAATGTGTGAGGGTTCATAAATTGCCCAATTGGATAGAGTTTATTTTATTTGGTCTTAAAGGTCACATAATCGTCTATCCATTCCTTTATGCATTCGACTATATCATTCTTCTATTCTTTTAATACTTTTTGTTCAAAGTTAATCATGTAGTCCTTATCAAGATAAATTTTTGGAGGACTCAATTTGTATATTCACTGTAAAACGTCAGGCCTCCATGAAGTTATAACTTTGTTGGAGCTATTTACTGTTGAAAATGTTTTAACATGGGCATGAGATAGGATCCAACTTACCATATCATAATAGGGAAGCATTGTTGGTTTGGTTGCAACCTTATGCAACTCTGTTTTCTTGATATATCCAAAATTATCAGAGTTATAGTTGGAGCCTTCTTTTGAGCCACTTCATTTTGGCTTTCTCCATCTATCATTTTTGAAAAATTCTTACATTTCCTCCCGCAACATAGTTCTCACGGATTGGGTCTTGTATGTGGTATCTGAGACGAAAGCTAAATTAGGGTTCTTTTCTTCAGAAGGCTTAGCTTTTGGTTTTGTCACTTTAAGCTTGGTGTTGACATTGTGGATAGCAGGGTTAGTTGCTTTTGTTTTTCCTTTTCGACACATTGTACCTGTGCAAAGAACAATAAAGAATTTGAGCAGACGAATTCATTTATTTCAGAAATGAGAGATAATTCAACTCCAAATTACTTACCAAAATGTTGATAAGCCTTCAATAAATAGAGTTCCATTGAAAATTCTGACTATTTTCAGACGTAGACAAACAATGTAGCAATTTCATTAAGCAACAAACTTTATTGGCTAAGTACACAAATCTTTGGCACCTAAAGAATCATTAATGCTTGAATTTATTACTCACTAAATTGTATTTTCAGGATGCAAATCCAGGAAGTCGGGCATTCAGGAGTGTGAAATGTTAAGTATTTGTCATGTTTTAATTTGGGCTAGATATTGGATATGTTATTTAGAAAGAAAAAAATGAAAAAAAAATTGTAAAAAATTATTTTTGCTTGGAAAATCCGGAAATACAAAAAATTTGGCTATCAAGATATGTAAGGAATATGAACATATTGCATAGGCTTGGATATTGAATAGTTCTATTTAAAATTGAAAATTTCAATTAAAACAAATAAAGCAGAAAAACACAAATAAGGAAAATAAAATTTTATGCAATTTGGATCATCCAGGTATTTGGGAATCCAAGGTGGGGGCAATGAAGAGCATTTGATTTCGCTTGGATTTCGAGTATGAGTTGAAATCAATTTTTTTTGAAAAAAAATAATTTATTTTCGAAAGCGAATAACTAAATGAATAGATATTTGGGAATTCAGATATTTGGGTATTTTGAAAGAGAGTAACATTGCGAACAAGGCAAATACCTAGATAAAGACTAAAGGATATCTAGGAGTTTCAGGAATCTTGGATCTTATGTTAAAAGTAACTTAAAATAGTTTCGGATTTGGATTTCTCATAAAAACTATAAAAAAAACTTAAAATTTTGAGATTAAAAAAAAGTCTTAAGGATTATTTACATAATCGAAAAATTCACTCAAGATTAAAAATTTAAAAAGGGTCCCTATTTTATTTTCAATAAAATTGGGTATTGTTGTAGAGCTCACAACAAATGGCGACATAATGGGGGAAACAATTATCTTTGTCAATAAAGATTTAGAATTCAAATAAATCGAAAGTTAAAATTTCATAAATAATCATAACCAACCTTAGCATACTTGATATTTAGAAAATAAAAACAAGTAATCACTAGAAGTATTGATAACCTTATCCAATATTTTTCAAAGAGCAAAATGATAGTTCAAGATAATTGGCTCAATTAGTTCTGAGCTTTTTATCAGTATGACCAAATCTTAATACTACTAAAACAAATTGCATACATGTTTTCCTCATCTCTCAATATTGCTTCGTTGCCCATGAGCGTCGATAGCCCTGATGAAGGTGCCTTAGTATGATATAAGAATTGACCTGTTTCCAGCGAACATCCATAACCTCGATGGGTTTTGTTATATTTCCCACATTTATTTATTTATTTAAGAAATGCTTTCAACTTCTCATTTATTTGATATCCTTTGGATTTGTGTGTTTGTATTGCGTTTGCAATTTTTGGATATTAAAAAGCAGAGTGATACCAGAGTTATTTTGATGAGCAAATGTTTTGGTGCGTTAATGACTTTAACCTATTGGTTTTATTATTCTTCACCAATGATGACCAAGGTCTTTTCTCTTTTTTTTAGTGAAATGGATGGAGCTCTTATAAAAATAAAGGATAGGTATTTTCCAAGACTAATGAAAACTACTAAAAGAATTGGTAATATCAAGTAGAGAAGGTGTCATATAACTAAGAATTATTCTTTTTATAATGATAGGATTTATTTAAATCGAATAGATTTACGATAAAGACACATTTCTCTAAAAGTGTAATCACAGTTGAAATTCTACAACCAAGTAATAAAATATATATATATATATATATCAAGTAGAGAAGGTGTCATATAACTAAGAATTATTCTTTTTATAATGATAGGATTTATTTAAATCGAATAGATTTACGATAAAGACACATTTCTCTAAAAGTGTAATCACAGTTGAAATTCTACAACCAAGTAATAAAATATATATATATATATATATACAACAAAAAATGAAAGTATACATAAAAAGATAAATATTTACAAAAGAAAAATACAAATTAAAGAAACCAACTTCCTTTAGTAAATGGTGAAAATATTTACAAGTGGTTTCAAGAAATTTTAAGAAAAATATTTTTTTCAAAATCTGGCCATTCATGGGGAGGTTTTCAATCTCCCCCTCTAAAGATTGAAGAATATAAGTTGAAGGGCCAAGTTTTGCATAAATCTGGAAAACTTCCTAGCTAGAGGTCTTGGAATTTGGAATGTCTTCCTTTCTCCTCGTGGCTTTTATCCCATTTCAAAACCCAATTTCCAATGGCAAAATCTTTGTTAGTAACTAAATGTTTGTTAAGTAGCGCTTCATTATTTTGTTGATTTTCATGACATTTAGCTTTGGTTTTCTGTCTTTCTTCCTCCAATTTTAATAAAGTGTAAATTCTAACTTCCATGTCTTTGATTGAATTTTTATTAACAACTTGAGCTAATTGCATGGAAGGGAGAAAATATTTCTGGTAAGAATAGCCTCCTTGTCATAGACAAGAAAGTATGGTGAATTTTGTAATTCTTTTAAGGTGTAATTTTGTAATGCCCATAATGTATTAGGGAGTTGCTTGTGCCAATTTCTTTGGTGGTGTTGCACAATTTTCTTAAAAATCTGGATAAGGTTTTTATTGGTTGACTCAGCTAATCCATTTCCTCGAGGATAGTAATTAGTAGAATAATGATACTCTTATGGATACAATATTTAGTTAATTTCAAAGATGAAAAATAAGATGCATTGTCAAAAACGAAAGATTAAGGAACACCAAACCTAGAAATTATATTCAGTTCAAAGAAAGAGATCACTTGATCATCATTGATTTTCTCGAGTGGAATAGCTTCTGTCCATCTTGTAAAATAATATGTAACAATTAGAATATATTTATGAAGCTGTGAGGAATTAGGATTGATTTCACCAATTACATCCAAACCCCATTACTCAAAAGGGCTTTCTACTTCTATAGGTTGTAAAGGCAGAGTAGGTATTTTATCTCTTTTCCTAAAGCTATTTGACAAAATTTACATTTTCTTGCGTAAAAGTAAGAATCTTTAAACAAAGTAGGCTAATAGTAATATTGTGTAGTGGTTTCTCCACCAAAATGTCATCCAACTGGGCCATCATGTAGTTGAGTTAAGACCTTTTCTGCATTAGATTTCTCAAGACATCTTAGTAAAACATTGTCATAATTTCTTCTAAACAGCACTCCAATTAATTTATATTTAGCACATTTAATCTAAGAGCTCTTCTTTGTTTAGGTGCTAATTATTGAGGCTCAATACCATTTAGTAGAAAGTATTTAATTTTGCAGTACCATGTATTAGTTGCTACAGGAGTGTAAATAATTTCTTCCCAACTTGCCTCTTTCTGTTGATAGTTTGCATAGACTTTGTATTCTAATGATTTTTGATGGCTTGATTTTAAGATCATATTCTTGGAGTGTAGTCATCCAATTGGCTTGCTTTTCTCCTAAATCTTTCTGCACAAGAAGATTACAAACAACGAGATGAGGAACAATTATTTTGGTATGAGATTTTATAAGAAAAGGATGAAAGTGTTTGATAGCTTTAAAGACCATAAATGTTTGCTTATCAATGTTAGGATAATTTAGCTCTGTTACTTAGAATCTTACTTAGAATCTAGAACTCATGAAAGATATTAGTGTTTCTATATCTCCTAGATTTTCCGAGTCAGAACAATTGCATAAGACAAGTCAAAGGAAAATGTATATAATATATTTTCTCTTTCAAAACTTGGACTATTTAAAGAAGGAGCATTAACAATTACTTCCTTTATCGTTTTGAAAGATTCTTTTTCTTCATTGCCCCATTTAAATATATGATCTTCTCTGATCATATCATGCATTGGTCTCACAATCTCAGCAAAGCCTAGTCAAAATCTTCTTACAAAATTAAGTTTTCCCAAGAATGATTTCATTGATTTCTTATTGTGAGGAAGAGGTATTTGTAAAATAGATTTAATTTTGTCCAGATCAATTACTATATCGGCTTTTGATACTACAAATCCTAGGAGTTTTCCTAATATTACAGCAAAAAATGTTTTCTTAGGATTTAGGGATATGTTGTATTTTCTGCATCTATCAAAAATCTTTATAAGTGTTCAACATGATCTTCTCTCTTTTTCGAATATATTGTGATATCATCAAGACATACAACCATGAATTATTTATCAGACCTTTAAAAGCAATGTCCATTGTTGGTTGAAAAGTTGCCCTTGCATTTATCAAACCAAAAGGCATATTCTGATAAGCGAATGTTCGCCATTTTGTTTAAATATAGTTTTCATCTAGTCTATTGGTGAAACCAAAACTTGACTATAACCAGAGAAACCATTTAACAATGAAAACATTTCTGAACTAGCAACATATTGTCAGATTTGCCCCATAGGAGGAACAAAGTAGTTATCTTTCTCAAAGGTGTTGTTTCACTTTTGGAAATCTATACAAATCCTGATATCCTTATTCTTCTTCCTAACTGGTTCTAAGTTTGATACCCATTGGGAATGTCCAACTGGAAAAATAATCCTAGCTTTCAATAGTTTGTTTAATTCATCTTTTATTTGAATTTCAAGCTTTGGATGTATTTTTCTCAACTTTTGTTGTACATGTTTGACATCTTCTTTAACTGGACTAATGGGTTGAATTATATTTGTATTATAAACCTTCAAATCATCATAAGTCCAAGCGAAAATGCCCTTGTATTCTTTGACAAGTTTAATAAATGTTGAACATTCAAAGGAAGTGCCATTGACTCCTAAATTGATATTTTGGGGATATTGATCAGTTCCTAAATTAATCACCTCATATTGGATAAAGTAACTATTTGTTTTACAATTTGTGCTTCCTTTGAACCTTTGTTGACCATCAAAGTGATTCTCTAGACGAACTATTGATTTTGGTATGGGGTTTTTTGGTTTAGTTTAGGAGTTTAGAGAATTTTGGTTAATTTGTGAATCACGCTGATCTTCATCAATTATTGAGTCTTTGAAAGTGTCTTCCAAAGTGAATCTTTTTTTTTAATAATTTGGTCATCATCATCAAACATTGTTCAATTGGAGATGTTGTCTGGGATTGATTGCAAAAAAGGATCTCTATAGAAAATCTTTCTTGAGAGAAATTTTCCACAAGTAGTTTTGAGACTACATTTGCTAGTAAATCGACATCTAAATTTTGTGATTGAGGAATGGAATTTAATTCAAAACTGACAGTTTGAATTAAATTCCACACCTCCTGTCAGTAATTCTTTAAGTGATTTGAAATTCAATTAATGGTCTTTTTTGCTTGTCTTATTGTTGTTAGAAAATCAGAAAGGCAGTAAGATTTTCTCTTGTTGATAATTACTTGTGATTTCTTTGAATTATTATTATCTTTATTATGTTCTTCTTTTATCTTAGTTCATCAAGCAATTGCAAAAACCAAAACACGAAGATCAAGGACAACAAATGTGGGTGCACAGCCAGGGAAAAACCTCCATATAGGGGAAAACCCAGTGAATAACTCTTCCTTTAGTAATTCAAATGAGATAGACCAAGACCTTAGACCAACAACCATCCTCCTCCACCAAGTCAACTTTCCAATATGTTTTAGCACATTTCAATAGTCCCTTCTTGTCCAACAACTTCAACCCAGTATCAACCCAAAAATTTCGGCCCCCAGCTTCACCAGCAGCGTCAGAATTTTGGACTCCTAGCAACTGCAGAATTTCGGCCCCTCCAGCAATTTCACAGCTTCACACGTGTGGGAAAAAGAGAGAGAATTTTCAACTTCCTATGCTTGTGAGAGACCTTCTCTTTCGCTATCCTTTTCCTTCTTCTTCCTTGGAATTCACACTCTTTTATAGCCCTAGAAGTTGCAGATCGAACTTGTTGTGTATGAGTGACGAATGAGGTCTAGTTGCTGCCTTTATATAGTGATTTTGTCCCCCAGTTCAGGCCGACTTGTCCAGTTTGAGGCTGACTTCGTGGAGGAGGCGTAATTGACTTATTTTATAATAAAATATTTTTTTTCTTTGACAAAGAAATCCCGAGAAGGGTCTTTTACAATGTGACATGGACAAGGACACTTGACATAAACCCTAGAAGTCTTCAATGGAGACTTTGACCTAAAAAAAATTGACCCAAGCATGAAACACATGCTTTAATAAGTCAATTTATTTAATAATAATTTTATTTTTCTTTCTTTTGATAAATATAATGACTCAAATACAATTATGAAGACTGACACTAGTTACATCTTCAACACTCCCTCTTAACTAGGGAGGTATTCATTATTCATAATTAACTATATTTATAGAGGTACATGGAAGATCTCCAATGTAACACCCTCCTCCCACATCTACTAGAGTAACTAGCCAACTGGGGTAAACATGCGACGAGAGGCTACTAGGATCAGATTCGACCTCCTAGGTGACCTTAAGGAAGTGGAATCGATGGAACATCACACACAGTCATCCAACATCATCCAACATCATCCACAAAACCTTCAGAAGACAAGTCAACCACTTAGACAACCTGTCCCTAGGTCCTATTGCTGTTTTAACCAACTTAGGCCATAGTAACACTTCCCAGAGACTGCCAAGACGAGTTATAACACTCCCCAGACACTGCCTAGGCAAGTTAGTCTCTAGGGTATTGCTTTGTGGGCCAACAATCCTGAAAATTGAGCCATTTTTCTACCCCAGACCTCCTGGCCTTTGCCTAGAACTTGTTGGAACCTTCAGGAATCATTAAATACATGATAACAATGCTAATGAATCAAACCCAACCTTAGGATTAGGCATGAGCATCTCCAACTGGGACTGACATTCTGTCAAACACGTGGCATCAATACAACCTACAGGTCTTGGATACAAGACATAGCATAAATGACTGAAATAACTTATGAAACATAAGCAGAAGGATCATCTCCTTCTCCAATGAACTATTATATCATTAATGAGGTCTTGCATCCATTCATTTAACAGTTACAAATAAATACATAAATAAACATGACATGAACCAATCATTTAACCGTGCTTATAATTAGCATAAAACCATATAAATATCAGAGATATGACAACCATTAAATCCACATATAAATCAGTGCAAAATTAAGAGAACTTAGCTTTTATTAATTATAGGCAAATTCGACTAGGTTCGGGACTTCCACGTACCACCCGACCATAGACATGGCTGAACCAAATCTCTCTTTCAGCTAGTCACCCCCGTGCCATATTCCAAGCATGAATGTGGGATGTCATAGAACAAACAATACAAGAACAACGAAGGGAATCCAAAGGTTAAATCACCTCCACCGTCATCAAATCGTAATCACACCAAAAACGGTGCTCTGATCACAATCTAATCGAACTTGGAATGCCATACAAAATCCATCACTATCCTTGGGGAATTTTCCGTCTCCTTTTCTCTCAGGCTTTACCGCAATCCAAACCAAATCACTAGACCCTAAACCGAGACCAGTCTCTCAAGCTTTACCGCAACCCAAACCTGGATCACTAGGCTCTAAATCGAGACTTCTCCCTTAGGCTTTACCGTGTATCCCACCAAAACTGGTTAAGGGATTCCTAAGCCTTTGGGAATGCAACTTGAGACCACCTCTGCCCTGGATTCCGAAATCCATCCAGCAAACCAAAGCTCAAAAACCAAAATAAACATCCCAACACCATGGAATCCGGAAAAAGGCAAGGCTAGGCTGAAATCCACTGTCATAAACCGACAAAACCATGCCACCGAGAGCAAGACAACCATACACCAACATGCAAAGCCATGCATGTCCAAACCAGCTAGGAAATCACACATGCAAAAGGTTACTTGCCAGTATTCCTGTTGAAACTGCTTGATCTTGCTTTCCTTCCTTTCCCTTTGCTTGCTTTTCCTTCCTTGCTCCAAAGTTAGAGTGCTTTAAGAAAACTCTAAGTGACCAAGAGTGAGAAAGAAAGAATAATGAGATAGCTCCAAACTTGAACCGACCAAGAGCTTAACACTGAAAGAAGCCTACCAACTAATCCTCATAAGCCTTTTTATGAAATGAGGCCTCTATTTTCTTCATTTTCCATTGTTTTCCTTCATTTTCTCCTCACATGCAACCTGTGACTTTTTACCTTCCTTTTCTCCTATTTTCCTTTGTTTTCATAAATAAATGTGCCAAAAATGCCTTTTTGCCTTTTAATGCCTTTGCCAATTTTCCATAGCCAAAAACACATTTAGTGATGCCCACTAGGATATCTTTGCCTAACATTCAGCGTGGAATACATGTCCCTTACCCATGGTCTTATTTTGCCTTTATTAAGTTTTACTGCATCAACTTTTCACTAGGCTATTACAGAACCCTCCCCCTTGGGGAACACTATTGGTGTTAAACCACACCAAGACCTCAACAAAACCGCTGAAAAGCAAATATATTGGCCATGGAGCTTTATAACTTAGTTCGTTGCATTATTTACAATGAAAGACTTCCTCAAAAGCAAAACATCATGACAACATGACATCATACTGCATACTGGAGCTTTATAATACAACTCATTACAGTATTTACAATAACCACATATACACATATGCACATTTGCTAAACTAGCAAATAAAAGGATACGATACCCATATCAATCAAAAAAGGAATCCAGAGGATTGCATTTCCACTCTCAAAGTAGTACCAGGATTCACCTCCTTCCCAGGAAGTCCAGAATCCACTGCAAAGTCAAATATGCATCTAGTGTCCAACGCTATAATCTTGTGCCACTTGTCCTCTTAGTGAACAGTTACCGACTCATTGTTCTAGGGCGTGCTCCCAATGTGCATTTGATTCCATCTGTTAATGCAAATGACCAAAACAAACATATCCACAACCTTCCCTTCTCTACTACACAGTCCCTCGGGAAATCCAGTCACCCCCTTCCGTGCAGTCACTCACCTTCCAAGTTCCTCGACATCCCCTATCTCGGGTGATCCATCCCTTGGCAAGGCTTCCTCGCATCGGAAGATACAAAACCAAGGCATATACCTACCTCAAAACCATCATACCGGTCATAGCATGCTCATGGCAATCAATGAACACTATTGGGTACTAGTGTCTCATAATGACCCTGCTCTTGAAGTACTCTACCAGCATACTGCTGCATGTTCCAATTTCTTTTGCTGCTGCTACCAATTCTTGCAGTCGATTTCAACCACCCAACCGGGCATGTTCATGCATTCTTGTTCCAAGCACATAATTTCCATTAGATTCAAATAAATTGAAATAACCTCAAATCATACCTCATTGGTAGTTCGTCAATAAGGTACACTTGCAATTCTATTCACTTCCTGTCACAACAAGTCAAACTAACTGTTTGATCAAAACATCATGTATAAACATATCACATCTGGTTAGCTCAAAACATAATCATCATAGATTAACATCATAAATCACATGTAACCATCATAAACCAGAGTCATAGATCATATATAATCATCATATATCAGAATCATAAATCACATGCATAATAAAATTGAAATAATATACCAATACTTATCCTTTAATCGATCCTTACTTCTGCCTTTGTTCTTTTTGTACACACACCAGGTCGGTTGCCATACCTGACAAACACCCAATGCCTTCTCCTCAGCTAGGTACACATGTACATAGTGTACATCCCACACATGCCACCACACACAACATACAACTCCATGCAATACATGCATCTACACCTGACATGCAACACATACACCTACACCCTGTGTACAACACAACACAATACATACGCCTACATTCGGTGTACAACACAACACAACACGAATATGTACACAATGTACATCACAAGACATGCATCCGCACACAATGTGCGACACCACAAATGCAAACACATACAGCTGATATACAACACAACTCATACATTTATACCCAATGTACAACGCCACACAATACATGTACCTACACTTGGCGTACAACACAACGAAATACATGTACTACACAGAGTACAATACAATGAGTACGCATGTCACAATACCACAACTACAAAATACACATACATAGTACCGCATGTACACAACACAACATGTACGACACACACACAATACGACATGTACATCAATACCATATGTACAACACGTATACAGTGCCACTTGTACAAAGCGCCACCTGGTCAACGTGTGTTCAGCATCACATCTATGCGACACCATTGGCACAATGTGTACACAACGCCACATGTATATTGTACCACCTGTACAACAGATACACAATACCACATGTACACAGTACCACATGCACGACAGGTACACGACACCACATGTACACAGCGCCACATGCATGACATGTACACAACACCACCTACATACAACGCCACTTGTACCACATATACACGACACCACATGCTCACAACACCACTTGTACAACATGCACACAACACCATATATACATATAGCACCATATGTACAACATGCACACAATGCCATATGTACACAGCACTGCATATACAACGTGTACATAGCACTATACACAACACTACATATCCAACATGCGCACAACACCATATGCACACAACACTGCATATCCATCATGTACATAGCACCGTCTATACCCAACACTCCATATGCAACATTCACAACACTATCTGTACCACCTTGTACATATACACAACATGTACACACACTATATATACACAACATTGCATGCTCACAACATCACAAATGCAAGATGTACAACATATGCACAACAATAGTACCACACAATGTTACTTGGGAGCGGGAGCGGAAGCGGGAGCGGGAGCGACCATTTTCAGAAGCTCCCGGTTTGGGAGCGAATCCCGGAGCGATTTTTTAAAAATATATATATTTTTTATATTTTTTAATTTTTGATACATATATGTCAACAAAAACATGTAGAATGATGAATTAGATATAAAAAACATAAAAAAGCATAGATTGAGCCATATAACAACAATCATCTAGAAGTTATAATCTTCATCAACCACGTTCGCAAGTTAGTAACATACAACATATTGAGTCTCATGATTCATCAATCTTAAAGTTTCAAGCTTTCAAAATTCAATATATAACATTTATCATCATTGATCACCAAAGTTGTACTTGCAAGCTAAGTGTAACCATTACAACAAATAATATCTAACATGAAATGAAATGTTATAAAATGAAATGAAATGAAACAACTTTCAACTTTCATGAAGCATCATATTCATAATTCATTACTAATGAGTTATAATTGCCAACTTCAAACTTAAATTGTCATATATTGTTTAAAAAAATATCATAATAAATATGAAAGAGTCAATAGTTATAAAAGCTACTAGAAACTAGAAAAGAGAAGTAAATCTATTATCTATTTCTTATGCTTGGGCCTCTTGCCACCACGAGAAATGTCTAATTTTTTAGTCTTGTTGCAAAATCAGGATCTTTGTCATTAATATCACCCTCCAAGCATTAATATCCAGAGGTATCTTTGTCATTACCTTTGTATCTGTATAGGGATCTTTGTCATTAATATCACCCTCTAAGCATTAACATAAGATAGAAAAAGCATAGCATGTCAAGTCAAGATTTTGTTTGAGTGATGCGTACATTTTTAGAAGGGTCATGATAGAGGAGTTCGACAACCAATGTCACTAACATCAAGGTACATAGAGGGATTGGTACTCTTGATTAAATATGAGTTCCATACCCTAATACATGACAAAATTCAATGGAAACATTGCAATCCCCCAATCCTGAAATCCTGAAAAACTGATAAGTCTGCTGGATTTTGAATGAAATCTAAAATTTTACTTTCTCCATATGAAATCCAATGAGGACGAAACCACTCTCAAACATCCTGAGTCATTTCATGGTAATGTTAAAAATTTAAGTAAAAGGATGAAAATGAAAATTAAAGAAAATGTCACTTTTACTTTAAGAATTTAACATTACCATGAATAGCATATCAATACTAGGGCCTAGACTTGATCATTAAGTTTCCCCACTCAAAAACTATTTGTTTCTTTCAAAAAAAATTGCATTTCGAACATTACTACAAAAAAAAAAATGCAAAAAAGGCAAAACGCTCCCGAAAACGCTCCCGAAAAGGCAGGGAGCGAATTTTTTTTTAGGGAGCGCGCTCCCAAAATCGCTCCCTTTTCGGGAGCGATTTCGGGAGCGCGCTCCCGACCCGCTCCCGAGTCGCTCCCGCCCGGAGCGCGGATCGGGAGCGGGAGCGAGGGGGGGGGGGTGCTCCCCCGCAACACTGGTACCACACATCCAAACCACACTGTCTCTACCAGGTAACCTTGCTTCTAGTGCCTTTCCGCCATCCATGCTTACCCTAGCATGCCACGGACCACATGGATTTCATTCCGCTAATGTATCCTTCAACGTTACCTGTCATAACATAAACATAGGCATAATACAAACATACAATATAAATTCATATTCACATGATACTGACCTCATATATTTGTCATGACTACTCTTCCCACTTGATTCCTCATAACTAGGAACTTCTTCATGCCATTCGCCTGCATAAGCAATCATTCCGCCACAAGAACGATTCTTGACGATCTGTCGGACAGTGACATAAATACATACACGTAAACATTAGCATAACCAATCATGATCTGGTCAGACAACGATATGCATACATACATAAATATACACATAAATGTTAGCGTTAACGACCTTGTCAAACATGGCATACATACACATGTATACATATATAACATCAACGTAATCACGATCATAACATAATTATCATATATCAAGGTCAAGGGTTAAGAGAACTTCCCTATTCATGCAACACATGCGCAACCCAACATAGCCAAGGCATCTAATGCTTCAGATCCATTTACTTTACCTTTTCTAGTTACCTTTCACATGACTGTCTTGTCATCGTCCATTTACCATAAAGGACCCAACCAGTCCAACCGACTGTCCTAGTATTACCTTCTATTGCGCTTACTCATGCACTGAGCTTCATTCGTGTTTTACATTACTTGTTGGGTACCACACAACTCTCCCCGAGCTCCATTAACTTTCCTCTTTTCCAACCAATTATGAAGACTCTCAAAACATAAAAGGCAAGACAAGAAATGTCCAAGAAGGAAACCATGAAACCAATAACAACACCACAACCCAAGTGGCATGGCCATGCACAAGATGCAAACAAAACCACAATCAAGCACAACAAGGCACCAAAAGACCAAAAAGCACAAGACTAGCAACAAACACCATGACTCAATCCCCATGGTTCCCAAGGAAAGGTCAACTCGAGCCTTGTTCAAGATCTTGTGGCAATCTCTCTTGCCATGCAACTCCTTGCATCATGCTGCCATTAACACACAACTGTTAGTGCATAAATAAACATAACAATACACCCGTTATCTCATCTTGTTGTGCCAAGCACGTTGCTTGCAACTGAACACATCCACGCCATTTCTCAAGGGACTCCAATGCTTTGGTAAATCCACCTATCACTAAAGACTAGCTAATATAGCTGTCAAGTACATGTTAATGAATATAGCATGTATCCACATAATGTCAGAGAAGATGAAGGTTAAGAAGACTTCCTGTAGGCAAAGCACTCATTTGTTTGGAATTAGGGTTCCAAACATAGCCAAAGGAATTCTTTCCCAATTCCTTTCTTTGACCTTTTCCCTATTGCAATTGAGTGTTGCTATGCACTGTCACATCACCCAATTGTTAGTTATGCAAACACATCAATTATTACCTTGTCATACTAATGCCAAACATGTTACCCTTCACCCATGTCAACCACATGTTCCAAATATCAAGACAATCATATCTATCAATTTGAAATCAACCTTTACCAAGACTAACCATCATGTCATAATCCATAGTCAACTCATAGTCATTAGGCATAATACTAAAACTATCACCTACTACACTCAAGTTCCTATCAATTGTTTTAACACATATGTATTAGTACCATCATCTTAAAACAAGGTCATTTGAACACATAATCATATTATGCAATTCATCAAACATTCAACCAACTTGCAACATACCATGTTAAATAAATTAGCTAGACACCAAACACTCAAACACCAAATAGATGTCATAATCAAACAATCAAGCACCAGGTAGATGACATAAGCAAGCTCATACCTTAATGCATCTCAGGGGAGGTGATCTTGTCTGCACAATCAATCTAGGTTAGCATGATACAACTTCACAACATATTAACATAAATCATGATATCCATAATAGTAACTAACTAACATGTTCACATTATAAGCTTATAAGCATCTGTCGTTCATGCATAATAATCACATATGTACGATTGGTCTAGATTAGTAACACACAATGCAACACATTAAGTCAATTCATACCTGAATGTCGTAACCCTAACTATCTGCATAAGCCAATCCAATTTAGCATGATACATATGACACCATGATCTTAATGAAATAACCCTAATCATCAAGTTACTAGCATATAACAACAATAAGCTATATATCATGCTCATTAACAACATATAACTTAATCATCAAGTTATCTAACATAAAACAAAAGTAGCAAGGCATACAACCACAGGTTACTATCATTCATGACACATGTGCATGTGACTATACTAATCAACTATCATCTATCATGTATGTAACCATAACATCAAAAACATGTACCTAAACCTAACGTATATAAACCTAATGCATATGACAATCCTTAACTTACATACCTGCATGCCGAACATACAATACCTGTATGACGATCTGCTCTTGCCTCGAGGTCCAATGCTGCAACTTCACTTTAATGATCTGCATCTCCTAATCTCAACCAACACATTAGCATCATAACAACCAATAGCACCATGATGATCTAAATTGCATACCATGACATCACAAGGCATGTTTGACCTACTATTCATGCATAGCTATAACCAAGACCATACATGCAACTGCATATAGACATATAACACATGAGTACGAAACCATATACTCATCATTCTAGTTAGAAGCCAATAATCAATGCATGACCATATCAACTACACAAATCATGACTTCATGCATGACAACAACAACCACATCACGTGCACTTAATAACATGTGAGCACTGACGTGCCTAATACTGCATAATTAACCATACACACATGAAAACATACTCCACGACAACACTTTCAACTTTTACATGGCTACATCACTACAACCATGATCAACACCATGCAAGGGCAACAAGCACATGGACTACAACACAAGATACACACATGCAACCGACATGAATGCATGACCAACACACAGCTCAAAGAGAGCGCAACCACGCTTTGATACCACTCTGTAACACCCTCCTCCCACATCTACCCGAGTAACTAGCCAATCGGGGTAAACATGTGACGAGAGGTTACTATGATTAGATTCAACCTCCTAGGTGACCTTAAGGAAGTGGAATCAACAGAACATCACACAGTGATCCAACATCATCCACAAAACCTTCAGGAGACAAGTGAGCCACTCAGACAACTTGTACCTGGGTCCTACTGCTGTTTCAACCAACTTAGGCCAGAGTAACGCTCCTTAGACATTGCCAATGCAAGTTATAACGCTCCCTCGGACACTGCCCAAGCAAGTTATAATGCTCCTTGGACACTGCCCAAGCGAGTTAGTCTCTAGGCTAACGCTCTGTGGGCCAACAATCCCAAAAAATGAGCCATTTTTCTAGCCCAGACCTCCCGGCCTCTGCCCAGAACTTGTTGGACCCTTCAGGGATCATTAAATATATGATAATAGTGCTAATGAATCAAACCCAACCTGAGGATTAGGCCTAAGCATCCCCAACCAGGACTAACATTTTGTCAAACACTTGACATCAGTACAACCTATAGGTTTAGGATACAAGACAAAGCTTAAATGACTGAAATAACTTATGAAACATAACTAGAAGGATCACCTCCTTCTCCAATGAACTATTATATCATCAATGAGGTCTTGCATCCATTCATTTAACAGTTACAAGTAAATAAATAAATAACCATGACATGAACCAGTCATTTAACCATGCTTATAACCAACATAAAACCATATAAATATCAGAGATATGACAGCCATTAAATCCACATATAAATCAGTGCAAAAGTAAGAGAACTTAGCTTTTATTAATCATAGGCAACTCCGACCAAGTTCGAGACTTCCACATACCACCTGACCATAGACATGGCTGAACCAAATCTCTCTTTCAGCTAGTTACCCTGTGCCATATTCCAAGCATGAATGTGGGATCTCATAGAACAACCAAGGGAATTCAGAGGTTAAACCACCTCCACCCTCATCAACTCGTGATCACACCAAAACTGGTGCTCCAATCACAATCGAACTGAACTTGGAATGCCATCTGAAATCCATCACTATCCTTGAGGAATTTTCTGTCTCCTTGTCTCTCAGGCTTTACTGCAATCCAAACCGGATCACTAGGCCCTAAACTGAGACTAGTCTCTCAGGCTTTACCGTAATCCAAACCCGGATCACTAGGCCCTAAACCGAGACTTCTCCCTCAGGCTTTACCGTGTATCCCGCCAAAACCGGTCAAGGGATTCCTAGGCCTTTGGGAATGGAACTTGAGTCCACCTTCGCCTTAGATTCCGAAATACATTCGACAAACCAAAGCTCAAAAACCGAAATAAACATCCCAACACCATGACATCTGGAAAAAGGCAAGGCTAGGCTGAAATCCACTGTCATAATCCGACAAAACCATGCCACCGAGAGCAAGACAACCATACACCAACATTCAAAGCCATGCATGTCCAAACCAGCTAGGAAATCACACATGCAAAAGGTTACCTGCAAGTATTCCTGCTGAAGCTACTTGATCCCGCTTTCCTTCCTTTCCCTTTGCTCGCTTTTCCTTCCTTGCTCCAAAGCTAGAGTGCTCCAAGAAAACTTTAAGTGACCAAGAGGGAGAGAGAGAATAATGAGAGAGCTCCAAACTTGAACTGATCAAGAGTTTAACACTGAAAGAAGCCCGCCAAGTGTTATTCAAAAACATTTTTATGAATGAGGCCTCTATTTTCTTCATTTTCCATTGTTTTCCTTCATTTCCTCCTTACATGAAACCTGTGACGTTTTACCTCCCTTTTTTCCTATTTTCCTTTATTTTCATAAATAAATGTGCCAAAAATGCTTTTTTGCTTTTTAATGCCTTTGCCCATTTTCCTTAGCCAAAAACACATCCAGTGATGACCACTAGGATATCTTTGCCCAACATTCAGCTTGGAATACGTGTCCCTTACCCGTGGTCTTATTTTGCCTTTATTAACTTTTATTACATGAACTTTTCACTAGGGCTGTTACATCCAAAATGAACTATGAAGAGTTTTAGCACATTCAATGCTGCGTACTAGATACCTGACCAGGGTAATCTATTCGGGTGGGACTAAGATGGACTCAAGATTTTAGCTAGTCTAGGTACCATCAGGCTTACTCACTAACCATCAACCCAGGGGATCTAGGTGCACATCCAAGTTCAGAGCTCCAAGACCAACGCCACCCTCCTTCAGGATCTTGATATCAACACATAAGCCGACCAGATGTCCTCCCAAGCATCGGCCATTAGATGCTTCATCTCTCCCTAATAAACTAGATATATTCATTTGTCCAAGCATGCTTCCAGAGTGTTCAACCTTCTTATGGAGATATGTTTTCTGTACAAACACAAACCCCAATCAATAGCAAACTTTCAAGCATACACATAAATAAACACAAACCTTTGGGGTCCTCATTCATTTTGCTACTACACAATTTGTCAGAAGCTTTCTTCTTCTTTCATTTCTTCAACAACACCAAATGTATCTTTATATCTTCTCGAGTGTTTTTGCACCTTCATGAAACATGAACATTTATTTGTTGTTATTTATTCTTCAAGGTATTTATTATGATTGTCATAATATGCCCTCCCTCTCAACTGGGAGATCAACCACTTTTTTCTTTTATAACATTGGAGAATCTTTTATGGCTTCATCAAGGTCATCTTGATCATCATCGTCATGCTTATACGAACATCTTCATCATCTTGAAGATTATGTACCTACAAAACTTAAATGGGAAGTACAACCAAATACAAACATACAAAAGCATGAGAGTAACTATACCAGAATCATGTTACTATAATGGAAGCATTTAGACTTTAGATAAACACCTAAACCTAATTAGGTTCATAATCACCTAGATTCCATCATCACGACTTAAAGTTAATCATAGCACTAGGGTTTCATTAATTTTCAGATTTTACATGTTAGACTCTACCATGATTTAATGCAAACCCTAGATTCCATCTTTGAGACACAAAGCCTTAGATATCAATAGTTAACAACAATCCTACCAAGTATCTAAGGTTTCAACAATGTTAAATTCTACTATGGTTTGTTGCAAACCCTAGATTTTATCATAAAACTAAATCATATCGAAAACAATATCATCATATCCTAGAATATCAATCTCTACTAGGGCTTGTTACAAACCCTAGAATTTACGAGTAAAACATGAGCAACAACAATTAGGTTAGCATACTCGTATATACATATCTAGGATTTCATAATCATGCCTTTGCATTTCATGATATTATCTACTAGGTAAACCCAAGATACATAAATTAATACATCAAAGTTAGATACACAATGATTTTCACAGGGCTAGGGTTTCGATCAAACATACGAACATATACCTAAGGCTTCATTCCTAGAATCTTACTTTCAAGGATTTTGTTTACAAACCTTAATTCACCAAACCCTAAAGATCCAGGGTTTCAATATATAACTTAGATATTAATAGAAAACCCTAAAGGACTAGGGTTTCTGTCATAACAATACCAAAACTCTAAACATGAAATGAATAGGTTTTCTATATTTTTTCAGCAACCCTAGATAGACTAGGGTTTCATAATCAATATTGACACACCCTTAGGTTAGGGTTTTACAATGAACCTTTTTAGGGTTCCACAAGAATGATAATATAATGTGGGTAGATTCAATCAATGATTAATCACCCTAACAAGAATCTTTGTGATTCAAAACCCTAGACATGACGATGTCAGTAATGTAGAACAAATTTTAAAAGAAGAATGATCATACCTTTTACATGAAGAGAACTTTATAACAATGTTTAAGGCATACCTTGAGTTGTTCCTTACAAACCTTATAGGACATCAATTCTTGAAGGGCTTCCTTTGCAACTGAAAGTCTATCCTTTAAAGTCTCCTTCATAACCTTAGAGTATTTAGCATGCTTTCCTAACCAAGGGAAATACAAAGGTTATTAGCACATAATAAAAACAAAATTTTGATGTGAGAAGGAAACCAAACATGAAAAGATGAAACAAAGAACATAATACTCATCTTTGGGAAAAATGGTGGAGGCTCCTTTTTAGTCCAATCTTGAGGGAAACCTACAACTTATCAAAATAATTAAAAAATGTTCTAATGAGACATGTTAGACCTATAAACTCTAGAAATCAAAACATAACTGAGAATAATTCAGAACTTTAAAAACAAAAGACTAAGAAGGATAAGAGAGAAGGGATTTAGTAGTATAAGTCCTTGACTTCTGATTCTTGAGTCTTGCTCTTCTTAGGTGGAGCTTCATCAGCAATATTCGGATATTCTCTTTCTCTCTTCCCTTTCCTTGGATTCTGTGGACATTGATTTTTATAATGACCCATCTTATGACAATTGTAGCATTCAATCTCTGATAGGTCTACTTTCTTCTTTAGTCCCTTATACTTCTTGAATGTTCCCTTCTATATGTGATGTGCAGAATAGGCATTTGAGATGTTCTCTTCTTCATCCTCCTTCTTATTGCTTACTAACGATTATCTGGCTTCTTCTTAACTGCATGCATTCCACATTTGTTCAAATGTTGGAGTATCCTTCCAACTGTTGATTCTTGATGCAAAAGCACTCCAAGATTTCGGTAGACCTAGAAGAGCAGTGATTACGAGCTCCTTTTCTGGAACAATTTCATCTATTGCTTGGAGTTCATCTATGATTCTAGATATCCTTATAAAGAAGGATGCTACAATATCTTCCTTTGTCATCTTAGTAGTTCTTAATTCATTCTTAAGGCTTGCAATTTGACCAATGTTCTTGTTTGTGAATAATTTGAATAGAGCATCATACATTTCTCGAGCGGAATCTATGTTTGATATATATGGAATGAGGTTGTCCTTTACTCCATCCACTGTTAAGTTCATGGCCAAGATTTCAGTTTCTCTGAACTTTGCTTTCTCTGCTTCATCTGTAGGCTTCTTGACTTTTCCTAGAACTAGATCCAAAACTTTGTTCTTCTCGAGGATGAGATCTATCCTCTTTTTCCAGGCTCTGTAGTTGGAGGCTCCTTCTAATTTGTTTTCTCCCTTCATTGAGTTTGACATAGTTCTTGTAGATAGTAGACTTCTCCTTTTATATAATCCTTTTCCTTAATGACCTTCTTTCAATCTCCTTTTCTTCAATAGATCTTCAGGCTACCTTTTTCCTTCTTCTTCACCTTAGCTCTGAAACCATGTTAGAAAATTGGAAAGGTAGAAAGATTTTCTCTTGTTGATAATTACTTGTGATTTCTTTGAATTATTATTATCTTTCTTATGTTCTTCTTTTATCTTAGTTCATCAAGCAATTACCAAAACCAAAACACGAAGATCAAGGACACCAGATGTAGGCGCACAGCTAGGGCAAAACCCTTATATAGGGGAAAACCCAGTCAAGAACTCTTCCTTCAGTAATTCAAATGAGATAGACCAAGACCCTAGACCAACAAACCTTCCTCCTCCACCAAGTCAACTTTCCAATATGTTTTAGCACACTTCAGTAGTCTCTTCTTGTCCAACAACTTCAACCCAGCATCAACCTAGAAATTTCGGCCCCCAACTTCACCAACAACTTCAGAATTTCGACCTCCCAGCAATTGCATAATTTCGGCCCCTTCAATAGTTTCACAGCTTCACACGTGTGGGAAAAGAGAGAGAATTTTCAACTTCTTATGCTTGTGAGAGACCTTCTCCTTCGTTATCCTTTTCCTTATTCTTCCTTGGAATTCACACTTTTTTCTGGCCCTAGAAATTGCAGATCGAACTTGTTGTGTGTGAGTGACAAATGAGGTCAAGTTGCTACCTTTATATAGTGATTCTGCCCCCTAGTTTAGGCCAACTTGTGCAATTTGAGGCCGACTTTGTGGAGAAGGCCTAATTGACTTATTTTATAATAAAGTAATTTTTTTCTTTGACAAATAAATCCCAAGAAGGGTCTTTTACAATGTGACATGGACAGAGACACTTGACATAAACCCTAGAAGTCTTCAATGGAGACTCTGACCTAAAAAACAATTGACCCCAGCATGAAACCCATGCTTTAATAAGTCAATTTATTTAATAATAAAATTTCTTTTTCTTTCTTTTGATAAATATAATGACTCAAATACAATTATGAAGACCGACACTAGTTACATTCTTCAACAACTATAATTTTAGAATCACCTGTTGTTTTCAATTTGTTGACTTTCAAATCTATAGCTTTCCTAAAACCTTGTAACTAAGCTTCATACATAGCTACATTATTTGTACATTGAAAGTCAAGTCTGCATGATAAAACAAACTTGTTGCCTTGAATGTCCTGTAAAATTCATCCCACACCAGTGCCTCCAATTGATTTTGAACCATCAAACTATAATAACCAAAACAAGTCTTTTATGAGTGGTTTGCATTGTGTGCTTTACAAAAATCATCTTGGGCATAATCTTTGATATTGATTTCTTCAGTGGAATTTTGATTTTGAGGTGTAGGGTTTCTTCTAAAAGGTCTCCAAAGTCTCCTATTAGATGGGCCTTCTACTGAAATGTACTTAAGATCAATAATTTTGTTTGACAAAATTTTGATTATCCTTCGAAGATTATCTATATCAACAGCCTATTTTTCTTTCTTTTCATCTACAATCTTGGTGGTTTTTCATTTCTTTTGGTAGAATTACAAGCTTTTTCTCCTGAACTGTTGATTTAGCAGCTATGCTCATTAGTTGTTTTTGTATTTTCAAAGTTTCATCAATTTTTTTTGTTAAAGTGAGTTTATTTGCCCTTATAATGAAAATAGCGATTGATGGAGGTAAAGTTGTAGTGTAAATTTCAATCAACACATTATCAACAAATTTATAATTAGCTAGAATCTTATTCAAGAGAGATGAGAATCATTGATTGAAATCTTTAATTGTCATTAGGATTCATTTTAATTTGTGAAATTTGAATCACTAGTGATACTACGGATTTGTCTTCATTGAATTTTTAAAGAAATTTTGTTTGAAAACTATCCCATTTGGTAATGCATTGATCAGGTAAAGTAAAGTACCAAGTTGAGGCTTTTGCCTCAGAAGTATAAGGGAAAATATCACAAACTATGTCTTCATTTTGAACTCCCATGACATTTACAAAGAGCTTAAATTGTTTTATATGATCCTCAGGGGTTACTTTGTTTTGAGGATTGAACCTGGGAAAACACTTTTTAGGATGCTTTGGTAAGTCATGCTACAGTCCTGGAACATCGACAACACCTAAAGACAACCATGGTTGCCCAACTATGTTGTTAGGAGTTTTTGGTGAAGAAGGTGATGATGAACCCGATGGACTACTAGTATGAGTAGAGGGAGGTGGAGGTAAATTGCCAGAACCACCACTTGCTGATATAACTTGTCTAGAAGTTAGTTTTGAATCTCAGTCAACCTCTTCAAAAGGAAAAATGGGATTTAGAGTTGATGAAAATTCAGGTTGGTGTTGTGGATTTGTTCGAGAGGAAGATCCAACTTGAGTTTGTGCTTCCCATTTTGGCTTTCTTTTCTTAGAAATAGTCAAATGAATTGGAGACAAGTCCAAACGTTTACCTTGAGAGCGTGCAAAAGCTTTAGAAAGTTGTAACAATGGGTGAATTGGTATATCTACAGACTCTAAAGTGATTGTTTCTAATGTAATTGGATATTCTAACGGAGAAGATGACTCGAAAACATGTGTTATGGTGGAATATGATGTTTGTGGTTCACCTTGGTGAAAAAATGTAGGAGGTGTACTGGAATAGGTTGATATATGAGGGATATTGATCTTGGAAGATTTATCAGCCATACATAATATGCCCTGCTTCTAGCGCCAAATTGTTGACAGGTAGGAAAATTCCACCCGCAATAGGGGAGATATCACTTGATTAGGGCTCCAATTAGATCCTGATTAGTTTGGTGTGGCTACACTCACTGGAATGTGGGACAATTCCTTGTACTAATTTGATCTGAAACAATGAAAATCTAATTTAAACTAGGGAAAATATATGACATAAAATTATTACAAGTAAATATTACCTAATCTATGCAAACTGTTGGTGTTTTGGATGGGCTTGTGTTGTTCAATTAGCAGGGGAAAGGGAAGGATTACCCAAATGTAGTTCTTAAAGAGTTTTGCAATTGTTTGTGGTAGTAACCTTTCAGACTGATATGTGGGCTCAATCAGCCACCTAAGAAATGTTTGCCCTTGATGAGAGAGATTTTAACAAAATATATATTTTTTGTGTTTTTAAAAGGTTTATTTGCATGCAATGTCTAATCTATTTTGCAGAAAAATAAAACTATCTCAAGAGTGAGAGCGAATTTCAAGACTAATAGGTGAATATCAGATAATGCAAATTGATAAATTCAAAGACTTAAAAATAATTTCAAATAGTTCGAATAACTCAATAAAGCATTTCTGTATTTCGTTTTAGAAGAACAAAAAAACACATTTTAATATTCAGAATGAGGAAGCAATTCAATGAATAAAATTCTGTAGAAATGTAATTATGAGATGCAAATTAAAAAGGTTATTCAAGATACGATACTTCCATACGCAGAGTAATTCACCAAATTGATTTCCAGGTCTTTAAAAAAATTAAACCACAATCTCTGATTACGAATACCAATTTATGTTGCAGTAGAATAATTCTCGACCCCCTCTCCCACAAAGAGGGTTGTATAAATAACAAAATAAAATAAAAACAAAAAAACAAAAAAATCCCTTAATTCTCATAAAAGAGGATTTTCTTGTAGATTTAAAGCAAACGATTATCTTGCTGTTTTTGGACATAGATGATCTTCACTTTCACTGTTGCTAATCATCCTCCATTTTCTGTGCTAATTGCCCGGTCTCTTCTGCTGGTTGTAAGGGACTTGCTTCGCTTTCTCTCTCCTTAATGGATTTGGATCACTGATTGTATTTGTTAGTTATATGAGGTAAATAGATAAGAATGCTATTTTTTAGACCAATCGAGCACTGACCCTTGCTTCAAGATATATCTCTTTTTCCTTCTGTACTTAGAATAAAATTTAGGAATTAACTTCATACACTTGTGTGGTAACTGGAATAATTTCTGGATCTCTTTTCTAATCCATTCAATGATTTGATGAATTTCACTATTGCTAGCTTCTCTATTATCATTAACCCCCTGAGTGCAAATAGTAAAAGGTAATACTTTTTGATTCCTCCAGGATAGGGCATATTGAATTCTTCAATAATGTTTAACGCACTATCCTAAATTGAATCACACCGGTCATAGGATTCTTTGATCCATTCTTTAGTGATGAAGTTAGATTTCTTTTGATCCAATGATATTTGCATCATTCTTTTTTCTTCATTGGAGAGTTTTCCAAAAACTTTGGAATTCTTTTTGTTTTCCCACATGACAATTTTGTCAAATTGATTTAATATCACATTATCATCTTGCATCCGAACATCAACCTGATCTGTAAAGGATATCAAATCATGATAAAGATTATAAATTTTATTCATTTGATTGAAGAATTTCAAGTCGACTTCCCTGAGTTGATCTTTAACAACAGTATCATGTTGTTTTAATACCTTTACTTCCATAGGTTCTACCCTCATTGAATCACCGTGCATTGGGAAATTCACACTTCTTGGATGCGTGCTCGCTCACTTGTGTGTCTCTCCTCATCCCATTGATATGCTCTTATAATCTCTCGCTGGAGCTTCAATGACCATGATTAAATCCTCATCAACGACTAAGATCATCTTTGACTCGATCCATGTGAGTCTCTAGAGCATTCTCGATCATAATTAATTTCTTTTAATTAGTAGATTTTCCTAAGTTAGACCTAGGCATTTTTTAATTATCGAACAATTAAATTAATTGAGTGGTCTCTAGGTGTTTTCTCTCGAAACCTTTTTTGGGTTTTGGAGATTTCATGTTCCTTAGTCTCTTAGACACAAGTCGAAACTAGAACACCTGTCCGATGCTACGAAAACTAACACTCTTAGCGAGGAAGGTGTTCTCTCTTTCTCCAATATCATATGCATTTGGACAATCCTGCGCTGCTGATGCTTGACTGACTTCCTCCACTTCTCCAAGTCGACCAACCTTGTCACTGGAAATCACTATGAAGAGAATGCTGCCTATCACGCTATTGCACTAACTCTGATGTACTCACACTGCTGTTGCTACTTCTCTGCTGCGACCTTTGCATTGCTGCTGCAACTACTGCAATAATGAGACTGATCTCCTCAGATCCTGAAGTGCTAGCTTCCATAGGGCTGCTTCCCTTTGAAACTAGACTCCCCGTGAGTCTCGACAGAAATCTCTCTACTCCCTCTTGGCAACTCGCACTGTCCTTCTGCACTGGGAATCTGCTGGCTGGAATTGCATTTGCAATTTGCACTGCTTCTGTCACTGCAACTATCTCTCGATCATCTGATTGCAACTAGCTCTGCTACTGTCTATCTGACAGCATCCTGTTGACAATGTGTTATTGGAACTAGCTCTGCAACTGTCTATCAAGCATCAGACTGCAACTAGCTCTGCTAACATTGAATCTTGCTATTGTGAAACTGTGAGCCCCTATAGCAAGGGTGATGGTTCTACTGCAACAACTGGAATTGATCTAACTGAGCTCCTTGCTGCAACTATGTTGGGCCCTGCCCAACTTGATATGCATAGGTATCAAGCTTCTCCTCCACTTGGAGGTATTGTTGCTATCAATGCAAACTCCTCTAATCTGGTGGTTAGTTCATCAATCTCTGTCGAAGCTATTGTCTGCTCCTGCTTCCCCTTCTTGTCCTTCCTCCTTGATCTTCGACATATCTTTCTTCTTTCTCTCGTCTCCTCCTGAGCCTTGTCTCGGACTGGGACCCTTCTTCACCTTTCCCTTGGTTGCAAGGGTTACATTCTCCTCATCCCCCTCCTCCTGCTTTTGTCCCTTGTTGCTACTTTTGGTAGTACCATTTGCAAGGCTGGTCTCTTCTCTTCCTGAGTGAAATCCCTCCGCAAACGATCCCATCTAGGCAGCATTATCTCGCCCAAAAATAACTTGGATGAAAATATTCCACTCCTTGGTGAAACAGTTGGGAGTTGTCCTAACTAGCTAACTATCTGATGGTTTTTCCCCAACTGCCGCAAGCTCATCTGTCACATTCTGAATCTTGGAGAGGTAGGGTGTAATGCCTTCTCCCTTCTGCATCCTTATGGTCCTCAACTTCTACTTGAGAATCATTGTTTGATTCTCTGATGGATTCTCATACAGTTTGACTACGACATCCCACACTTCCTTTGCTGTGTTTAATGTAGCAACATGCAAAACGATATGATCCAGAACCCCGTCTAGGATCATCCTCATAGCCTTGGCCATTTCTTTCTTGTACGTTGCTTGTTGTTGAGCATCTGTAGGTATGGCAACAACATTCTCGACTTACTCCTTCAGACCATACTCATCTAACAGGAACAACATTCTAGCCTTCCATACGCCAAAGTTAGACTCTTCGTCAAGCCTATCTTGATCCTTGAGGCCTGATGTGGCCATCTCTATGAAACTCAAGTAATCTAGAGACTAAACTTTCTCCTTCTTGCTCGACCTTCCTACTCGCACCCCTTTCTACAATGCTCAAATCTGCTTCACTTGCCTCTGAAATTCCTTCTCTGGCACTCGCATTGCTTGGTGCTTTATTGGAAAACTCGCACTAGCTGGACTGACAAGTTTGCTATGACCTTTTGCAACTAGAAATCATAGATCTTGTAATGTCCCAAATGGAGAAAATTTGGAACAAAATTCTCACATAAAATTTCTACTCATAAACATAAGATCGCCATGTAAAATTTAATAGCAAAGAACATGCAAATAATGACGATGAGCAGAAGGAAATCTCAACGTTATTATATTAACCAGAAATAGGAGTACATAACAATGTGAAATAGCTGGAAATGGTTGAGAAACTCAAACAATTACTGCAAACTAGATCCGACCTCCAAATGTGTTCGCTATAGCACTGGATTTGGCCTCTCAAAATAAAACTGCAACCAATAAGAGCTCCTATGAATTCTGAATGAATCCACCATGGGGAGATGGGTGCTCACCTAATCTCTCTAAATCATCCGATGGTTTTTGTCCTGGGGCTACCAATGGAGTAGAGAATCAGGTTCTCAACCTCACATACAAGAAACAATATCCAATCCAAGATGTCTCCAAACGTCGTCCTCCTTTTTTATAGATCTGATGGATAGATCTCCAAGCTTCTAGAAGCATCTTATTTTATTATTTTATTATTATTGTAGAAGCTCCGCCATTGACTTTATCAAGTGACCCTTTAATTTTATTTTATTTCACTTAGTCACTTTTGGCCCCTTTTTCCCCAATTAATTATTTTTCCTTTAATTAAATGACTAATTAAAGTCATTTTTAATTAAGGAAAATGGAAAATCGCCCACCAAACTCTCTTCGGCCACTGGAAGTCTCTTCTCATCATCCCACCCTGTAGATCTTCTTGATGCGGTTCCAACAAGCTATTATATTGAGGTGTTCCATCAATTAATTTCCCCAGAATGCCACCTCGAGCATAATTAATTAAGTCAAGCTCCATAATAAAGCTAATTTTTGGAAGTTGTTGGAATGTGACGGAACGAAAGGAAAACTGTGCGGATGATGGAATATGCCAAGCGAATGCCATCAAATCCAATACTTTCTAACAACAGGAAGAAAGCGGAAATACTTTCAACCTCCTCCGATACCAATTACAGAGCACACAAAGAAAGCGAAAATGCGGAAATAAACAAAATCTGTGACTGATACTTTTTCTCCAGCCCGAAGTTCTCTTCATGAATTTAGTGATAAAAGTTTTGATGAAATTCTTAGAGAAGAAGAAGAGAAGGAATGTAATGAAAGAATACAATCTGGTTTTCACATTGTCGTCCATGATAAAGCTATTACATTATTAAATGAACAAAGTAAGTCTGGTTCTTGGTCTTTACCAAAAATAGACCCCAAAGATGTCTATACAAATCTGGGATTATTAGACACTATACAATACTGGAGATATAAGGTTAAAGAAGAAATTCTACAAACCTCCAGTAATAATCGTCTGCTTCAAACAATGAATATCTTGAAGCAATCTGAGTTTACAGCTGCACTAAAAGCTGGTCTCAATTTTGCTCATTTTGGTCATGTCCAAATTGGAATTCAGCCACTACATAGAAAAGGTCAAGACGTTGCTGTCTTCTCTTGTGTTTTTGATCGTCGATGGAAAACTTTTCATAAAGCTTTAATTGGAGGATGTTAAGGAACATTAGCCTACGGTCCAATTTCTTGGTCTTGTGTTCCTGATTTTTCTATTTCCTTAGATGATCCTAATGCAATCAATGCTCT
This sequence comes from Pinus tabuliformis, assembly GCA_031772625.1. Lineage (NCBI taxonomy): Eukaryota > Viridiplantae > Streptophyta > Pinopsida > Pinales > Pinaceae > Pinus > Pinus tabuliformis. The sequence goes on from CM062816.1 coordinate 835,132,707, forward strand.
AATTCTTGGCATCCAAACACATGGATATGATGATTTTGAAGATAATAGCAATAATGTTGCTATTCATTGGCGATGTGTCGTCAAATTTTATAAGAAGACCACTCCTGTTGTCCAACAAGTTTCTGAAACCTTTGAGTTCACTACTCTAATCACTCATGACTATGGCTTAAATCTTGTTGCTCCTCAAATGATATCTCGTCGAGATCTTAAACTGCCAACAGAATGGGTCACAAATTGGGCTTCTATTCGTACTTCTCCCTGTCCACAGCCTATCACTGCTCAAACTTCTATTCGAGAAGATTATGGCCTTGTTCGAACTCGTTTCTTTCCCCAATCAGAGTGTGCACAGTCTGAGCATGGTGGACCTCCTCCTCCTCCTGTTATACAAAACCCTGTAAAATCTGAAATCTTAGTAAGACCACAAATGTCCTCTATTGCATCTAGTCCTGAAGGATCACCAAGTCCTTCATATGATCTTACTTCTGATCCAAACTTCATGCATATGTTATCAAATATGATTGCACAAACTCTTCAGTCTCAACATTCAAATATTGTTCCTCCTAGAACAATCAATATGCAATCAGCATTCCAAATTCCACAGTTTCCACAACCATCTGTATGTAGTCATCCTCATTGTTCTCCTAACTTTTGTCAGCAAACTCCTAGTCTTCCAAAACCCCATGAAAAAGAAGAACAAGATAAAGACAAAAGAAGAATAAACATGATTTGTTTTGTTCCAAGTTCTGGAAATCAAACACAGGAATATACAAAGTGTACTCATTTTTCAGCTCATGAAGAAATTTTGCTTCAATCAGTAGGAAAATATGCTACAAAAGGCTTAGGATATCTAGAAGAAATCCCCAGCTACAGATTGGATCCTAGGAATAAGATTCCTAGTAAAATACAACTTCCTTCTGATGAAGAAATCATTCAATTTCTTAAGATATACAAAGGAATAAGTCCTTATGATCCCTCAAATGAATGGTATAAGAAAATGTTTAACTGGGATCTGTATACTCATGAGAAAGTGTATAAATACTGTGAAGAAATGAAAACCTATTCAAAGAAAGATAGGTCAATAATTAACAAAGTCAATAATGAAAATTGGAAAACTTGGATGGAACAAAATAAGCAGTGGATTTCTTTTTATGAATTTTATTATCCAAGTACAAATGAAGTAGAAATTGGTTAAAAAGTTCAAGAATCTATCTTGTGAGGATATAAAAACAAAGATTAAGGAAAATCCAGTTGAAATTCCTGGACCTCTTATCATCCCTCACATAGATGATAAATATAAAAATATGTTGCAAAAACCAAATGTTTCGAAACATTTACAGTCTGTCAAGATGAAAGGGCAGCTTTTGTTAGAACACATCTGTCAAACCCTTAGAGTGAATATGATGCAAGGGTCAACCTTATAGACAGAAGTGCCACAACACAAATGGGAATTAATAGATGGCACTATTCTTAGCACTGAGTCAGCAATTCCTCCTTGGAAAAATCTTGTTATCAGACAAGATGATAAGATTTTTAAGTTACTTCCACTTCAGTCTGACCAGTCTCATCTTTCAGACAGGGAATTTGTTGCAGCAACAAACTGGACAAATCTTGCTCTAGATAGTTTGATTAAACATCTAGAAAGAAATCATCAATATGCAGCCAGAGAAAATAAAATGCTCCAAGAAATAATTGATAAAATTCTTCAAAAGGTAGATTTTACCAGAGATCAATTATTAGATGGAATAAAAACTCTTGGATCAAATGATTTGCATATTGCTAAAACTATTGATGTTTTAGAAAAAGGGATTAACGATAATTCCAAATGGATTGGAAAAGTACATTCAGTAGTAGATAAGACTCAGGATATGATGACAAGCTTAAAAACGTCACTTGAAGTAGTAAAGAAACAAGTTTGGGTTGTCTCTACTTCTGTTGAAAGTCTGAAAAAGAAAAACACTCCTAATCCTACTTTTAAAGCTACTACTTATTTCTCATATCCTCAAGATAAATTGCCTTTCCATGTTGTTCCTACTACTCTTCAATAAAAAATGAAGAATCCTGGTGATATCATTTTTCCTAAACCAGAAACTACCTTTGTTTATGCTCCTATGGCTAATCCTCGCATGTTTTCCAGTCTAAACTCTTCAAGCCCTGGACATAAAATGGCAGTGTCTGAGTGGTTGAAATCAGGAGATGATCCTGATAAGCCTTCCAGTTTAGATACAGTGCTCAACAAATTTGAAGCAGCTCCCTCTGCTGCTCCTACTCTAGAAGATTTAGAGTTTATCGTGAATAATTTTTCTCCTCCTGATAGAGCAAGTTTTTATATAGCAAAAGACATTCCTGATCTGATTTCATTTTCTGATCCAGAAGAACCCAAAGATACAACTGTACATAAAGTTACTGATAGAAGTTCTTGGAATTCTTCTTGGTCACCTGCTCCTGATAAAAGGGATGTCATGAAATCAGAATATCATAAAGATTGGTCTGCTTCTTCCACATATTCATGGAATATTGACAATTGTTCTGAAGCAGAAATACTGTCTACATTGAGTTCCATGTTGGTCTGCTACCGCACATATTTAGCAGATGACATTTCTCCAATAAATGCAACCAGGAAAATCATCAGTGGATTCGAAGGACTCCTTGATTCTTGGCTTAAAGCAAAAATTCATTATGATCCTGTCCTCATTCCTTCTTGGGAAACATCTGTGGTAATGAACCTAGATAATACTACATATATGGATCCACAGACTTCATTACCTGTGAATAACATGATTGGTTGCCTAATGCATGGCATTCTTGTCAATTTTTGTGGTTATCCTTAGATCAATAATGAACTTGCTGTAGTCACACTTACATCCATGAAGCTTACTAATATGCAGCATTTTGATGAATATTTTATGGAATATCTCCATCGTCTGCATACTCTTTCTGCTGACATGATTCTAGATCCCAAATGGAAAGAAATATTCATTGCTTCCTTACCAAATTGGGTAACTACTGCCATTTTGAATAAGCTTCCTGGAAAGATTGGTGCCTATAAGTTTGGTGTTATAAGACAAGCTATTAAAGCTGTCATTGTTGAACTCTGCTCTCAGATGAAAGTTGCTCGAGCTGCCACCAGCTCCACTAAACCACATGGCTATCAACAACTATGTAAACAATGGCATTTACATGGCTCTAAAAGTTTAGGGGGATATGATCGTCGTCGCTCTAAAAAGAAAGCTTACTCTAAGCAAACTCTTAGATCCCCAGAAAACAAAAAAGTCATTCATAGAAGGCCTCCCAGAGAATACAAAAAAACACACCAGTTTCATCAAAGGCCAAAACAGAAGCAAATATTTTGCTTCCATTGCAATGAAAAAGGACATATTGCTCCAAATTGTCCAAAATTGAAAAAAGACAAACAACAATCTGGTAAGAAGAAACAATTTAGCTATAAGAATAAATCTGGCAAGGTAAATATTATTGATCTCCCTTCTAGCTGTGAAGAATTAACAGATTCAAAAAATTATTATGATCTAAATGACCAGATACATGCTGTTTATGAAGAAGAAGATTCTAAAGTTGAATATTGCAAAGATCCACACTGTAATGAATGTTTTCAAGAACTCTGTGAATGCAGTGATCTTGACATTTGCAAATGTAATGCAGTCAGAATGTTCAAACCACTATCAAATGAAAGCTTAGATCATGATGAGCTTTCTAGAAATTATTTTACACAAATGGTTAATGCTGCTGATCCAAAACTCAAAGAAATGTATAAAGGATTGTTGATGACCCATCTTCAACAGTCCAAGTCACAACAATATCAAGAACAACAAAGGACACAGATAAATCATCAACATAGCTATATTCCTTCTGCAACCTTATTTTCAGTTGATGGTCTAACAAGACAATTCAGACAACAAACAATTGAAGATGATCTTCCTCAAACACTTCCTGCAATTAGTCAAGCTATCAAAGATCTCAGAAAAGAAGTCAGAGAGAATAGAAGGCTATGTATTGAAGCACATCAGGGGCACAATATACATTCTTTACATGCACAACCCACAAAAGGAGAATCTTCACAGACAGAACAGAAAGAACCAGAAAGTCAGCCTGATCCATATCATGATCCAATGAAAGGGATTTTCAAATCTGAAGACTTTGAAATTCCAGATGAAGAATTTGAAGATCCTAGATCTGGATTAGGAATGAATGCAATGAACGCAGATGTAATGTACTGTGTAAAAATGAAAATCAGAATTGGTTCTTCCATAGAATGGTGGAAGGTTCTAATTGATACAGGTTCAAGATTGAACATAGTAAGCAACATTGTAATTCCTTATCCTCAAAGACAAAAGACAAAGTGTCCAACAGTTGTTACTGCAAGTGGAGAAATCAAGACAACAGAAGAAGCTATAATAGATGTCTTCGTTTCTCAATCTGAAGGAATTCAAGTTCATGCTCCATTAGTCATAGGGCTTGATTGTGCTATGTACTTAGGAACTCCTTTCCTGAGCAATTTCAGAAGACATGGAAGCACTTATGATGAAAAATCACAGAAATGGGGATATTTTCTTCTCTTCAAAGGTATAGATTATTTCTATCATTTTATTCATTCCAATTCTCCTAATAGATTGAGCAGAATTGACAGGTTACAAAATACCTTGGCAAAAATGGAGAAGAAGAAAGAAATGCTCAAGATTGATGAAGACCTTCTGAAAGGCAAATTTGAAAAAGAAATAAGTGAGATCTCTCAGAAACTAAAATCTTGTTGTTCTGAAGATCCAAATGCCTTTTGGCATATTCATAAACATGAAGTAGAATTGCCTTTGAAAAAGGAATTTCATGGAAAACTCGGAAGATCAAAAGCAATACCGATGAATTCTGAACAACTCAGATATTGTAAAGAAGAAATAAAATCCTTGCTGCAAAAAGGTTTGATCATAAAATCTCATAGCCTTATTGCTTGTTTTGGATTTTATGTCAACAAACACTCAGAGATTATCAGAGGAAAACCAAGATTGGTAGTAAACTACAAGCCTCTGAATAATATTCTTGATTATGATGCTTATCCCTTGCCAAAGCCCTCAGTGCTTTTGTCTCAGATATCGCAGTCAAAAATCTTTTCCAAGTTTGATTTAAAGTCTGGTTTCTGACAAGTAGGGATAAAAGAAGAAGATAAGTGGAAAACAACTTTTTTCAGTACCAGAAGGACATTTTGAATGGAATATTATGCCCTTTGGACTAGTAAATGCTCCATTTGCCTTCCAGAGGATTATGGATGAAACTTTTGAAGGTATGGATGATTTCTTGAAGAAATATATTGATGATGTTCTAATTCATTCCGCAGATATTCCCCCTCATATAAAGCATCTCAAAATATTCTACAAGAGAGTCAAAGAAAATGTTATAGTTTTATCAGATTCAAAGATGAAGTTATTTCAGACTATGATAGATTTCTTGGGATATGTGATTCAATATGGATCATATTACATTATGCAACATAGTCTTGATTTCATAGATAAATTTCCAAACATAATCATTGATAAAACTCAACTACAAAGATTCTTGGGTAGTTTGAACTTTGAATTACATCTCCAAATTTGTCAGACATTGTGCCCAAGACAGAGTCTTATTGAAGAAAAGATTGCAAAAAGATCCAATTCCTTGGACAGAGGATTTAATAGAGGCAGTCAGAAGAATTAAAGGAAAAATTAGGAATATTTCTCCTTTAATCACAATCAATGAAGAATGGCCTAAAACCATCATTACAAATGCCAGTGATATCGGATGTGGTGCAATCTTCTGCCAACATGATCCTAACAAAAAGAAAATAGAATATGAAATTTGCTATTATGCCTCTGGAATTTGGTCAACTACACAAAAAAATTGGTCCAGCCTAAAGAAAGAACTTAGAGCTGTTTGCCTTGGCATTGCCAAATTCAAAGATTTTGTGATCTATAAACATTTTACAGTCAAAACAGATTGCCAAGCCCTTAAGTTTGCTATCCATAAATGTGACTTTGAAGATGCAGCAATGGTTAGATGGATCATGACATTGGCCCAGTATCATTTTGATGTAGAGTTCATTTCTGGAGTTAAAAATTCCTTTGCAGATCTTCTCAGTCGGGAATTTTTACAGAGAAATGTTGTAAATAATCTCAGATGTAACGTCATAAGAAGATTAGAAAATGACATTCACATTGAATGTGCCGATGGTTCTCACACTTTGAATCTGCATAAACCTCTACTGGATTATCAAACAGATTGGTTTCCAACGAAAGAAATCAAATATTGGCATGGAACTGGACAACATTATTTCTCATGGGATGATCAAATGCAAAGAAATGATGAAGGTTTTGAAGCTTTAAGTTTTCTTCAAGATTTGAGAAATCTTGATTTCACATTACACAAAGATACAGATGAAAATCTAATCTACTGTGAAATCTACATTGATCGCCTCCTATTGCCACCCAACCTTCAAAACTCTGAAGATCATGAACGCCAAGAGAAAGCCTGGTATACAGGTATGTGTTTTGAAAATAAAACTAACTCGTTTTTCTATAATGTGCAGTTTTCTTTTAGATACCATGGAATGCAAGCTACACAAATTGAAGAACAAGACCCCACACCTGAATTGTTTAAAGAATGGTGGAACATTTATGGTATCAACCCTTTATGTTTTTACCCATTCTCTCTCTGGTTATTACAACTTCCTGGATTTACAGAACCACAGGCACATCAGTTAGGAATTTTATACAAAAGGATTTTGGATATCAGCAATATCACCAATTATCACATGCTTGCAACACTCTGTGCCAATGGATCTTTTCATTGGTTTATTACACGAAATCTTTTCTTCAGAAGATTCGGGGGAAATATGAGTGGCTCTTCTCATGACTATGAGTCATTTCATGCCATCACAGATCCAGATTTAAATCCTTTTGGTCCTCTACTTTTTCAAGACGAAGTACCAGAATATGCTGAAATACCAATTTGGGAATGTGAGGAAGAAATTTACTCACAGTGTTTTAATAATGACTCCTTGACTAGGTTTAAGAGAACATCATTATTCTCGTGAACAACTAGAACATTTTGTCATTTTTTAATGTCTTTCTGTCCGACTTTGGTGGCAGACAGGTTTTTCGTAAGGTTCCCTGAAAAAGAATCTCTTACAGTGTAATCAATCCCACATATATAATTAAATAAAGGGATAAGGATAAATATAAAATATTTTATGATTGAATCACTGTGCGGATGTCCTCCGGGTTACCCGAAAGCAGGATTCTCTCATATCTGATGTAAGGATTTGATTTTGATGTAAAGTAAGATTCTCTCATATCCGATATGGAGGTATCACCTAACCCAATACTCGAAGGATCTATAAATAGATCAAGACTAGGGAAGGGAGGCATTTGGGTTTTTGGAGAGATTTAGAGGAAAAGAAGGAGAGAGCCTTTTGCTTGAGAAGCAACTTTGTAATACTTGAGTTTTGAAGTTCATCAATAAAGATTCCTCAATTTCTGTAAATCTATGTCTCCTTTGTAGATTGTTTTGGATTCTATTCTTGAACTTGTATGAGCCTTGTTAAGGTTGAAGAAGTTGCAAAGACGCAGAAGTAGACTGTTGGGCTAGAGTTCGTGTTTCGGCACGAGGATATTGTTCAAAAGAATTGTCAGATATTGGAGCGATTAAGCAGACCTAGTATTTATTATGAACTAATACTCTTGTTGGCATTCGTATTTAAATATATTCAACAACAGATTCGTGATGCTAGATTGCACAGTAGAGGAGTCTCTTCCCTCTCTATGATTAAAGTATCAGTCACGGATTTTGTTTATTTCTGCATTCTCGCTTTCTTTGTGCGCTCTGTAATTGGTATCAGAGCCAGGTTGAAAGTATTTCCGCTTTCTTCCTGTTGTTAGAAAGTATTGGTTATGGATACTTTTTCTCCAGCCCGAAGTTCTCTTCATGAATTTAGTGATAAAAGTTTTGATGAAATTCTTAGAGAAGAAGAAGAGAAGGAATCAGGACCCCTGATGACATAAGTCTGCTCCACTGACCTGGAAATCCACCCTGGCTGTACTATGAAGAAGAATAAAAATGGGAACATGACAGTCCTCCCGCCCCAAGATTGCTTGCCCTCAAGCAATCCAAATTTGTGGACCAATCTGGTGGCCCAACGCAACTGAGACCCAATGCATGGATCCCATATTAACCACTGGTCCATGTCATGCCTCCAAGCTATTGAAATATGATTGGATCCTCCAATACCTGGATCCCATGTCCATATTTGACTCAATCTGCTACTAGTAGATCCACCTGGATCCCAATGCCACCAAGAAGGAGCATCAATGCTCCATGGCTCCTGTTGTGCTATAACTCCGACTATGAATGTTGCCCCACCAACTGCGTACCAGCTCATCACCTTTCTCTAATCCAATGCATGGACTCCTGTGCAAGGAATACATTTGTTATGCTGATACTGGTCCAGCTCAACTCCTGATGCTCTTCCTGGACAATCAAAACACGTCCAAGAAATCCTGCCTCTCTCCCTCTAAGGGGAAAAAGGGGGCAAACGGTGCTGCAAGCACTATTTATATACTCCTGGAGAGGGCTACTTCCCGAAAGTTCCGCAGCTCTGCCAACTGCCTGTCCATCTACTTGCACCTCATTAGTGGGTCGGCCCAAAGATGGATGCACCACCATCTCCAACAACTCTTGCCGTCTACTAACCTCTTGCAAGACTACCCTGTCAATCTCCAACATCTCCTGAGGACAAGTGTCTGCAAATACTGCCTCCCTAGAGGCTACCTGCACATCTGTCTGCTCCACTCCAATGGCTGGCTCCAAGGGTGTCTGCTCATCCTCCATCATGGGCTCAACATGAGCCACTAGCTGACTCTCCAACGCTGGCCCATCCCGCACACTATGTGTGTCATCTGTCTCATGCTCCTCTATGTGCTCTCTACGCTGAATCATCAGTTGCTCATCTACTCCCGGATATCCCTCCCTCATGGGAACAATCAACTGCTCGCCATACTCCTCTACCACACATGGGTGCATATCTGGGCTACTGTCATCAACTCCAAATGATTGCTCATGCTCCTTAGAGGTATCATCTTATGAACCCATGGACTCGTCCAAAGAAGAATCTTCACCCTGAAAGTTAGAAGGAATCTCCTCCTGCTCTACCTCTGTCATCTCCCCAGCATCACTCAAGCATGAGTGGTTAGGCCCTCAGGGTCCTTTACAGATAAAGCAAAGTCCTTTCCTCCTCATCTCATTCTTATCCCCCAATCCTGAGTTTATCCTCCTTGGTCAACTGCCTCCTGAACAACCCAATGTTATGCTCAACCAACCTCTCGGATAGTTCATAAGTAGCAGGTGAGACCAACTGTTCTCTCCTCCAAACGGATAACAATCGAGACTGCAACTCCCGACAAATGGCATCATGGTGTCTCATACATGATGACAGGATGGATTGCATTTGTGCTACTACTGTGTCAGAATAATGTTTCTTGATGCTGAAGAAGCATTGGAAAATTTGTAGGATCAAACCGTCACACTCCAGATCAAACATGATCTCATGAGTCCTAGTCATGGCCATGCCTCCTAAAATCTCAAGCTTCTTCCCAAAGGTAGAGCTTGCACTGTTGTCCAAGTCTCGGAAAGTTTCTATTAGCAGTTTGAAAACTCTCCTCATAACATCATCATTGTAAGGAGCTATGGGGGCGGTCAGTCTCATGATGTTACTGAGACAAGATGCAACTGGAAGTCTAACCCCTTCACAAGGTTCCTCCAAGAACTTGTGTTGTATGAGAGCAAACATAGCTGGTTTTAGAGCCCAAATTAGTTTTTTCCCTTCTAACTGGCTCACTTTGGAAAGGAGGGCATCTAGTTCATCAAGTTTGAAGAGGACTTTCCATGTGACTCTTATGTGCTTCAAATCTGTCCCAATAACAAAAATCTTGTGTCCTGTTTCTTGCCCCTCCTGCACACCTCTTGGTTGTCCTTTTTGAAGATTGGCATAGACCCCTCTAGAGAAAAGGCTGTTGTTCTGCTTGGGTTTTTGGTCCATAGAACCATTGTGATTTAAAGCATCAATGGTTGTGCTGTTGTGTTAGTTTATGAGGTGTCTTAGAAAATCCATTGTTCAGCAACATATATGGAAGTAATGGTAGTTCAACAACATATATGGATGTAATGGTAGTTCAGCTACAATTAGTCAGTAGCAAACCACACATTGATATACTCTAGTAGTCGATTTTTCTCACCACTTAGGACATTTATTGACCATTACAACATTATTAGAATCAGATCCTACTAGCAATCTTACTTTTGACTACAATGCTGCTATACAAATACTGCTAGTAGTATGACACAAAACTCAATACAACACGATAATAGTAGGAAACCGGATTCGTCCTAAACCCCCTGCGAATCCCGAATCCGGCGAATCCGACACGATTCGGTCCGGATTCGTGTCCAAATCACAGGACACGTCGTGTCCGAGGGCGTGTCGCGATTTTCAGGGGCGTGTCGCGATTTTAGGACACGTGTCCGGTTTCCAGGACTCGCTAAGCTCAGCGTGGGTATGAAAAGGGCATGTTTTCTCATTAATATTTTCATTTGGTAAGTGATTTGTGTTGTTGCAGCAAGGAGTAGAGCATTTTGGCATCTTCATAATCAAGTCTAGGCCCTAGTATTGATATGCTATTCATGGTAATGTTAAATTCTTAAAGTAAAAGTGACATTCTCCTTAATCTTCATTTTCATCCTTTTACTTAAATTTTTAACATTACCATGAAATGACTCAGGATGTTTGAGAGTGGTTCCGGCCTCATTGGATTTCATATGGAGAAAGTAGAATTTTAGATTTCATTCAAAATCCAGCAGACTTATCAGTTTTTCAGGATTTTAGGATTGGGGGATTGCAATGTTTCCATTGAATTTTGTCATGTATTAGGATATGGAACTCGTATTTAATCAAGAGCACCAAACCAAGAGCTTCTGAATATGTCGCTCCCGCTCCCGTTTTCGCTCCCGCTCCCCGCTTTCGCTCCCGCTCCCAAGTAACACTGTTCCTGATGATATGGGTCTGGACACCATTGTTGAGTTGGCATTGGCCAACATGGATCTCAATGATCCAGTGCTAGAGCCTGTTAGATTTGATGACTTAGAGGGGTCAGCCTCCATACCAGCAGATGCAAAGGCGACTATGGATACAGGGGAGGAGGAGGATGTAGAGGAGAGCAGTGGGGACCATGATGATGGGGACAGTGATGCTGATTCTGATGCTGATTGATCCCTTGAGGCTTGTATACCTGTAGTTGTTTTATATTTTCTATTTCTATTTGCCATTGGCATTGCACCAACACTACCTATGTAACACATTTTGATTTGATGACTTAATGAGAAAACTACAGTTGTCAGTGTGTTTATCTTACTATCTTGTAGTTGTAAGTTGTCTTTCAGTTATGAATTATGAATCATGATTTAAATTTTTAATAGATTTATCATTTATGTGACCAGTACCACTGACATTTATTTGAATTTTGTATGTACTATGCATGCTAATAGCTATAGATGAAGATCTATGTTTGAAATCAATAAATTTGTATCATTAATTAAAATTTGTGTAAGAAATATGATAATATCTAATTTTTAATATATATATATATATTTTTAAATATTATATATATATATATATATTTTAATAAAATAATATATAACGTGTCCTAACGTGTCCTGTTCCGGGGGGTCAGCGTGTCCCGAATCCGACACCACGAATCCCGAATCCTATGTGTCCCGAATCCCCGTGTCAGGTGACTTAGGATAATACAAATATGACAACCCTTGCAACCCACTATCTCCACTAACAACTGTAAATGTTGATATATGGCTAGTTGACCTTACAATAGTTTAGAGTTATGACTGATATACACCAACCAGAGTTTCAATAAAACGATGACACCTACAAAATGGATATTTCTCATTTAGATTTATATATAGTGAGGAAGATAGAACCTGACAGTCGACATTAATAAGCACATATTAGTCCACCAGAGGTGACACTCCAACAATTGGTTGTGAGATATGCTGCCCAGGTAACAAGGAAAGTTGCACTTCTGTGGAGGTAAATCACGCCCAACCACCAATAATATACCACAATTAGCACACTGACCTCGTGAAGTGATTTGATCAGCAAAAACATAGGGGAAGGTTCTGCAACTCCTGTAGGTGATTATGGCTTCCCAAACTTGGCCTCTGCCCAAATCAACTTTCTCTTCGACAAATTCTGGAAAAGACCCACTTGGAAGTTGGATTGGGTATTAAAGAAGAGATTCGGCCACCTGTATGTGCTCGGCCTGCCTGGAAATTCCCCTTCTTATTAGTGAAACTTGTGCACCATTTGCTCAACCATAAACACATCAGTAAATGCCGTGAACGTGGCACTTGAGGATAATGAGAGGATCTGTCTTTAGCAAAGAGAACTCGGCTTCAACAAATGCAACATCGTCCAACCTTTTTACGCTCCTTCTCTGAGGTAATATGCCTTGATCCCGTTTAGATGACACCTAGGTTCATAGTCTCGGCCTGTAAAACTCTGTCCTTGGAGATTTTCGTCCCCTTTCCAAACATTTTAATGGCTTTTCAACAATAATGGATGTCAATGCTCCCTTGAAAGTTCCGGTCCATAAAAATGTAATATGGCCTCTGCAATAAAACCAACGAATGGACGGCTGCGCGGACTGGAGATAAATTAATTGGATGGACCTTCTTGGACTGGCGGAAACTATGCATAGTTTCAATTTGTTGAATTTTATTATGCCGACAACGATTGACCAAATAAAAATAAATTTGGAACTCTTTAGCACTTGATTTGATTTCTTTTTGGAAGAGAAACGCATGTCGCAATTGATCCCAAATCCGTGATCTCGGTCTCCTAATTCAACCTCTTTCCTCAAAATTAATTTGTCTGTGAAAACAAATATTTGGTTAATGCACGGGTGGATCCGCCCTTTCAGATTTATTCAATTCTCCATCAAAAGGAAATCACGTTGCATGGATGTCATGAACCGCTCTACTTAGCCGACATAACTGCCCCCTTTGTGGCTCGCACCACAAAACACCACATGATTCGCTGCCTTGGTTAAAACTCGACCAAGACCTTTGGAAACCTCGTGCTTCAATTAGTTGCTCATCATGACTGCGACGTCTGGAAAAAATGGTTGTTGATTCGAAAATCATACATTGATGACTCGACCCTTTTTAACAGTTGACGTGGCTTCCCTTTCGGCCCACGATCTGTTGTCGTCACCTCCCTTGTCTCTCCCTTGTCCCACTATAGTCATTATCATAGTCGCACCCTCAATTTGCAGCAGGTCATGTGAAATCTGTGTTCACCATCACAGTCGCACTTGCAATCTGTAGCACATCACGTAAGTATCGAATTTCCCTTCGTGCACCAGACTGAACGCGACCCTCCCACAAAATAAACCTCCGTTCAATCGAGGAATAGCCGGACTTGTTGTGGCAATCCCATAGAAATTCTGCCTTTGTGTTAATGACCCGATTTGGCAATGGAAAATTTAACACCGCGTTTCACAAATTTTCATGGCTGCATATGATTTTGGCTTTCTGCCTTTACAAATAAGCAGTCGGCTATAGACATGGGCAGTTTGTTTCAACGCGATCATGAAATCAATCGACCCTCTGCATAAATTAGTCATGCCTTGTACATGGATTTTGGTGGTGATTTGCAACATAAAGCTATAAGTATCACTAGATCTCGTGGGCAACTTATGAAGGTGTTCTCGTATAACCTGGGATTGAGAGAAACATGGCACGACAATAAACCAAACTTGGTTTCGGTGCTCAACTCCTATGCTTACATCAATTTTCTATGTCGCCAATAATAATTGACAACCCATTTTGAAGATATTTGACTATCCGAAGCCACCCTTTTGATTTTGGTAAGATTTATTCACCGCCTTGCAATTTAATAATGGGCCTTCCACCTTCTAAAATTCAACCTGCATCAAGAGATCAACAACAATATTTTGGCCCTTTGAGCATAGATTTTGACTCCAACCAGATAACTCGATCTGCATAAAACCCTCAGGCTGAGCCAAGACCAAGGCTCTGATACCACTGTAATGTCCCAAATGGAGAAAATTTGGAACAAACTCCTCACATAAAATTTCTACTCATAAACAAAAGATTGCCATGTAAAATTTAACAACAAAGAACATGCAAATAACGATGATGAGCAAAAGGAAATCTCAACTTTATTATATTAACAAGAAATAGGAGTACATAGCAATGTGAAATAGCTGGAAATGGCTGAGAAACTCAAACAACTACTGCAAACTAGATCCGGCCTCAAAATGTGTCTGCTATAGCACTAGATATAGCCTCTCAAAATAAAACTGCAACCAATAAGAGCTCCTGTGAATTCTAAATAAATCCACCAATTGGAGATGGGTGCTCACCCAATCTCTCTAAGTCACTCGAGGGTTTTCGTCCTGGGGCTACCAATGGAGTAAAGAAACGGGTTCTCAACCTCACATACAAGAAACAATATCGAATCCAAGATGTCTCCAAATGTCCTCCTCCTTTTTTATAGATCTGATGGATAGATCTCCAAGCTTCTAGAAGCGTCTTATTTTATTATTATTCTAGAAGCTCCTCCATTGACTTTATCAAGTGTTCCTTCAATTTTATTTTATTTCACTTAAGTCACTTTTGGCCTCTTTTTCCCCAATTAATTATTTTTTCTTAATTAAATGACTAATTAAAGTCATTATTAATTAAGGAAATTGGCAAATCGCCCACCATACTCTCTTTGGCCACTGGAAGTCTCTTCTCATCATCCCACCCTGTAGATCTTCTCTCTGTGTTCGAACTTCGAATGAGCTATTATAATGAGGTGTTCCATCAATTAATTTCCTTGGAACGCTACCTCGAGCATGATTAATTAAGTCGAGCTCCATAATAATGCTAATTTTTGAAAGTTGTCGGAATGAGACGGAACGAAAGGCAAACTGTGCGGATGATGGAATATGCCAAGTGAATGCCATCAAATCCCATAAAAACTCCTCAAAACTCCATCGGGAACCCTGATGACATAAGTCTGCTCCACTGACCTGGCCATCCCCTACCCTAGAAATCCACCCTGGGTGTACTATGAAGAAGAATAAAATTGGGGACATGACAAATCTCCTCCTAAAAACTGGAAACCCTCTTCTTCTCTGTGTGCTTTTCTCTTGCTGCCTTGTGCAAATTTGCACCTGCTGCAAATCTCTGTGCCTAGATGTGATAAATCTGCTTTGCAAAATTGTTGATCTGCTCACCGGAATTACTTCTCGGTAATACTACTACCCGCGATAGATTTGGAATAAAATTGAACTTTTCCTCCAATTGGATTTGGAAATCGATTTTCTGCTCCCTGCAAATTGAACCCTTGGCTTGGCCTGCATAGATATGGAGAAAGCGCTTCAGATCTGCCACTGAAATTGCACAATCTCACTCCTTCCTACTTATGAGCTTCAAATTTGATCAAACACGCTCTGATACCATGTGAAAAATCCACGATTACAATCACTAGAAACTATTCTTCTAATTGATGCAATTTATTTGTCTTTAGTTAATTAATTAACAATGGATAATGAACAACTCACTACTGCAATCTTCACAATAAAATTAAACATGCTGCAGAAATAAATCTGGAACTGAGAAAATATATGCACACAATTAACATAGTTATTTTGGACTAATGCCCCTGAAAAACTTCGAAGGGAAAACCGATGCAATAGATGAGGGTTTATATTATTATGCAGCAAATCTGAGAATTACAACTGCTAGGCTCTCGGGCTCAGCTCCAAAAATTGTCAGCTGGGACAATTATTTTTCCCTCACCCCAACTCAATTTGGCCTTCACTAGGCAACTCGCAGCACTTGGCATATTTGCTTCGGGAACTGGGCAACTCGCACTGCAAATCTCAACCTCTCTGCTGGGAAATTCAACCTTCCATCCCTGTTGCTGGAAATTGGAAACCCACTTTAGAATTCTTTCGAAGATTCTCTCTGCTGCTCCCTCGATTACTGATGCTCCTCGATTGGCTCGAATTCTTCCCTCACTGAATCACTGTGCACTGGGAAATTCACACTGCATGAATGCTTGCTCCCTCACTTGTGTGTTTCTCCTTATCCCATCGATATGCTCTTATAATCTCTCGTTGGAGCTTGAATGGCCATGATTAAATCCTCATCAATAGCTAAGATCATCTTAGACTCGATCCATGTGAGTCTCTAGAGCATTCTCGATCATCCTCAATTAATTCCTTTAAATTAATCGATGTCCCTAGGTTAGACTTAGACATTTTTTTATTATCGATTAATTAATTTAATTGAGTGGTCTCTGGGTGTTTTCTCTCTAAACCTTTTTGGGTTTTGTTGATCTCATGTTCCTTAGTCTCTTAGACACAAATGGAGACTAGAACGTCTGTCTGATGCTACAAAAACTAACAGAGAGATGTGAGGCAAATAGGAAGGGGAGGGGTCTCTTTATAGCAAAGCATGAGGTTTAGGGAGGAAATTTACCCATTTTTAATCAAAAGAAACTTATAAACCCTTGTAAAGTCCGCACGTGTGGGGTCCATGGCGACTTGTCCTATGTGACTAGTTCAAATTGGGACCAACCGGTTTGGACTGGTTTGGTACCAAACTAGTATAGACTAGCCCACCGCTTTGGGTTCCTAGCTAGTTTGTTACCTTACCCTGCCCAATTGGCTGGTTTCACTGGTTCATGTTCGGACTAGGGGTTGTAAAACATTGGATTATATAGAGTTATTCAAAATGTGTTATAACTCGTGACTAATTAGGTTTGAATAGTTTATAGATTAGATGTCTAATTATGTTCTATGTCATTCTCATAAAACATTTAATTAATAATCATATATTCTAACATATGCTTGGCTCTTATTTGTTACACATTCTTATTTCATGATCGCTGACCTTTTATGTGACAAAGTTTAGGCATGTAACACATCAAACCAACTCCTCCCACCTTCTCAGTCCTAAATCAACCTACCATAAAATAAGAGGAAAGTATTGATTTCAACCTATTTTATGCAAATAAATTTTGTTAGAATCTGATTATTGACTTATAATTGAACTTATTGTAGAGATGTGGAACTTGGGTTACTCCCAACAGCCCCTCCACAATTTAAATTTGGGCAAAGATATTGGCTATAGGGAGCATCAATTGTCAGCAGTGTGCAAGTCTCCTATAAAACTAGTGCAGCCATATAAATTAAATGGCTGGTAAACACCGATAAGCATCAAAATACTTATCTCATGATTCATCTCACATTGCTAAGATTAAAAAAAATCATAAAAATGAACTAAATCATAACTTTATTTTAAATTATTATTATTATTTTTTGTAAATCGAGGTCTTCTATTAACTCAAAAAGTTAAATTTTGCAATGTGCATTCTCAAAATTCTGCTGGCCTTACCCCTACCCGATTTATTGGCCAACAGATAAAGACCCATATATTTAGACAACATACAAAAAGCATAAGACAAACATAGATTTGCTGGCTAGAGGTGCCAAAATACATACATGACAAGAAAAATACCCACAAAAATCACTAATCAGCTGAGTTGACTTGAGCAAGATGATCAGACTTGACCCTGGAGATGGGGGTGGTTTGAAATCACAGTGAATTGAAATCATAGTGAACGTGGCCCTCCATGTGAGCCAACCTTGCTTCCAGTCTTTCTAATTTCTCATGAGTGTGACGCTGCCCATGCCACAAACTCACCATTCTATCATGCAACTTCCATTGCTTATGCTGAATATGGCTAAGGACATTCATAATTTTTGTTTGATCCTCCTAGTGAATTTGATTAAGCTGTTCCAATTTTGAAAGCAGAGTCTGAACCAAACGATTCGAGTGTTGGGTTCAATTGGTACATTAGATGTTGGCTTTGTTGAGGAGGGGTTTGAAGGTCCCCTTCGCCCTCTGGAACCTTGTCGAGATGTGGACCCTTGCCCTCCTGAATTACGTCGACGATCGCTCCAAAGAAGGGGCATACTAACAGAAGACAACACCAAAAAAATATATCACCCCGACTCCACCAGAGACTGCAGAAAGAGCCATCGAACCACCCAGAGACCAACCAAGAGAAATAGGTGAATCCTTCCATGCTGAGCCACTAATCAATGACCTCATAAAATAGCCCACCCACTACAATCAAGGTACAAGAAACCACCAGAGGAGATGGCAAGGTAGCGAGCAAAGAAAACAGACCACCAAGTTACTTGACGACTATGGCAAGAAGACTCGTCAAAATCCCAAACAAGAGTATCTTGAGCCATTGTCCACTAAGCGTTAGAGCGAGTGCACACCCAAACTAGATTCTCCCACACCCCAAATAAACCACAAAAGGAGAGAAATGATGGCAATTGCGAACAAAGACCCAACCCCACACTAATTCTCCACAAGATCAAATTGAAACGAATTGGAAAGACCATGAAGTAACTCAAGAACAAGATGAACTTGAATTTGACATGAACAACCCACAAAAGAACACGCATACACTTAGAGGCATTAGGATAAAAGGGGTACCATCCTGCATGCTCTGGGAAGACTCGAGCTGGCTAACTAGAGCAAAAGAGTATCCACTAGCGCCCAACACACGAAGACCCTCTGATAACCATCTCCAGAAAGGATGAGTGGACGTCTACCTAGCCCGTCTGAAACTGTTAATAAAAATTCAATGCCTCCCCATTGTCGAGAGCCACATCTTGCGTGACACAGAAGTCCTCCAATGCTTTCTACGCAAAGCTTGAGATACCAAACCTAGGAATAGAGAAACTTAGCACCGCTTTCCTCCATGGCAATAACCATTTAAGCGGGTCACCTAAGGTGCAGTAAATGCCACCCAGTGCTGCCCACGCTGCTCATAAGCTCCTGCATGAGCGAGCCTTTCCATGCCATCAAGTCTGAAAATCAACTGTGGGGCTTGGATGGCGGCGTACCACCCCATTATGCGCCGTTTCCTGAGGAGTTGACACCCCCATTAGGGAATTTTAAATTATTATTATTATTATTGTTAATTATAAAAAGAATTAATGTATGAGTTAAACATATATTAAAAAACATGCAACAAGATTCTTAACCATGGAGATTCACCCCCACTTTACCATAGAGATTTTTTAATTTGTAAATAGGCTTTGTTACAATACCATGGCTTATTAATACCACATGCCCAAAAAACCATAATTTATGTTCATATGACACATGTTCATGTGACATTTTTTTAATTAATCAATTTAATTAAAAGAGCAAAACAAGTATAACTACTTTTGAGATAAGTCTCAACCTTTGATCTTTGACTATATTCTAGAAATTAAAATATTCTAGAATATTTTGTGGAGGTTATATCCCTACCATCCGCCTAATAATTATTGAGACTTAATTAAAATTTTGGAAGCCCTATTCCAAAATAGGCATGCCTATCAATGTAACAAGAGGAAGGCCTTTTGTGAGGGTTTGTTTTCTGCCAATGGGATCTGGTTTTGATGATTATAATTGGATTTATTGTGGAATTAACTAGCTAAGTAAATACAGACTACCATGAGTAGTCACATCTCATTTCCTTTGTAGCAAGTGGTCCTTTGTTTTGCTAGTAGCTTTGTATCCAATTATACCATGGTCTTTGCGTGACTAAACTTACAATATCAACTCAAGGGGGATGCTGGGAAAACAAGCCTATTCTCTCTATTGTTTCCCTACCAAATACCATTCCACTAAGATGACCTCTCGAATTCTACAAGCAAGAATACTTGAGAGTTGAGACGTGTGTGTGTTTGCCATGGTTGAACCGTGCAAATTTAACATTTAAGGACGAGTCTATTTAATAGCGTTGATTCTTTAGATGATGATCTTTCTTATAGCTTGATGCAGTCTTAGATGTGTTTTTACTAGGTTTGTACTAGAGAATACTTCACACCAAGCCCTTTTACAACAATGCTCTAAAGTTAGAAATTGAACATTAATGTAAAAGTCAAGGTTTGGAAAGCGTCATTGGATTCATTTGCTTTGATGGTGATATTCTTTTGGAGCCCTGTGAGGTCCGAAATTTTGATATTAATGGTTAAACTTCAAGCTTTAATGCATTATTATATCAACTGCCATAAGCTTACTCTTTGGATCATTCCTTTGGATGATTATGTTCTGTAGGAACTAATTTATTCCATAAACCTACCTTGATATTGTTGAAATATGTAACTCGGTTCAATCTTCATAATGGCATATGTAATCGTGATTTTATGTATTTAATGAAAAGAGAATGAATTTATTATTATTCTTGAGGCATGCGTTTCGTGCTCAAGGGAAATTTATTTTTAGGTCAAGCACCCATTAAGTGCTTCTAGGTTTGTCATAAAGTCAATTGAGTCATTGTCATGTATTGAAGACCCTTTTGGGCATGTTACATATTGTAAAGAAAATCTATTTGAGTCAAAATAGAATCAAAAGACCCTCCAAGACCCCTCATCATGACACAAAGATCAAGCCGGCCTACATGAAGGGACAAGTTGGCCTAAAGAGATCAATTCGTACCCCTCACAAGCCTATAAACAAAAAGGAACTTGACCTCATTGTGACTCACTCAAGCAAGTTTGATCTTCTCAAGATAGAAGTTGGAAAAAGGACAAAAAAGAAGGAGAAGAACTAGATCTATGTTTTTGGGCCTCTTTCTCTCTCGCTCTCGTGTTAGGGTTTCTACATTTGATGGGCAGAAGAATTTGCTGGGCAGGTTGAAGTTGCAGAAGAGTTTGCTGGGCATATCGAAGTTGCAAAAGAATGTGTTGGGCAGGTCGAATTTTCAGAAGAATCTGTTGGACAAGTCGAAATTGCAAAAGTTGTTGGAATCAAGGTTTGACTTGGTCTTGGAGGGTCTTGGTCAAGGGTCATAGGTCTTGGAATTCATCAATTGAAGTTCTATAAGAAGAGAATAATTCTTTTGGATTTTCCTCTCAATTGGAGAGGTTTTGGCCCTGGCTGATTGCCTACATCTTGTGTACCATTGTCTCTTTGATGTTATTGTTTGGTAGCTGTTTGATGATAAAGAACACTAATAATAATCAAGTGTAAGAAGAAGCTAATCGAGTTAAGTAAAAATACATCACAAGCAGTGATCAAAGTAAGAGAAATCACCTAATCTAGCTACCCTAGATTTCTCAACAGATATTAATTGTCAATTTCTAGCTTTAATCCATAGAATCAACTACCATAAGTTTACTTCGGTCAGTGTATTCTCATTAATAACTGATCAAGGTTTTCTATTTGTCATTCTCTTGTGTGGTCCATTAGGAAGAAAAATAACCATTTTGTTGTTGACTTGATCTTTTCAACCAAGGTTCCAATGGTATTTTTTCGCTGTATTTAGATTTAGAAAGAAGCTGGAAAGTATACACCAGAAAATATGTCAAGCACAACTTACATATCATGATTCACCATGTCCATAACAATGCTAAAACAATTTATCTTAACTGGTTTTATATTTAAGACACGATAGATAATAGATAGTGCATGCTTGTATTTTTGTTGGAATGTTGTGTCTGCCTAAAAGCTGTGATTCCATTACTACATGCACAATTATACAAAATGCTTAGCAATTTCGAACCTTGATTTTACAGGTATTAAAGTGGGAGGATGTGGAGGTGCCAGAGCCTGGAGCGGGGGAAATACTTGTTAAACATAAAGCTATTGGCGTAAATTTTATTGATATATATTACCGCAAGGGGGTTTACAAAACTGAAAAGCTACCTTTCATTCCTGGTATGCATTTTAAATTTCTGCTTGCAAGCAAAACATGTTATTCCTTCAGCAAGTCATTTCAATAATTTTTAGATCAAATCATATATGTTTATTGAAATTTTGCCTTCGTGTACACACATATGGGCTTAGATATATATAAGCCTTGTGCAATGAGCTCTATCACCTCCCGAACTCTCACTTATATGTGTCAAATTCTCAAGCACAAAATGAAAACCTAAGGGAAACTTACAGGGGATACCCACTGTCACTTTGGTAACTCCTTTCACTTTAGGTTGGCTCTTCTCCAAAACAAGGGGGGTATCCGTTAGTAGGATTGCTAAGGCATCCGAAGTTGTGACTATACCCATCTGCCTTTGGCGTCTCAAGCATGTTCTTAGCAAGTAACTTCTAACCTCAACAACAACAATTAGAAATGATAACAAGCTTCACATATGAACAGAGAGAACCCTTGAACTTTCTATTATATCTTCCAAAAGAGATATACAAGGAGGCTCCAAGAAAAGAGACTCCTCACAAATCCAACCATCACTACTAATGGAGAGAGCTATACATTTTATAGGCTAGTCGCTTCATCTCCTCTTACAATAAAATATGATTTATTTTCCTAGATCCACTAATTTCTCCAAGGAAAACAATAGAATAATTCTCTCACATAACCAACTCTATAAGTCAAACAAATGATAAAATAATAGGAGTGGTTGTGTCATGTTACTCTAATGCTTTCAGGCTCAAACAATCTGCTCTCTTATGAGCACTCTAGGTGACTCATCAAACAGTTAAATAGTGATGTCATTCTCCTCCACTGCCTGACACAACATAGGGAGGATCTTTACCTTCTTTTCTCAATAGTGCCTTTGGGAGGTTTCTCTAGAAGAGATTGCTAAATCAATTCTTATTACCCAACATTAGGTGTAGCAATCCAAGGGTTTATTGATTTTCTTTAGAATAAGAGATGAAAAGACAAGTAAGATTGAGTGCCTTGTCCTTTGGGCAAAATGGAGTCAAAGCATTACTTGATGAAGAAGCTCACAATGCAAATGAGAAATCAGTAAGCTACGTTATACTTGAACATTACCATTTAAATCAACCATGTCGATACAAGGAGTTGTATTATAAGCTCGTTAAGATGCCTTCCATAACAAATTCAGAACCAAGCAGCATATGGTGCAACAAATAAAGCAGAGGCAACAAAAACAGTCATCAAATAAGAATGAACAGCAGCCTTAATCTTAGTTAACAATCTTGATTACATCAAGGGATAAAAGTTTTGATTTTTCATAAGAGAATGTGATCTTCTAATCTGATAATTACTTTCCAATGATTTCTTGACTTAAGTCACATACATCATTAAGCAATTATACATAGAAAATTTCAACAATAATGCAATAATGACAGTAGGATCATAAAGAGACAGCCAAGCACAAAAGATACACAAGTTTACCCTAGGAAAACCCAAACTCGGGAAAAACCCAGCAATCTTTTTTTAGGAGAAATTGTTCAATTCAGCAAAGGTACAATTTGATCTTTCTGGTCGAAATTAGTCAAACAGACCACAGAAATCATACAGGTCAAACCTGGTCAAACAGATAAAAATTTCGGCCTTCCTGATGCTGCCCAGAATTTGGTTAACACTAGTCAACAGGGCCGAAATTCGGCCTCCTGCAGCTGCCTCAGAATCTCGGTCAACCTGTGGTCAAATTGCCCAGGAACAGGCTGAAATTTGGCCTCATGAAGCTACCCAGAAACTCGGTCAAACTGCTCAGAATCTCAGTCAAACTCTGCCTAGAAAGTCGGTCAACTCTGCCTAGGAATACATAGGTCAACACTGTCAACGCTGGTCAAACTAGGCTGTTTCAGAAACTCGTATTCCTCAGAAATCCTTCTCCTTAACTCGCACGTGTGAACCTAAGAATAGATGATCTGTTGATCCGAATTGTGCTCCAAGTGATGAGGTCGAGTTGGTATTTATAGTGTTTATGAGGTGCCCAAGGGACATGTCTCTTTGTGCTGAGCTGACCTATACTTGGGAGCTGACTTGACCAATTTAAATTTAATTTCCCTCCTTTTCATGGACTGACTTGAATACCAACTACAACGGCCAAAAGTCAACACTCCCTCTGAGCTAGGGTGGTATTCACTTTGACTTCCTCAAATGTCCTCTTTGCTGAACAATTTCTCCATCCTAAGAAAAGATTGAATGAGCTTGCTATGTTAATGTATCCATCCACTTCATGTTCTATCCTAGAACCATGTGGAAAGCATTCTGCATCAACATCATGCAAAGGAACTAGTTATCTACTAGTCAAATCTCCTTTGCAAATGGATTTAGTTACCCACTAGCGAAAACCCTTTGGTGATATGGACAAAACCTTCTGATTGGGGTCAACAAGACTAGTCCTGGGTCACTAGCTCAACATGTCATCACTTGGAGCAAAGTCAATACCTTTGACCCAAAAAAATGGTGAAACCCTGGGCCAATTACCATTCCTGCATGCCAATTGAATGGTAAAACACTTGCTCGATGCTAAAGGCACTCACTCTACCCACTAGCCAAATACCTCTTGGCAATATGGTCAGAACCTTCTGATTAGGGGAGCCCTTCAGGCCTTGAACCTTCTAATCGGGGGAGCCCTTCAGGCCTTGAACCTTCTAATCGGGGGAGCCCTTCAGGCCTTGATGCTCCCAGGGCCATTCTCCCTAGCCACATTACATGGCTCTTGGTCAATACCCTTGACCTGTCAATATCCTGACCTGCAATGTCCTTGATGCTACAACATCGACACTCCCTCTAACTAAACTGAGGGAAGCATTCTCAACCACTCCAAGCTTGTCCTTCAAGTAAACAAACTTCATCTCGGGACAAAGGCTTTGTGAGAATGTCAACAACTTGCTCGTTTTTAGAAATGTATTGGAGCCATACTGCTCCCTTTTGTACCATGTCTCGGTACTTGATCTGAATGTGCTTCAACCTATCATTAGGGTCATCTCCAACACCTGATCCAACAATCTTGCGAGTAGCTTCTGAGGCAACACTGCTTCACAACTTGCCAAACTAGATGCAATATACTTAGCCTCTGTAGCATTGAGTGCCACTGTGCTCTTTCTGTCTTCAACACTCCTTGCCTAATTTGAATTTGTATATCCCTGTAGCTGTACTTCAACATTTGAGATATATTTCAATCCATATCCAACTATACCATGTCGGTACCAAAACACATGTTGCACCGCATGCCTCGGCTCAACCATAAAATGATTGAATTCTTTCACTGGATCCATGATTCCATTACCACAACTGCTTTTCGATTGCCCTGATTGGGTGCTCCATCTAAAACAGATCATCCTAGGTGCTCCCTCTTCCACTGCTGTTTCTTAGTCTCTAAAGCATATCTGCTGTCTGGTATGGTCGATTCATAGAAGGCATACTTCTCTTAGAGACCTTCCCATCTCTGAGCATTTAATCTAACAATCTTGCAATCCATCATCTGAAGGATCTCAATAGTATACTTTCCTTGACCAAGGATGTAATGCATCAAGTCTAGATTCTTCATCTCGAACTCAGAGGTCAACTCCCTCTTACATTGAAGCAAGGCTTGATTGCTCCCTCTATCACGGAAGTAAATCCTCCTACCACTATTGCTTCCTTTTTCTTCTGTCAGAAACAAGTCATATAATAACAAGATCAACCAAGACTCAACAAATATCCATCAATCCAAGAATACCATGCTCTAGGTCCGTACTAAGCTTTCTTTAGACTGCAGACATAAGACTCCTTCTCATGTACCTCAAAGCTCTGAGGTTGTTCTATATACACTTCCTCAATTACTCCATTTAGGAAAGTGGTCTTTACATGTATCTGATGTAACCTCCAATCCATAACAGAAGCAATGGAAATAATAGTTTTAATAGAAGTGTACTTGGAAATTGGAGTAAATGTCTTCTCTTAGTCCTCTCCCTCTTTTTGGGAGAACCATAACGAATCTTGCTTTGTACTTATTTATGTTGCATGCTTGATTTTGTAAATCCACTTGGAAGTCACCACTGACTTCCCTCCAAGTCTCGACACAATTTCCTCCATCATGACATCCTTCAAACTTGCTACCCTGCTTGCCCCCTCTAAACTACGAGCTCTACTAGTCATCTAACATGGTTCTAGATACCAATACAATTTCTCCCACTTGAACATAAATCACTCTCACTGAATTTATGCTCAATTCTTGGAGAATCCTCTTGTCACAAACTTTGCTTCGTTCTTCTCGATTCTTCCATCTGTTGCCAGAGACTTGGAAGCCTTTACGATGTACTTGCAAACCTCATTAGGAGGCCATGGAAAAATGATTATAACCAAGCAAAAGACACAAAGATAAGAAGTTGACCAAAAATGAAGCAATAATAATTAATAAAAAGATATGGAGTACTTATCTTTTGATTTGAGAATTGTAGGGAATTGTCAACTCCCTCTTAATCCTTTCCTTCTTGTAGAAATCATTGGAATCCATCTGCAATTCTCATCTTCGTCCTCATCATCAACTGCATGTTACCTTCCTTTCTTTCATAGGGTTTCTTCATTCAACAAATTCATCAATTTTCAACACTTTAGGCCTAACTCTACGGTTTTATCCACAAACCCTAGGACTATCAAAAATCATATCCTTTAAGTATTTTCTAGGGTTTACAAACCCGAAGACTTTCAAATTTCATTGACACATTTGCAAGTCCAAAAACCTTGTACATTATCATGTGAATCACATCACTGGAATTTATTGCTTATAGGTGAAGAAACCTTTCTCCTCAGCTCCCTCTGGCTTTAAAGTAACTTCCTCAACGACTTCAAATGATTGACCATTGAGCATTATGAATACATTGTGGATATAAGTCTTAACTACGTAGGTTGTCCTTCTACCCAAATGATCACATATGGACTTCATCCTTTTGATCAACGTTAATCAATAGATTGCTAGTCTTCCTTGTTCCAACTCTACCAACCTTCCAAGTCTAGGTCTTGGTCAGACTTTTTTGAGTTCAGCTCATATTTATACTCCACAAATACACACTCTTACAACAGAACAACTTCCTTAGATGTTCCTTAACTTTGACCTGCATTGACCTCCCAGTTCCCCCAATATAGATTTATCTTCAAGGACATTGATACAATAAAACCCTTTCTAAAACAAGAGTCTTTAGGGTCCTTAACCAACTCAGATTATTTAATGAACTTCACAATTGTCAAAATCATTTGTCAGGGACTTCAAATTTACCATGGTTTCAATACCATTGTTTCTAAAAACTTCAAGCAAATAAATTTCATCTGGTATCACTTTCAAATTTCAATCATGGATTTTCTCAGTTTGAAACAAATGCACAAGCCTTTGCTTCAGTTGTATAAGGAACCTGGTCTGAAAAAAAAGAAAAAAAACTGAAATTTGTGTTGTCCACATCTTTGACAATGTCTTCACTAGCATCTCAAGGCACTTCAGACTTGTGTTCTCTAGGGTCTGAGGCCTTTTGGCCTCTTCTAGGCCTGCGGCCTAGCCCTAGGTAGGCTGCGACCCTCTTCACAATTCTCTGTCCACATCATAGGTATTTTTCGATCCTCTTTTCTTCTCTGACCTGAGGCCTTTTGACCCTTATCTAGGGCTTCAACGCTCTTCCAAACCTGGTCGAGACACAAACAAAGTTCGACCCTTATTGAATAGGACATAAATACTTGGCAGACAGAGATACAAACTCGACAACCTCTCCCTTGTGGCTTAATTAGTTAGACTTGTGTAGCTAGGCCATTTACTCTTCCACAGTCCAAATTTAGTTCTCCTTCTAGGGCATTCTTAGCTTATCTCTTGTCTTAGGGCTGCTCTTTAACAAGTTGGCTTCTTCAAGTCTCTTTAATGGATGCTCTTTCAACTAGTCTTTGATACCATGTTGATTTTTCATAAGAGAATGTGATCTTCTAATCTGATAATTACTTTCCAATGATTTCTTAACTTATGTCACATACATCATTAAGCAATTATATATAGAAAATCTCAACAATAATGCAATAATGCAATAATGACAGTAGGATCATAAAGAGATAGCCAAGCACAAACGAGACACAAATTTACCCTGGTAAAAGCCAAACTCGGGAAAAACCCAACAAAGGTACATCTTGATCTTTCCAATCAAAATTGGTTAAAAATCATAAATCATACATGTCAAACTTGTGTTGGAAAATGTAACTAGGAACAATAATGCAATAATGCAATAATGACAGCAGGATCATAAAGAGATAGCCAAGCACAAACGAGACACAAATTTACCTTGGTAAAAGCCAAACTCGGGAAAAACCCAACAAAGGTACAATTTGATCTTTCCAATCAAAATTGGTTAAAAATCATAAATCATACATGTCAAACTTGTGTTGGAAAATGTAACTAGGTTCGGTCTTCATTTAATGTATTTGAGTATCTTGTAATCTATTTGTCAAAAGAGAAGTGAAAATAATTTTATTATTAAATTGAATTGACTTATTAAAGCATGGGTTTCATGCTTGGGTCAATTATAGGTTAAGCTTCCATTGTAGGCTTTAGGTTATTATCAAGTCATTTATTGTTTGACTCCTCCATCAAGTCATCCTCTTTAGCAGGTCATCAACTCAGCCTCCTCATCCAAGTCTTCAAGTTGGCCTCAAAGGAATTATAATTAAATGAACTCAAGTCGGCCTAAATAAATACACATCACTTCATATACTCATGTCGGCTCATTTATATTGGGCAACCACTATATATACAAGCCTAGTCTTCGCATAAAATCATAAGTACAACAACTTGCATAAATCTCAGAAGGACAAGTTCGGATACATCTGAAATGAAGTTCGTATTGCCAACCATCATCAATGATCACGAAACGTGGGGGCGTATCACCCTCTGACAGGCTTTTCAAACCTTCATCCACGCCTTCAGCAGTAACATCAGTGTAAAAAGCATCCCAGGTGCACCAGCCAAACCAATCCAAAAAAGAAGGCAACTTAAAGGAACTCGGCCGTCAATAAAACCCTTCACATTACAGGTATATCAATGGCCATATCTGGGAGCCAAGTGCTTGGCAAATGTAAAAGAATTGAGTAGCGCTTTGAAGTTTGAAGCGGCATCTATATTTTATATAGAAGATGCGAATATCTCGATAAAATACACCACATGCGCAGATGACCATGGCAAACAATGCTCATTCTTTAATTAAATGATTGACCGTGGATCACTCCAATGTCGAAGTGATAGAAACAATAATTCTTTAATTACTTATCGAAAGATACGAAGACCACCCTCTGACGAGCACACGCTTTCTCGCCGCTAAATTCGTTATGAAACTTCAAAGAAACCGAAATTTAAGATCTTTAATACGCCAATACCTTGAAAGTTCTCATTCCCCGCCAGGTAACTCAAATCCAAAGAATTCCAGACATCGTTTGGATGCCAGAAATTAAAGAAAACCGTTTCTCCAGAGCAAACAGGATGCGGAGCTCAAAACCTAACGGATTTTCAATGGCTAGGAAAATTAATACAATTGAAGGAAGAAATTTACCGGTGAAATCAATTTAGCAACACTGTAAATAGGCCGTTGAAAGTGGATCGACTACCGAATTGATTCGAACTGGAGACCTCCCCTGCACAGATTGACGGGAGCTTTCCAATAAAATTCTGCCGCAAGATTCGCTTCCTTAAGACACGGCCTTATGTTACCTAGCTTTGAGACGTTTGCAAATCTGGCGATTAGAGGATAACGCCAATGTTGACCACTGTATACCACAGGAACGCCAATGTGCCAGACTTTAAGGCTTCAGGCTTCAGAGGAATTCATCAACGCTTCAGGCTTCTCCAGCTGGGCCACAATGAAAGAAGGTGGGATGGGGAAAACTATTATTCAAGCAGCGTTTCCAACGAAAATTCTCAGATTCATGCTCAGAGGGACAATAGGAGAACGCTCAGGAAAAACTGATGCGCAGATAATGTCAGAGGCGCTCAGGACAGAGGGCTATAAACTACAGCAGTGGCAACGCTAAACTACAGCAGTGGCAGCGCTATATGCTCAGAGAATCGCTCAGGGAATCGCTCATTCAGCAGGGCAGAGGGCGCAGTGTCAGGGCAGAGAATGAAACGCATGACAGAGGCAGCGCTCAGGTATGAGCAGCTCAGACACAGAATTATGAGCAGAGGTGCAGGACTGACGTGCACATAACAGGCCACAGAAAAACAAGTGGCTCTGATACCATGTTAAACACACATGGACAGCAAAGAATGTGAAAGATAAATCATGTGAGTTCATTTTTTTTATTAACATAAGATACACATTTATAGTACAATAGGTGACTCTTGGGATTCAGATCCCAAGGTCTCTTGGACTGCTTTTGTCCATTCGAATTCCACACTAACCCTTTAGGATTAGGTGTCCAACACTCTCGGTGATGCAACAAAAACTTAGATTTCACAAGGAGATTGCGGTGATCTTAGAAATGAAGTTTCGGTGGTATTACAAGGAAGACCTTTTGATGATTTCGGTGTCTCCACAGTCCCATAGTTTGGGTAATACTACAACGCGGTCCCACTACATTGATGAAGTTTTCGTTGACACCACAGTGAGAAGGTTTCACAGTAAGAAAATCTCAGTGGTACTGCAATAATGAAGTTTCGGTGTAGCAAGTATTTAGTGCTAACACAATGATATGAACCTCGGTATGCAAACACAGTGAAAGGAGGATGACTTGATGGAGGTAGTGTCTAGTCTAAGTTGTAAGGGTCTTGGTCGTCTCATCTTGAATCTATTGAAGGAAGATTTTGTGACTAGGTTTTCCCCTTGAGGGGGGTTTTTCCCTAGCAACGTGCCTATATCTTGTGTTCTCTTCTTTTTTTGCTTGGCATTAATCTTGATGATAAGAAAAGATAATTAAGAGATCTAATACTAATAAT
Organism: Pinus tabuliformis; assembly: GCA_031772625.1. Classification (NCBI taxonomy): domain Eukaryota; kingdom Viridiplantae; phylum Streptophyta; class Pinopsida; order Pinales; family Pinaceae; genus Pinus; species Pinus tabuliformis. The sequence continues at coordinate 835,163,495 of CM062816.1, forward strand.
GAAAACATCACAAGTTAATGTCATAATAAGGGAAATCATTTTAACTGCCAACTCTTTGGATTTTCCAACATGGGAGGAAGATTTTGGAGCTGATTGAAGAGTTTATTTTCAGATTGGTTGGAGCTTCTTCTCTTCTCAAAATTTACAGATCTTCACGAGATATTTCATTGCCTCTACTCCTATTTTATTTTTCTCTAAAAAAAATGCCATAGAATTCTAAAAACCCTAGGGTTTTCTATGCAGATTTTTCATTTCTTCCCCATGGCCCCCAGAAACAAGAATGATCTGGTTTGGGTTCACTGCCATTTAAATGAACAAGGGGTAAAAGTTTGCAACTATTGTGGGAAAAAAGTTAAGGGTGGGGGGATCTATAGAATTAAAGAACACTTAACACATTGGAGAGGGCAAGTAAAACCTTGTGAAAATGTTTATGATGATCTTAAAGCAGAGATGCAAAGTTTAATTGAAGCCTACAATGAAGAAAAGGGGAAAAACAAAAGAATTAAAAAAGATATAGGCAAAAGTCAAAAGGATGATGTTATGCTTAGTGACCCTTGAAGAATATGTGCCCAGTTTTGAAGATTCCTCTAGTTTCCCTGCTAGTATTGGAGAGGCTAGTTCAAGTTCTTTTAACTTTTAACATGAAGAGGACAGTAGCCCGTAGAGGGATTGACTCATTCTTTGTGCCCCACACCACCCCTGGTTCTCAACTGACCATTGATGCTAAATGGAAGAAGATAGAGAAGGAAGCTGCATATGAATGCATTGCTAGATGGTGGTATGATGCAAACATACCTTTTAATGTGATTAATTCTGCATATTATCAACCCATGATTGATGCTATAGGTTCATGTGGAGCAGGCTTCAAAGGCCCTAGCTTTCATGATATCAGGGGGCCGCTTTTACAAAATGAGGTCCAAAGAATACAATAGTACCTTACATAGTTAAAGCAATCATGGACCAAAACATGATGCACAATTATGTCTGATGGATGGGTTGATGTTAGAATTTGCACCATACTAAATTTCTTAATTGCTTGTCCAAAAGGTACTATGTTTATCAAATCTAGTGATGCATCTGATCAGGTGAAGGATGCACAATTGCTATTTCGTTTTTTGGATGGAGTAGTTATGGAAGTAGGGGTTGAAAATGTTGTACAAGTTATCACAGATAATGCCTCTAACTATGTTGCAGCGGGAAAAATGTTGGAGGAAAAACACCCCACCATTTGGTGGTCTCCATGTGCAGTCCATTGTTTGGACCTCATGCTTGAGGATATTGGCAAAATTGAGTGGGTGAAGAAGTGTGTGGAAGATGCAAAATCCATAACCAGGTACATCTACAACCACTCATGGGTTTTGAACCTTATGAGAAAGCATATAGGGGGTAAAGAGCTTGTTCGATCAACCATCACACGATTTGCAACAACTTCTTTTCTTTGCAATCCCTTGTTCAACAAAAATCGAACTTGAGGAAGATGTTTTCATGTGATGAATGGAATTCATCTCAGTGGAGCAAAAAGGCTGAAGGGAAACAGATGGTTGACCAAGTATTTGACAAAAGATTTTGGTCAAAGGCAAAGGAGATTGTGCTATTTAGTGAGCCTCTTGTCAGAGTTTTGCGGATGGTGGATAGTGATAAACCTGCCATGGGGTTTGTTTATGAGGCCATGGAACAAATAAAGGCAACATATGGGGATACAAGACAAAAGTACATTCCTCTATGGAGAATCATTGATGAAAGATGGAACAAACAACTCCATAGACCTTCACATGCAGCCGGCTACTACTTAAATCCAAGTTATGTAATTTTGGATTTCAATGCTCATTGCTTATAAGTTATAAGTTTTAACTTATAACTTTTAGTTTTGTTGACTTGATGAATATGTTTTTGCTTTTTGAATTTTGAAGGTACCACTACATTACAAATTTTGAGGCTGATGGGGAGGTTTTAGGGGGATTGTATAAATGCATTGAGCGCGTGGTCCCAGATTCCAAGACTTAAGATCAAATTCCTAACAAGCTCTTGAATTTTAGTGAGAGTATTGGTACCTTTGGAATTTCTGTGGCTATAAGAAATAGAACAAAGAGTCCCCCACGTAAGAACTGTCAAAATTTGCAAATTCATTTGCTAATATTTTTTTTCCTTCCACCCTTTTTGCAACCTATTGGTGGCAACAATTTGGTAGTGAATTCCCTCAATTGCAAAAATTTGCAATTCAAATTTTGAGCTAGACATGTAGTGCTTCAGGGTGTGAGTGGAATTGGAGTGTGTTTGAGCGTATACACACTAAGAAGAGGAACCGTTTGGAGCAAAAGCGGTTGAATGACATGGTTTTTGTTCAGTACAACCTTAGGTTGAGGCACAACCAATCGCTGAATAAAATCCCTGAATCAAGCAACATTGTCTTGGCTGACTTTGATCCAACATCAGAATGGGTTGTGGAGAGTCAAGCACTAGCATTTGACAATGAAGACCTTTCTTGGTTGGACTTGGACCCACCTCCACAGGATGCAGAGGCAGATATATCAGAAGCACCAGTAGCAGTTTTAGGGCCAGGGGAATCAAGCCATAATCCCATTGCAGACCTGGATGCTACTCATTCTTCAAATGAGGATGAGGACGATGATCAAGAATCAGAGGATGATTGATGATTTGATCATTGATTTGTTGTAGCTGTAGCTTGTAGTATTGTAGGTTGTAGTATAATACTATGATCTATCTTGTTATTTTGGACTGTAAAGGCCTTTTAGAATCTATTTCTTGATGTTTGTAACATTTTTGGTTCAATGATGTTTTGCACTAAGTGCTATTTGGTTATATGCACTATTACCTGCTATGTAAATGAGAAATTTTGCATATTTGTGTATAAATGGTTTGGATTCATATGCATGCACATGAATATATCTGTTTTTTCTTTAAAATATGAATATTTTATGTGTGTGTGTTTTTTTTGTTTCTTTTTCTTCCGGTTCTGGTCCGGTTCCCGGTCCACAAGGTTTTCCGGTTCAATGACCGGTTTGGTTCCGATAACATTGGTTTTGATTGGAGAATGAAGTTTGAAGGATATGTTGCTGTATGTGAAGGTTAAAAGAAAAGATTCAGTTAATAGGCCTATTGTGTTGAGAAGCAACATTAGGAAAACCCCGAAGGTTTGTGTTTATGATTACGTGAAAGTATATTTTTGATTGGGGTTGTGTGGGTGAATCTCTCGAAGGTTTTGATAGCATAGTGGTTACCAATCAGTTTGATTGGGAGAGATTTGTTGTCCTTGATCTGCTGGGTCAAGGAGTGGTGAGGCTTTGTGAGTAAAGCATTGCCTGGGAGGACATCTGGTCGACACTTTGTGTTGATGTCTAGGTCTCGAAGTTAGAAAGGTGGTGTTGATTGTACAACTCTGTTTTTGATACACACCTGGATTCTTGGGTTGATGGTTAGCAAGTAAGCCTGATGGTACCTATAGAGGCTGAAAGCTTGAGTCCATCTTAGTCCCACCCGGATAGATTGCCTTGGTCAGGAATCTAGTTCGTGGCATTGCAATGCCTAAATTGTTGAGAGACCAATGGATAGATTGCCCTGGTCAAGAATCTAGTCCATGGCATTGCGGTGCCTAAACTTCTTCATAGATGATGTGGTTTGAGATCTTCCATGTACCTCTTTGATTATATGTAAATATGAATACCTCCCTAGTTAAGAGGAAGTGTTGGGAAATGTAACTAGGTTTGGCCTTCATTTAATGTATTTGAGTCATCTTGTAATATATTTGTCAAAAGAGAAGTGAAAATAATTCTATTATTAAATTGAATTGACTTCCAATTATAGGTCAAGCCTCCATTGTAGGTTTTTGGTTATTATCAAGTCATTTATTGTTTGACTCCTCCATGAAGTCATCCTCTTCAACAAGTCATCAACTTAGCCTTCTCATCGAAGTCTCTAACTCAGCCTCAAAGGAATTATAGTCAAATGAACTTAAGTCGGCCTAAATAAAGACACATCACTTCATATACTCATGTCGACTCATTTATATTGGGCAGCCGCTATATATACAAGCCTAAACTTTGCATAAAATCATAAGTACAGTAGCTCACATAAATCTCAGAAGGACAAGTTCGGATACATCTAAAATGAAGTTCGTATGTGATAGGCTAAACTCTCGATGATGCAACATAAGCTCAGATTTCACAAGGAGATTGCGTGATCTCAGAAATGAAGTTTCTGTGGTATTACAGGGAAGGCCTTTGATGATTTCGGTGTCTCCACAGTCCCACTGTTTGGGTACTACTACAGTGCGGTCCCACTACAGTGATGAAGTTTTCGTTGACACCACAATGAGAAAGTTTCACAATAAGAAGATCTCAGTGGTATTGCAGTAATGAAATTTCGGTGTAGCAAGTATTTAGTGCTAACACAGTGATATGAACCTCGGTATGCAAACACAGTGAAAGGAGGATGAATTGCTGGAGGTAGTCTCTAGTCTAAGTTGTAAGGGTCTTGGTCGTCTCATCTTGAATCTATCGAAGGAAGATTTTGTGACTGGGTTTTCCCCTCGAGGGGGGTTTTGCCTTGGTAGCGTGGCCATATCTTGTGTTCTCTTCTTTTGTTGCTTGGCATTAATCTTGATGATAAGAAAAGATAATTAAGAGATCTAATACTAATAATGAAAACATTACAAGTTAATGTCATAATAAGGGAAATCGTTTTAACTGCCAACTCTTTGGACTTTCCAACAACTTGGTCAACTAGACCAAAAAATTGGCCTTCCTACTGCTGCCTAGAATTCGGTCAACCCTAGTCAATAGGGCCGAATTTTGGCCTCCTGCAACTGCCTTATAATCTTGGTCAACTTGTGGCCAAAGTGCCCAAAAACATCTCGGTCAACCTGCAGTCAAACTGCCTAGGAATAGGCCAAAATTCGGCCTCTTGAAACTGCCCAGAAACTCAAACAAACTGCCCAAAATCTCTATCAAACTTTGCCCATAAATTTGGTCAACTCTTCTTAGAAATACTTAGGCGAACGTTGGTCAATGCAGGCTGTTTCAAAAACTTGTCTTCCTCAGAAATCCTTCTCCTTAACTTGCACGTGTGAACAAAAGAATAAATGATCTATTGATTCGAATTGTTCTCCAACTGATGAGGTCGAGTTGGTATTTATAGTTATGAGGTGCCCAAGGGGCACATCTCTTTGTGTTGCGCCGACCTATGCTTGGGAGCCGACTTGACCAATTTAAATTTAAATTTTAAATTTAATTTCCCTCCTTTTCATGGGTCGACTTGAATACCGACTGCAAGTACCAAAGATCAACACAAAGGGCATGAATGCCTCTCCAAAATTCCATTTTCTAACATCAAAAGAACCCACTAAAACATGCATGAACATATTTGACAATAGAGATACACCGACATAATTTGATGTGGCAGCTCAAGCATCAATTGATTTGAAAATAGAGATATGTCAACAAAATTTGATGTGGCATCTCAAGCATCAATTGATTTGAAAATAGAGATATGTCAACAGGCAGCTCAAGCATCAATATAATCTATACCCCAACATAAGATAACATACTTCACTAAAGTTTTTCCTCCCTTTAACGCATGACTTACAATTTCCTTGGCTTTTGAAGGGGGGTTTCTATTGAAAATGTAACTAGTTTCGGTCTTCATAATTGTTGTACTCATTTCAATATGTATCCTATGTAACAAACAAAAGAAGAAAATAAAAAGTTATTATTTTAAAAGCATGGGTTTCATGCTCATTATTGATGGTCTTCTAGGTAAAAGCATGTTGTTCATGCTTCTAGGATTTGTTAGGTCTTAGGATTTATTGTCATGAGTCAAAGGAGTCAACATCATGTTTATAAAACCCTTTCGGGCAAAGTGTGAATGGAAAAAGAATTTATTTTGTGTCGAGAAAGTTCTGGAAACTCCAAAAGTTCAAGTCAGCCTAAAGGAGGGAATTCGACCCCTTGGAAAGGCTATATAAAGGAGCAGTTCGATCTCATTTGGCATCTATTTACTCTTAAGTTTGATCTCAAGAAGGAAGTAGAATTTGTAGTTGGAAGTAGAAGAAGAGAGCGAAGATCTAGAAGAAGAAAGGAAGGACAAAAATATTGTTTCTGGGTTTCAATCTCTCTCACAAGTGCAAAGGATTAGGGTTTCTGCAACTTCCAAGAAAGGCCGAAATTGTAGCATTGTGTTGTAGTAAGATGAAGTGCAGTATGTTGTTGCTAGGAGGAAGAATACTCTATCTTGACCTCATTGACCTTGGGAGGAGCTGTCTTGCTCTAGGAAGGTCTCAAGAGGAAGCTAAACTAGGGCTTCTATAGTAGTAAGAAGGGTCAAAGTTGCAAGACGAGTTGCAGTGTTTGAAGCTGGCAGGTCAACATTGCAGGTTGAAGCTAGTTGGTGCAGAATTAAAGGATTTGTTGAAGGGATAACTTGGTACTTGGAGGCGGACTTGGTCTAGGGTTTGGGTATTTGTGTCTCGTTTGAAGAAGATTCTATAAGAAGAAAAGAGTTTTTCGAGTTTTCCCCTTGGAGGGGTTTTGCCCTGGCTAAGAGCCTAATTTTTGTGTCCTGTGTTGTTATTGTTTCTGTTCTTGATATTTGTTTGATGAAGAAGACCTAATAAAGTAACACAAGAAGAATAATAAAGTTCACAAGCAAATATTAAGGTTAAGGAAAATTGGAATTAATAGCTACCAATTTGAATTTTCCAACATGGTATCAGAGCTAAGGTGAACAAGAGGGAAGTTGGAAGGATCATCCTGTGGACACAAGGAAGGGTTTGCTTGTCAAGGGGAATCATTTGTGGAAGAAAGAAAGTAGAAGTCCTATTGATATGAAAGGAGGGTTTCTACATTGAAGAAGATCGAGACTACATCAAGCTCTCAAGGAAGTATTGAGAGGAAGACTAGAAGAAAGGGTTGTCACTTGAGAGAGAAGATCTACTTAAAGGCTTGTTGAAAGGTATTTGTGAGGGAAGCATGAAAATGATCTTGGTATCATTCATCACTCTTGAAAGTTGTTGTTGGAGGAATCCCAAGGAACATCTTTCAAGGACATTATTGAAGTTTCTTCAAAGGTCTTGGGGGCATCGAGAAAGGTTGAAGACATCATCAAAGAAGATGAGAATCTTGGTTATCAAGTAAGTATCATATTATTTCTCTCTGTCCGAATTTACAGGTCATATGGGTTCTTTCTCCTACGAAAGCAATAAGCTCGTTGGAGCATCAAATTACCTAGCATGGAAGAAAATGATTGACCTAGCGCTGATAGAGCATGAGGTAATGGAATATGTAATTGGGGAAATCACCGAACCTAGCAAAGACAAGACTCAAGATCTAGCAAAATACAAGAAAGGCAAAGTAAGGGCTCAAAGGATCATAGTTGTATCCATCAAAGATCCTCTTGTTCCATTTATTGTAAATTTGAAAACTTCCAAGGCTATATATGACAAGCTAGTGAACTTGTACTCTGTGAGTACATCGGGACAAATGATGTCTTTGTAGAATTAACTATACGAGATGAAGAAATCAAAGGATGAGGACATGGCATCCTTTCTAATGAAGATATCTCAGTTAAGAGATCACTTACAAGGGCTTGGAGGGAATTTTTGATTTGGAAATGACCATCTGTGTACTAAATGCATTGCCACTGGAATGGAGCAACTTTGCAACAAGCATCTAATCTAATAACGATTCAACTCCTTTTGATGAGTTATGGGCTCAATGCATTTTGGAAGAATCAAGGATCTGTTGAAATATGTAACTAGGTTCGGTCTTCATAATGACACATGTAATCATGATTTTATGTAATGAGAAAAATAAATTTGATATTGTTTTCTTGAGGCATGGGTTTCATGCTCAAGAAGAATTTATTTTATAGGTCAAGCTCCCATTGAGAGCTTCTAGGGTTTATGAGTCATTGTCATGTATGAATGACCCATTTGGGCATGTTACATATTGTAAAAAGAATTTATTTGAGTCAAAGTCAAGTCAAAGAACCCTCCAAGACCAAGTCATGATGCAATATTCAAGTTGGCCTACACTAAAGAACAAGTCGGCCTAAAAGGAGCAATTCAACCCAATTAGATGCCTATATAAAGGAGACATCGACTTCACTTGGAAGACACACTTCACTTACACAAGTTCGATCACAAGAAAGGAAAAGAGTGTGAAGAAGAAGAGGAAGAACGAAGAAGAGAAAATCGAGTTTTTTTGGAATTGTTTTTGGGCTAGTTCTCTCCACACATGTGAAGGAATTAGGGTTCTTGCTGCTGCTGAAAAGCTGAGTTGCAGAAGTGAAGTGAGGTCATCAAGAGGAGCTATTTTGGAAGCCAAATTCTCTAGGAGAGAGAATCTACCGAAATGAAGGAGAAAGGAACAAGATCACACCATCATTTCTCACACTTGCAAGGGTTAGGGTTTCTACAAAAGATTTTTTTGGGCAAGTTGATGTTACAAAAGATTTTTCTAGGTAGGTCGAAGTTGCAGAAGTTTTGTTCTGGGCAGGTCAAAGTTGTAGAAAAAGTTTATGGGCAAGCCGAAGTTGCAGAAGTTTTGTTCTGGGCAAGTCGAAGTTGCAAAAGAAGTTGCTGGGCTGGTCGAAGCTATAGAAGAAGTTGTTGGAAGTCAGAGTTTGCAAAAGTTGCTAAAAGAAAGGTTTGGCTTGGTCTTGGAGGTTCTTGGTCAACGGTTAAAGGTCTTAGAATATGTCAGTTGAAGGTCTATAAGAAGAGAAGCAATTCTGGTGGGTTTTCCTCTCAAGTTGGAGAGGTTTTGGCCCTGGATAATCACCTACATCTTGTGTCCTATTGTCTCATTGTTCTTAATGTTTTGGTAGCTGTTTGATGATAAAGAACACTAATTATAATAAAGGAAAGAAGAAGTAAATCAAGAAAATTAAAAATACATCAGACGCAGTTGTCAAATTAAAGAGAAATCTCATGTACTCACTGCCCCTAGATTTCTCAACAGGATCAAGGTAAAAGATGACATTGGATCATATGAGCAGTCTCAAGCCTTTCTAGCTCGAGTAAAGAAGCTAAAGAAAGAAAATTTTGGGAAGTCCAAGAAGAAAGATATGTCCAAGGTTCAATGCTTTAAGTGCAATGAATATGGACACTATAAAAAGGGACAGTCCAAGCCAACAAAACAACAAGAGAAGGGAAAGAAGCGAGGCTCACATAGTTGAGAAAGTAGGAGAACCTGAGAAGAAGTGAAAGATCTCTACTACTAAAGAAGGCATCTTGTCTCTCAGGGTCTTGGTAAAATTGGTCTTTCCTTTAGGATAAGATGCATTGTTGATTACTTTAAAATAGTCTTGATTTTGCATAAAATCATACAAAGAAGCATGTGGAATTAGCATATGTAGAGTCTAATTGGTTAAGTTGCTTTGTAAAAATCATCTAGTCTTTAAGAATAGATAGATAGACCATTTTTGCATATTGTTCATCCAACCATTATCTAACATTATGTTAGAGGTAGTCATCTTGCTTAAATGGATCATCATGATCTTGGAAGGACCTTCATTTTGGAAGGTTCATAGGAGAAGCATTATGACAAAGTTAGTATACATTCCGTGTAATTTAGGAACAATACTGTTAAGGGATGAAGGAATGCAATGGGTAAGGATGCAAGAATCATTATGAGGGATGTAGCGAGATGAGGAATAAGAGGCATAGGGATACACATTGGAAGTGACTCTTGGATAAGATTCATGTGTATAAAAATCTTATAACATGCTTTGTATGACTATGTGATGTTTTAAAGAAAGGATTTGACTTACTTAAGGATGTGTGAAAGATTAAGATTTTCTCTAGAATATGTAAAATAATGATTAACATCCAGTATAATCTTTAGAAGAAAAAGGTTGTAACTTTGTAATCAAGTTCGATCCTTGGGCACTCTGCTGCATGAAGGAAGATTCATACGGAGATGGACCATGAGGATGTTGATGGAATGAGAATGTTGATTTGGGGTAGCATCGGATGTGCTCTAGGCGTCAAATTTTGTAGGGAGGCTTGGGCACATGCATTCCAAAGAACCCATAAACTATTTTGGGAAATTCCACTCAGAGACGATTATATTAAAATAATTAATATTTTTAGTGGAGTTCGTAAGTCTAAATTTAGGAAAATTAAAATATTAATGGGTATATTCTAATTGTGGGTGAAACTTCTAGAAAAGGACAGAGATCATCAAGTCAAAATGATCTGAGCCTTTGATTAGGAGTTAATCTTGGCCCTTGGTTGCCCAACATGAAGATATAAGAAGGGGCTTGAGGGTCATTTGGAAAACACACCAAGAGAGATCAAGAAAATGATTTTCAGAAGTGAGAAGTTCTTAAGAGGAAAATTCGATTGAGGAGATTTCTTGCAGTAGAGCGGCAGGGATAGCTTGTGGAGAGAGAGTGATTTTCTTAGTTGGAGAATCATCAGCAGAGAGAGGTAGAGAGTAATCCAGCAGTGGCAGCGCTGAGCCAGAGGGGCCGACGCAGAGCCACGCAGAGGCAGTGTAAAAGCCAGTGAGGAGTCCGAAATTTGCAGAGGGAATTCGAGTTTCAGAAGTCGGGAGCCGGGGTGTGAGACTGGGAGGCAAAAATCGAATCTCTTGGGCAGAAAATCGACCAGCTAGAGGAGTGACACAGTCCCTAGAGAGCTTGACGCTGGGCTGACGCAGAGGCAACAATAAAAGCCGGGGGCAATCAGTCTAGGGTTGGACTAATCAGGATTTCCAGTGATAGTGTGAGTTAAACTCACAGTTCTTTATGCCAATATTTCTCTCTGTAGCTAAATAACCCTGTGAGGTTTTCAGAGATGTATTCAAAATTTGCTACTGCTTAATAATAATAAACCCTCAGAGCTGCTACACCGGTTTTCCTGCGTTTGAATTTTCCGGGGACATTTGTCGAAAAATAACGGTGTCCTATGTGTTTGCATTTCCTTGGTCAGTTTCCATATTTCAAAATCATATTTAATTTGGTGTAGGCTGCTTCAGTTATTTACTTCAATATTTCAAGAAGAAATCTGAAATAAGTTTGTAATTTAATTTACTATCTAGGTGAAGTAGATTCAGCTGGATGCAGTAGGATTCCAGAGATTGTTAGATTTAGGAATCTTCACAGAGAAGGTCATCATGATGAGATTAATCTGATTTTTGTTGGTTATCTGGTTAACATATTATTTTTCTACCTGGAAGAATGTTCTAGGAATACATAATAACAATTGAGGAAAGTTCGATTGTATGAATGGAAATATATGAAGAATGTTGAGGGAAGCTCAATATCTGGTACCCGACAACTGTGAAGTCAAGATGTGTCCATCTTGGGATTGAAAAGTAGCAGTGCGAAAAGATAACCTGAAGGTCAATGGAGATCACTTTCATGAGGAAGCTATAATCAACTTGAAGTTTGGAAAGGCTCAATGCAATGCCTTCATCTATGATATCAAAGATGAAAGTGATGAAGCGAGAAAAATGACCTGGGTCTTGTCACAAGATTGAAGAGTTAGGATGGATCCATGATACCTCGAAAGTAAGCAAGAAAGGAGGGAGCCATGCAGTTATGGAGAACTAGTAGTTGATACTCTTATGAAGACAAGCTATAAGGCTTGTGGTGTTGACTTCCTAAATAGAAAGGAAGTCTGGAATCTCCTCTAGATCTAAGAGGGAGCAAAGAAGTCTCCTTAATTAGGAGCAAGGATCTATTCCCTAGACAAAAAGGGAATAGGGATATCCTCTCTAGGTGAGAGGGAGTGATGTTGGACATCACATGCGCATTCTCTTTTTTAGGTGATGAAAAAGAGAATAGTGAAGGATTGGATAAGCATCTGTGGTTTCCTTGAGGATATAGAATCCAAGAAAGGAAAGGTACTAACACACTTTGAGGATAGGACAGGTATCCAAGAGAAGAGTGGTCGAGGAGGACCGATATTATTTGAGGGCTTAGGATTGGAGATCCAAGATAAGAATAGTCCTAAAAGGACATACCTTGTGACCATCCATATGGGGTATGTACCTTGTAGAGGTAGTGCAATATGTGCCCTCTTATGGCAAATACCCCATCCAGGGGTTCACCAGATATCTCCTTACATGATTATTCTTATCTTGGATTCCCAATCCTCAAAGAATATCGGTCCTCTTCGACCACTCTTATCTTGGATACCCTGTCCAATCCTCAAAGAGTGTCGGTCCACGAGGCTACTTCTATCTTGGATTCCCAAACCTCAAAGAGTGTCGGTCCATGAGGCTACTTCTATCTTGGATTCCCAATCCTCAAGAAGTATTAGTCCCAGATGCTTATCCAATCCTCCATTCTCCCTTCTAGTGCCTTCACTAGACGTACGACTATTAGTCCTTCATCACTCCCTCTCAACAAGGGAGGAGTTTCTTACACTCTCAAACAAGGATGAGATTCCCTCTCAGCCAGGGAGACATCATCACAATCCTTAGCTGGTCTCATACTTCATCAATACATCAACTACTTGTTCTTCCATGGAGATATAGTTGTAGTTGCAGGGCTCTTTTCTAACACTATATCATATCTGTGCTTTGACCTTTCAGGTTGTCAAACATTTTACGGAGCCAAATTCTTTGACACTCTGTTTTCATGATAGGGTTTCTCGGCTCCTAACAACATCACATCATATCAAACTTCAAGCTTCTCGGATCTTGTCAATCATCAAACAACATTGTCATCAAACGGTTTATCTGTCATCTTTAAGGAGCCAAGGAGCCAAACTTTCTCACACCTGCTAGCACATGCTTTCATAACAAAGTTCTGTCTCATATTTTTTAACGAGTCATATCAGCTTACCAAATATCAATTTTGCCCTCGTGCTCTTCCAAGCCATCAATAGTGTTATCCACATGACTCATGTGTTCCATGATCAAACGACGCAGTTGTAGGTATATCAATATCATCCAACAAATTATCTCAACTGCTATCTTTCTAGCCTCTGCATATACTTCTGCAATATGTCTTTCTAGGGAGCCAAATCATCTCTCAAACAAATCATCAACAAGTCACAATGGCCTCAAGTCAAGGTGTGGGATTCTTCATGTCAAATTCTGCTACTTGCTTCCGAACATACTTTTGCATGATTTATCTCATATTGCAACAAAGTTCTTCTTTATGCTCTTTCATCTTTCAATCATCAATCATGAGCAAATCAATCACTAAGCTTCAATATCGTCTTCTTGAGTGTCTTTACAACTCCCTTTTTCCATTTGAGGTAAGTGAACTTATTGTCCTTTAATCGACTTTCTTGGTGCAAACTTCTAACTGTTCCCTTCTACTTCATCTTCATGCTTTGCCATGTTCTTTTACTTATTCCTTTTGCTAGTCAGGTTTGACCTACAATCTTTATGAAAGAACAAAAAGGCAAAGTACAAGGATGAAATAGCTATAGTAATAACCAAAATGTAGAGTACTTATCCTTTTGAAGAGTGTTAGCTCCCTCTTAATCTTGGACTTGTTCAACACCCTTGTCTCCATATCATCACGATGTCATACCTGTCAAACTCAAAAGCTAGATTCTTTTTATAGCAAAAGCAATTAGTGTTGAGAAATCTACGGCATCAAGATTAGGTGATTTCTCTATTAATGATAACTGCTTGTGAGTGCTTTTTATTTCAATAGATTAGAATCTTCTTTTAGTTAAATTATTATAGTGTTCTTCTTCATCAAACAACTACCAAAGCATGAACAATAAAGAGACAAGAGACACACAATGTAGGTTATCAGCTAGGGCCAAAACCTCTTCCACTTGAGAGGAAAACCCAAACGAATTCTTCTTCTTATAGAAACTTCAATTGACGAACACCAAGAACATGAACTAGACCCTTGACAAAATAACCTCTCCAAGACCAAGTCACAAAATCCTTCTTTGTTGCTTCTCCTTCTTGCACAAGTCAAACTTCTTCCTTCATTGCACTTCTCGGCTACCCTGAAACTTCGGCCTCTTTTCCACAGATCTGTAGTTCGTACTACTGCAATTTCACACGTGTGAGGAGTAGGAACAAGTTTGGAGGTGTTTCCCTTCTTCGCTATATTTGGAGACTTCTCTAGATGAACTTGGCTAGCTATGGAACTGATTTGGAGACCTTTAGATAACCTTCTCTTGGACTGTTATGACACCACTGCAAAAACCCTAGCTTTTCAGCCACACGTGTGAGGTTACTAGCCCAAAAATAGTGCCAAATGATTCGATCTTTCCTTCCTTCTTAATGCTGGTTATATGGTTGTCTTCCTTCACCTTACTCGCACTTCTTGCTACTTCAAATTGTTGAAGAAAGTGTAACTAGGTTCGGTCTTCATAATGACATGATCTTTGTATTTGATGTAATAAAAGAAAAAAAATATTTTTGTAAACTTGCTACATGGGTTTCATGAGCAAGAAGTGTCACTAGGTGAAAGACTTCTTCTCGATGTCTTTAGGATTTATTGTTATGTCAAAGAGTCATGTCATGAATGGAGAAGCTCTTTAAGAGCCTATGTAAAATGTATTGGTGTCAAATTAGCCCTCCAAGACCAAGAAGAATCCTCCAAGAGCAAGCTCACTGAAATCTGCAAGCAAAACAACAAAGGAATATAATGTCGGCTCCAAAATGAATCAAATAAATAAATATAAGTCATGTCGGCTTGGCAAAATAGACATGTCGGTTCATAAACATACGTCGGCTCATATAGGTGGCTCACTACTATAAATACCCACGAAGGGTTAGCGAAAAAGAGACAAGAAAAATTTCGGATGCCTTTGAAATTTCGCTCAAAGGAGCCGCAATCAAGGAGAAAGAAGTCGCAGTCAGAGAAGAAGATCCGCATTAAGGTAAGGTAGGTCTAAGGGTTTAGTTGCCTCCTCGGATGGGTATAAGGAGCAGCAGAACCTAGTCCTATATCTTCTCGGCATACCTGTGACTGGAAGGAGAAGCCCTCAGATGTGTAAGATTGTGGACACAACACCATCATGAGATCTGGGCTAGATATACTTTTGTGATTACAACCTCAGCATCTTTATACGAATCTGTGTAGATATATCTCAACAACAGAACTAATGCTCTCGACATACTTGTGATGTCCTCGGATGGATAAGAGCAGATCAGGCAGCGTGTGATCTGGGCATTCAAGTGAAGTAATGATTCTCGGCATGAGGACGCAGTCACTATGAATACCCTCGACCTTCTCACATATTGTGATATACCTGTAGCAGCCTTGACACAATGTATTGCAGTAGTTAGGGTTATATGAAGATGACCTATACTATCTCGGCAATACCATAAAATAAGCTCACATGATGGGAGAGATCCTTGACATATCTATGAAAAGAGACACACAGTCTTATTGGTTACCACAAGCTCTCGGATTCAGTGTGATGCAGTGCTGACATGCTACTAGGAGCAGTAACCTAATCTTGGCATAACCATAATCATAGTAGCTATAGACTATGATCTTATGATCTCATTATATCGAAGTGCAACAATGATATCAATATAGTGAGAGATGCATTAGCAAACGATTTCAGTGATCCTGTTATGAAGGCATTCAATGGTGCAGCAATGAGGATGATCTCAGCAGTGACAAAAAGGAGGACTGGTATCTTGGTCTTGGAGAGGCAGAGTGTGTCAAGGGTCATGGTCTTGGTATTCGTCAATGGAATCTCTATAAGAAGAATTTACGCATGGGTTTTCCTCTCCAAGTGGGAGAGGTTTTGGCCCTGGCAGAAAGCCAAACATTTGTGTTCTTGTCTCTTTTGTTCTTTTGGTAGCAGTTTGATGAAGTAAACACATACACTAATAATGAATGAAATATCAAGCTAAGATAAATTGTTTAAATACTTCACAAATTGTTATCATGTAACAAAGAATCAACCTAATTATGCATGCCTTAGATTCTTTAACACAGATTGGCCGAAAAAAGTGTCTCCAAATGAAGGTCGAGCTGCCTATATATAGTAGTCAGTGTATCCAAAATAAGCCGAC
This sequence comes from Pinus tabuliformis, assembly GCA_031772625.1. NCBI lineage: Eukaryota > Viridiplantae > Streptophyta > Pinopsida > Pinales > Pinaceae > Pinus > Pinus tabuliformis. Next base: position 835,179,472 of record CM062816.1, read on the forward strand.
TTGATCATGTGCCTAGGTCAACATGCCATTTTGGAAACATCTTTGGGCCGACATCAAGGTGACTTTGTGACAAGGTCTTGGAGGGTTTATGACACGAATAATTCCCTTTTACAATGTGTAACATACCCTCATGGGTCTTACATCTTTGACATTGTATCTATAGACTTTTATGACTTGATTACAAATCCTAAAGGCTCACAATGGGAGCCATTACTAAAAATAAAATTCCTTGCTCATGAAACCCATGAGACAAGTATTACAATAATAATTTTATTTTTCTCCTTTACATCAATTACATAAAATCATAATTACATGTCATTATGAAGACTGAACTTAGTTACATTTTTCAACACTCCCTTTTAACTAGGGAGGTATTCATAATGGTACTTGGTCATTCTCAATCTGAAGAATTCTCATAAGAAGAATCAGATTGGTAACCCATCTGTTTAGCATCATATCAACTGACATTTTAACATAGCAAGGCCTTGACTAACAACTCTATCTCTCCATGAGATCTGAGCTCAATGCTGGCGAGACCAATGATGTATAGATACCCTCATCATTGTCTCTCTCGGAACATACCCCACCCAGGTTCTCAGGGTGTGCTCCACCAGGACTATTCTTATCTTGGATTCCCAGTCCTCAAAGAATATCGGTCCTCTACAACTACTCTTATATTGGATGGCCTAACTCATCCACAAAAAGCATTAGATGCCAGCTGCTTACCCCATCCTCCATTTCGTCTTCTTAAGTGAAGACAAGAATGATGTGTCTATCTCTCCCTCTTAATTAGGGAGGACATATCTATTCCAACAAAGGAATGTACCTAAGCTCCCTCTTGGCTTAGGAACTCTGCTTCCAAGTTTCTTCCAAGTAATAAACTTGTTTCCAAGCTCCCTCTTAATTAGGGATCTACAACATCTCCTCAAGTAGAGATGATGGGACAACCAGCTGCTTGAAGAATTCCTTCTCACGATGTCATGAAATTCTTTTCATTATCTAAGAGTCTTCATGTTTAGGACTTCTTCATAGAGCACAGATCATCCATCTTTTTTATCCATGAGTCAGTCATGTCATCATCGGAAAGTGATCCATTAGTCCATATCTAGCCTTCCTTCATGCCATGCTGCCTTTTTTATGCCATGTTTGTTTAAGGATATTTCATCCTACTACGCTGGCATTGGTGGTGGAAGACATCCAAAGATCATCCCTCGACGACCCTACATAAGTCCATCCAGATATTTGTTCAAAAATAATAAATGAACACTTAAATCAAAATTACCTTTGTGATGGTCTTTCATCATGATATCTTCTAGTTTGCATAAACATCTTGCATACATATCGAAACATCTCCCGAAGATATATATTGTTAAGGGTCTCTTTCTTTTTTAGACTTCATTAGAGTCTACATATATTTCTTGGAGATATCTTAGTCAGATCTCTTGGTTTCTCAGATTTTGATTGCCCTTTTTCCATGGTTGCATATCACATGATCTCTTCCTTCCTTTCTTTTACACATTTTATTCCTAGGAACTTCCAATCAGAGTTACCTCATATTACATATGAGGACATATTATGTTGATTTCATCTAGTGAATGTGTGACCCATGCATTCTTGCATCCCTTCGAAAGAGGAGGTCCTTCCTTTTGATTATGCTCTCAAGATAGAGAATTGATCCATGTTACGTGCAACCAATATCGAATGTAAGCATACTTACCTCATTTTTCTTTATGTCATCCATAATTTCTTCAACAACTTCCTTGATTGAAAGAACTTCAATCCCTTGATCTGCTTCATCTCTTATGTCATCATACCATCATCCCATGAATTCCCCAAGTTGGATTTCTTTGATGAAACACTTGCTTCCCCTCTTGATCGGTGAACCTTTCGATGAAGATTCCATTAGAGAATCTTGAGGATCTAGAGTATCCCCATCTAGCAGATGTTTCCTTTTGACTGATGTATGATGAGCTTTGACCTGGATGACCTTTTTCCTTTCCATAAGTGCCACTTATGTTTCCAATGAGGTTCCCAAGAGCTATATCCTTCCATAGTTGACTGTCATAGATTCCAATTTCAACCATCTTTCATGCTTCTCTATGATGATGTTACAAGCTCTTGCTTTCAATGCTTCTATGATGCCATGATGCATCCCATCATTTTTCTTAGTGAATCATGATAGCCATATCTTACAACAGAAGACTTAGGAACTTTGAAAAGAACTTAGGTGAGGAAAACTATCTTAGTCATAGTAGAGATCTCTTACTTCCTCATTCTTGGACTTCTTCTTTTCAGCTTCCTCCACTTCTTTGGTGATATGGTCTTCTTCTCTACATCTTTTGTTATTGTCCTTCTTGATCTTAGGACAATCTCTTTTGTAGTGCCCATATTCTGGACACCCATAGCATTGAATCTTAGCCATGCCCCTTTTTTTTTTCTGAGAACCAGACTTCCCAAATTTTCCCTTTCTTCTTGTCATGGTCGCATAAGCTTGATTTTGCTCGCTCTCACATCAGATTTGACCTTTAGTCTAGATTCTTCAATCTTGCACAATGACCATAGATATTGGAATGGACTAGCTTCTTTCTTCTCATAAATACTTGAAGTAAAGTTACCCCACTCCTCCGGTAGTGCATTTAGTACATTGTAGTCATTTCTCTATCAAACATGACTTCTCCCAAATCTTGAAGTTGATCCCTGATATCAGATATCCTCATAAAGTATGAGGCTATTCCATCTTCCCTAGACATCTTGAGCTTGTAGAGTTCTTGCCTTAATGAGATGACTTCTCTAGCAATGCTTACGAAATACAACTTTGTCATAGATTTCTTTTGAAGTTTCGAGTTTTGATACACATGGGATGAGGGGATCCTTGATGGATTCTATGAGAATCCTTTGAGCCCTAACATCCTCTTTCATATACTTTGCAAGTGCTTGAGCATCTTCCTTTGCTAGTTTGGTGATTGATCCTTTGACATGTTCCATAACCTCATTTTCAATGAGATTCAGATCTGTCCTTTTCTTCCATGCAAGATAGTTGGAAGCCCCGACGTATTTGTTGATTTCCTTGCAAAAAGACATTTTGACAGATTCAGATGTGGACACAAATATACTTACTTGATAGGATGCTCCTTGCTGCTTCCTTGGTGTTGATGACGATATGGAAGATATAAAACTTCTCATTGATAAAGGTAGTTTTCTTCAAGAATGATCCTTGATTCCACAAAGAGTGAGATCTCTTTGGATCCTTTGATGGTGATGTTATTGTTGATGAAGATCAATGATGACTTCTTGGTGATGTCTTCAATGGTAAGGACCTTGCTTCAACTAGAGAGAGATCACCTTAGAATCTTGATGACAACGCCTTTTGATCTAGCTTCCCTTGGATGTGTCAGGCCAGGTAGTAACTCCACGAATTCAATTCATTTTATTCTTTCAGGTTGGTCTTTATTATATACATGAGGGAGAGACTGTTCACTTCATCTCCCAATGATTGTTCATATTCTTTATTATTTATTTACATTAATTACATTCACCCAATCCTGATGATTAGGTGTCAACATTCCCCCCCTTAATATGAAGGGATGTTGGTGAGTCCAAGCATCATTCTGAATCATCAAGCTTTTCTCTTCCAAGCGCTTTGGTGAAGATGTCTGCGATTTGCTCATTAGTGGAACAATGACGGAGATGGATTGTTTTGGTCTCAACATGATGTTGAATTAGATGATATTTAGTATTGATGTGCTTCGTTCGATCATGGAACTTTAGGTTCTTGGCCAACTTTATTGCAGAGATATTGTCAATCATGAGTGGAGTTGATTGTACTTGTTTTACCTGCAAATCTTCAAGAATTTTCCTGAGCCACACAATTTCTTTTGTTGCCTCAGTTGGTGCCACGTATTCTGCTTCTGTTGTGGAATCTGTTGGAACTGATTGCTTGCGTGATCTCCAGGAGACAACTCCTGATCCAAGACTCATAGCATATCCTGAAGTAGATACCCCAGTTTCTTTGTCTCCATCGAAGTCTGAATCAGAGTATCCAATCAAGCTGAAGTCGTCTACTCGTGTATACTTGATTCCAAAGTCTTGAGTTCCCTTCAAGTACCTTAGAACTCTTTTTGCAGCAGACCAATGTCCCTCACAAGGCTTTTGCATAAACATGGAGAGGATTCCAACAACAAACGAAATGTCTGGTCTGGTAGTAGTTAGGTAGTTGAGACTTGTTACAAGCTGTCTATACTTTGTTGCATCCTCAAATACTTTTTCTTCAATAGATGTGAGCTTTAAGTTTTGTTCCATTGGAGTAGTAAGAGGATTGCATTCTGTCATGCCAAACCTATTTAACAGATCTCCAATGTACTTCTTTTGAGAAAGAAATATGGACTTTGGATGTTAAGATACTTCAATACCAAGATAGCAATGAACATAGCCCAAATCAGTCATTTCAAAACTTTTCCCCAATTCCTTCTTTATGGATGCAATGTAGCTTTCATTGTTCCCTGTCATCAAAAGATCATCTACATATATCACAAGATATACAACTGTTTTGCCAACTTTCTTGACAAATAAAGTTGCATCATCAAGATCATAATGTTTGAAATTGAGTTTCAGAAGATGCTCAGTTAGTTTTTCATACCAGGCTCGTGGTGCTTGTTTGAGGCCATATAAGGATTTCACGAGTTTGCATACTTTATGTTCATGTCCTTTCATTGCAAATCCTTTAGGCTGGGACATAAAAACATTCTCTTTTAGATCTCCATTCAAGAAAGCAGTTTTTACATCCATTTGATGGACTTTCCAACTGTTTTGGGCTGCTAGGGCAAAGAGTGTCCGGATGGTAGCCCATTTTGCTGTGGGGGCAAAAGTCTCCTCATAATCGACCCCTTCCTTCTGTGCAAAACCTTTTGCCACAAGCCTGACTTTGTGCTTGTCAAGTGATCCATCAGCTTTATACTTGTTTTTGTAGACCCACTTGTAGCCAATTGGTTTGGTTCCTAATGGAGGATCAACCAGCTTCCAAGTGCCGTTCTTTATGAGGGCATCATACTCCTTTTGCATCGCTTCTTTCCATTCATCATGAGAAGCAACTTCTTTGAAGGAAGTTGGTTCAAAATCTATAGACAAGTTCAATTCACAATCATAAGAAACATCCATATCAATAGGTGAATTAGAGTCATCTACATCACCTCCATTTTGCCGGTTTGAATTTCTAGTTCCTATCTTTCCAACCTCATCAGGATGAACACTTTCAAGTGTCTTTGTCAGCCACTTTGGGGGACCTTTCTCAGATGGTCTAGGCTGCTCTGTTGATTGAGTTGGGACTGAATCAAGATTGAGTCTCCCAATTCTATCAATCACATCACTTAAAGCATCATCCATTGTTGGAGTTTCATGCGGGGGAGAGTGTTCTTCAGAAGAAGATTCCACATGTTGATCTAGTATAGGAATCCCCCCTTCAAGATGTGGAATCTGATTATCAAATTCTTGAAATGATTTTGCATTTGCGAATCTATCCAAGCGATCAAGTTGCCGCTCAACAACATTGTCAGTTTTGGATGATTCAAGAAAAATTACATCTCTAGATACAACAAACTTTTTATTGACTTCATCATAGAGACGATATGCTTTGGAGGTGTTTGAATACCCCAGGAAGATACACATGACTTCTTGCACCAAGTTTGTTTCTATGTACCTTTGGTATCAAGGCATAACAGGTGGAACCAAAGACCCTGAGATACTTTACCAAAGGAACATGCCCATACCACATTTCATATGGAGTCTTGTTTCTAATAGCATTAGATGAACATCTATTCTTTATATATGCAGCACATAGAACAGCATCAACCCAAAACATTATCTTTATATTTTTGAAGAAGAGCATGGAGCATACCATATTTAAGATTGTCCTATTCATTCTTTCAGCTACACCATTTTGTTGGGGATTATAAGGCACAGTTGTTTGATGTTTGATCCCATGTTGGCGAAGATAGTTTTCAAATTCATTTGATGTGTATTCTTTTCCATTATCAGTGCGAATAGACCCAATATGACATTGTGCATCATTTTCAATCCATTTATGAAAGTTCTTGAATGCTTGAAAAGCATCAGATTTGTTCTTCAATAAATCAACCCAACACATTCTGGTGTAGTCATCAATAAATGTCATCATATATTTATTTCCATTTGCAGAAGAAACAGGCATTGGACCACATAAATATGAATGAATGAATTCAAGTTTTCTATGTGCTCTTGAATGTGAATCATGAAAAGACTGTTTGCTATGCTTTCCTAGAATGCAAGTATCACATTGCTTAATTTTCCTAGAAATTGTAGGCAAACAAGCAACACCATTTTTCTTCAACAAGCAGAGGTTGTCACAGTTTAAATGTCCAAATCTAGCATGCCATAATAAACTTGATGGAAGTGTACCTTTTTCATAATGAGAATTATATGAGAAATGTTGTGCACGAGCAGAGGTACCTTGCAGCTTGAGAAGCCTTTCTTCTATTCCCCTCATGACAAGTGAGTGATCAGATGCTTTTCTCACCTCAAGCTTGCCATCAAACATATGAATGGAGTGACCTTGCTGGCGGATGTGAACCAAGGACAACAAGTTTCTCTTCAGCTGTGGGAGATATAGAACATGATGCAGAAGAAAGTCTGGAAGACCAGGCAATTTAAGCCCGATTGTGCCAAGCCCTAATGGCTTGATTTTTGATTGGTTTGCAAAGTATACTGCTCCATCAACATTGTCAGTAAATTCTTCAAAAAAAATCCTTTCTATGAGTCATGTGGCAAGTTGCTCCTGAATCAAGCAATCAAATATTTTTCCACGAAGCAAGTGAAGCATTAAATAAATCTTCATTTACTCCAATATTACATTGTGCCACAACATAGTAGGCAGATTCAGGTGCTTTACCTTGTCTATATCATCAGTTTTACCTTTCTGTTGGTTTCTTTGCTGCTCAATTTTGTCCCAAGGTAACTTGCATGTAGAGGCATCATGTGATCCATTTCTTTTGCAGCGTATGCAGTGCAAATCTGCCTTTTCTCCTTGAGAGTGTCTGCCCCCCCTGTTTCTGAAATATCTTCCTCTTCTTCTTCGACCACCTCTTCCTCTTGAAGAATCTTGAGCAGGATGCTTTTCTTTATGAGCAAGGCACATAGCCTCTTCAGAAGATTCAGGGGTTGTCTTCTTTCCAAAAGCTTTCTCTCTTTCAGCAAAATTTTTCACAAGAGAGTCAAAGGTAATGTCTTTAAGATTTCCATTTGCTTGCAATGACTCAAGATAATTGGAGTAAGTAGGATAAAGTGCCTTGAGAAAAGCGATAAGAGGAATATCCAATTCAACCTTAGTGGTTTTGATATCATGCATTATAGACTTTACTTCAGATGCAAGAACAAGAGGATCATTATTTTGCAATTCAAGAGTGAAGAGTTTAATCATGAGTTAAACAACTTCAAGTGTAGAATGTGAGTCATAGAGTTCTTTTAGCTTTTGTAAGGCTTCGAAAGAAGTGGAATATGACGAAATATGGCGACTCACCTCTTCACTTATAGATGCTGCAATTAATGCATAGGCTTTGCTGTTCTTATTTTCCCAAATGGTGAGCTCTTTGTTTGAGGTAGGTTGTTCTGGCTCTTTGTCTTCGTCTCCAATGCACACTCCTTTCCACAACTCATTGAAAATGAGGGTGTGTTTTATCATCCGGGACCACTCAGGATAGTTCTCCTTGCCAGTGAGAACTATTCCCACAATGGATATGATTGAATGCATACTGTAACAAAAAAACTTCTGCTGCAAAATTTTACTCCTAATGGGAAAAATATAATTCTGATATGATAGGACAACAAATTCAAATGTCAATTCGCATTCAATATATGGTGAGTAACGGTGAATATATATGGCAGGCAGCGTAAATATATGGTGAGTAACAAGGTAATACACAAAACTGTGTATCAAAAGTGTACCAACGTAATACCACTCTTGCAGCACTCCCTTTGCTTTATTGTGTTCAACAGAAATTAACCTTGAGGCCTCGTCTTGCAAATTTTCAATCTCATATCATATTTGGGAAACCGCGGGTAACCACACCAACCGATGGTCTTTAAAAAGAAACCACATTGTGATGATTGTATACATATGTAGGGAGAATGCACCATAAACAGACACAAAAAAAAACTGTACAGCGCTGGACACAAAACTATACAACAAAGGTATATATCAGCAGCATGATACCATATAGCGTTCTGACACCAACAACGTTCCGATACCGAGCGTGTAGTGGTCCTTCACGCAACACTCCCTTTCACTTCCGGCATCAGAATTAGAACTCAATATAGTCTGGTCACTGTGAAGCCATGCTACCGTTCAAATAAAAAATACGGAGTATTTTCTCATGTCCTCCAGTGAGTAAAAGGCTTGCGCTCTCAGAAAAAGCACATGCTCGAACAATGTGCTTGTGCACAAAACAGTGCAACTCATCTCCTGTCAACGCATCCCATATTTTGGCACTAAAATTAGCTGATCCTGATGCTGCATGTAAAGCACGATTATCAAGACAACAACACACTCAACAACGACACTCTCAACAACACACTCAGGCGCGCATTCTTGAGGGATATGGGAAACACTTCGATTGGTCTCTGAAGGCAAAGTAATGGAAGCCAAAAAAATAACCAGAGAAATCTTGTTTATTTAAGAGCAGAAGGGCTCCAATACAAAGATGGTTTCAGAGTTTTTTTTTTTGACACTCGCAGTAAAACAGGGATTAGGATTCTTCTGTTTGCCTCCAACGATTACGACTGACAATTCCTCCAACGCCTCTGGCAACGTCCAGAAGGTATTATGCAAGGAAGATATTATAGCAGAGCAGCGCAGCGTAAAAAAGGTCGGTCAGAGAAGAGGGCGCAGAAAATTATTATGGCAGAGAGCCCAGAGAGAAAATATGGCAGAAAACTGATACAAGGAGTTACACAAAACTTAATTTTGGGAGCTGGCTCTGATACCATGTCAGGCTAGGTAGTAACTCCACAAATTCAATTCATTTTATTCCTTCAGGTTGGTCTTTATTATATACATGAGGGAGAGACTGTTCACTTCATCTCCCGATGACTGTTCATATTCTTTATTATTTATTTACATTAATTACATTCACCCAATCCTGATGATTAGGTGTCAATAGGATGAATAGTCTTGAAGACACTTCAACTTCAAACTGATTGAGAGCGGATCCCAGGAATGCTTCTAGGGGCTTTACTTTCTTCAAGATGATTATTTGATCTTGGTCTTGAAGTGGTTCTCTTGGATGAATAAATTTAAAGTTACCTTGATTCCTAGATCTTTTCAACTTGAGTAGATGTAGGGTCATTGAGGTCTCTTGAGATGACTTGAGGTGTAGACTTTCTTTGATCTAGGGTTATGATGCTTCCTTTGTTGATCTTGACTTCTAGATGATTTTTGCTTTAATGCCTTCCTTGAGATTTGAAACTTGAGTGTCCCTTGATAAGATGCCCTTCCTCAACTTTGTCACCTTACCTCTGATACCATGTTGAGAAATCTAGGGCATCAAGATTAGGTGATTTCTCTATTAATGATAACTGCTTGTGAGTGCTTTTTACTTCAATATATTAGGATCTTCTTTTAGTTAAATTATTATAGTGTTCTTCTCCATCAAACAACTACCAAAGCATGAACAATAAAGAGACAAGAAACACACAATGTAGGCTATCAACCAGGGCCAAAACCTCTCCCACCTGAGAGGAAAACCCAAACGAATTCTTCTTATAGAAACTTTAATTGATGTACACCAAGAACATGACCTAGACCGTTGACAAAATAACCTCTCCAAGACCAAGTCACAAAATCCTTTTTTGCTGCTTCTCCTTCTTGCATAAGTCAACGCAAGTCAAACTTCTTCCTTCACTGCACTTCTCCGCTACCTTGAAACTTTGGCCTCTTTCCACAGATTTGCAGTTCATACTACTGCGATTTCACACGTGTGAGGAGAAAGAACAAGTTTGGAGGTGTTTCCCTTCTTCACTATATTTGGAGACTTCTCTAGATGAACTCAGCTAGCTATGGAACTGATTTGGAGACCTTTAGATAACCTTCTCTTGGACTGTTATGACCTCACTGTAGAAACCCTAGCTTTTCAGCCACACGTGTGACATTACTAGCCCAAAAATATTGCGAAATGATTCGATCTTCCTTCCTTCTTAATGCTGGTTATATGGTTGTCTCCCTTCACCTTACTCGCACTTCTTGCTGCTTCAGATTGACCGAAAAATGTGTCTCCAAATGAAGGCTGAGCTGCCTATTTATAGTAGTTAGTGCATCCAAAATAAGCCGACTTGATCATGTGCCTAGGCCAACATGCCTTTCTCGAAACATCTTTGGGCCGACTTCAAGGTGACTTTGTGACAAGGTCTTGGAGGGTTTATGACACGAATAAATTCCCTTTTATAATGTGTACCATGCCGACATGGGTCTTACATCTTTGACATTGACTCTAAAGACCTTTATGATTTGATGAAAAATTCTAAAGGCTCACAATGGGAGCCAATACTAAAAATAAAATTCCTTGCTCATGAAACCCATGAGACAAATATTACAAAAATAATTTTATATTTCTCCTTTACATCAATTAAATAAAATCACAATTACACACGTTACTATGAAGACCAAACCTAGTTACATTTTTCAACAATTAGTTGGGGCATATTTTTCTATATTTTTCCAATCCAAGTCTTATCCAGGGTTTACAAACCTTAGATACCAAAAACCTTCAAGATGTTACAAATTTTAAGATCTACAAACCCTAGATTCTTTTCAATCATCAAGATCTACCCTACAAAGCTTCTACAAGTACGTTGCAAAACCCTAATGCATTTCATTACTTGATCTCAATATCTAATCTTCACATTCAACTGAATACTTGGAGTGCTACCATATCAACAATTATATGTCACTTTCTCTTACTTATATCTACGCAAACCCTTTTACTATTTTTCAAATGAGCTTTAATATTCCTACAGAATTCTTATAGTAAATAACAAAGCAAACATAGACATAAAAACCACGAAAATCAAACACAAATCACTCCATGAGTTTGCACCAAAACTGCGTCGCTGAGCCATTTTATTATAAAATCAAGAGGGTACAATGTGGTGTTGTAAAGTGTGCACTTGGGCTTGCTCAAGGCAAGCTAGCTAAGCCCAAGTGAATAATAAAAAGTCCCTCTCACATCTGCTGCTGCTCTCTCCTGGATCTGCGCTGATTTGCCCAGAAAATACGCTGCTCGCTGTGAAGAACTGCTGCTAGGGCCTCCTGCGGTGCTTAGAAAATTTCAGGAAATTAACCCCGGGCTCTCCACCAAATACCTAGAATAACCCACGAAGGAATTGGCCTATGGTTGACCTTGGAATTTCGGCCCTCTTTTCCCTCTATGGTTTTGCTACTAGGTGATTTGACCCACTTGTCAATTCTGCTGCCAAAATCCCTCAAAATAGCCGCAATCTCCAAGCAAACACTCTCCTGGTCTCCTCCTCAAATCTCAAGCCCAAACTCCCTTGACTCCTCAACCTCCAAGCATACCTCCTCCAAGCACTGCGTAGTCCTTGCGCCGTTGTTGCTGAATCCTCCCCACAAACTCGCACTCCCACTACTGGAACGAACTGAAATGGATGGAACTCCCTCCTTGGGCTGGCACTCGAAGTCCACTGAAGCAAGGGTTGAGATTTCCGCTCGGAAACACTCATGTGCTAAACAACACTTGCAGACTTGGCTTCATCTCAAGCGTGCTATGTCAAAGACAATTTTTCTCAAAGATGAATGAATGCCAAAATGAGTGCCTTTCCTTCCTTTTTGTCAAAGTTCCTCCAATGTGCTCATGTGGGCCCAGATCAATTTCCTCCCACCGAATTTCCTCCAATGCATGCATACTTCTCATGGTGTGCTGAAATTCTCCATGGGTGGCCACTACGCTCCACTAGAGGCTCGATATTTCCCTTCCATCTCTAATGTTTGGGGCTTGCTTTAATAAAAAATCAATGTGGGGCCTGTAAACCCACATTTCCTAAGTGCAAACATGAATTAAGACAAAAATGGGCCAAAATTGATATTTCACTTAGCAATAATTCGAAGTGGGAATATCACAGTCCTCCTCGCCAAAACGTTGCTTGTCTTCCATCTGATCAAAAACTCCTTGATGACCCTGTTCCTCAAATGCCTCTCCTGGGTGTCTAGAATAGTCTTTGATTCTAGAACTAAGTGCCCCTCATCATCCATAGGGGGTAGCTCTGTAGTTGTTATCACCTGCTTTCCCAGTGCCTTTTTCAGGCAAGACACATGAAAAATGTTGTGCACTCGACTTCCAGGGGGTAGCTCCAGTTCATATGCTACCTCCCCAACTCTGTGAGTGACTTGGTACAGCCCATCAAAGCGAGGTTTGAGCTTCTCGGCCCCCTTCTGCTTGAGAGATGACTGCTTGTATGACTGAAGCCTCAAGAAGACCAAATCCCTTACCTCAAACTGTCTCTCAACTCGGTCCCTGTCTGCATAAAGTTTCTGCTAGTTTTGTGCCGTCTGCATATTGTCTTTGAGAGCACACAAAATGTCTTGGCTCTCCTGTAGCCAATCTTTGGCCTTGCTATCTCCAAACATCACGTTAGCAAAAGATAATGCATTATAACCATATAGAGCTCGAAATGGAGACATACCTATGGGCATGTGGCATGTGGTGTCGTAGTAGTACTCGCCCAAGTGTAACCACCGTATCCATGCTCGCTGATGGCCCATCACATAGTTACGCAAGTAACCCTCCAGCCATTTGTTAACTATCTCCGTCTGCCCGTCTGTCTGGGGGTGATAACTAGTGCTCGGAGTGAGCTCAATGCCCACCAGTTGGAATAACTCCTGCCAAAATCCCCCCATGAACCTGCTGTCCCGATCACTGACAATGGTCTTCAGAAGACCATGTAGCTGAAACACCTCCTTGAAAAACAATTCGGCCACCTGTGAGGCTGAGTACTGGGCTGAGATGGCAAAGAAATGTGCAAACTTCGTCAACCGGTCCACCACCACGTAAATGCAGTCCTTGCCCTGTACTGTGGGCAACCCGGTAATGAAGTCCATCGACACACTCTCCCATTTCCCCTCAGGGATAGGAAGAGGCTGTAGCAACCCTGTAGGGTGTGACTACTCACCCTTGTTCCTCTGGCATGTGTCACACTCCCTGACATGCCTTAGAATGTCATCCTTAAGGCCCCTCCATGCAAAATGCTCTTTGATGGCCCTATACGTCTTTGTGAACCCCTGGTGCCCTGCTAGTGGTGAGTCATGGGCAACCTGTAAAATCTTCTCCCTCAATTGGGAGTTGGGCACCAAGTAAATCCGGTCTCTGAAGTAAATCACCTCGTTCATCACCCTGTACTGGTCATCTACCACCGCCCCATCAAGGACCTCACATGCAAATTGGTCCTTGAAGTACTCTACCAGTGATTGCGCCCTCCAATCCGGGGCAATGCTCATCAGTGAAAGGGTAGTCGGTCTCTTGGACAATGCATTTGCCACCACGTTGTGCTTCCCTTTGACATACTCAATGTCAAAGTCGTACACTTGGAGCTTTCTCACCCACTTCTGCTGCCTCTCCTGCAACTGCTTCTGCTCCAAGAGAAATTTGAGGCTGTTGTGGTCTGTCTTGACCCTGAACCTGTTCCCCACCAAGTATTGTCTGAACTTGGCTAGCGCATGCATGATGGCTAGCATCTCCTTGTCATAGATGGAGTACAACCTCTCGTGGGGCAGTAGTTTTTGACTCTCGAAGGCTATGGGGTGCCCTCCCTGCATCAAAACTGCGCCTACACCCTCTCTGGATGCATCACACTACAACACAAAGGGCTGGGTGAAATTTGGAAGTGCTAATACAAGACAACTGCTCATGACCTGTTTGAGGCACTCAAAAGCCTCCTGCGCTGTAGCTGTCCACTCAAAGGCCCCTTCTTCATCAAATCTCTGAGGGGAGCTTCGAATTGAGAGAAGCCCTTTATGAACTTCTTGTAGTAAGTGCAAATGCCCACAAATCCCCTCAACTATGTCACATTCCAGGGCTCTGGCCAATCCCGGATGGCCCTGATCTTCTCCTCATGGACCCTCACACCGTCCTCCCCAATGATGTGCCCTAGGTAGAGCATCTCTGTCAAGCCGAACTCGCACTTAGACAGTTTCACATAGAACTACTGCTCCTCCAAAATACGCAACACTGTCTCTAAGTGTTGCAAGTGCTCCTCCCATGTCTGGCTGTAAATCAAGATATCATCAAAGAACACCAACACAAACTTCCGCAACTGTCCACGAAACACGTGGTTCATGCAGGATTGGAAAGTGGCTGGTGCGTTGGTTAGACCAAAAGGCATAACCAAGAACTCGAAGTGCCCATAGTGGCACCTGAAAGCGGTCTTGGGGACATCCTGTCCCTCATCTTGATCTGGTGGTACCCTGAACGTAAATCAATCTTGGTGAAGAACTTTGCCCCCCTCAGCTCATCCATCAACTCATCTATGCGTGGGATGGGGTAACAGTTCTTCATGGTCTTTTTGTTAAGGGCCCTGTAGTCAATGCACATGCGTAGGGACCCATCCTTCTTCTTCACCAGAACAATTGATGAAGCAAAAGGGCTGGTGCTAGGCCTGATGTGCCCGAGTGCCAACAACAAATGAATTGGCTCTTTCTATCTAATCCCGGTATGCCTTGGGATGTCGGTAAGGGGTAGTAATCACAACCTGTACCCCCGGCTCTAGCTCAATGGTATGCTCAAACCCCCGGTCAGGTGGTTGACCCGGCAGTATGTCTCCAAACACTATTGGGTACCTATCCAAAATGGCTTGTATATTCGAGTGCGCGGTGGCTTGGGCTGACCCCCAACCTTTGAAATCCTCAACTCCACAACCCACTCAATGTCCCCGTGTCTCAGATCAACCTCCATCCTGTGGGCTGAAACAGTCTGTGGAGGGTAAGAGTGCATACCCCGTAGCAAAACTGGTTTGCCATTTGGCCTTAGGAACTCTATCTCAATGTTGCACGAAGCGGGAGCGAAGCGGAAGTGTTTTTTGGAAGCGGGGACGCCGAAGCGTCATTTTCCAAAAATCTAGGAAGCGAAGCGTCCGCGGAAGCGTCTGCTATATATATATATATATTTTTTATATTTTTTTGCATTTATACTCAAAACAAACATCCCAAATACCAAATTAATTGTAGAAGACATGAAAACATGCATATTTTTGCATAAATCAAGATAGATATAACATCCATTGTACATTAATGATCTAGAATCTAGATTCTTCTCCTCTTGTCTAGCCTTTGCCTCTACCTCGATTGTCTAGGGATATTAGTCAACATTGCCCAATTTTGATCAAACTACCTAATTCAAGACTTAAAATATGGTAGAAAAAGCTTAACATGTTTGATCGATGATTTTGACTTGATTGAAAGGTAATTTTTCGCTAAGGGCGTGCCGCGTGACAAAGGAGTTCAACAATTAACACCACCAACACCAGGGTACATATAGGGCTTGGTGCTCTTGATTAAATGCTAATCGCATACCTTCATACTTGATATAATCTAATGAAATGCCACAATCCCATTGATCCTGAATACCTGAAAACTGTTAAGTCTGCTGAATTTTGAATAGGATATGAAATTCTATTTTCTCCATATGAAGTCCAATGAGGCTGGAACCACTCTCAAACATTCTGAGTCATTTCATGGTAATGTTAAAAATTTAAGTAAAATGATGAAAATGAAAAATAAAGGAGAATGTCACTTTTACTTTAAGAATTTAACATTACCATGAGGGAGCATCTGCTATATTTATATTTTTTTTTGCTTTCATTTGTCACCCTAACCCAAGGTGGACCCACCCCCAACAAGCAAACTCACCTAAAATTTAAAAGAAAATTGAAAAAAAAAAACGATTTTCTAAATGCTTTTCCGGAAGCTTTTCTGGAAGCGTACGGAAGCGTCTGGGAAGCGTCTGGGAAGCGCCTGGGAAGCGTCTGGGAAGCGCCGTACGAAGCGCGCTTCGGCGCTTCGGAAGCGCCAGCGCTTCCAAATTTCCAGGAAGCGTCTAAAAATTTCGGAAGCGCGCTTCCGACCAAGCTTCCTAGGCGCTTCCGTACGGGACGCGCTTCGGGGCTTGGAACCGGGGGGGGGGGGGCGCTTCGTGCAACACTGCTCTATCTCCATCTTCCCCAAATTAGTAGTGACTGTGCCAAGTGAGTAGAGCCATTGGACACCCATCACCACATTGGTGTCTGACACATCCACCACGAAGAAGTGATCTGTCACTGAGTAGTTCCCCATGGTCACTATCAAAGTTGGAACATAGCACATGGTTCTATCCCCTGGTACCAGAACCGAAAAACCCTCAAACTCCTTGGTTGTGATACCCCTCCTCTGGACCATTTGTGCATCAATAAAATTGTGGGTAGCCCCACTGTCCACTAAAACCGAGACACGCTGCCCCTGCACGGTGCCCCTGATCCTCAAAGTCAAAAACTTGGGTACCCCACGTAGAGATGCAAGGACCCCTCCTGATGGAGTGAAAGGAGCTCCCCCTGGTGGGGGTGGTGGTGGTGGCCCCCTCTCTGCCTGCACTGCACTGTCATCTCCACCCACCTCCAAATCCACATCATCCTCCAAATCACTGTCAGAGAAGACCTCAATGTAGTGGGCCTTGCCTGCTGTGCATCTATGGCCTGGAGCCCATGGTTCCTGACAGGTAAAACACAACTTCCTCCTTCGGAGGTCTCTCCGGGTCTTCTCATCCAAATGTCCACGCCCCTGGTTGGCTCTCGGTGGTGGAGCTCTAGTGTCTCTTCCCCTCTGCTGGAAGCCCTGTCTAGGTGGTAGTGGTGCTCTAACCCTCGGTAGGGCATCCTGCAAATCTCTGGCCCTCCCCACTGCGTCCTGCAAGGTAGTGGGTCTGTTGGACTTCACCAGTCCCTTCAGTGGCTCTGCTAGCCCCTCTATAAACATGAAGACCCTCCTGGACTCCGATAGATCCGACACCATCATTGACAGCCTCAGAAACTCCGAAATGTAGGCCTCAATGCTCCTAGTCTTCTTGAGTTGGTGTAGACTCTCAGAGTGGTCCATGCTAGCCGCGTAGCTACTGTGAAGGGGCAACGCAGTTGTAGCTGCGGATAGTCAGTCCAGTTGCCGGATTGGAAGGATTTTGCTGGGTGAAGTGAGGTAATATCACTCAGGTTTTTGGTAGTATATTTTATCCCTGTAACTGGATAGCCGAGAGGGCATCCAGACTTGTATTCAAGACTACTGCTTAATAATAGAAAACCCTTAGAGCTGCTGCACTGATTTTCCTGCATTGGGTTTTATCAGGGATGTTTGTCCAAAAATAACGGTGTTCTTTGTGTGTTTGTCTCATATCTATTCGGTTTATGATCTGTATGTCAGTGTAGTCTGCAGTAATGTTTTTCATCATTGTTTAAATAATTAAATATCTTGTTGAATGTAAAAACAAGTAGGAGATGATAAACCAGTGATTGTAGTAGGATTTATGATGTGTAGATTCAGAATTTTTCACATGGTATCAGAGCATTGCAGATCATAGGATACTGAAGCCATCATCGGGGAGATCCAACAAATCTGCTGCAGAGAGACAGCTGTCCCAAGTGACAACGCTGTTCCAGAGGCAGAGAATGCATAGGAAGGGTGACGCAGTGCAGAAAAGGTGACGCAGAGGCTCACACGGTGCCTGCGTCAACATTTTGAGCCAAGAGAGGGTGACGTAGTAGCTGGGAGGAGCCCACGAAGTGATTGTGTCAGCTTCTGGGCTAGCGCAGAAGCAGAGAGGGGTAGATCAGGCTCACGCAGAGCCACGCCATCTTTATGGACCAGGAAGGAGTGATGCAATGGCCAGGAGGAGCTAATCTTAGCTCACTGAGTGACTGTGCAGAGCTGGAGGAGCTTAGATTCTTCAGTTGCCGGGGCAGTAGAAGCAGTGTAGATTCGATCTGTGGTGTTGGTGGGACGCTGCTGTTGTTGTCGTAGAACAGTGTCTGTGGAGACAATGCCGAGGTAGACAGAGTCACTACTTTGACATATTTCTAGCCAAAAAAATATAGATCCGGGTTGTAGCAACAAAGGAGGATTGGAGAGGAGTGATTTGACATTTGGTCGGAGGATTTCCGTGAAGGAAATCAGGACTCAAAGGGAGCCTAGAGGAGCTTGTTCCTTAGAGGATTTCTAGCGCCGAAGAAATCTAGATCCAAGTTTTGCTGGATTAACATCAGGAGAGGGAGAAGAGAACTAGTTCTATATTTGAGCAGAGATGGCAGTCAATGGATTAAGGGATCAAGACAAATTGGATGGAGCATCCAATGTTGTCATTTGGAAGGCCAGGATCCTAGCAGTCATAGACAAGAATCACATCAATGACTATGCCTTGAAGGTAGTTGTTGTTCTGGTCGACGTTGATCCGCTGCAAAAGTACAAGGAGGCCCAGGCGAAGGCTAAATGCATGATTCTAGACGGGGTCAAAGATCATGTGGTCCCACACATTGCTGAGAAGGAAACAACAAGGGAGATGTGGGAGACGTTGACCACCTTGTACCAAGGGACTTCTGTTCAACGGAAGATGCTATTGGAGAATCAACTGAGACAGTACTAGATGCAGAAGGGAGAAGAGATCGATCCCTTCCTTCTCAGGTTGCAAGGGATTCGAGACTAGTTGACTTCCGTGGGGTCTACACCAGATCTTGAGTTCATGGTTAGGACTTCCTTGAATGCAGTCACCGAAGACTGGGAGACATTTGTCCAAAGTATCTTGGGCAGAGCTTCTCTCCCCAGTTGGGAGGAAATGTGGGCAACTCTTCGACAGGAAGAGATCAGGAGGCTGACCAAGGCAAGAAGTAGCGACAAAGGAGCCTGGGTCAAGAAGGAGGAGGAGGAGGATGCAATTCTTGCATCATCGGGATAGCATGGACAGTAAAAAAGGAAGAAAAAGGATATATCCAAGGTCAGATGATTCAGGTGTGGTGAACTAGGACAATTTGACTCGAAGGCTGCTCTAGCGAAAGCCGACAAGGAAGATGATGACGAGGATTGTGCCATGAGTGCTCATGCACCTCTGGAGAAGAGGTGGGGCGACATCGAGCTGTAGTCAGGAGGACCAAACAGGGGAAGGATCCTTGAGTTGCCCAAACTCTTGGATCACATATGGCTATGGGAGCCCTTAATGACAGTAGTAGAATGACGAGAGTCAGTTGGTGCGAGGGATGATGGAGCAACAGTGGCAGAGCTAGAGTGCCAAAGTCTGAAGCAACGCAGTAGAGTGTTGCAACAGTGCAGGAGGCACAGAGCAGATACAACAACAACACAATAGCATCAGAGGGTCAACACAGATTAGCAGCAGAGGTAGCTTCAGCATCACGAGGTATCTAGACTGACCAACATGTCAGCTTTTGGGTGGCTTTTCAGTTGCTTACTTCTCAGCAACTGAGTTGCAGTGCAACAATTAGCAATGGCAGTGCTATGGGCAACATGATGCAACATATTAAGAGGGAGTTGCGGTATAGATGCAACAGTGACAGTGACAGTGTCATGGGCAGCAGTACAGATTGCAATAACGCAGTGGATGAAGGGCAGCAGGTTGAGCATCAATAGCGTAGAGAATCGATGTCGTGGATCAGTGTGATACTTCTGCTGGGAAGTATTGCTAGAGCACATTCCTCGCTAAGAGGGAGTTTTGATTTTTGGGTAGGATCGGATGTGCTCTAGCTCCAAAATTTTGGGAGGGGCTAGAACACATGAGATCTCCAAGACCCTGAAATTGTTTGGAGAAATTCCACCCGGATTGTATTTTATTAAAATAATTAATATTTTTAATGGGGTTCCTAAGTTTAAACTTAGGAAAATAAAAATATTAATGTGTATTAATGAAAATGTGGGTGAGAAGTTTCTAAGAGACGATGATCAAGTCTAATTTAATCTTAGTCGTTGATTAGAGACTTAATCTCGGTTGTTGATTCATCAACAGAAAAAGTATAAGAGGAGGCTTGATGGTCAGTTGGAGATACATTGAGTGATCAAATCAATTTGATTTTTCTAGGGCGTGGTTTGCTGAGAATATCGAACTGGTGATTTGAGTTGCAGCAGAGGGGCAGGGATAGTTGGGGTTGGAGGATCTTCTCCGGGACCACGAATACACAACAGAGAGAGGCAGAGATAAGCCAGAGGAGGCAACACAACTAGGGAGGCTGATGCTGGGCTAGGAGGGCCCACACATTGCTTGACGCAGTGCCAATGTAGGGGGATAGTTGTCCTCCTACAGAACTCCGAATTCGGTCGAGGAGCAGCAGGATCAACCGAGAACGCTGACGTCAGAGCTCCAGGAGGCATAGGAGGCAACACAAAGCTTATGCAGAGTCTCAAAGTGCCCCACGCTAGCCCACGGAGCTACTGTGAAGGGGCAACGCAGTTGTAGATCGGATAGTCAGTCCAGTTGCCGTATCGGAGGGATTTTACTGGGTGAAGTGAGGTAATCTCACTCAGGTATCTGCCAGTATATTTTATCTCTGTAACTGGATAGCCGAGAGGGCATCCAGAGTTGTATTCAGAACTACTGCTTAATAATAGAAAACACTCAGAGCTGCTACACCAGTTTTCCCGCATTGGGTTTTTCCGGGGACGTTTGTCCAAAAAGAACGGTGTCTCTTGTGTGTTTGTCTCATATCTATTTCAGTTTATGATTTGTATGTTAGTGTAGTTTGCAGTAGTGTTTTTCATCATTTTTTAAATAATTAAATAATTTGTTGAGTGTAAAAACAAGTAGGAGATAATAAACTAGTGATTGCAGTAGGATTTATGATGTGTAGATTCAGAAATTCTCACAGGTCCTATACTACCTTCAGCAAATGATGAGAAAACTCCTCCTCCTTACTTCTTCTATCTCCCTCATTCTCTGCCATGTTTGTTTCCACAACCTCTAGTTCAGTTATCATGGGATCTGGAGTAATCTGTTTCTCTACTCTTGTACCTCTGTCTTCGGTAAGTCACGTTTTGCCTATCCTCTGGTGTCATAGGCTGCGTTGCTCCCACAGGATGGACCAAGTCTATGAACTATGATACCACTGTAATATTCCTAGGGAATTCTTGTAGTAAATAACAAAGCAAACATAGACATAAAAACCACGAAAATCAAACACAAATCAGTCCATGAGTTTGCACCAAAAATTGCGTTGCTGAGCCATTTTATTATAAAATCAAGAGGGTACAATGTGGTGTTGGAAAGTGTGCACCTGGGCTTGCTCAAGGCAAGCTAGCTAAGCCCAAGTGAATAATAAGAAGTCCCTCTCACATCTGTTGCTGCTCTCTCCTGGCTCTGCGCTGATTTGCCCAGAAAATATGCTGCTAGCTGTAAAGAACTGCTGCTAGGGCCTCTTGCGGTGCTTAGAAAATTTCGGGAAATTAACCCCGAGCTCTCCACCAAATACCCAAAATAACCCACGAAGGAATTGGCTTATGGTTGACCTTGGAATTTCGGCCCTCTTTTCCCTCTATGGCTTTGCTGTTGGGTAATTCGACCCACCTGTCAATTCTGTTGCAAAAAGCCCTCAAAATAGCTGCAATCTCCAAGCAAACACTCTCTCGGGCTCCTCCTCAAATCTCAGGCCCAAACTCCCTTGACTCCTCAACCTCCAAGCATAACTCCTCCAAGCACTGCGTAGTCCCTACGTTGCTGCTACTGAATCCTCCCCACAAACTCGCACTCCCACTGTTGGAACAAACTGAAATGGATGGAACTCCCTCCTTGGGCTGGCACTCGAAGTCCACCGAAGCAAGGGTTGAGATTTCCGCTCGGAAACACTCGTGTGCTAAACAACACTTGCAGACTTGGCTTCAGCTCAAGCGTGCTATGTCAAAGACAATTTTTCTCAAAGATGAATGAATGCCAAAATGAGTGCCTTTCCTTCCTTTTTGTCAAAGTGCCTCCAACGTGCTCATGTGGGCCCAACTCGATTTCCTCCCACCGAATTTCCTCCAATGCATGCATACTTCTCATGTGGGCCACAATTCTCCATGGGTGGCCCCCACGCTCCACTAGAGGCTCGATATTTCCCTTCCATCTCTAATGTTTGGGGCTTGCTTTAATAAAAAATCAATGTGGGGCCTCTAAACCCACATTTCCTAAGTGCAAACATGAATTAAGACAAAATTGGCCAAAATTGATATTTCACTTAGCAATAATGCTTAGTGGGAATATCACATGACCATCACTAAGATGAAATGCATACAAGAATTGTACATACCTTTATCACCCTAGCTGATCTCCATCATTGCCTTTGCTTCAAGGGATCATGCCTTTTCTAACTCCAATCCTCATATGGTCTTTCAAAATTTTGAATAATGAACTCAAATCTTTGTCCTCCAAGCACAGAGGTGTTATTCATTTTAAGCTTCAACGTCAAATGGATCGGTTTTATGGTAGAAGTGAAGCATCAAGGTGTCATCAAAGGTCTGTTGTGTAGGTTATGATCTTTCTGTAATATAGATTATTCTCTTTAGGTCATCATATAGCAAAGTCACAGTCATCAGGTCATTGTAAACGCCATTTCTCTAAGTCACTGAGGTCAATGTTATGAAGACAAACTATACATCAGAGTGTCATTGCCATATAAAGGGTCATTGTTATTACCAAGTAGATCACTGCCATCATCAAGGTTACTCTCACGGTCAAGTAGATCACTATCATCATTGAGGTCACCATCATGTTCACTGATGTCACATATTCAGAGCAATGTCACATATAGAGAAGATCACTGTGTTATCCATCTAGGACATTGTATACATGTAGATCATTGTTCTCCATCTAGTTGAGGTTACTGCCATATACAGGTTTTTATCATATTAAGGATCTCATATATAACTGTCATTATAAGAGCATAGTCATCGTCATCAAGACTATATCAGGTCACAACTATACATACTAGATCACTACCATATTGTGTCATCAAGATAACAAGGTGACTGTCATCACATATCATCATAAGAGCAAGGTCACTGTCATACTAACATCACAGGTATCATTGCCAAAGATCAAATATATATGAGCTATCATAGAGAATGTATAAGTGACACCATAGTGATTTTATGCGAGCTGCAGGACTGGCCATAGAGCGAGCCACAAAGGTATGTAAAAGGGCCATCAATGAATCACTATTGTGAGTAAGAGTCACTGTATAGTAATGTGATGCTATTGTAGAGAGAAATGCCACCGCAAAGTATAATGTTCACTGTAGTGATGATGCCATTACAAGCCAAAGAATCATAGAGAGACATCAATGTGTGCGAGTCACCAAATACGAGCCACAAAGTTTATTGTCGAGCCATTGCCATAGAGTTTATCATCGAGCTAATACACTGAACAAGCCACTGTAGTATGCGTTTAAAGAATGCGAGCCACATAATAGAATATCATTGAAATCCACTGAAGTCCTTGTAGCAAGCTATTGAAAAGATTAAACGAGCCACAAACTCGAGTCCTCACAGAGATTACAGATGCGATTCCACAGAGAAGTCAATATATGCGAGCTACTGCAATCGATCCACAGGGAGAGTTAGCCATACGAGCTACTGTAATTGAACCACAAAGAAGTAGATTTGATCCTCCAAGCTACTGCAGTACGAGCCTCTCCAGACCATGGTATATTTAATGTGATCCACTGTATAGAAGAAGATCCGAGCCACTAAACATTTTGTAGAGTGTGAGCCAAGTATAGAATGCAGACCAAAGAAGAATAAGCGAGGCACATAAAAATATACAACAAATCTTCACATCAGGCTCTTCTTTACGTTACAGAGGTTAGGATAATGTATTTATATGCTCAGAATCTTGTTAAATACATAGAGACAAAAGCTACAACAATTTGTCAACTTAATCCAACAAAAACCACAAAGAGAGATTCAAAGACCTTCAAGGATGCAACAAATTTCAAATCTTTTTGATTTGAATGCCAACAAAATGTGATCTTCAGGTCTCCTTCTTCAAACCTTAGCTCTGATACCATGTTAAGAAATCAATGTGTTTATGTATTAGGGTTGATTTCTCTTAGCATGGTAATTATTTGTGAATTTTTTGGCTTATTTTTTATTTTAATATGTTATTTTCTTCAAACAATTACCAAAACATAAACATGAAGATCACAAAAAAAAATGACAATGAACACAAAATATAGGCTCCAAGCGAGGGAAAAACCCCTCCAAGGCGAAAACTCATAAAATCTCTTCTTCTTAAAGAATTAGAACAAAATGAGAAATCCAAGACACAAATCCAAAATCCACAGAAAATTAGCACTTGTTTCAGACATTTTGTAGCCCAGAAAAATTGCATTATTTCACATCTTTTGTAGCCCAGGAAGCTCACATGTTTTCAGATCTTTTGTAGCCCAGGAAGCTCGCACTTTACTTCAGAACTTTGCATATTTCTGCCTCAAAATACGTCACAGATAGTCCGAGTTGCTTGCCCAATTGGAAGAGGATGCATGCCTATATATAGTTGTTCTCATACGCGAAAAGACACAACTTTTCATTGAGCCACCTGGCCATCCAGGGAGGCCGACTTGGCTTCTTGAAGTGATTTTACCCAAATTACATTTTCAGAAATTCTTTTGCCTTTTTCTTCACAATAGGTCCAGATAGGACTTTGAGTCTTTGACTCAACAAATCCTAGAAGCATGAAAAACATGCTTAACTAATAATTTCTTTTTCTCTTTTTCTTCTTTTTTGCTTTTTACATAAAATACATAATGATACAAGTATAATAAAAATTTATGAAGACCGAACCTAGTTACAATTTCCAACAAGTTGTTTATTAAAGTTATTGGAGATGTAGGTGTCGATTCTTTTGTGCAAACTAGTACAAATAATGCACCTGTTTTCAAGGTTGCTAGCATGGTTGTGGAAGCTAAATACCCTCAAATATTTTGGACACCTTGCATTGTTCATTCTTTGAATTTAGCACTTAAATATATTGTTTCAGATGTGGATTGGAAGTCTAATTGAGGATGCACAACATATTTTCAATTTTGTACAAACCATACCAATGCCCTCGCAATCTATAAAGAGTACACACATCTAGCATTGTTGAAGATTGCAGATACATGGTTTGCCTCCTCACTCATCATGATTAAGAGGTTAAGGGAGGTCAAGACTACTCTTGGGTCCATGTTTATTTCAGAGTTTTGGTTTTTTTTGGAGAAAGACAGATCAAGCTTCTTCAAAATGGGTCAAGGATGTTAGATGATGGTTGGTGGGAGAGGGTAGATCTCACCACAAAGATCATGAACTCTATCATCTCTTGGAAGTGGTTTGCAAACATGGACCAACCCATCCTAGGAGAGGTTTATGAGGGGTGGGATTCCATGATTGAGTCCGTGAAGGCCATCATTTTACAGAATGAGTGCCCTAAATATGGGACATCATTAATGACCTTTTTCACCACCATACATGATATTCTTGGCAACAGGCGAGATAAGAATTGAACGCCTTTGCATTTCTTGGATCACTTTTGAATCCAAAATGCTACAACAATGATTGGCTCAATGATGGGCCTTAACACAAATTCCCTCTTCACATGAATTGTGAGATTCACAGGGGAGGAAGGATGAATTTAGATGAATATATGAGGATAGAGCATCCCTAGATGAGGTGGAAGGGTTCGTAGAGTTTTCCACTGGCATTGGGAGATTTGGAGGCTATGATGTGCTTAGAGACAGGGTTACTTAGAAGCCTGATGCTTGGTGGACAACGCATGGGGTAGCATGCCCTCTTCGACCACAATTAGCCATGAGGCTCCTCTCTCAAGTTACTTCATCCTCTTGTTGAGAGAGAAAATTGGAGCACATATTAGAATTTGTATAGTTTTGAAGAAGAGCAAGCTTGAGCAGTCTAAGGTAGAGACAATGGTGATGTGCACACCAACCTTTGTCTTAGTTACAACCAGAGGGAGGAGTCGTTGGAGGGAAAGATAAAGTTGTGGGATGTGTTTCTTAATGATATGGGTTTGGATAGTAATGTTGAATTGGCATTGGCTAACTTGGATCTTAATGAACCAATTCTAGAGATGATCCCTTTTGATAATGATGAACCTTTTGAGTGGTCATCCTCCACACCAACATATGCAAATATTGGATTGGTATATAGCATAGTTTTAAAAACCGGCCAGTTCAAACTGGAAATCGGCCAAATTGGTCGATTAGCTAAGCTTAGGACCGAACCGGTCCAATAAATCAAATCCATATGCCAGCGAGGACCGGTCGATTAGCTAAGCTTAGGACCGAACCGGTCCAATAAATCAAATCCATATGCCAGTGAGGACCGGTTAGGTGCCAAATCGACCAATTTTTTACCAAATTGTCCAGCTTGGCACCTAACCGGTCTTGACTGGCCGATTTTGTCACAAACTCGCTGGTTTGGTTGGTGCGCTGGTGGACAGATATATGGGGCCCATGGGTGGTTTTTTTGGGTGGTTTTGAGGAAACCGTGGGCAACTTTCCCTCCAAATCTACCCCCCTAAACTTATAAAAGCAAGTCCAAGCTCCCATTTACCTCACACATTTGATTTCTGGTGTTTGTGAGAGTTTGAAAGCTTGGATAGTGCTACAACAACCTTGAGTTTTGGAGTAGCAACAAGAAGTTTGGAGGTTCTTTGTCATCTTGGAGGAGCTTTCTAGTGTAGTTGGCATCTTTGAGAGGAGGCTTCATCAACTAGTTTTTATTTCCAACCTTCTAGGTATGGTTTTTCCCTTAAAAATTTCTAGATTTCATTGTTGTCTCTGTTTTTAATTTTTTCCCTCTTTCAAGTTAAAAAACATCAAGGAAGAAGGATAGTAGTTGATCATAGGTTTTGCATTTTTCTATTTTATTTGCAGATCTCTTTCCTTCCAAATCTGAAATTTCACCATCCATTATGGCTCCAAAATCCAAAGATGCTGCATGGGTTCACTGTGATGTTGTTGATGGAAAAATGTTGTGCAAATATTGCAAGCACCCACTGTGAGGAGGGGTTATTTATAGGTTGAAATAACACTTGGCTTGTATAAGAGGCCAAGTAACCCCCTGTGATGCACCAGATAAGGTGATAGGGCCTATTAGGAAAGAATATCTTGAAAAGTTTGAGAAGTATCAGAAGGCAAGGCTAGAGATGAAATTGCAAGGAAGAAGGAACTTGCAGAAGCTATGGCTAGGAGAGAAGCAAGTGGGTATGATGATTTTGACCTTGAAGACTCCTCCTCTATCCCTTCCACCAATCTCCATGACCCCTTCCATTATGTTCCTCCCCCTTGGGTCTCACTCTCAACCTCAAGGCCAAGCCAAAGGTAAAAAAAAGGAAGAGCATTAAGAGCTATTTCACACCTTCCTACACCTCTGCCTCTACTACTGCTAGTGCCACTGCCTCCCAACCAAGCCTATGTCAACCCACCTTGGATGCTCATTGGAAAAGGAAATGCAGAGATGTTGCTTTTGAATACATTGCTAGATGTTGGAACTTGGTATGATGCAGATATCCCCTTTAATGTTGCTCGCTCACCTTCTTACCAAGCTATGTGGGATGCTGTTATCGCTGCAAGAAAGGGCTTCAAACATCAAAGGCCCTTCTATGCATGACTTGAGGGGAACTCTTTTGCAAAGAGAGGTTGCATCCATTGGAGAATATTTGAAGGAATTTAAAGAGTCATGGGCCAAACTGGTTGTGCTCCATCATGCTATATGGATGGACTAATGGAAAAACCGCACTATTATAAATTTCCTTGTCTCTTGCCCTCAAGGAACCATGTTTTTGAGATTGGTTGATGCATCTGATAGGGTGAAAGGTGCCAACCTATTATTTGAGCTTTTGGACGAGATTGTTACAACAATATGGGAACATAATGTGGTGAAGGTCATCACCGATAATGCCTCAAACTATGTTCTT
The DNA here is from genome assembly GCA_031772625.1 of Pinus tabuliformis. Classification (NCBI taxonomy): domain Eukaryota; kingdom Viridiplantae; phylum Streptophyta; class Pinopsida; order Pinales; family Pinaceae; genus Pinus; species Pinus tabuliformis. The sequence continues at coordinate 835,207,464 of CM062816.1, forward strand.
GCTGGAAAGATGCTAGAGGCCAAATATAGGACCATATTTTGGACCCCATGCTCTGCACATTGCATAGACCTCATGCTTGAGGACATAGGAAAGTGGAGTGTGTAAAAAACACTCTAAAGCATGTCAAGAGTATCACAAAACACATCTACAACCACTCATGGGTATTGAGACTAAAGAGGGAAAACATTGGGGGCAAGGAGCTTGTTAGGCCCGCCATCACGAGATTTGCAACTCACTTCTTCACATTGCACTCTCTTACTTCCCAACAAAGCTTGCATAAAATGTTTTCCAATGATGATTAGAATTCATCTCAGCGGGCTCATAGAGAAGATGGAAAAGACACCAAAAAGAAAGTTTTTGACAACACTTTTTGGAAAAAAGTAGTAGAAGTTGTGAAAATTGGTGAGCCCCTTGTTAAGGTGTTACAATTAGTGGATGGGGAAAAATTGGCCATGGGCTACATCTATGAGGATATGGATAAGGCAAAGGAGTAGATACAAACAACCTACTAGGACAAACTTACAAAGTAGGTAAATATGGGCCTATTTGGGAGATCATTGATAACAGATGGAACAATCAACTCCATCGTCCTATACATGCAACTGGGTATTTCCTGAACACAAAGTAGCATTATAAAGCTATGCTAGGTGAAGATTATACTAGGGAGGTCAGAGATGGGTTGTACGAGTGCTTGGATCGCATGGTACTTGATGAGCCACAACAATTGGAAAGACATCAACAACTCACCACTTTCTCTAGGGCCATAGGTACATTTGGCAAAAATCTGGCAAAGATTGCAAGAGATGTGGATCAACCAGGTAAGCAATTCCAATTTATTTGATTTTTTGTTGTTTTAAAGTTCAATTGTTTAAAATTGAAGCTGTAATTTGTATTTTGTAAATTGTTCAAACTTACCATCTAAATTGTTGAATAATGAACTAACTCTAGTCTTTGTCTTTGTAGCACATTGGTGGGAGTCATTTGGAAGCCAATGTCCTCAACTGCAAAAGTTTGCAGTTAGAGTTCTCAGCCAAACTTGTAGTGCTTCTGGGTGTGAGCGCAATTGGTCTGTTTTTGAACGGATTCACACGAAGAAGAGAAATCGTTTGGAACAAAAATGATTAAATGATCTTGTCTTCGTGCAGTACAACCTTCGACTAAGGTGCAACTAGTTGTTGAACAAAAGACCTGATACAGATCCCATTGTGTTGGATGATATTGATCCAACTTCAAAATGGGTGGAGGAGACTCATCCAATTGAGTTTGATGTTGATTTTGATATTGATGCCATGGAGTTGGGGGATGTTGATCCCAATGCAGATCTGGTAGTTGAACCAGTAGCTGGAGGAAGCAAACCATCGAGACCAAGCATGGCACATGGTATTGGTGAAGGGAGTAGTAGTTGTGCAACTTGGCCAACTCGTGCTTCTAGTTTTGTTAAGCCTAGTACTACTATTGAGGTTGGAGAGGAGTGTGAGGAGTCCTCAGACTCTGAGCCAAATGATGTTTATGTAGCTCCTGCCAATGATCCCATGTCTAGTAGTGGTGATGAGTTTGATGAGTGATCATGTTGATCAATGATTTGTAGTAGGCTAGTGGCCTAGTAGCTTGAGTTTTAACATTGTTTTTGGACTCTAGAGGCCATTTAGAGCCTCATTGGTTATATATTTTGTTGATGATATCATTGATATGCTAAGTCACCTGACACGGGGATTCGGGACACGTAGGATTCGAGATTCGTGGTGTCGGATTCGGACACGCTGACCCCCCGGAACAGGACACGTTATATATTATTTTATTAAAAATATATATATATATATATATATATTTAAAAAATATACATATATATTAAAAATTAGATATTATCATATTTCTTACACAAATTTTAATTAATAATACAAATTTATTGATTTCAAACATAGATCTTCATCTATAGCTATTAGCATGCATAGTACATACAAAATTCAAATAAATGTCAGTGGTACTGGTCACATAAATGATAAATCTATTAAAAATTTAAATCATGATTCATAATTCATAACTGAAAGACAACTTACAACTACAAGATAGTAAGATAAACACACTGACAATTGTAGTTTTCTCATTAAGTCATCAAATCAAAATGTGTTACATAGGTAGTGTTGGTGCAATGCCAATGGCAAATAGAAATAGAGAATATAAAACAACTACAGGTATACAAGCCTCAAGGCATCAATCAACATCAGAATCAGCATCACTGTCCCCATCATCATGGTCCCCACTGCTCTCCTCTACATCGTCCTACTCCACTGTATCCATAGTCGCCTCTGCATCTGTTGGTATGGAGGTTGACCCCTCTAAGTCATCAAATCTAACAGGCTCTAGCACTGGATCATTGAGATCCATGTTGGCCAATGCCAACTCAACAGTGGTGTCCAGACCCATATCATCAGGAACAGTGTTACTTGGGAGCGGGATCGAAAGCGGGGAGCGGGAGCGACATATTCAGAAGCTCTTGGTTTGGTGCTCTTGATTAAATACGAGTTCCATACCCTAATACATGACAAAATTCAATGGAAACATTGCAATCCCCCAATCCTAAAATCCTGAAAAACTGACAAGTCTGCTGGATTTTGAATGAAATCTAAAATTCTACTTTCTCCATATGAAATCCAATGAGGCTGGAACCACTCTCAAACATCCTGAGTCATTTCATGGTAATGTTGAAAATTTAAATAAAAGGATGAAAATGAAGATTAAAGAGAATGTCACTTTTACTTTAAGAATTTAACATTACCATGAATAACATATCAATACTAGGGCCTAGACTTGATCATGAAGCTGCCAAAATGCTTTACTCCTTGCTCCAACAGCACAAATCACTTGCCAAATGACAATTTTAATGAGCAAACACGCCCTTTTCATTCCCGCGCTGAGCTTAGCGAGTCCTGGAAACCAGACACATGTCCTAAAATCGCGACACGCCCTCGGACACGACGTGTCCTGTGATTTGAACACGAATCTGGACCGAATCGTGTCGGATTCGCCGGATTCGGGATTCGCAGGGGGTTTAGGACGAATCCGGTGACTTAGTTGATATGTATTGCACTTGGTGCCATTTTGATATATGCACCCTTACATGGTATATAGATGAGAATAATTTCCATATTTTGTCTCTAATGGTTTGGAATCATGGTTTGTAATCTTAAAAATAAGTTTTTTTCATTAAAAACTAAATATGTTATGTATTTTTTTCAATTCTAGTTTATTGAATCCGGTTTGATCCAATTCAGGTTCGAATCATTGTTAGATAGGCGGTTTGATGTTCGATTCTGGTTTTTAAAAGTATGGTATATAGAGGAGGATGGAGGAGAGAGTTGTTGAAGAATGTAACTAGGTTCAGTCTTCATATTTGTATTTGAATCATTATGAAATATATTTATCAAAGAATGAAAAATAAATTTTTATTATTATTACAATGACTTATTAAAGCATGGGTTTCATGCTTGGGTCATCATTTTATAGGTCAAAGTCCCCATTGAGGACTTCCAGGTTTTATATTGAGTCATTAGAGTCATTGTCCATTTAATGAGACCCTTCTTGGGCTTTTGAATCATGTAAAAAGAATTATTAGTGAGTCAAATATGTAAGATGTCACCTCCGCACCAAGTCGACCCTTGCTTGATGAAGTTGGTCTACATTAAGACAATTAGACCCACAAAAGAGGCTATATATACAAGTGCAGTTCGATCATTTTGCTCATCAACTCATGAAGTTCGATACACAAGAAGGAAGTGCAAAAAAGTGCGAAGTTCAGAGAAAGGTAGGAGAATTGCAAAAGAAGAACAAGTGGAAGTTTTGGGCTATCTCTCTCTCTGTGTCTTTCATGCGAAGTTACTGGGCTGTTGTTGGGGTCGAAGATCTACTGCTGGGTAGGTCGAAGTTCTGTTGCTTGATAGGTCGAAGTTCTGCCGCTGCATAGGTCAAAGTTCTGTTGCTGGATAGGTCGAAATTCTGCCGCTGCACAGTTTGAAGTTCAGTTGCTCGATAGGTCGAAGTTCTATTGTTGCAGGGTCAAAGATCGAGATCGAAGTTGCTGGAAGGAAGCGCTGGCTTGGTGATTGGAGGAAGTCTGTGTCTAGGTCAAAAAGTCTTGGATTATCTCGTCTTGTCTTGAGAAAAGTGTTGAAGGAAGAAGTTTGACTGGGTTTTCCTTTAGATAGGGGTTTTGCCTCGATTGAGTGCCTACATCTTGTGTCTCTTGTTCTTGTGATCTTCATACACACATAATTTGGTAATTACTTGATGAAAGATAATATAATAAAGAAGTAAAAGAAGCCAACACAATTCACAAGTAATTATCAAGAAAGAGAAATCAAACCATAAAACTACTAGCATTGATTTCTCAACATGGTATCAAAGCTATGGTGGAAGAAGGTTGAAGATCACCTTGTTGGCAAAAAAAAAGGAAAAATAGTCTTGGAAGAAAAAGGTTACTCCTTGATCTATACAAAAAGGAGCGAAGACAAAAAACTTATGTTTGAAGGACCGAATGGTTAATTAAGAAGCCCATGAAAATTCGAGTTGTCTAGAGAGTAAAGCGAAGGTGTAAGGCTCCTTTAAATACTCTGAAATCATCATATTTTCTGTGCCACAAAACATGTGAATATATCATCATCAATCATCAAAGAAGCAAGCTATACAATAATATATTGGGTGATAGAAGATCCTCTGTTAAAAAAAAATATGAACCTCGACAATGATATAGAAAGCTGACCTTGGAAGATGAGTATATATCTTATAAAGACTGCCATATAGATATATATTCAAAGGCAGAAATCCGAATGAAAGAAATTTATTCTGGTAACCAAAAAGGACAGTCATCCTAGGCACATTCAAAATATGGACAATATCCGATCTTGAAGTCTCCTCAAACGAAGGGCATTCAACGAACTAGCTCAAAGAAATCAAGTAAGTGTTGTCATTGTTCCTTACTTAACAAATGCATATGCAACAAGTCTAATGGACTATCAAATCAAAGGTATGTAAACATGAGGTACGTATATTTATTTTATTTAAATGAGTTTCTAGGATTTCAATATATCTAATATTATAAAATCCTAGATGATCCATTTAAAACTCCTTGTTATAATTAGTCTAGGGTAAACACTGTAATCCCTAAGTGACATACGAAAAGCTCTTATAAGAACCTTTATCCTTATCTTCTATGGTTTGTAGGTAATCTAGGATGTCAAGTAAAACCCTAGTGTTGATTGAAAGAAAAGATAACTTGATTTTTGATATATATAGGGTTTATCCTAGGATTCCATCCTCCATTGTTGCATAGAAAATATAGATTGAAAATTAACATCATGTTCTTGGTATCACATATTTTGCTTGGAAGTATTTGTTACAATTATAAAAGATCATGGCTGAATTCAAAGAAATCACTTCAAGGAATCCCTACAAGGTTTGTTAAGGAACATCTCTAGGTATGTCTTAGACTATACACTTTATTCTCTTAATATAAAAGGTACGTTCATTATCTTTTGAAATTTGCATTACATTACTAACATTGTTATGTCAAAGGTCTTTTGAATCTTAAAAGATTCTTATTTGGGTGTTTAATCATTAGATTGAATCTACCCCCATTAAAGTCATTCATCTTTTTGTGGAACCCTAAAAAGGTTCTTTGTAAAACCTTAACCTAAAGGTATTTTAATGTTCCTAAATAGGAATGTAAATGATATTAAGCAAATAAATTGTGCAGCAACATATAAAAATTAAACACACATAAAACATCCATGAAAACCTGCCAATAAGGAACTGCTGAGCCATATTATTAAAAGTCTGTAGGCTAGATACGATATGAAATGGAATGGTGCACCTAGGCTTGTCCCAATGAACAAGCAAGACCAACCCAAGGTGGGAAAATCACTGAGCTGAAGGCTGCCCAGCAACTACACCACTCTGATCTGTGCTGCTACAGTAAACTACTACCTTGTTGAACTTCGACTAGCTAGAAGGTGCTCAAAAACTGCCCAGAAAATTTTACGCTTTTAACCCTAGACTCCTTGGACAAAACCCAAAAAAACCCAGAAGGGAATTTAGTTAGTTTTGACTTTGAATTTTTGGCCTTCTTGGAGCCTCTCCCCAACTTCGACTGCCAATTTCGACTTGCAGGAAACAACCTGCAAATCCTACTGCAAACTCCTCCAAAATGCTGGTTTTACCTGTGCTATCCAACTCCAAGCACCCCGAATGGCTCTTGGACCAGATAAACTGCTCCCCAAGTCCCCATGAATTACTGCTGGATGGCTTCTACACAGTCCCCCTTGTCCAGAAATTTGACTGTCTGATGCATTGGTCTAGCTGGCTACAAACTCCAGTGAAAATACCTTTACTATGCTGCCTCCTCAGTTCTTGGATCCCCTAGCAAGCAATGAATCCCCTTGCTGGCTTCCAACTCCTCCTACGTGTTTCCTAGCTGCCGAGGAATATGCAATTCCCTCTCTGCGCCGATGGCTGAAGTGTGTTGTTGTCCCTGACTCCCTGAAAACTCCTGCGTAACAATCTCCCTAGGGCGGGTACGATTGGTCCCCCGAAGTAGAGGTTGAATCTCCTGCGTGAGAGATTCGTGGCTAAACAACTAGTAGACTTGCTAAACAACAAAGCGTACAAGTGAGCGTTTGTTTGCAAATGTAGAAGATGAAAACAAAATGAGAGCTGATCTCTCTTTATAACTCCTTGGGCCCCCTTAGCCTCATGTGGGCCCCTCCATCCACCCATTCGATTTTCCCTCCGAGCATATCAAATGGCTAATTCGAACTCCTATGTGGGTGCCCCCCACATTCCACTAGCAGCTAAATAAAGTCGATTTGGCCCCTAAGTCCCTAAGTCGAAAGTGTGGGGCCCTCTTCCTTAGTAAAAAATGTGCAAAGTTGTGTAGCAGCACCCTGTTACTAATGTGTGTAAGAAGGGAAATGATAGTCCTCCCTTCCCAAATGTTGCTTGCCCTCAAGTAACCTCAAAGATGGGTGCTCCAAAATATGCTCACCCTCCCAGGTGGAATCCTCATCTGGAAAGTTCTTCCAATGCACCAAACATCGCTTGTCCTTAGGCAATGCCTGAACAAACACCCTCTCTGACTGTGGACCCCCACTATCACTGCAAACTTCACCAGGGTCCCAAATGTGCCATTGGATCGTCCCTGATCATTGTACTATCCTATAGTGAAGGAGTCCCTCGATACCAAGATCCCAAGCCAACCTAACCAATGTGAAGCCCCCTTGCTCCACTCACTATCTTGCTAGATATGGGCATTAGAACCCTTGTGTCTATCACCAATAAGTAGAGCATCCTGACGATGTAAAACTCTGCCCAAATCCTCATGAAGTTGCTCTACCGAATAGTCCACCCCATGCACTCTGATTGTGGGCCCTTGAAGATACAACTCAATCCCTATGCGAATGAAGCCTCTCCTACATGAGCTCCTCCTGAAATCCTCTTGTTGGTCATCCTGCCATGTTGATGAAGTCTCCCACGCCCTTAGCGAATCACTGAAACCCGATGGAGAATCTTGATGACCCTCCCCTATAGAAACTAGCTCACCCCTATGGGTATCTGAACTGCTAAGTACTATGACGCTAGGGTCCCATGCCCAATGCAACAAGAAACTATCCTGCTGACCCTGCAACACCCTGGTCATCACTAACTGTCTAACATGCTCGTACCAGAGCCTCCTCTCGCATAGGTCTCGGCCACAATCTATGTGATGATCGAGGTTAGGCCCAACCTGCCAAAGCGACCCAATAGTGTCAGCGCCTATCCCTCCATGGCTGGCCCCAATCTTGAGCAACAATCTACCTCGCCCTATGGTGAGGGCTTCGGTGATTCCCCATGTGTCTGCCTGTGAATGAATCAATTTGCATGTTATCCTACCCACGCTCACTGAGGAGTGGAGTATCCCACCAATCCACTGGATCCCTGGATCCCATAACCATACTAGAGGTCCACAACCCCCAATCCTCTCTGCCTGTCGCTGTGATATGCTTCTAGCTGTTGGGACTCCTTCGTGCCCTGTCTTTGACTCCTGTAGGTATCCAATAAGTAGGCACTGAGCATCAAGAACCCGTGTTGCGAATAACCAACTGCCCTGTGCCTACCAAATCACACAACAAGATCTACTATCCCAACTCCTGTTGATGTGACCTGGTCCTATTGGAAGCCTGGGCATCATCCTGCTAACAAGGGCTACCATCCCTCGCACCTCAAGCTCACCTAATGTCTCAGGTTGTCGAGCTGGAAAAGCACCATACAACTCCCTCTCGGTCACCTCCCCAAGTGTGAGCCTAGGGATGGAACATATGCTACCTCGACAATCAACCATGCTATCCCTAAGCCTGTATCTGTCAAGTTGTGCACCTACCAAGTGTCTCAATTGGAGAGTCTCCTCCTAGCCCATGACACGCGGTGTCTCATCCAACTGCCTAGGGTGAGCCTCCCATGCCTTGCTGCCTGAATGGAGAGTGTCAAGGGGCAACAAACAAACACTATGTGACTGTAAGCAACACTGGAGGAGGATGGGTTGGTATGTCCCGAAGGGTATGATCAAGAGTCTGCTAGAATGCTCAAGAGTAATCCTACGGATGTCCCTGTCTATATCTTGGATTTGCTGACAACCCCCTCGAGGCCCTATCTCTGCTAAACATGGTGCCACCAGATGCTCAACCATGTCCTCATCGATCCTAGGTGAAATGAATCCAATGGTACACCCACTGCCCCTGTCCATAAGTCTCCTTGGAGGTAATTCTCCTAGCGCCCATTGCACTGCATCATCTGCCATTGCATACCACCCAGTATTACTGCACTCATCGACATGCCACTGTATATCGCAACCTATCTTTGTACACCATGGAATACCCCTGGCTACAACCATACCATCTTGTATCGTCCTGTGTCCTGCCTGTGTCACTGCACCTGTCACTCCCCGCACGTCCTCAATGCGATGCGAGTCACTCCTCCTACCCCACAGTGTCAACTGGCATGCTGTGGTATACCACCATGTATCTCCATGCTCCTCTGCAGGCCACTGCTCCTCACTGCATAACCCTGCACACCACTGGGTGCTATGGCCTAGAATTAGGTCTGTATGCATCATGCCACATCCCTCTATATAAAACTGGACGCTACGACTTGACTCTGTGCAGTCTTGTGTAACATTGCCTACTATCATACCACCCTGTAACATATGGTATCTCGCATGTGCCAAAGTGTCTGCCACTCTGATAGTGACCCCACCATGACACGCGTCATGTCCCCTCGTCCATCCTGGTAGACCTGAGCATCCTAACTCCACTCCTGCTAGGGGGGATATCTCTGCTGTGCCGATCCTCTGTGACCCTTGAGTCCTAAACCTCAATGGGAGAACATCATCTCCATACAATATCCGGTCTGGTGGCATACCCATGCCACCTCCTCCAACTAGCTCCTGCCAGAGAATGCTAATCATCTTGCGCCCCCATGTGCAACCAACATGCCAAAACAACCAATGGAGTCTGCTCACAAACCACCTGGCCACTAGCATCAACTGGAACTCCCCTAAGGAATGCATGCGCTCAGGCACAGGGTTGACTACCTCATCAATGCCATAGCCATCCCGCATGTTTGATATCAGATAGGAAGCCTCACCTGGATCCCAATGCCAACCTGAGCCTCCAGCACCCTCAATGTCTGAGAGCTCCCACTGAGCTTTACTCCGAACTACAACCATCTCCATGAGTCTAGCCCACTCCACTGGGTACCAACTCAGAATCTCTCGCCATCCAACCCCAAGAGAGGGATCGAATGCACAAACTCTAGCACATAGAACAAGCCCTCCATCCTGCGAGTGTTGCACCTTGCGCAACTCATGTCGCCTCAACTCACCATCCTGGTCAACACATAAAATTTGTCGGGGAGTCTCTACATCTCTCTCTCCGTGGTGCAAAGGTAGTCTAGCAATGTTGCAAGCCCCATCTATATAAGCCCAGAGAGAGTTATTATTTGGAAGTACTGCAACTCTGTTGACGGTTTGTGCATCTAACATCTCTAAGTTAGTGGTGGGCCCCAAAGAAGATTGCTCGTCCTCCTCCACCATGGGCTTAACATGAGTCATGAACTGTGCCTCCATGACTAGCTCACGCCCCTTTATGTGCTGTCCATGTTGTTGTAGGTGGTTGTCATCCTGCAACTCTATTGTAGATCTGGGTGCCTTTGTACCTATCAGCTCCTCATCAAGGGTGGTGATGTCTCTCGGCACCTCATCATCCTGTCGTGCACAGTTATCACCTGAAAACTCGGTCACGACCCCAGATATCTCAACAACGGATGTCACCTTCTCAACAGTGGACATGTCTGTGTTTCCTGGCACCTCATCAATGGATGGTCCTATGGGTGTATGCTCTACTTTCTCCCACAAGGTGTCAACTAGTGCTATCAAAGAGGCCTCTAACAATGGTGACTCTTGTGCCACACTAGGTATACCAATGTGATCCCCACACACTCGCGTGTCCTCTGCCTCATGTTCAATCTCCTCCTTAGGCCCCTGATGTCTAAGACTAGGTCTCCACTAGGAAAATCGTCTCCTTAACTCATCCTCTAACTCTCTTTGGCCTGCCTGCTCCTTTTCAGGAGATCTGGTGCCCTGATTCTGTCGGCGTTCCCCACATAGTGTAGATGTTTGGATTCCCACAGCTTGTGCACCTCTAGTGTCTATGTTGTAAGGACAAGGATGGATTTGGTCTAACACCTTACTCAACTGAGCCAACCTCTCATTGCTCCAGTGGATTCCACCCTGTTGACCACTACTGGTCAACTACCCATGCAGTACACCCCCCTTTTCTTGCAAAGAAAGGGGCAGCACCTGATCAGCGTTTCCGTGCCATCCTGCAGTCATCAGCAGCTTGATCATTTTGATTGTAAACCCAGTCTGCATGTATGAATTGTAAATAATCTTAGCAGACATGAGTCGTGTATGTGTATTGCCTAGGTGGACCTAACTTTCTAGTGGTAATCTACGTCCCGGAAGGTTTTTTGTCTCACCGATCCATGGATCGGCAGAGTTTTCCTTCAAACCCGACCCCAAAGCCGGGATGGATTTTGTCATTAGAACTTTAGGAGAATCCTAGTGTGTTGATCTGCTAGATTATAGTTGTGTCGCAGAACTGGGTGATTTATGAGGGTCTGTGTTAAGTGGGCTTGTCCCCTTGAGATGTAAGTTGTAAAAGTCATGATGTAATGTGTCTCGAGGGTCGAAAAATGTTTTAAATCCTCTCGTGAGTCCTAAGTCTTAGGTCCTAGCTGATGTTTCCAAAGGTTTTGGTTCGATGATCCATTTAAAAAATGAAATAAAATAATAAAATAAATAAAAACTAAGAAATTTAAAAATTTTAAAAAATGAAATAAATAAAAAATAATAAAAAAATTTAAAAAATTTAAAAATTTAAAAAATAATAATAGATAATAAAAAATTTTAAAAAAGAATTTTTTTAAAAAATTTAAAAAATAATAATAAAAAATTAATTGAATAAATCGACGGATGAGATCAAGAGATGTCTTGATCCTCATCAACGGTCGAGATCATTTCTACATGGATCATTCGAACTAGCCGTTGGGATCATTTCCTTTATATAGAGTCTTAGGTGGTCATTTCAGATTCATTGGATCTGTGAGTCTAAGACTGAAGAAGCTCTCTTGTAAATCTTTTTCTGGTTAATAAAAGAAGACTTTGGGGTCCATATCTTGCTGGTGTTACTCTCTTAAAATGCTGTGAGATTGTTTCATTTTCTGCATATGTTATTTTCAGCCGTTAATAATAGCTTTTTGTAGAGTATTGTGAGCACAGGTATCTTGTTCACTTGCTGGGGTTTGGGTGCTGTTAGGGTTTCTGAAGTAATGGCAGGTATCTCCATTACTTCCTGAGATCTAGCAGCATTTTTGCCCTCTTTATTGACAGTTGTTTTGAGCTGTGTAGAAAACATCATTGAAGGAAATTTTGTGGGCGTTCGGGGAAGTTTTCGGCTGAACCAGCCAACTCCCGCAAGCATTTTTTGCTGAGCCCAGTTGGATTTGATCCTGGGTCTATCATTCAGTTTTATTTTTCTGATCTGCATGAGAGATTTTCTGAAGTTTTTCACAGTGACAATCTGAAATTTCTGTTCTTTAAATATTTTCCGTGCTTATTGCCAGATCTGGCTGTTAAGGGGCCAAATCTGTACATTAATCAGTTGTTTCAGAATTTTTTGATCTAGGGTTTTAAATTTCTGCTTTATACAGTTTTCATTAGGGTTTTCAGTTTTGATTTTATGTATATATTATTTTTGGATGATCAGGTCTATCTCATGTTGCAGGATTGTTAAAGTTTTTCCGAAAAACCCTCGTCCGTATCCAATTTCGCTAGCAGCTGCAGTCCTTCCGCGCTCAGGGAATCAGGCTTCTTGCAAAACCCTTGCTGCTGATTTCTTTAAAATCGATTTCAAAATTTTTTTTGGGCCGTTGACAGACATTGATATCGAAACGCCCTTTTATTCTCGTGTCTTGGCTCCTAGTCTTCTGGCGTAGAAAAGAAATCTGTATATTGATGCAACAAAACGATTCAAAGCCGTCTCAAACAAGCAAAAATCAAAACCCTGCAGGCCATCACGCAGTCAAACGAATTCATAGAGTGCTGAGAGCGTAAGGGTCAAACGATTCATGAACCGATCTCAGTCGAATTCCTCAGGTGTCTTCAAATCCGGTTTCAAAATCTCTGTCCGTTGCCAAATCGAAATTTTTTTAATCTGCGTGGCTCAGTTCATCATAGTCAGGCATTGATCTGAGGTCTTCATCATAAATCCATTGTCGATTTTTCATAGCCACCTGAGCTGATCCGATCTCAGTCGAAACCATTCCGCTCCAGCTGAAATACACGTCCTAAGTAAGGCCTGCAGATCTGGTCATCACGTCAAACCAGCAACGTAATATCTTCAAGAGCCTGCGTATCTGTCTTCCAGGTAATCGATTTCAAATTTTTTGTCGCCGTCCTGGTCGTGGGTTTATGTTCTACGCGCAGTGGGATTTTCGTTTGGGTCACGGTTCTCTGTTCGAACAACCATTTCGATTCATGCTGCTTCAAAATCCATTCGTATGCGGGTTTCCTGCGTCTCAATCTTCCTCACCGGTCAGGCTTTCCTCATTTAAGCAGACGGAAAAGGTAATCGAAACACCTTTCGTGGTCATATAATACGTATTCGATTTTCTGTATGTTACGTAGTCTTAGATTTAGGGCTTTTTTTTGTTTTGTTTATAATTTCGTTTTATTTCCTTTAGATTGGTTTAATTGTATGAAAAGGGGTTAGCGTAGTATATAGATTCATGAAAAAAAAATAATAAAACAAAAAATGTTTATGTTTTAATTAGTTTTTAGGACTTAGGTTTATATTTTGGTGTAGTTAATGTTTTAGATTTTTAATTAGATTTTTAATTTTGGTTTTAGTTTGGTTATAAAAAATAAAAAATAAAAAAGGGGCTTTTTTTTTTATTTACAATTTAATCTTGTTTAATTTAGTTTAGTTTTTTACTTAGATTTTAATTTATTTTTTGGTTTAGTTTAGGATTTATTTTATGTAGATTTTAATTAGTTCTTAGATTTAAGTTTAGACTTTTATAGTTTTTAGTTTAGATTTTAAATTTTAAATTTTTAGATTTTAAATTTTCATTTTTATATTGAAAAATAAAAAATTGAAAAAAGATTTAAAAAAAAAAAAAAATTTCAAAAAAAAATATAAAATTTTGTGAGATCCAGTTATTTTTCGGGAATTATTATCTTTCACGTTGAGATCTGAATTTTCAAGTCGAGATGCGAAGTTGATATCTGGTTAATGGTTTATGGTTCGTGGTGGCTTAAAGCATTCATCTTTTCAAAATTCTCAGTTACTGGATATCGTTTTGGTTATTCTAAGAGCATTGTGATTGAGCTGATATCTTGTGATGACATATGATGGTTGTTCATGGTTTATGTTTCTATATCATTCAACAAGTAATCATTGAAATAACAATCTTTTAAGGCACTGGTCTGCTCAATTAAGCAAATCCATCTAGTGCTTATCTTAATCGTGTCTCGTGTCTCCCAACCAACTGGTCGACAGTTGGTCTCATCATCTCACAGGGACTACCCCCCTTAGCCGCGGGAGACAGGCTTAAACGGAGGGATCGGGGATCAGAGTGACAGCCCCCGGTCTGAGCGTTGTCATGTCAATCCGCGCGACAACACACCCCAAAATTCCTGCATACTGAATCTCCTTTGAGCCATGGGTAGTGTACGGTGTAACTTGTCACTATGCATACATGCCTAAATCTCCCATGATCTTACTGGTTATCCACAGCTGGGCCAAGATCATGCTTTGATACCACTGTAATGTTCCTAAATAGGAATGTAAGTGATATTAAGCAAATAAATTGTGCAGCAGCATATAAAAATTAAACACACATCAAACATCCATGAAAACGCTGCCAATAAGGAACTGCTGAGCCATATTATTAAAAATCTGCAGGCTAGATACAATATGAAATGGAATGGTGCACCTGGGCTTGTCCCAATGAACAAGCAAGACCAACCCCAGGTGGGAAAATAGCTGAGCTAAAGGCTGCCCAGCTGTTGCACCACTCTGCACTGCGCTGCTATAGTAAACTGTTGCCCTACTGAACTTCGACTAGCTGGAAGGTGCTCAAAAACTGCCTAGAAAATTGTGCGCTTTTAACCCCGGACTCCTTGGACAAAACCCAAAAGGGAATTTAGTTGGTTTTGACTTTGGATTTTCGGCCCTCTTGGAGCCTCTCCCCAGCTTCGACTGCCAATTTCGACTTGCAGGAAACAACCTGCAAATCCTACTGCAAACTCCTCCAAAATGCTGGTTTTACCTATGCTATCCAACTCCAAGCACCCTGGATGGCTCTTGGCCCAAATAAACTGCTCCCCAAGTCCCCACGAATTGCTGTTGGATGGCCTCTACGCAGTCCCCCTGTCCAGAAATTCGACTGACTGATGCACTGGTCTAGCTGGCTACAAACTCCAGTGAAAATGCCTTTACTATGCTACCTCCTCAGTTCTCGGATCTCCCAGCAAGCAGTGAATCCCCTTGTTGGCTTCCAACTCCTCCTGCTTGTTTCCTGGCTGCCCAGGAATACGCAGTTCCCTCTCTGCGCTGATGGCTGAAGTGTGTTGCTGTCCCTGACTCCTTGAAAACTCCTGTGTAACAGCCTCCCTAGGGCGGGCACGGATGGTCCCTCAAAGTAGAGGTTGAATCTCCCGTGTGAGAGATTCGTGGCTAAACAACTAGTAGACTTGCTAAGTAACAAAGCGTACAAGTGAGTGTTTGTTTGCAAATGTAGAAGATGAAAACAAAATGAGAGCTAGTCTCTCTTTATAACTCCTTGGGCCCCCTTAGCCTCATGTGGGCCCCTCTATCCACCCATTCGATTTTCCCTCCAAGCATATAGAATGGCTAATTCTAACTCCTATGTGGGTGGCCTCCACATTCCACTAGCAGCTAAATAAAGTCGATTTGGCCCAAGTCCCTAAGTCGAAAGTGTGGGGCCCTCTTCCTTAGTCAAAAATGTGCAAAATTGTGTAGCAACACCTTGTTACTAATGTGTTTGAGAAGGGACATTACAGGTATGTCGATGCTAATGTGAAAACCCTAGCCTACTTAGGGTTATTGATGAAATCTACGAAATACTGTTCTTTTGATTTTTGGGGTTTTGATGATGTCATGTTTAGAGTTTTGGTATAGACGCCCTTATCCTATAGGATTGGATGGTAATCATAGACCTTTTGTGTTTTTGGTAAATTAGGGTTTATGAGCAAAACCCTTATGATATCTATAATAAGATGCTTGGAATGAAACCCTAGGTGTATGTTTGTCCGTCTGATCGAAACCCTAGCCTGATCAAAATTTTTATATGTCTAACTTTAATGTTTTGATATTTGTGTCATGGGTTTGTCTGATAAACATTGCTATGATGTGTGCATGATTATGAAATCCTAGATATGTATATGTGCTAACCTAATTATTGATGATCATAGTTCTAGGGTTTGTAACTAAGCCCTAGTCGAAGTGTGATATTCTAGGATATGATGTTTAGCCTTGATGATGAATCTAGGGTTTACAACAAACCCTAATAGAAGTTGTTCATATTGTTGAAACCTTAGATTATGTTATAATTGGTTTTGACTATTGATATCTAGCGCTTATTGTCTCAAAGGTGGAATCTAGGGTTTGCATTAAATCCTAGTAGAAGTCTAACATATGAATTCTGAAAATTGTTAGATGCATTACTTGTTTGAATTGCTTCTAGGGTTTGCAATATATCATTGAAGAGTCTGTCATATCTCTAAAAGAAATATTGAGGCCCTAGATATAATGAGATTGATATCTTGATTAAGGTATTAATGTGATCTAGGGCAATGTTGCATTAATCGTTATCGGGATAATATCGGCGCGAGGAAAAAATCAGAAAAAATCGTAATTATCGGGAAATAATCGGGAAAAAATCGTTTGGTACAAAAATATTCATTTTTTTTCAATTTTTTTAATATCTAAACCATCTACAACATAAAATAAATACATTGACACATAAATATGATAAAAGAACTAATATATAAGATGTTTAATATCATTTCTAGTGCTAAAATCACACATAACATTGAATCATGTCCTGAATAGTAAGTCCTGACTCCTGAGTCCCAACTCAGCCTCAAAATATCAACAAAAAATATAATAATGTATCTCATCATGTCATAATGTCATATACAATAAAATGAAGAAAATAACTAAAGTCTAATCCTATTGATTTCCTCTGCCCCTCTTGCGAGAAAATGCCACAGCTTTCCCTTTCCCTCTAGATGTAGATGCTGGTGGAGTTGGCAGTGGAATCTGCTATGCTCTAGAAGTTGAAGAACTAGAAGTAGGAGCTATAGGAGGTAGACCATATCCTCTATTGGTGGCAGGGGTAGCCTTGGCAGGGGGTGTCCAATCTTGAAATCCTGAAAAACTGATAAGTCTGCTACATTTTGAATGAAATCTAAAATTCTACTTTCTCCATATGAAATCCAACGAGGCCAGAACCACTCTCAAACATCCTGAGTCATTTCATGGTAATGTTAAAAATTTAAGTAAAATGATGAAAATGAAGATCAAGGAGAATGTCACTTTTACTTTAAGAATTTAACATTACCATGAATAGCATATCAATACTAAGGCCTAGACTTGATCATTAAGCTGCCCCACTCAAAACTTATTTGTTGTTAAAAAAAAAAATTGCATTTCGAACATTTAGCATCCCTTATAAAACCTCGCTGCCCCGACTGTCCAAATGATTTCATTAAAAAACCAAAAAAAACATTATAAAACCTCGCCACCAGAGACCCCCACGATAATTTCGATTGTTATCGCGATAAATTTGAATTTATCGCGATAATTTCAAATTGTCGCGATAATTTCAGAAAAATCGTGCAAAAAAAATTACCCGCGATAAATTCGTATAAAAATTGCGATAAAATCGTTTTATCGAAAAAATAGCGATAAAATGATAAATTCGCGATTTTATCGCGATTTTCACAACATTGATCTAGTGTTTGTAACAAAAACCCAAGCAAGAAGTTGAAGTATAAAAGTATGTCTCTTGCTGATTATGAACTTAAGTTTAGGTATTTGATGTCTAAAGTCTAATGCTTCCATTATTCTAAGATTTTGATATGGTTAACTTCATGCTTCTATATATGTATTTGGTTGTATTTGCTGTCTAAGGTGTGAAGGTACATAATCTTCAAGATGTTGAAGATATTTGTAAGAAAAGTTGACTTGATTGGCAAGCATGATGAAGGAAGTTATATGAATGATGATGATCAAGATGACTCTGATAAGAAGGATGGAAGCCATAAAAGATTCTCCAATGTCATAGAAAGTAGTTGATCTCCCTAAGTTAAGAGGGAGCATGGATAAAAGAAAGGGTATATCTCCCAAGTTGAGAGGGAGGACATATTATAGTCATGATGGATACCTTGAAGAAGAAATTGGAGAATGCATATTGAGGTGTTGTTGAAAGAAGGAAAGCAGGATCCGGTTGTAGAATATGTTGCTGCATGTGAAGTAGGAAAGGAAGCTGTATGATTGAGGAAACTTCTATCAAGATTTGTTTGGGAAGCCTCTAAGTCCTACTGTGATAAATTGTGAAGCAGCATCAAAATGTTTGAAGACCTCGAAGGTTTGTGTTTACTTATGTATTTGAAAGGTTTTTACTGATTGGGGTTGTGGTTGTACAGGTAAATCTCTTGGAGTTTTGGAAGCATGTTTTACATGCTTGATGTTACCGATTTGTTTGATTGGAAGAGATTTGTTACTGATTTGAATAATCAAGAGTGTTGAGGCTTTGTGTGTAATACACATTGCCTGGGAGGACATCTGGCTGGCCTATGTGTTGATGTCTAGTTCCCGAAGTAGGGAGGGTGGCGTTGGTCATAGAGCTCCGACCTTGCATTACGCACCTAGTTCCCTTGGTTGATTGCTAGCAAGTAAGGCTGATGGTATCTAGAGAGGTTGAAAGCTTGAGTCCATCGTAGTCCCACCCAGATAGATTGCCCTGGTCAGGAATCTAGTCTATGGCACCGTATTTGCCTAAACTCTTCATAGTTCTTGTGTTTTGAGATCTTCCTTGTACTTGTATATACATGTGTAAATTATGAATACCTCCCTAGTTAAGAGGGAGTGTTGAAGAATGTAACTAGGTTTGATCTTCATATTTGTATTTGAGTCATTATGAAATGTGTTTATCAAAGAATGAAAAAGAAAATTTTATTTCTATTACAATGACTTATTAAAGCATGGGTTTCATGCTTGGGTCATCATTTTAGAGGTCAAAGTCCCCATTGAGGGCTTCTAGGTTTTATATTGAGTCATTAGAGTCATTGTCCATTTAATGAGACCCTTCTTGGGCTTTTGAATCATGTAAAAGTAATTATTATTGAGTCTAATATGTAATTTGTCACCTCCACACCAAGTCGGCCCTTGCCTGATGAAGTCGGCCTACGTGAGGACAATTCAACCCACAGAAGAGTCTATATATACAAGTGCAGTTCGATCCATTTGCTCATCAAATCAATAAGTTCGATACGCAAGAAGGAAGTGCAGAAAAGTGCGAAGTTCAAAGAAAGGTAGGAGAATTGCATAAGAAGAACAAGTCAAAGTTGTGGGCTATCTCTCTCTCTTTCTCATGCAAAGTTACTGGGCTGTTGCTAGGGTCGAAGATCTGCTGCTGGGTAGGTCGAAGTTTTGGAGTTGCTGGGGTCGATGTTTTGTTGCTGCATAGGTCGAAGTTTTGTCGCTGGATAGGTCGAAGTTCTACTGCTGCATAGGTCGAAGTTTTGTTGCTGGATAGGTCGAAGTTCTACTACTGCAGGGTTGAATATCTAGATCGAAGTTGTTGGAAAGAAGGGCTGACTTGGTGATTGGAGGAAGTATGTGTCTAGGTCAAAGAGTCTTGGATTATCTTGCCTTGTCTTGAGAAAACTACTAAAGGAAGAAGTTTGACTGGGTTTTCCTCTAGATAAGGGTTTGCCCTGGCTGAGTGCCTACATCTTGTGTCTCTTGCTCTTGTGATCTTCATACACACATAATTTGGTAATTGCTTGATGAAAGGTAATATAATAAATTAAAAGACGCCAACATAATTCACAAGTAATTATCAAGAAAGAGAAATCAAACCCTAATACTACTAGCACTGATTTCTCAACAAGAGCAATGCTAATGTTGTTGAATTTGATGATGATGACATATAGGAGGACTAATAATAGTTGTTAGTTTTTGATGATTGGGTAGCATCGAACATGTGTTCTAGTCTAGACTTTGGTTAGAGAGGTTCAGAAACACAAAAACTCCAGAACCTAGAAAAATTTTCAGGAGAAAACACCTAGAGATGGCTCAATTAAGTTAATTATTCAGTAAATAATTTTTTTTTTAACTGAGGAAAAATGATTAATTAATAGGAATTAATTGAGAAAGGTGATATTTCTTTAGAAACTCACATGGATCAACTCAGAAATGATCTTAGCCGTTGATGAGGATTTAATCATGGTCGTTGGTTCACCAACGAGAGATTATAAGAGGAGGTCAATGGGGTTGGAGCTAAATACACCAAAGGTCGAATTCCTTGGTAGAAATCGAGCTTCCCAGTTGCAGTGATTCAATAGAGAAGAATTCGAGCTAGAGAGGGGATACAAAGACAATGAGGGGTAGAGATAGTAAGTTCGAAGGGATATTCCCAGTTCTGGAGAGGCAAAAACAAGTGATAGAAGTATTCCACAGTGAAGCTGCGCAGGGACCGTGCAATAGCTTCAATGGAGTAGTTCGATTTAGCTGAGAGGGAGGTTGATTCAGCTGCCAGAGGCCAGGAAAGTCTTTCAGAGGTTCAGAGAGTCACTTCAAACAACAGAGACATGCAGGACAACTTGCTCTGTGGCTGATATGAGCCACACGTGTGAGGGTCTGTGCAGAGGCAGCGCAGAAGGGCTTATGCAAGGGTTGGACGACCAATTTTGAGAGGGAGCCAGAGGCCGGGATTTCCTGTGGAGTGAGAGGATTTTTCTCTTTAATTATTTTTGTTAGATACTCGCTGATTGGATATCCAACTGGGCATCCATAGATTGTACTCAGATTTTCACTGCTGCATAATAATAAAACTCTCATCTGCTGCTTTGGTTTTGTCACATTGGGTTTTTCCGGGGACATTTGTCCAAAAATCATCGTGTCAAATTTTTGTGTGCGTTTTGTTATTCTCAGTTTCCAACATTTTATTTTCCGCAACATTTTTATTGTGAAGAAATTGCAGTGTGATTAATTCATTATTTTGCCATAACAAAATAAACTGCATAATTTATTCAATTAGAAGAAATAATTCCAGTTGCTGCATTTCAAAGAAAATTTCACAATAGTCACGACTCATGTAGTAATGAACTATGAGATTCTTCCATCTACATTTTATTATCCACCCTATTTTGTATTTGTCACTAGCAATCACACCTATAGTAGTAGTGATTTAGTATCTATGTAACACATTTTGATTTTCATGACTTGATGAGAAAACTACAGTTTATGGTTCTAATTTCTTTTGTGTTTGTCATTTTATCATCATTGATGTAGTACTAGCTGTATGATTGAATTTGTATTATCATGATGTAACTATTTTAGTTTCTAAATTCTTAAAAAAATTGAATCTTTATGTCCATATTCAATATTTCATTTTTGTATGTGTAATTCACCAATTTGTTATATATATATATATGCCCTCCGTGTCCTATTTTTAAGGTCGTTATGTCTCATGTTGCACATTCATATGTTTGTGTCTTATTTTTGAGGTCATTGTGTCGTGTTGCAGTCATATTTCCATGTCCTGTGTCCTATTTTTGTGTGTTCTCCATGTACCGTGTACTTGTATCAGGTGACTTAGAAGGTAATGCACCAAGACCTTCACAAATTTGAACTTTTTAAAACCCTTGAAAGGCATAGGGTTGTTCAGGAAATGCAATTATTTTAACACTCCAGAAAGGCATTGAGGTTGTTAAACTCTTTACTGATTTTAATAAACTTCAAAGGAAACGGGGCCTTCGGAAAATTTGATCTCTTTAAGATGCATGAAAGGCATCGGGGCCTTCTCAAAATTCAATCTTTTAAACAGGTTTTAAATAAATTGGGCTTCACAAAATTCAGTCATTTTAACATGCACCAAAAGCATCAGGGCCATCACAAGTTAGATATTTTTACATGTTCCAAAGGCATTGGGGCCTTCTCAATTTTTGTTCTTTTTAACCTGTCCACCAAGATCGAAGATTTCATAAAACTTTAATCTTTTTAAAAGGCTATGTGCTAAGCAACCATTTTCACAGAGAGCAGTCCTCGAAAGGTGTTTCTTGGATCTTGAAGATAACACCTAGAAGCCAGTTGTCAACAACCAAGATAGGTTGCTCTTCAAGAAAAGGGATCACAGAGTTGAAATTTATTGGGATTTCACGCATTAATGCAATTGAGAAGTTTCACCTTTTTGACTAGAAATTTGCTGGATAGTAACCCTGTGAAGTTAAGCCTTAGGGCTGTTATGAAATAAGGTATAAAACAGCAGTGGAAAGATAAGATTATTTCACTTCTTAACAGTCTAATCTTCTAGAAATCTAAGCAGAAAAGATGTGAAACTGTCTAGATAAGTTTCAGCCCTCAAGGGCAACTTACCAAGCATAAACTGGATTTGAAAATTCTCTTTTACAACAGATATAACTGCAGGATAACAGCACATTAACAACTCTTAAATTCTTCAATGTTGATGTAAAATAATTCAACAAAATTGCCCTTTTACTTGTGTCAAATTAGCAATATTAGTGTGGGTTATTGTTGGGTGTTGAAACAAAGAGCATAGGAATCATAGCCTACATTAGAGTAGCAAATGAAGACGAAAAAATACACAAGGAAGAGTTGGAAGCATGAATAAGTAGAAAAGCCAAGGTTCAATCTGACGCCCCATGTAGAATGTTTGACCAATCTTAATCCCCCATGCTTGTGGATCCACACCCATGCATATGTTGTGTAGAACAATAGCATATTTACTTGACCGAAATAGTAGGGATGATGTGGATACAAAACTGTGTAGGTTTTTCTATGCATGTGGCATACCATTCAGTCTTCCTCACTCGCCTTATTGGCATGATATGATTACTGCTATAGACAATGCCACTAAGGGATATAGGAATCCTGAGTATTACAAAACCAAAGCCTAGTCTTTGGACAAGGAAAAAACCAATTGCATAATATTTTGGGACAATTTACAAATGATTCGACCATATATGGGGTATCCATTATATCTAATGGCTGGACAAATATTAAAGGGAGGTCATTAATAAGTGTTCTTGGTATGTGGACTAGTGGTGTAGCCTTACTTCCAGTGTATGACTACTCAAAGAATTACAATGTTGGTGCTAATAATGCAAATCCCTTATTGGAAAACATTCAAGAAATTGGGTTGTACAATGTCATTCAAGTCATTATTGATATTGCACTATTCTTAGGTAACAAGGGCCATTATTGAGGATTTATATTGAACATATTTTATTTGGTTGTTTGGTGCACACAATGAAGTTCTTGATGTGTGATGTTATTAAGTTGAAGGATCCTGGTTATAAATGAATTAGTACCCTATACAAGAAAGGGAAGACGATGGTAAAATTGATTAACAATCATAGTGTCACCTATTTCATTTTTCGTAATCACTCCAAGTTGGAGCTACTTGTGAAAATCATATTCACTGGCAATTACTTCACCTTGAAGCACCTTTTGAAGGTAAGAGAGGCCTTGGATATTATGGTAGTGAGTGATTCAGGGTAGGGTTTGACTTTGGGGTATGCAATTGCATCTTATATAGAGGATTTTTAGGTGGTGAAGGAAACCTTTCTTGATGGCTCGATTTGGGAATAGGTTAGCTGTGTTCTAAGGCCATCTATAATATGATGTGGTTTGTAGATTAATATGAGTGAATCATGGGGGAGGTGTATGAGCAAATGGACAATATGCTAAACAGATCAAGGATATTGTTGAATCAAAAGGTGAGATTGTGCGTAATCATATTTGTAATGAGGTGGTCAAATTATAAGATAACCTAAATGTCCCATTCCGTGCCACAACATATGTCCTTTTACCAAAATATTATTTTGCATCGTAGTTGGCCCAACCAACACCCAAGTTTGGGGTTAAGAGAAGACCATGTAGGGTTTCAAAGGTTTATCAGAGATATATGGATACAATAGACAAAGTAGCCTGTGATGAGGTTGAGTCATGAAGTATAAAGCGAATTGAGGTTGTACACTACTGGCCAACGAGTCTTGGTTCTCTTCACGCGATGAAAGATCAAGATAGGATGAATCCTATATACAGGTGGAACATGTATGGAGGTTCTACAACACATTTGCATAAATTAGTGGTAAGGGCAATTTCATAGGTTGTGAACACTTCTTCTATAGAGAGGTGTTGAAGTGTTTACAACATCATCCATAGTGTGAGTAGAAATAGTTTGAATGTAGATTGGGTAGGAAGGTTGGCTTATGTGCACTACAACTTGACGTTGTTTCTGTTTATTGCAAGGTGACATGGGTGGGACTATTGCAAATCGATTCCAAACACCAAAACTCCAGAGGTCGAGTTGGTGATGGGACTTGCTTTCATATTGCTTGTATCCTCCTACACTACGGGTGTATGGGTGACGCCTCCAGAGATTTGAACATGGGTGGGACTACTGCAAATCGATTCCAAATACCAAAACTCCAAAGGCCGAAGTTGGTGATGGGACTTGCTTTCATATTGCTTGTATCCTCCTACACTACGGGCGTATGGGTGACGCCTCCAGAGATTTGAACACGGGTGGGACTACTGCAAATCGATTCCAAACACCAAAACTCCAGAGGTCGGAGTTGGTGATGGGACTTGCTTTCATATTGCTTGTATCCTCCTACACTATGGGCGTATGGGTGACGCCTCCAGAGATTTGAACATGGGTGGGACTACTGCAAATCGATTCCAAACACCAAAACTCTAGAGGCCAGAGTTGGTGATGGGACTTGCTTTCATATTGCTTGTATCCTCCTACACTACGAGCGTATGGGTGACGCCTCTAGAGATTTGAACACGGGTGGGACTATTGCAAATCGATTCCAAACACCAAAACTCTAGAGGCCAGAGTTGAAGATGTAAGGGTTGGGACAACAAACAAAAGGAGGAGGATAGGATGGAGCTACAAGAGTGTTTGGAGGATGAAATTTTGGTTGATGGGACTTGTGACATTGATCATGCAATAGTGATTCTACTCTCATCCATTGCTAACTCTAGAAGGATTTTGGATTTTGTAGTTTTAGCTTCACAACCTCAACCATTGTGTGGGTGTCATGTAGCTGATGGTGTTGTTCATCCTAGTTTTCCATGACCACTTCCCAATACTCCCATTGTTAGATCATGGGAAAAGAAATTAGAAGTTGCTAATGGAAATATGAAGTATAATTAGATGGAAAAACCATTTAACTTTTGTAGTTTAGATTGTGAAAGCTAGAATTATTTGTCTTTATGATGGCCTATTTTGTAAACATTAACATGTCAATTGATTGTAGATTGGAACTCTTTGTTCATGATGCCCTGTTTCATGTCATGGTTGATGTTATATGTTGTAACGTTCCTAACCCTCCTGTTGGGTGACACCACTCACACATATACTAGCATGACTGAACAATTGCATAATTTAAGCCATAACATTTTACCATGCACACAGTAAACACCATAATAACCAAAACCAAACAAAAAACATGGTGAAATACATGCTAAAAATTCATGAAATAGACACATGGAATGTTTTTTCCACTTGTCTGATAAATTTTCTAGCTCGCTGCGAACCTTAAACATTCCTCCCATCCGTAGACCGTGTTGCTCCAATTCTCTTAGCAACCAGTCACCCTCAAGCTGGGGCCATAAGTCCACTTGTCATCGACTTTTGAGTTAGTATGTGCCTCATACCAAACATAATAGGGCCAAGGTACCAAACCCGTCAACCTCCAACCAACAGGCTCACATCCCCCATCAACCCTTATCTCGACTATCTAGGGATGTTTCAGAGTCCTGCGGCTCCAGGAAGTTCACTTCCCTCATGGGTTTTCCAGGTACCCTTCTAGGCCCTTACACAGCCAAGGTACCAAACCCGATAGCCTCCAACCAACAATCTCACATCCCCCATCAACCCCTATCTCGATCGGCCAAGGATGTACCAGAGTCCTGCGACTCTAGGAATTCTGTTGCCCTTATGGGTCTTCCAAGACCCTTCCAGGGTCTCATTTAGGGACTCCTATCCCTCTATTTCTACTGTCTAACTAAATAAGGGAAACACCTTTTTATAGACTTGGTGTCCCCTTTACTCTGTATTATAATATTATAATATACTTTCATATCGTGATGCCTTTTGTTGTGGAGTCTAGGCCCCCTAGACTCTTTTGTTCCTCGGTCTGCAACATAATGACAAATTAGCTAAATTGCCATGTCAGCCAGGCTCACTGGCCCAATTTTACTTGGACGCTTTGGCCTCAAATTCATAAGTATGCTGGCCCGTCGACCTAATACATCATACAAATCTATGCACACAAGCCTTAATAGAATTCTGCCCTCCAGCCTAAAAACACGGGTTCTCTAACCCAATTACACAACCACACCGACCTTAAAACATACAGTTCCTTGGCCCACTAACCTAACATTTCTATACATATAGAGGCATGTAAGCCTCAACACAATTTTGTCTCACCAACCTAACCGTTACATGTACATGTACATTACAAATCAGGGTCCAGATTAGGGGTTTTACATATCTTATAGTTGGTTCATGATGTACATAAGCTTTTGAAACTTGGAACTTGAAGGTTGATGTTATGGTTTGATCATAATGGTGCATTATTGTTTTGGCAAATATTTTTCTACGGGCCCTAAATAAAACCTATTGGCAAAATTGGGGAAAATATTAGGAAACTTGAAAAAATACAAAAAATTCATTCTTGTTTTTTTTCTAAACATCGAAAGCAACAGTAACATGAAAGAACCACTTAGGCATGTAAACATGAAATTGAAATTGGTATATAAGATGTATATGATTTCATATTTTCAAGTGATACATCATACATCCATACTCATTCTTGATAGTTGTCTTGAGCTCTAACATGTTGATACAAAATCACATCAAAAGAATAATAAATATATTTGATGATTCATCATTGCAATTCATCTAGATTCTACAATGATAAATATATAGAATCAGTGATTCCCTTTACCACTTTTATGGGCAAAGGTAAACACTCTTCCTCTAGTAGTAGCAGGTGGGGCTTGTTGCCTCCTAAATCCACACTTGGGATATTGTGGAGAAAATATTTAACTCTAGTTGGTGTGCCCTTGGGGGCAAATTTCGAGTTGAGCAACTGTCACTCAAATCTCAACTCCTCTGTCTAGGCTAACTCCTACCAAATCCAAGGGGGGTCGACCCTATTAAAATAAACTAAGGCTTGCTTAATCTAAATTAAGCAAATTCTAGGAGTTAATTACAAGAGATGACCACCATCAACAAAGATAAGTCACAACATATACTTCAAGGCATGTAAGTTATAACCATAAGCATCACATCCATTCATAAGCCATAGATATCATGATGTTAAGCAAAATCTTGGCAAGTAAAGATATGAAATAAAAGACCGGTGCCAATAATGTGCCCAATAGATGCTCAATTGAAGTACTTGAAGTTGTAAACACTGAAAGTAAAAGTACTTGAAATAAAAGTGCCTTGAAATGTACTTGAACTTAAAATGTAAATGCCCAAATAATCAATTGACTTGAAAGTGAAATGGCAATAAAAATATGATCAAACACAAAAGATACTGTAAGAAATAAAGTGATGGAGTGTGTCTGGGTTTGTTTTAATTATAAATGTTAGAAAATCAGAAAGGCAGAAATATTCTCTTATGTTGATAATTACTTGTGATATTCTTGTAGTCTTATTAAAACTTTCTTCATGTTCTTGTTTTATCTTCTTTTCATCAAGCAATCATCAAATGAAAACATGAAGATCAAGGACACCAGATATAGGTGTTGAGAAATCTAGAGGCAACTAGATTAGGTGATTTCTCGTTCTTGATAACTGCTTGTGATATATTTCTACTTAACTTGATTAACTTCTTCTTTTACTTGATTATATTTAGTGTTCTTTCCATCAAACAACTACCAAACCATAAACAACAGTGGAACGAGAGGACACAAGATATAGGCGATCGATCAGGGCCAAAACCTCTCCAACTGAGAGCAAAACCCACAAGAATTCTTCTCTTCTTATAGACCTTCAATTGATGAATTCCAAGACCTATGACCCTTGACTAAGACCCTCCAAGACCAAGTCAAATCTATCTTGCTTTCTAGCAACTTCTACAATTTCGATCCCAACAAATTCTTCTGCAACTTCGACGTACCCAACAAATCCTTCTGCAACTTCGATCCTCCCAGCAAATCCTTCTGCAACTTCGACTTGCCTAGCAATTTTCCAACACTTAGACTTGCCCAACAACTTTCTACCACTTCGACTTGCCCAACAACTTTCCAGCACTTTGATTTTCCCAACAACTTTTCAACACTTCGACTTGCCCAACAACCTTCTAGTACTTCGACTTGACCAACAACTTTCCAACACTTCGACTTGCCTACAAAAGGACTGAGCAAGGGATCATATAAGGAGAACTTATAAGGAAAGAAGTTCACTACCTTCAAGGACAATGTCTAACACAATAAAGGGAGAGAACAAACTAGAAGGAGCATCAAATTACAGGTCATGGAAGAAAAGAATTGATCTCATTCTTGAAAAGAACAAAGTCCTGGATTTGGTCAAAGGAAAAGTGAAGAAACCTACCAAAGGATCCAGTGATGCAGATAAAGTGAAGTTTAGGGAGTTAGAGATATTGGCTATGACTCTAATGGTAGAAAGTATAAAGGACAATCTTGTTCCATACATTTCCAGCATAGACCATGCTCAAGATATGTATGAAGCATTATCAAAATTGTTCACTATCAAGAACATCGGTCAAGTAGCAAGTCTTAAGAATGAACTAAGGACCACAAAAATGACAAAAGATGACACTGTGGCTTCTTTCTTTGTAAAGATAACTAGAATTGGAGATGACCTTCTAGCCATTGATGAGATTGTACTGAAAAAAGAGCTAGTGATTACTACATTATTGGGATTTCCACCTACATGGAGTGCTCTTGCTTCAGGACTCAACATTTGGAAAGAAACTCCATCATTTGAACAATTATGGAATTCTTGTAGCCAAGAAGAGATGAGAATCTCTCTAGTAACCAACAATGAAGAAGAGAAAGTTTCAAATGCATACTCCGCTTATCACAAGAAAGGAAACTTTAAGAAGTCAAAAGGGCCAAGAAGGAAGGTAGACATGTCCAAAATAGAATGCTACCAATATCATAGAATGGGTCACTATAAAAGTGATTGTCTTGACAATTCGAAGAATAAGAAAAGGAACAGGGACCAAGCTAATGTTGCTGAAGAAGGATCTCCAAAGAAGAATAAAGCCGAAGAACTCGATATAAGGCACTTACACTACTCACTATAAAAGTGATTGTCTTGACAATTCGAAGAATAAGAAAAGGAACAGGGACCAAGCTAATGTTGCTGAAGAAGGATCTCCAAAGAAGAATAAAGCCGAAGAACTAGATATAAGGGACTTACACTACTAAGTCCTTTGCTCTAAGCTTTAGTTATTTCATTTTTGATTTCTAGTATTTGTAGGTTTAACATATTTTGGAAAAACATTTTTGAATTGTTTTTATAAGGTTATAGGTATCCCTCAAGCTTGGAGGGAGCCCTCACCAACTTCCAAAGATAAGTATCTTAGTTTTCCTTACTTATCTAAGTTTGTTTGCATTAAGTACTAATCACATTTCTATTCATATTTTCCTTGTTTAGGAAAAGCTTGCTAAATACTCAAGGATTATGGAAGAAGGCCTCACAAAGACAAAGCATTGGAGTTACAAGGTTTGTTAAGAAACAAAAGGTATGCCTTAGACTATAAGTTTTTGCTTTCTTCATGATACTCATTCTTGATAAACTATTTTACATTACTAACATTATTGTCTAGCTCTCTTGAATCATAAAGATTCTTGATTAGGTGATTTGTCATTAGATAAATCTACCCTCCTCATATCTTTGATTATTCTTGTGGAACCCTAAAAAGGTTCTTTGTAAAACCCTAACTTAAGGGTATGTCAATGATAATGTATGAAACCCTAGCCTACTTAGGGTCATTGATGAAGTCTAAAGAAAATGTTTGATGCTTTGATGATGTCATGTTTGGGGGTTTTGGTATGGTTATAGAAATCATAACTTGTTAAGGTTGAATGGTGATGTCTGAAATCCCTAACCTTTGAAGTATTGATACATTAGGGTTTGTTGTTGAAACCATAGATCTTTAAGGTTTGGTAGGGTTTATGAGAAAGACCCTTATTTTAGATAATATCCTAGGAATGAAACCTTAGGTATATGTTTTTCCACCTAATCAAATATGTTAGATGTCTGAATATGTTTGTGTCATTGGGTTTGACTAACATATGTTGTGCTTGTGCATGATGATGAAATCCTTGAGATGTGTGTTCACCTAATTGTTGATGGTCACAAGTTCTAGGGTTTGGAACTAAGCCCTAGACGAAGTTTGATACTCTAAGATGATAGTTCTAGGGTTTTGTAACTAAACCTTAGTAGAAGTTCATGATGATTGTGTGATAATCTGAGATTTATGAAAGATTGTTGAAATTTGAAATTGAGTTGTGATTGGTTTAGATTGTTGAAGCTTAATGGCTCATGTATGAAATCTAGGATCTTGCACTAAATCCTAGTAGAAGTCTAACATATGAATTCAAAATTGTTGGATGCATTAAAGAACTATATTCTTTTGAATTGCTTCTAGGGTTTGCAATATATTGTAGTAGGGTATTTCATATCTCTGGAAGAAATATTGAAGCCCTAGATATAATGAAGGTTGTTATCTTGATTGAGATGCTCAAAGTCTTGATGATGAAGTCTAGGGTTTATGACAAAAACCCTAGCAAGAAGTTGAAGTATAAAAGTATGTGTCTCTTGTTTGTGAACCTAACTAAGTTTGGGTATTTGATGTCTAATGTCTAATGCTTCCTTTATTATATGATTCTGATATAGGTGACTTTATGCTTCTATATATATGTATTTGGTTGTACTTGCTATCTAAGTTGTGCAGGTACATAATCTTCAAGATGATGAAGATGTTCGTAAGTAAAGTTGATTTGATAAGCATGATGAAGAAAGTTATATGAATGATGATGGTCATGATGACTCTGATAAGAAGGATGGAAGCCATGAAAGATTCTCCGATGTCGTAGAAAAGAAGTTGATCTCCCTAAGTTAAGAGGGAGCCTGGATAAAGAAGGGAGTATATCTCCCGAGTTGAGAGGGAGGGCATACTATGGTCATGATGGATACCTTTAAGTAATTGGAGAATGCATATTAAGGTGCTGCTGAAAGAAGGAAAGTTGTTTTTGGTTGCTACATGTGAAGTAGGAAAGGAAGTTGAATGATTGAGAAAAACTTTGTCAAGTTTTGTTCGAGAAACCTCGAAGTCCTACTGTGATGAATTATGTGGCAACATCAAGAAGTTGGAAGACCCCAAAGGTTTGTGTTTACTCATGAATATTTGAAAGGTTGTTACTAATTGAGGTTGTGATTATTCAGATAAATCTCTCGAAGTTTTCGAAGCATGCTTGATGTTATCGATCTGTTTGATTGGGAGAGATTTGATGTGTTAAGGCATTGTGTAATGCCTGGGAGGACATCCGGCCGACAGTATGTGTTGATGTTTGGATCCTGAAGTAGGGAGGGTGGCATTGGTCATAGAGCTCTGACCTCAGATATGCACTTGGATCCTTGGGTTGATGGCTAGCAAGTAAAGCTTGATGGTATCTAGAGAGGCTGCAAGATTTAGTCCATCTTAGTCCCACTTGGATAGATTTCCCTGGTCAGGAATCTAGTCTGTGGCACCGTGAGTGCCTAAACTGTTGGAGGACCTTGGATAGATTGCCCTGGTCAGGAATCTAGTCCATGGCATTGCGGTGCCTAAACTCTTCATAGTTCATATGTTTTGAGATCTTCCTTGTATTTATTATTATGAATACCTCCCTAGTTAAGAGGGAGTGTTGAAGAATGTAACTAGGTTCAGTCTTCATAAAATGTATTTATCAAAAGAATGAAAAAGATATTTTATAATTATTATTATTATTATGACTTATTAAAGCATGGGTTTCATGCTTGGGTCATCATGTTTTAGGTCAAAGTCCCCATTGAGGACTTCTAAGATCTATTCTGAATCATTAGAGTCATTGTCCATTTAAGGAGACCCTTCTTGGGCTTTTGAATCATGTAAAAATAATTAATATTGAGTCAAATAAGCTATTTGTCACCTCCACACCAAGTCAGCCTCAAGGAGATCAAGTTGGCCTCAAACTGGGTAATTCGACTTCACCAGAAGCCTATATATTGAAGCAGTTCGAATTCATTTGGAGCATTCTCTCTCTCACACAAGTTCGATATCCAGAAGAAAGAGATGGAAAAGTGTAAAGTAAGAAAGGAAGGCTAATAGAGTACAAAATTGGAGAAAGAGGAAGAAAAAGAGAAAATCGAAATTTTGGACTTATCTATCTCTCTCTCGTGTGGATTCCTCTAGGAGATCGAAGTCTCTCTTGTCATGTCGAAGCTACTGTTGCTAGGTCAAAGCTGTTGTTGCTAGGTCGAAGTTGCTATTGAAGGGTTATCATCTGAAAAAAGGAAGAAAGGGTTGACTTGGTGTGGAGGAAGTCTGTGTCTAGGTCAAGAGTCTTGGATTATCTTAGGAATTAATTAAGGAAGAGTTGTTGACTGGGTTTTCCCCTAGATAGGAGTTTTGCTCTGGTTGTTCGCCTATATCTGGTGTCTATAATCTTTTTGCTATTGTTTTGGTAATTGCTTGATGAACTAAAAGATAAAAGAAAAACTTAAAGATAAAATAATCACAAGTAATTATCTATATAAAAAAATATTTTCGCCTTTCTGATTTTCTAACAAGATCTAATCTCAACGGTCAATCATTTTGGAGATTAGGGTGGGGAATTCAGTTATAACTCAAGCTTATTATAAAAGAAAGGCTAGGCCAAGGGAGAAGACACAACACACATGGGCACAAGAGGGGTACAAGGCATTTAGAGAGGCAAGGTATTGAGAGAGGCATCTCAATGGTGGGTGGAGAAGGACTTCTACTCAAGTGTGTCGGTTTCAAGGAAATTGATAGGGTGCGACATGAAGATCTATATCAACTAAGACTAGTGCTTGATCAACGGGAGAAAATCTAGATTTGTTGTATGTATTTTCCTCGGTTTGGGCCATTTTACCAGTAAGGGAGGCCAAGTAGATTTTGATCATTATTAATGAAGAACTAATTTGATTGAATAGAAAATGTGTGCGCTTATGTTTTTGAGATTGGTCGATTTAATGTGCTTCTGTTGAATATTTTTTGTTTATGTTGCAAATCCAATTGTGCTTTTATTCATTAGATCTGAGATAGTTTGCTAGGTTAATAAATTGATAGGTGTTGGGTTCAGAAATTTAACAGGATTGTCACCATCAACCAAGAGAAGAACCTTTACCAAGGTTCGCTAATGGTACACACTTCTTGCACTCTTGTCCAAAAACTCTTTGGTCACACTAATCTAGTAATGGTTTGCTTGCCCATTGAGTTCCTTATTGTATGCACTAGGATTCCACTCATCTCAAAGAAACATTCTCTTCACCTTCAACATAAAAGTGAGGAGAGACTATAGAGAAATAAAACTAGTGGTGAAACATTTGATTGCAGGATGAGCCAACTTGTTTTTCCCCATGATTGTTGTGAAAATTCCAATATGGAATCCTATTACAGCAACTGGTATTATTTCTCCTAATTGTTAATTAATTTAACAATTTATCTGCTATGACAAATATCAAAATAAACACACTGCAACCTTCACAAATAAAATTCTGCGGAAAAATAATGCGCTGGAAACTGAGAAATGCTAGCATACACATAAAATATGAGAATTATTTTTGGACAAATGTCCCCAGAAAAACCCAACTTGGAAAAATCGGTGCAGCAGTGATGGTTTTTATTATTATGCAGCAGTGAAAATATGAGTACAATTTGGATGCCTAAAACTAGCAATCCACAGCAAGAAAATCTGGGCAAAATTATTGAGGGGAAATTACCCTTTCTCCCTAAGAAATCCCGACACAACCTGCCTACAAAGACCTTGGCCTCCTAAAGCCTCTGTGCTGCACTGCGTAGTCTCTATGACGTCAAGCCTCTAACTGGTCTCTAATGAAGTCGTTCTGCCTTCTGCTGCTAAGGAAATCGTCTCTTCAGCCCTCTGGAACCTTTGCTTGGCCACTGGCACTAAGAACGATTTTTCTCCTCAGTAAATCGAACTGCCCTCTCTAAAGCAACTGCGCAGTCCTCTGCGCTACCTCATTGGAAAAACTTGACCCTCTTGCTGCTGCCTCTCCGGATCTGGAAAAACTTCCTCTGGATCACTTTTCCTACCCCTCTCTCACTGCTTCAATCTTTGCTCTCTCCGGCAACTGACTGCTGCTAGTCAGGAAATTGATCTGCCAAGGAAATTGAACTGCTCAAGAGTGTTCTCCATGAACACAGCGACTTCTTCTGATAATCCACTGTTGGAGCACCAACGACCAAGATTAAAACTTTATCGACGGCTAGGATCATCTTGGAATCGATCTGTGTGAGTTTCTAGATGATTCTCACCTTGACTTAATTAATACTGATTAATTAAACATATTCCCTAAGTTTAGACTTAGGAAATATTTAAAAACTGGTAAATAATCTAATTAAGCCACTTCTAGGTGGAATTTCCAGAAATAATTTCCGGGTCTTGGAAATCTCATGTATTCTAGTCTCTCCACCAAATTTCGTGGCTAGAACACATCCAATGCTACGAAAATTAACAATTGTTTTCATGAGGCTAAGAACATATGCATGATTACATATAAATTTGATGATGCTCCTAGCTGATTCAATGATATGCTTGATCTAAGAAGTTTTGCCCATGTTCTCTAAAATCAAATCAATGCAATAGGCAACACAAGGAGTCCAGTACAAGGTCTGGTACCTCTGCATAAACAACTTGCAGGCAGGCAAATAATTAATAATTTTATTTGTTATGACTTGGACAAGATGTTGTGGGCCTATCTCCTGGATGAGCCAATCCAACAACTCACACGATAATTGTGCACCTTTCATATGTAGATACATTGATATATTTCATAACCATTGCCCCTTGGAAGTTGGAACCATTAAATCTCCCATTAAAAGTTGACAAGAAAAGTATCTTGCCCTTCCCATGGTCCAACTATTAAGTCTCCCATTAAAAGTCGACAAGAAAATGAAAATCTAATGGACATTGCAATAGTAAATCATAATCAATCCCTACTCCACAGCTTGTCTGCTAATGGCAGTGAAAAGACTCTATTTCCCCTCTTCAGCTCGATGAAAGAGAGTGAGAAACTCTTCTGCTCTTAATACCTCGCCTCTGTTTTTCTAGTTGAGGTAGAAAAAAATAGAAAAAAATCTTAAAGGGTAAGTGATGTTGAGTTGTGGACAACTTCCTTCGAGGCACTATATTTTAGGAATATACTGTGATATTTTAAAAAAATGACACTTTTTTTGTGACATTTGGAACACTTGAACTTGATTATTTGATGATAATGTTATAAATAATAGATGGTTGATGTTATCTACGTACTAAATGGTTGATGCTGTAATGATAATCATTAATCTACTATAGACTCCAATGTCCTCTTCTTAAAAATGTAGTATTTGTCAACAATTAGAACGGAAGTATATTTTATGCAACTAATTTGACATTTACATTTTTTTTTAATATATATATGTATCAAAATATATATTAAATAAAAAAACATCCTTGGGATGGTATGCTTCTAGGGTTTATGAAAATTGGCACATCACACTCCGACTTGCCTCTTTCGCTTTGCTCATGTTCCCAAAAAAGCTGGTCTCGGTGCTATATCTTGTCTCCCCATAAAACCTCTATTTATTTTGAAGACTTGTAGGACTCCAATTTTGCCCAAAACTCGGTTGAACAAATGCAGGATCATCTCTTGCGGGAAACCGTTGTTACTCAGCAATAACATAAAGTCCAACAATGAAGCTGTTTTAAGGAAAAAAGATGCAAGATATGATTAGTATGTTCCAACAACTAATCACCAATCAGTAACATGCCCTCCAACAGACCTTGAAACACTAGCCATAGCCCTAACCATTTTTCCATAGGTGTTCTCCATTGCCCAACATTGTTTTGTGGTGACACAAAGCTAAATGGGGAGAGGTTCAACTCTTGGATTTGTAGTGTGGAAGCTTACTTCAAAACTCAACCTACTCTGACAAACATTCAAAAATTTGTTGTACCTGAGGTCCACATGGAAGAAGAAGCCCTCACATTCTAGTTGACAGAGAACCAACACCTTGCAAACTACAATTAAACGTTTGATCAACATTTGACAAGAATTTAAAGACATTGGTTGTTATTTGTTAAGGGGTTCAACCAATTAGGGTTTGAGGATGCAATGTTGGCATAATGACTACGTTTCCAATGTACTTTTGGATAATTAGTCCAACAGTTCATTGAGGACCTCAACAGACTTTCCATTGAACTTGTGGTAAGGGATTTTACAAACACCATGCCAAGTTCATTTCTAGTTTTCTTCCTCACATTGTAACAAAACTAGAACTCTTTTCAATCTCTTCATTGGATCAATGCCTTCCAAGTAGTTTTCAAAATTGAAGCTAAGGCTACCCAGGTCCCAACCTGCCCAATCACTGACATAACCCTTACACACAAAGGGCTTTGCTTCGGTTTGGTCTAGTGACATCTAGTTCCATTTTGCAAGGGAAGTGCAAATATTGTTTTTATCATCAGCAATGTCATTTTGATGATGAATGTTGTGTCTTGTTGGACAAGAAGGCCAAGGCCTTCCTTGCTGAATTACTATCAGTAATCATTGAACTTGTTTCTGATGAATAGAAAGAGGAATCTAAGCTCCATGATCACAGTTCGTCGAATCTTCTATGATGACAGTTCTCTCAACCCTTTGTTGGCCCTCCTGGATCAGTAGTGTTCTGATCTTGAGCAAGAAGATCTCTTCACTCACTTTCTAGACGAGGCAAAAACTTGCAGACAAATATCACGGACAATGGCATGAAAATAATCGGGTTTTTTGAAAATTGGCAGATTCACTCCAACCTACCACATGACATCCACAACCATATCTTCTTGGATGGGCAGAGAGCAAGTTTGTTGACACCTATCACTTATCAGATCTAGGTGTTTTGTCACTTTTTCCATTAGACCTTTCAATGATATGGTTGACTGTGATGTTACACTATTGCATTGTTGTGACCTACTTCTTGTCAAGCCCTACCAGTTTGAGAAGAGTGCACAGTATGATGGGATGTTCAACACCTATAGACTTCATAATGATGGTGAAGGCTACCAGTTCACATCTGCTGCTCCTCAGTCTGAGTGGCAAGCTATTAAGGAAGTCAATCTCATCAAATTCAGAACTGTAAGTACTGCACTGGTGCGTTCCTTCCCATCCTGCTACAACCTTCCGCACAAGTTTCAGACTTCAGCAGGGAGGTGCCACTCCAAGCATCATGTCTACAAGTGATGTCTCACGCTACTTCTATATCTACTGCCAACACTGCAACTCTGAAGTATAGATGACAGCGCCTCTTTCTCAGGACCCCCTTTTCATGGTTCCCCTCCCCACATGGATCCACAGATTATAATCTTTGCACACCTACCCTTCAACTGCATATGTAAACATGACCCTTCATGGGGATGGCATTACTTCTTGCCAAACATGTCATATTCAGTGGAGGTTCACTTCCCAGTTTTCCATTCAGAAGTTCCAGCCAACCATTGAGCCCTAGAATCTATGCTGTCCTTTGCTGGACTGTGGACACCATCAGCCAATTTTGGGGATGGTTTCGTTTCAGTGGGGTAGAGGACATGGTTCAAAAGTTTCTAGTGGTCTTAGACCATGTATAATATTTGTAAATTGTTGGGTATGTGTTATATTCTTCGCACGACTAGCTGCCGACGCTGTTATGTTGCGCTCTGCACAGTGGGGGCAGCAGCACTCTGTTTTTTTGTTTTTTGGGTGGACCCAAGGATGGTGGGCGGACCCACCCATGTTTTGCTCATGGTTTTACGAAAGATGGTTTTGGCCATGGTATTTTGACATTTTGTAGATCTGGTCAAGGGAATTATGGTTATGTTTGAATTCAGGGTTAATGGATTGGGGGTTCATAAATGCATCGGCATGTGTATAATGTATTGCAACATTGAAAGGAATATAATGAAAAATCAATCTGGTTTTCCCTGTTTTGGGTTACAGAAGAAAAATCTGTGTATATTTTCTGTTCTCGCCATTTTATATGTTCTGTTTTTTAAGAATTTGCTTGCAGGTAATTTCTGTACAGGGTTAAAGCCTTCATAAATAACACTTTTCATATTAATTTTTTGAAATGTCATTTTGCATAACTCATTGAGGACCTTTTCAAACTTAATCATTCTCCAAGTTTGTGGATATAGAAATAAATAACACTATGAAGAGTTTCATCTCTACAGTTCCAGCATTTTTCTTGTCTTATGCTTCCATGATTAGTCCTCTTATGTTTTACTTGTATGCAACTAATTTTCTATTTCAGCATACAGTTCATTCACAGCAATTTTTTTAACACCACACCTGCTGTTTGATTTCATAGGAATGGAAGCAGTGGGAGTGGTAACTGCAGTAGGACCAGGATTAACAGGAAAAAATGTGGGGGATTTAGTTGCCTATGCGGGGAAGTCTATGGGTTCATATGCTGAAGAGCAAATTCTTCCTGCAAATCAGGTTGTGCCATTTCCATCTACAATCGATCCTATTGTGGGTGCTGCAGTGATGCTGAAGGGTATGACTGTCCAGGTTCTTCTTCGGAGTTGCTTCAAGGTATACGTTGTAATCACGTGTGCATTGATATTGTCAATTCACTTGCATAGCATATAAAAGATTAACGAAAAAAATCCCACTGCCTTTGTACTTGAGCATTGTGTTGTTTTCTACAGTGCAAATGCTTATTGATTGAATTTGGAGAAAGAAAAAAAATTGAATTGTGGTAAATATAGGTAGAGCCTGGACATACAATTCTTGTACATGCAGCAGCTGGGGGAGTGGGATCTTTGTTATGCCAATGGGGCAAAGCCCTTGGTGCAACTGTCATTGGCACCGTATCTAATGAGGAGAAGGCAGCACAAGCAGCTGAAGATGGATGCCATCATCCGATTATCTATACCAAGGAAAACTTTGTAGAACGTGTCAAAGAAATTACGAAGGGACAAGGAGTGCATGTTGTCTATGACTCTGTGGGCAAGGACACATTCCAGGTAGTTAGATACGAGATTTAAATTTTCATGGAAACATGCTTGTTTGTTTGTGAGGCTTTATAATATTGCAGATGTGGATTACCAGGGGTCCTTGGAGTGCTTGGCATCCAGAGGTTATATGGTGAGTTTTGGCCAATCATCAGGCATGGTAGATCCTTTTCCTATGTCAGTCCTTGCATCAAAGTCGTTATTTTTAACCCGACCTTCCATGATGCATTACACTGCAACTCGAGATGAGCTATTGAGATGTGCAGGGGAAGTATTTTCTGCTGTTGCAAATGGTATCCTAAAAGTTCGTGTTGCCAAGACATACCCTTTGTCAGAAGCTGCAAAGGCTCATGCTGATCTGGAAGCTAGGAAGACAACAGGTTCAATTGTTTTAATCCCGGACAATAGTTGATGCACGAAAATGAGGGACAACTGCCCATCGGTCGATGAATGAATGTAGTTGCTTGCATAACATGTTGAGGCACCATACTATTCTAGTTACTTAAAATTGCTTGAACATCAGTTTAATACTATGTATATATTAAATACACAGTTAAGTGGTTCCATATCTTGTCATATTGTTAATGATATCTGTAATTATTGAGTAATTTTCATGTTGACAATTTGGAATAAAATCCTAAAACTAATTGCCTATGAGGATTTTATTAGTTATAGGCAAGTGACGAAATTATTTATGAAGAGATTTCAAGGTAACAAGCCTTATTTACCATATTCCAATTTGAAAAAATTGTGTTTTTGCATGTTTTGGGATTTTGTCACCTTATAACAGAGATGGCTGAGACATTCTGATAGATTAATAAAATATTATAAATCTCCATACATGCTGCAGTAACGTTGTTTCTGAAGGATAATTCTAGGGAAACAAATCCTGATTTAGAAACACAGCTGAATCTTTAAGACAAGAAACATGTTCTATGAATATTTGGCAAGTGTCTCTGGAAACTCATTGTCGCTCTTATATAATGTATAACAAGATTGTCAATTCTTCTAAACAAATTATTTTTATTTTACAAGAGTCGAGCCAAAATTTGAAATTCAACCTACAAGTCTTTCTTTCTATATAGAAAAATGGCCAACAACTGCTTTGTTTGAGCTACTACAATAGGTTCTATAAAAATACATGTGTATGTAAACAAGTGCAACTGCCTGAATAAATTTGATAGCTGCTTGGAAGAATGGTGTACTGAAAACATCTACTATTTAAACTCATGAAACGAATATTACCATGAAGTAGAATATGAAGTGTGTGAGGAAGTCCCTTCAATAAAGGGCTAAATGAATGACAATGCTTGACTGAATAACTTTGTCCAATGAATGTTGATTAGTTGTGACTCATGCTTAAGAACTATTGTTTTAGAGTGACCAGGACCTCAACTAACATTAAGGACTTTTCATACTGGGGGTATTAACTGGTGATATTGCAGAACATGTACGAGCCCCTTTAATCGAAAGATTAAGCTGCAAAAGCTGTATGTTGATCTAAAATTGCAGGAGTCCCTTGACAACTATGAAAGGAATTGAACCAGTAATGTATACCCGGTGAAAACATAAATATTCTCACATGCATGCATAACCATCGATTACAAAACTAGGAAATGGATTAAATCAACAATTAAACTGCAAATCCCTTCACATGCATACATCTGTGAATTGGCAAACGAAGGTAGGGTTAGGGTATAAATCAACAATGCAGATTTATATGACCATCCCCATCAACATTCATTAAGTACCAATAATAATGAAATCAAGGGACCTTTCACCCAATGGTGCAGTTAAATCCCACTAGAACTCATTCGTTTCATCCAATACGATGGTTTCATTCTTGTTGTTGCATGCCCTAGAGCTTCCCATCCTTTACTCTTTGATAGTAAAATAAAAAAATGTATGAAGTGGTCTCTGGTGAAATGAAAAATGCTTAAAGTATGCTCTCCAAAAGTGATGCAAGTAACAAAGCATTGAGTTTTCTTTGAATGTGAGAAATTAACCCTCTTTGATGAAATGAAAAATGCTTAAATTATGCTCTCCAAAAGTGATGCAAGTAACAAAGCATTGAGTTTTCTTTGAATGTGAGAAATTAACCTTCTTTTTCTTTATCTTTTGTTGAGTTGTCTTTGAATGTGAGAAATTAACCCTCTTTTTCTTTATTTTTTTGTTGATTTTACCTATTGTGTAACACTCTTGGTGGGTTGTTGTCATCAAGTGTATATTTTTGCAGAGGTCTTAATGTGACAATCATGCACCTTTCCAATATGAGGATATATTCAATGAAGTAAACTTAGCTTGCAACATTTAACCACTGGAGCTTCACTATATTTCTGTGAAGGGGTTGGATCTACTAGTGAGCAATGACAAGTTCCCACTGGTGACAAATATTCAATTCTCATAGGAATGCCTAGTTCTCATTATGATCTTTGGTCCTTGAGGTTCCCATTGGAGCACCTATTTTGTGTACATAAGTGGATAAAACCCTACCCTCTTGTCATCTTTAGCGTAAGACACTAATCAATTAAAGTTCAAGGGGCTAGCTCAACAAGGTGTTGCTAATAATGCTAGACATTTCTCTATTTCTATGCTAACCTGCTGATTTAAAATTCCCTTGGGTTAGGTGCACTAGTCTATACCAATAAGTTTACTAGAGATGCCATCCATGAATGTGGGGAAGCATCCCTTGGGTCAAAGTCATCGAAGATTTTCATCGACACTAACCCCATTTACAAGAACACCTGCAAATGACCCATGAGGGGTCAACACATTCTCAAGGAGACTTGAACTTTGTTGAGGAAATTAAGAGTGCCCTACTTTCAGTAACTGAGCAAGCCCTTCTTCACAAAATCAACATGTTTAGCTTATCATTTTTACTTTGTTTTATGCATTTTTCTTTTTTATTCGTACTTTTTATTTCCTCATTCTTTGTCACCCCTTTCTAATAATTTATTTGTTATTATATTTTCTCACACGTTATTGTAACCCATAATTATTTCTTATTTATTTAGGTTAACATTCATCTTTTACCTTCACTTATTTTAAGGTTCCCAACATTTTCTCATCTTTTCTCATCTTGATTAACTACTCATGTCCTCAATAGGGGTTGAACATAATTATAATCTGTGAGAACACAAATCTCTACCCTTGTTTCTAAAATGTCCCATTTTCTCAATTTATCCATTGCACTTCCTAACATTTTTTATTTAAGAATTATGATATATCTTTCCTTTAGGTAATGTGTAGATGTTCTTCTTCTAATTATATTCTAACATTTTCTTATCTTTTGTAAGCGCAAGTGGATATGTGATCCTCTAGACAATCACGCAAGGCAAAATTCATAATTCAATCCCAAAATCATATAAAGACTATATATGTCCAAACAAAACATCATCTTTTATAAGCATATGATACACAATGTTATGGTTCAACATGCTTATTTCTCTAGAGAGAACATGCGCATACATCCACACGTTTCTAGTTCTTAGTAATGGTGTGGGTGCGCCTCTTCAAGGCCCACACCAAGTGTC
This sequence comes from Pinus tabuliformis, assembly GCA_031772625.1. Taxonomy (NCBI): domain Eukaryota; kingdom Viridiplantae; phylum Streptophyta; class Pinopsida; order Pinales; family Pinaceae; genus Pinus; species Pinus tabuliformis. Next base: position 835,250,149 of record CM062816.1, read on the forward strand.
ATCCACACATTTCTAATTCTTAGTAATGGCGTGGGTGCACCTCTTCAAGGCCCACACCAAGTGTCATCCACACATTTCTAGTTCTTAGTAATGGCGTGGGTGCACCTCTTCAAGGCCAACACCAAGTGTTCTAGTTCTTAGTAATGGCGTGGGTGCACCACTTCAAGGCCCACACCAAGTGTCATCCACACATTTCTAGTTCTTAGTAATGGCGTGGGTGCACCTCTTCAAGGCCCACACCAAGTGTCACTGCATGGCCTCAAGCCTATTAGCACATCCATATTACAACAATAGGAAAATACTCGAGTCTAATCCTACCTAATAAACTAAAGAAAAGTAAAATGTATTGTTGACCCAAGAGGGATTTTATAATTTCACTTCCTTTGTTAGGAGGAATAAGGTGTTTCACTTTGTTAATGGTCCTCCTACTAACATAATGGTTTATTGGTTGTAGGGTATATATGCTTGCTTACTCCACATTTCCCTTCCATCTTTTGTACAACCCATCTCCTCTTGGATGCATGTCTTTGTGAACAATAAAGTTGGACATGTCACAAATTGTCTTGGAAATATTTTTGTTACCATAAAATCATCTATCCTATCCCTACTATTCTTTCCCATGCAATATATGATGTCCAACTTTTACTTTATAGGAGCTATAAGGTGTTCAATTGTTCCTTTTTTTGATTTGTAAATTGTCGTGGATATTCCATTGGACAGTTCGTCACAACATATTTGATAAAATTATACTTAAAAATCTGAAATCTACACTATCAAGGCTTATTTCTTTTTAGATTTATGGATTTGTAAATTATTGTTTATTGCATATGTATGCAAGTTATAATGATGTAGAAAAATAGAAAACAACGAAATAAAAACTCATAAACCACAATTGATACAAAATATATCCTGGGAAACCCTTTTAGGAGAACACCTGACTAGAAGGTGACGTTGCTTTGCTCTCTTTCTTTGAATACGAAACGACATCAAGTACAAAAAATAAGGCATGTGGTTTGTGGGCTACTACATTGCATACATTTTCTTTGTGTGCTCCTCCCAATCCCTAAATTATTCTACTCATCTATGGAACAAAATGAACTTGAAAAGAATGAAACCCCTTTTCCTCCTAGTGGCCTAGCTATAACACAACCCGATAGCCTACTAATGGTTAGGTTTGAATCCTTCAATTCTTAACTAGAGTTATAGTATTGACTTTTTTAAAGTCTTCTTCATCATGATCACGTGGCTAACCCCTTTTCCATGAGTAATGGGGGTTGATGTGGCATCTTTTCAAATTATGGTAGTCAAAATAGGAAGGTCAATCTCTAAGTGGCATAACTTTTGCATACAGACTTCAATTGAGGTAATTTTTGCGTTCTTGGAAAGGTCTTTTTTTGTAGAATAGAAAAAATGGTGCGCGCTAGAGTGGCAAAGTTTTATCCTAAAAAAATGTCATTTAATACCTCAAATTGCTCTTCAAAGGTTTTAGACCTCAATTTGCAACATTGGGTCTTGTTGGTCAAAATGCTCATGTGAGCTGATTCCTTCACTTTTTCCATTATAAAAGCATTGAAATTAATGATAGACAATATAATGATCCAATTTGGATTGCACCTCCCCATTTTGGGAGGCTTTTGGTCCCCAAAAATGAGGTGAGTAAATTTTTCCTCCACCTTCTCTTGGGAAGTTGTAAACTGTGATTTCAACTCAATTTTCCAAAGGTCATGCTGCCCCTATCATGTAGTTTTGGACCTCTTTTGCCAAATTGTATCCTCTGTCAACTCTGCTTGAGTATCTGGTGTCAAATCCTCTATAGAAGGTCGGACCAATTCCTCTTCTTGATCTAGCATGGAAGAATTATAGAGATTCATATTTTCTGCATTAACAACTGAGCAAGTGAACGTGCATGGGGGTTGCCGAGTCTATAGGCATTATCCGCCACCTTTTCCAATATCTCAAAGGGACCATATTCTAAAGCCTTGATTTTCTTACAAGGACCCTGTAGTCTCTCATTGTTCAACTGTAACAATACTTTGTCTCCCACCTTGAATGATTTCTCTGTACTGTGTTGACCATCCATAGCCTTATATTTTTCCTATGAATTTTGCAGTGTCTTTTGTAACTGTACATAGATTTACCTAATCTTTTTGTCAAATTTTTCTATCCTTAAGACATCCCTTGTATGATCCTCCCTCACTCCTACTTGCTTCCCATATGCAATATTCAAAAGTGAAGGTGGCAAATATCTAAAACAAGTTTCAATTGGAGACTTACTAGTAGAAGTGTGGACTATTATGTTATAAGGGTGTTGTATATACACCAAATTTTCATCTCAGGTCTTCGGATGTTTATGATTGTAACTCCTCACAAGTTGCCCCAAAGCCCTGTTACAACTTTTGTTTTCCCATCTGTCTGAGGATGGAATGTTGTAGACCTCTTTAATTTCGTGTTCATCTTCTCCCACACTGTTGTCCAAAATGCACTGAGAAATCTTGTGTCCCCGTTTGTAATGATGCTCCTCAGTATCCAAAAGCGCACCCGACCTATCTAAAAAACAAGTTTGTTGCTTCTTGCCGTCTGATAGTATTTTTTCAAGGCATCGAAACACACATCTTGTTGAACCGATCAAGTACCATAAACATGTAGTCATTCCCCTTCCTGGTTATTGGTTAGCCTCCCACAAAGTCCATGGAAATTCTTTCCCAAGGACAAGTGGGTATAGGTGAGGGATGATATAGACCCTGTTTTCTATTACTAGTCTTGCTGGTATGATAAAACATGCATCCTCTTTTGAACCTAGTTATCTGTTCTTGCATCTTGAGTCAATACACATCTCTAGACGTTGGCTACTGTTTTCCCTACATCGAAGTGCCTTGCAACCTTGGAGGTATGAGCCTCTCTAGCTACAATTTCTCACCTTTAGGGACACATAACTTATCTAGCATATAGAGTAACCTATCTCGGAAATGGTAGTTAATGATGTTGTCACCATCATACACATGACTTTGGCTGTGCAATTGTTGAAACACCTTCTTGATGTCCTCATCCTTTGAATATGCTTGTCTATACGCATCATGGGTGAATGGATCTATATGCATTATAGTTGTCAAAGCTATGATCTTTGATGTGGGCAACCTTGAAAGCATGTCGACCAACTTGTGTGTGTTGTTGCCATTCTTATATTTGATCACTAAATAAAATCGTTGTAGAAACTCTATCCACTTGTAATGCTTGGTTTGTTATAGCTTACTCTGGGCATGCAAGTATTATAGTGGATGGTGATTTGTGTGGATTGTTATCTCTTCTCATCAGATAGTGTTTCCGCTTCTTCACAGCTTGCACCAGGGCATAAAGTTTCTTTTTGTAGGTAGGGTAGCTAAGAAATGCACCATGAAATATTTCAGAATGGTAGAATACAAACCTTCTTCTCTACATCAAGACCGCTCCCATAACATATCCACTCATATTTGTCTCTACCTCGAAGGGTTGCGAATTCGGTAATGCCAAAACTAGTGTTTGAATGATCTTTTTTGTCTCCTCATAGGCCCTCTGCTATGCCTTTCCCCACTAGAAGCTCTTTCCACTAGTTGTTATGGTGTGGAATGGCATTGCTACTATTGAGAATGAAGCTATGAATTTTCTGAAGCATTGTGTTTCCCCAACGAAACTCCTGACCTAAAAAATGTTGGTAGGCATAGGGCATTTCATGATGGCCTCGATCTTGGCAGGATCTATCTTCGGTGCTCCTCCACCTGTCACATACCCCAGATACATCAAAGACTATTGTGCAAACTCACACTTCATGAGATTCGCTAGCAGCTGGTGCTTCTTTAATGTCTCCATCACCTGTGTCAAATGTGAGATGTGCTCCTCCTAGGTAACAATGTATACCAATATATCATTCAAATAGACAATAACAAATGAATCTATAAAATGGAACAATATCCCTTTCATTAGCCTCATAAACATAATTGGTGATTATATAGGTCAATGACATGACTAACCACTAATACAAACCTTCCCTGGTTTTGAAGGCAGTCTTCGAGGTATCTTCTTCTCTAACTTGAACCTGATGGTATCCAGACTTTGAAGCCAACTTGGTGAAGGATTTTACTTTCTGCAATTGATCCAACATATCATCTATTCTATTAGGAAGAGTACCTATTCTTGAGCGTAATTTTGTTCAATGCCCTGTAATCTATATACATTCACGAAGTTCCATCCTTCTTTGGCACAATAATGATGGGTGATCCACATGGTGATGCATTTGGTCAAATGACACTCTGTTCCAATCGCTGCTACAATTGTTTCATCAACTCACTTGCCTTTATAACAGATTGCCTATATAGCCCAATGTTTGGAAATGTAGAGTCCAAAAATAGCTAGATCTCCTACTCCACTTCCCTCTTGGGTGGTAGTCCTTTAGGTTTCTAGAACAAGTCCTTGTATGCTTGTAGAAACTCTTCCAGTTGTTGTGTATGTTTTTTATTACTCCCCTCTAGGGATGTCTTTGCTCTTATTGACTCTTTTACAAACTATTTTGTCTTAAAAACAATGAAACATACTTCTTGCTTGAACTGATCAATTTATTGGCTTGGTTGGCACTTACCAGTGAAATTTTGGACCTGCCGTTGTGCACATTGATGGTAAAGGGTGTTCCATATTTTATGAGGCGGTACTGGATAGCTCTCTTCATGAAGATTGCATCTTGCATATATATATATATATATATAGTGGAATTCAAACACCACTCCACATACATCAAGGGGAACTACATGTAACTCTACTTCATCAATAAAATAAGAACTGAGAGAAAATTTGATTTTGCACAATTCTGTTATCTTTATTTCCTCATCTTTATTGGCCCATCCTAATGGATATGGGATTGGATGATCACAAACTTCCAATCTCGATTTGTTGACTAGCTCTGTGACAATGAGATTTGCTTGTGATCCTGAGTTGAACAAAGCATCAAACTTGGTCTTTTTAACCTATATCTTTATATGGAAGAGTCTGGTCTTTTTGTTCTCTTCTTGTTGTTGAAGGCTACTCAGACATTAGAGAATTTTTAGGTTTAAAATGGGTCTTCTAAAGAATATTATAAAATAACAGTGGGAATAATAAAATAAGCTTAGATTACCTCATCAAGTTTTGGAGGAAAAAAGAAAACTAATTTTTCAACTCATATTTTTAACTTATCTCCCTACGATTTTACTCAAATTTCGAGTGGGAGCACTAATTAGATGCAAAATTTAATTTCACATTTAAGGAGTACTCGTGTTACACACTTTCGATGAACCATTCTACACGAAAACTGCGAAATACATGAAAAAACGTGATTAAATTCCGCATCTAACAAGTGCTCCCACTCAAAATTTGAGTAAAATTGTAGGGAGATAAGTTGAAAAAGGCGTTTTTTCATTTTCATTTTATTTTTATTATTAACCTTTTCTACTTCGAAAATGGTGAATCATCCTCCATGGTTGACATCATCATATTGAATTATATTGGTTCTTATAAAGTTGATTTTTGTTGTACATTTATGTTTTGAGGTCCATTTTTGACTTCAAAATTTCTCTAATGTTCACCTCCTTTTGCACTGATGTACATATGATCTTTTCATCCATGTCTGAATTGCTTTCAACCCGGTTACTCGAATTAGTGGCCATGATTTTTTTTCTTAGTATCTTTCTTTTTGTTCTTTGGGTTAAGTTTTAGATGCAACTTCCAACACTTCTCTGTATGACCATCAATGTTACACTAGTTGTAGTGGTTGTTGTGATCTTTGCATTGGTGCGTTGTGGCTATCATATTTTTATCTTTTCCCCTTTTCCACTTCTTCCCCTCCTTAGAAGCATCTTGGTGCTCCTTTTGCTTTGATACACTTGATTTCCGTTTCTTTTAGCTTATGTTCTCTAGGTACTTTGCCTATATGCAAGCCTCGTCTGCCAATTTGAGCTTGAACAACATCACTTGCTTCCATAGATAGATGTGTAGACCCCTCAGATGTTTGAGTACCTCTGGGTTATTTGGGAAAACACCCAACATTATTGCCATCTTTTTGAACTTTGTGGTGTAATCTTGTACACTCTACCCTTGCTTCTTCCTAAAGTAGCACCACCAAACCCATTGCTTCTTTATATAACCGATAAGGTAAAACTGTGATATTATGAGGGTTTTGAAATCCTCTCACTTAGTCACTAGAGGATCTCCCTCCAGCCTCAAGGTCTTTGTATGACTTTCCCACCAAGTCAGGGTATCCCTCTAATTTCAACTACGTAGATGAAATCTTCTATTCTTCCTCTATATGATGAACACTGAAATAAACTTCTAATTGCTACAACCAATGATTTAGGTTAAGAATATTAATCTCACCTTGATACGACTTGATATCAACTCACTTACATTTTGAACAAGGACTGTGAATGGTTCATGACACTTGAATTGGGTTGATCTTTTTTGGGTTCCTTTGTCGGCTCCTCTGTTTTTCCCCGATCTCTTGCACTTGAATTGGGTTGATCTTTTTTGGGTTCTTTCGTCGGCTCCTCTGTTTTTCCCCGATCTCTCGATCTTCCCTCTGATCAGACCTTTGTTTAGAACCCCCATCTTCTTTGAATAACCCCAACTTATTGGTGAGGGCCACAATGAGGTTCACATTACAATTTATATCTGCAACTTGTGCTCTCCTTTGCGAGATCAGAAAGGTTATTTACCATTCTATTCAGGAATTTAAATTAATATGAAAGAAAAATCAACTTTCATTACATTATTTAAAAGCCAATTGAAAATTGAAAATTAATTATAATAATAAAATGATTAGATGATATTTATTTTAATTTAAACAATTTAATATTGATTTACTAGTTTTTTTCTCTGTCCTTTTATAAGCTCTGATTTAAATGGCAAGGGTTGCGCAAACACAGTCTCTATGAACTGCACAGTGACTCTCATTAAGAGTTGTGCAATTACTACCATTAAGCACTATGAAACGACTATGATTCACATGGAACGACAAATCATAAGATCCTCAGTAGATTCCAAAATTCCAGTGTAAGTGAAATTTTGGAGAGTGTTTGATGCAACGTAAACAAAATTAAAATGGCGATTTTAAGAAGTAATATTATGTGAAAAATCATTTTATGTGGTTTTTTTTTCCATAATTGACATCTCATCAACGACTAGAATAGAACAATAAAAATTATTTATTTTCTGATATAAACGATTAGGTTTAATATTTTACAATAAAAAAGATATCTCTCCTCCCTTAAAGTCTACCTTTTCTTTTAATGTTTTATAAATATTCCATTTTTCCCTTGAAAACTTTTATATAAATTTTCTGCATCTAACAATCCAATCCAACCTCAAGTTAAATATATATATTTTAAATTTTTTGCATTTAATCATTCCAACTTTAAAATAAATATTTTTATTTTTTTCATCTTAAAAGAAAGAAAATATTAACCTAAATAATTAGATGATAAATGATAAATATAATGTCAAAACAAAATAATAACAAATGATTTCATGAGAGATTTAGGAAATGTAAACTAATTTAATAGAAATAGCAATATAAACAATGTTCCTAACTTTTGCTTGTGCAAGTATCTGTATCTTAATCTTAACCTAGTTTATATATATATATATAAAAGTTCTTAGTATCCTTTTGTGAAACACCTTAATTTTAACCTGTTTTACTTATATAAACACTTTAATCTTAACTTGTTTTACTCATTTTATTAAATTTGGATGTATCATTTCACTTTTACTTTTCTTGCGTTAATATCGACCAGGTTCAGCCATAAAGGAAATCGTTGTTTCTTCTGGGAAGTATGCCTCCAAGGCCGATCAGACAATACCTGCGACCTCTGCAAATAGCTTTCCTGCGCTGAAACTGCTGCTGATGTTAAGAATATCAAGTTTGGGCAACCATTGTCGAGAAGCCGAATCGAAAACGCCGCAAGTAGTGGTGACAACACCAGGGTAGATGCCAGAGCACGAGACGCCATTGATGTCGAACCTCGACTATGCCCTGGTCCAACTCTCTGTTTCAAATTTCTAATAAAACAAAAACAAAATATGGCAGGGCGGGTTCAAAAATTCAAAATTCCAATTTGAATGCTCTCTATGAACCCTGTGCACAATTATAAAATTCAAAATTGGAAAGAGAAGTATTAATACGCACAATATAATTATGTGGTGACTAACGATGCTATAGCTAAATCCGCAACAAATCCACACAGTACATGCTAAGAGTTTCATTGCATTGATGGCGGGTGCCATCACGCCCAGACATCTCATTTGCAGCATCTAGCATGGTTTGGTTATGTATGGTGAATGGGCGCTGTTGGGTGCATTAAAGGCCCGATAGCAAGCCCGATATTTGTTGCTAATTATCTAGGAAAAACCCTGGTCAGTATCAGTGAGTTTGGTGGTAGGGATCGTTCTGAGAAAAGCCACCTTTCATGGGTTGATGCTCAGTGGAAAGGCCTGCAGGGTTCATGGAATTGGGGGCCCTCCGAGCTAACCCTTAAACTCTGGGCTGTATATTTCGACCTAGCTCGCGAATCCTTTCCCTCTCATAGAGTTTGGGCCATCTTACGAGGGCTCTCCCTCTCTTTTCGGTCTGAGGATATCCTTCGTACGACTAGGGGGAAATTGGAAGATTTATCAGGTTAGAGCCCACCTTGGACGCCAAAAAAGCGACTGCCATTGCCTCTCGATACAGGTTGGAATCGACTTTAGGGTTGTGCTTTTGGATGAGCTAGGGATTCACCTCGTGCTCTGTCTTTGGGAAAAAATGAATCGATCACTGGCGGATTCCATTCAGTGGTAACAAGTGATCAAATTTGAAGGGCAGGTCTTAATTTTATTTAGAAGGGTGCAAATTCAGGTCTTAATTTTATTTAGAAGGGTGCAAATTCAGGTCACCTTTCCATAATGAAAAGCATAAAAAAAAGAAGCAATTCAATTGACAACAATAAATTATCTTCAATTTTTTTTTTAACACATGGTGAATCGGTAATAGTTTGGAACTAATATTGAGTTCAAAGACAACATACTATTGGTTTTCAATGCCTTTACAATGTTGCAACCTACAAGATATTCCTCAGTTTATCAATAACAATAACCCCTTCCAACACATCTGCAAGTCTAATATTCATCGTACACTTCATACGCATTGTAACTAACAAGTGATAGGGCAACTGTGTTCATAACATTTATGTTCGCCAAATGTTATGTTTTCTGTCTTTGAATTACTATTATATTACGCAGAGATTGGTGTAAGAACATCCAAAAAAGAATTAGTTTGAGATGAAATAAAAACTTTACATCTCAACATGCAGTTGAAGAAAACATGGGGCAAAAGAGCCTCAATAAGATGATTTCACAGTACAAATTCCACTATGCCAAGAATCATTTGATGTGGTATGGGAAATTTCCATATTAAATTGATACGAGTACTGAAGAAAATATGTGTAAGAAATACAATGTTATCCAAATAGTAAAAGGAAATTCTTTCGATGCATGATCAAACTATGGTTAATGGGATTTGTAATTACAAACATGCTACATTGGACTGAAAGAGTGCTTTTGGTAGTTTTCGAATGATGAGTAAAATAGATGTGGCATTTGAATAAAGTATCTAAGGAGATGGAACTCCTTGTTGCTCTAAGGAATGGTTATATTTTACATCAATTCAACTTCCCCAATAGGACATGTTTGCCATATGTGGGCCATTTTGCTTAGATAGCTAGATTTCTTCAAGTTTCTGGGAGTAACTGGGCCATTTTGCTCATATAAACAGGTTTCCAATAGTTTCTGGGATTCACCGAGTATCGTTGGTGCAATAAATACCTTCACCCACACTCAACACCTTAGTTGAAGAGTTATTCCTTAAATTTTACCCAACTAAACTAAACTTTATGATAATACTCACAAAGTTAAGAAAAACATGCTTACCAAATTAGAGCATTTTTTTTTTCTTTGATAAAAGAAACTCTTCTCCCTTGCCTTACAACATCAAGAATGGCCCCTTTCTAACATGTTTGTTGCATTCTCTGTTGTTTGGACTTCATGCAAATGGCAGTTCTGCCCTTCTTTATCTGTTTCATTTCAACAACTTACAATTCCACTCTTGGGGGCCAGGAATTCCCTTACCACAACTAATTTCTATCATGCATATTTTGTAATGTCTTGTTGCCTTTGATTTTGTGGTTTGACATTTATCTTGTTGTATCATTACTTCTTTGTCTTTGTACTAATTCACCTAGAGAAGGAACTTGTACTAATCTATTTGGAGTAGGAATTGGTGTTTCCTCTCACTAGACTTCCCTTCCAACAAGAATAGCTTGAAGACCTACTAATCTGCATTTACAATAGAATATATAATTGTTGCATATGGTAATTAATCTAAACTCAAGGCATGATTTTTGATCTTCTAAAAATCTTCAATTGCCAGCATTTGAAAAGCTTCATTTTTTTATATATTGAACTTTTCTTTTATACAACAGTTCCAAGTTCAAATGTAATAATTCTCCAATGCTTAGCATGTCGTTTCTTATATGTTGTTTGAGAATTTGTGAGGTTAATGTGTATTGTTTATGGATTTGTTGTTTGAGACTTTGCGAGATTAACAGTTTTACTTAATGATAGAATCTTTCCACTGAGCACATCGTGTATATATATATATATATATATATATATATATATATATGGTACACTGTTCAATACCTCCACACACACACACACACACACACACACACACACACACATATATATATATATATATATATCTGTGTGTGTATGTATGTAGTACATTGTTCAATACAGTACCTCCAATTCCAGCAATGTTGTATGGAAAACTTTCATTCTAGCTTGTAAGATGTTTATGATAGATTGTTTCTCCTGTGCATACCAAAGTTTCTTTTATAACTTCACTATATCAGTATTTAGTACAATGCTTAATTCAATACCTCAGTTCTTCCAATTCCATACAAGTAAAATTGTCAAAATCGAATCTGTTGTAACATCTCGCACTTACAACTATTGATTGTGAAGCGCTGATGTAACTATTCTATGTTGTCAGGTTTTTTATGATATTTTCCATCAAAATTGTTTGGCAGAAATTTATTAGAATCATAGTTTGATTTTTCATTGAATATATATATATATATATATATATATATATATATATATATATATAATTTATTTATATATTAATAAATAAAAGATATAATCTAATAAAAATGATTTTGCTAAATTCTAAGTAAAAATTCCAAAACATGATATAACAACATGGATCATTGAAATAACATAATCCAACAAAAATTGTTTTACCAAATCTCAATTAAAAACTCTAAAACATAGTATAACCACACCTTGCTATTGCTGAGCACATAGAATTATAAATGAAAAGCTATTAAGCCGCGGTGATTTTTACCATTATCAAATCGAAAGCTATCAAAGCCTTAATGGTTTTTATTAGTAATAGATAAAAATAATAATGACAGAATTTGAAAAAAATGCAGCTCTCTCGTGAGATAATTGCTCATTGAACAGACTGCACCAACACGAGCGGAATCATGAAGAATAGGAGTAGAAGTCTAGAGAAAAGTCTAGACAAGTTGGGAAGGTACCTTAGAACGATATTGCTTGAGAGAAACAGTGCTCACCAGAACCTTTGTACAGGAAACTCTCCACCCTACACACTCAACAAAGTTGTTGAAAACAATGAATGAACAAACAAATCACCTTACCAATTTTGAAAATAATTAGATGAATTATTGTTCACAAAGAAATCAAATCGATAAACACCACACTATACAATACCTTAAAAAAGTATGACTCTGTAGTAGTATTCTTACTACTCACTAGGCGCTTTGCACCCAATGCTCTGCCCTAGACACTGGAATCAATAAATTACAGTAGTATTGTTACTATTCACTAGGGGCTTTGCACCCAATGCTCTACCTTGGAAGCTGGAATAAAGAAATTAAAAACAAATTGACAAAGAAATGTTAGTCCAGAAACACCTACAAATAACAAATGAATTACTGAAACAGAAACCAGAAAAATTAGAGATTCCAATTGTTGTTCATATTAATATGAAGAAAGTTTAGATCTCTCGTACCTTATGCATCCATTCAACAGAGAAATGAGCTAATTCATCCATCCATTCAACATAGGAACAACCTAATGTGTTTCATTGAAATAATTTTGTTTCCGAAATGTTTTCCTCTTCGTTCTGCACTGGTTGGTCCTAATCTCGATCGTCACCGACTTTCTGTAAAATCTAGCATGGAAAGCTTTATTCCATTTGAATCTAGCTTTATTTCATTTGAAGCTAGCATGGAAAGCTTTAGGCCCAAATTAGAGAATGCAATTCAAAAGGAAACTTTCTATAAAATCTAGCATGGAAAGCTTTATTCCATTTGAATCTAGCTTTATTTCATTTGAAGCTAGCATGGAAAGCTTTAGGCCCAAATTAGAAAATGCAATTCAAAAGGAAACTGTTGTTTTTTAAATGGGAGCAACTCGGAAACTGTTGTTTCTGACATGGGATTTAACATAAGTTGAGAAAGGAAATTTACAAGTTTAACTATTGTAATTTGTGATAGAGGCACAATGCACTGACAGTTGGAAATTGAAATTCTCAAAGTCTGGATTTCAGAAAAAATGAAATTTAAAAAAAAAATTAGACGAGTTGACAACTTAACAGCCCTTCTTAAAAAATTTTATAATATTATTCCAATTTCCTTTTAAAAGGGCAAAATTCAAATTTTAATTTTTTTTTTGACTAGTAAAATTTTCTCCCTACTTCTGTGACGTGCCAGAGGCCCTTTGAAGGGCTCTGATGTGTTCGAATTTGATCACTGGTGGTAACTATTACGAAGTGACCAAAGATTTATAGGCTCAGTGCCAAAATTTTGGCCTCAAAAAATCATGGCACAAAAAATAATTTTCTGCTCCTTAGTGCTCGATAGGTTCAGATTCCTCTCCTGCAATTGGTTCCACTAGCATTTCAATTGTGCTCTCGAGTGGGCCACCAATGCAGAAGATTCCGATTCCTTCACGGTCAGATATGTCAACCCCCTGCTCTTCTCCCTTTTTTCATGATTCATCTGTGGGTGTATCTCTCACTCTCCTCTCCGCGCCTACCCCTTCCCATCCCTATGCTTGTCCCCTTTCTCCTTTTTCCACTTGTCGTGCCCCCCTCCAAAAGCTTTTTTGTCATGTCCCTACTCTGGTGGTACTCTTTCAACCGCACAAGGGGGGTGCGGCACCGCCACTCATTTTATTTTTAATAAAACTCACAAGTGTGGATTACGCTTACTTTTTATACTTAATTTATTTCTCAACTTTTTAAGTATTATCTTTCGTTAATACAGTGGAAACATTCATACATCATTCATCATCATCATCATTATCATTTTCAACATAAGTGCCCAGCGGATATAAATCAGGAGGGGCAACTCCCTGCAATATGAGTTTGCCCGAATAATAATGATAATATCAGTTTTTACATATAAACTTACAATGGAGAGGAACCCCCAGATTCCAACTTTCAAATCTGCAAATTTACACTTCGCCTTGCACCACCGTGCAACCTTGCCTTTTCACCGAGCAGAGGTGCTCACGGGTAACCTCCACCGTTTCACCGTTTACTTCGTCGTTCGGCCCGCGCCCGTCGTTCAACAACCTTCATGCAGCACTGCCCGATCGTGTTGCCCACCCGACGCACACCCGGAGCTCGTTCGCACTGTCACACCTAACTCCATGTTCAACCGTTCAACTCGTCGCACTAGATGCTCCACCGTTCACCGACTCGTCGTGTCCGTGTCACCCGACTCACAGGTCGACCAACTCGTCCTTGGGTGCGCTCAACCACTCGTTGTTCACACCGCCCAACTCTCCAATGTGCGGTTGCCCTGACTCGTCATGCTAACCACCGCCTGCGGTTTGCCCATCTCGTTGCACCAACCTTCGTTCTGCGGTCGCCTCAACTTGCCATGCCAAACACCCAACCGCGGTTTGCTCGACTCGTCGTGCTCCCGTTCAACCAACCTAGGCGCCCTCCACCCAACTCGCCCGTTCACCATGTAGTTGTCTGCCCGCTGCGGCAGCTCGTCGCACCTTCGAGTGCGCCTGTCGTTCAGTGCGCCTGACCTGCGGTTGCCTCCGCTACTCGACTTGCAGTTTAACCTGCCATCTCGTCCACCACCTGAATGACCTACAACTTAACCCGTCAGCTCGTCCGCCACCCGAACGACCTGCGACTTCACCCGATATGTGATCCTGACCTTGGCTCAGTGCTTCGGCCCTTAGACTCTGCCTGCACTTCGCCCTATGTTTCAGACTTCTCCAAACTAGCTCACATAAACACTTGGAAGAATGCTTGATGATTTCTCCCACCATTCCTCCGCTTGGTTTATATGGCGTTCGACCTTTTGGTTGGGGCTTCAACTCACCAAGCCGACCCACTGTTTGGTTGAACCGCCTCTTCTTCACGTCGGCCCATGGTGTGGGCGCCCATACATGGGACCACCCTCCATATAAACTCGCCACCACTTCCACACGTAGCCATTTTTGCGATGACTCTTCGTGCGGTCGTTTCGCTCGTTTCCTTTGTTCGGCCAGCTCATCGCACCGTGCGGGCGCGCCTATGACTCGCCGGTTGAACCGCCCAGCTCGTCGCTCACCCATTGTGTGCCCTCACTGACTCTCTGCATCGCACAATGACTTGGGGGCCTTACATCCTCCCCCACCTCAAGTCATTGTCATCCTCGACAATTCTCCATCCTAGCAACCATCTATCGCTAAGACCATCAATCCACACAAACTGTGTATATGGGTAATCCAGATGTGTCCACCTCTCGACCTGCCTCATGCCATAGATATGCCACTGCTCTGCAAGGAATCATGTGCTGGTACCCCTCATGTCGGTGATTAGTTGGGTAGCTAATCCAACCATGCATCACCTCCACAAGAACTCATGCCCCTACATCATCATGACTGTCCATTGCATGCTACCTGTCAAACTGTGTCATCTTACCCCTAGATGCCTACTCAAAATGTTGGAGACTCACTGCCATGAGCAGCTAACAATGAGCCTCATCTCCATGATAGTCTAAGAAGATGAGGAGGGAGAAGAACTTGAAGGCTTTTCCTCACTGATCAAATCAATCCACCTATCTGGATCCTCCACTTCTAATCTCTGCAAATATGCCTCCCGATCCTCTATCTGAACATTCGGCCTCACATACTCATCGTCATCATCATCCTTCACTACCTCCAGCCTCCTAGATAGATCCAAGATGCTATCCGATAATGTCCTGATAACCTGTCACTGCTCCATAAGATTTGCCTCTGCAATAGACAATCACTTATAGACCTCTTCATCTCGTTTCCCATTCTCCATATTCATCGCTGTCAGTTTACACTCGGGCTTAGTTACTCCTACGGTTGGAACACCGATAAGTACATCTTCTCGTTCGTCGTAAATGTACAGTTTCTTCAAATGGGGAACAACCATCGCTTCAAATTGCTTCATAAACTCCATGCCTAATACAACCTCATTGTCATCTATCCATACTATAGTGAAGTCGACTCTCTCGGTCCACTCACCAAGTGTCACATCCACCTTCTCAGTGACATCGATCACAGAATCCGGAGGAGAATTCACTACCTTCATTTGTGCCTGCACTGGTACAAACTTCAGTCCAATCCTTCTCGCAGTATCCTCGCTCATAAAGTTGTGAGTTGCCCCACTATCCACCATAGTGAGTACAACATCACTCCCAACTTTCATCTCGACATACTCCAACTTGTTTCTTTCCAGGTCTCTTCGTGAGACTGCTTCCGTAGCCACTGCAGCTCTAAAATATGCATAACTCCTACAGAGGTTTCTTCTTTCTTCTTCGTATTGGCTTGTGCCAAGGCAACCACTTTTGGTCTTGAAGGACAATTCTTCACCATATGTGGTTCCTCACAAATCCAACACTTCAACGGTTTCTTCGTCTTCGCCTTATCATGCGATCTCGAAGTCTCCTCTTTCGTAGAATTTTCTTTCGATTTGTCATTCCTTTTCTTATTCTCATTAGAACCTTCATCATAGTGTTCTACCAAGCGATCCACAACATCGAATGCTTCTTCAAGTGTCTTTATCTTTTGCCTCTTCACTTCATTCTGTGCCCAAGGTTTGAGCCCTATGATAAAGTTGAACACCTTGTCCCTTTCCGCCATGTATGGAAGTTCCAAAACTGCACTTGAAAACTCTCGCTGATAAGCTTGTAGACTCCCGTTTTGCTTTATGTATTTTATTTTCATCCTTGCATCCCATGTTTCGTCTTGTGGACTAAAATGAGTTTGCAAAGACTTCTTCATGTCATCCCATGAAGTAATGTCTTCA
The DNA here is from genome assembly GCA_031772625.1 of Pinus tabuliformis. NCBI lineage: Eukaryota > Viridiplantae > Streptophyta > Pinopsida > Pinales > Pinaceae > Pinus > Pinus tabuliformis. Next base: position 835,266,557 of record CM062816.1, read on the forward strand.
GCATTGCCATTGGCAATCAGGTACATCCTTCTTCGCCACCACATCTTAGCATCTTTCGTTAAGAATTAAGCAACTACCTTCACTTTGGTTTCCTCATCGGACATCCCCAAATGCTCTAAGCACTATTCCATATCCCATATAAAGTTACCAAGAGTTTTCACACTCCTTGCCCTGTCATAAGAATCCGACTCTTTGACTTTCACATGAGCCACCCCTCCACCTCAGTTGTGTCCAACAACCCTCTTCAAAACTACGATCTCATTCCGAGCATCATCAAGAGTTTGCTGCAATTTCAAGATTTTTGCCAAACCTTGATCTCTTGCTTCACCAATCTTCTCGACTTCTTCTTCTGTTTGTGCACACTGCCATTCAGTATACTCATATTTAACCTTGAGGTCCTCAAGCTCCCCTTTCACCTTCACATAGCCTTCCTGAACTTGTATGTTCTTGGCCTTCATTGAAGCCATATCAGAAGCAAATTCCTCCATACGATCCAATACCTTGTCAAAGAAAGATTCACCTGCATCCTTGCTAGATTCACCTGTCACAACATGAGGTTCCTTTGCCATCTTTGCCATCTGCCTTCTTTGCGATCTTGTATAGACCATAAACCGATAACACCTGCAAACCTGAATCACTTGTCACGAATGTCAAATATTCAGACTTCTACGTCATGTATCAGTGGGCTCTGATACCAACTGTCACGTAGTGCAGTTGTATCAGCTTCTTCTGCAAACCTGGTTCCATTGAATCAGGCCTTTGATACCAACTGTCATGCCCCTACCCTGGCAGTACTCTTCTAGCCGCACAAAGGGGGGTGCGACACCACCACACATTTTCTTTTTAATAATACTCATAAGTGTGGACTATGCCTACTATCTATACTTAGTTTATTTTTCAACTTTTTAAGTGTTATCTTTTGTTAACATAGCGGAAACATTCATACATCATTCATCATCATCATCATTATCATTTTCAACATAAGTGCACAACAAATATAAATCAGGAGGGGAAACTCCCTGCAATATGAGTCTGCCCGAATAATAATGATAATATCAGTTTTTACATATAAACTTACAATGGAGAGGAACCCCCAGATTCCAACTCTCAAATCTACAGATTTACACTTCGGCCTGCACGATCGTGCAACCTTGCCTTTTCATCGGGAAGAGGTGCCCACGGGCAACCTCCACCGTTTCACCGTTTACTTCGTTGTTCGGCCCACGCCCGTCGTTCGGCAACCTTCATGTAGCACTACACGGTCGTGTTGCCCACCCGGCGCACACTCGCAGCTCATCCACACCGTTGCACCCTACTCCACGTTCAACCGTTCAACTCGTCACATTGTTCACCATCGCACCGGACGCTCCACCATTCACCGGCTCATCGTGCCCATGTCACCCGACTCGCGGGTCGCCTAACTCGCCCTTGGGCGTGCCCAACCGCTCGTCGTTCACACCGCCCAACTCTCCAACGTGCTGTCGCCCGACTTGCCGTGCCAACCATCGCTCGCGGTCTACCTAGCTCGTCGCACCAACCTTCGTTCCGTGGTCGCCTCAGCTCGCCGCACTAACCACCCAAACGCGGTTTGCCCGACTCGTCGTGCTCCCGTTCAACCAACCCGGGCACCCTCCACCCAACTTCCTGTTCAACCGGCTCGGGCGCTCTCCACCCGAACTTGCCCGACCGCCGAGTCACCATGTCGCCTGTTCATCGTTCAGCTGTCCACCCGCTGCGGCAGCTTGTCGCACCTCCGAGTGCGCCTGTAAGGACATGCGGTCCTTGGCACGCTCGCCGGATGAAGTGCGACTTGAATGAACAGCTCAGACTTGATGTGCGCGTGGAGACAAGTAAAAACACTCACGAAGGAAGGAGAGCGATGTGTTTTTATAAGTGTGGGAGCATGGAGGATTGCCCACGGGCCGACCCATACTTGGAAGCAAAGCCGACGAAGTATTTGCGATGAAGTAGGGGTGTGTTATAGCGTGGAGGACGAGTCGGCCGGGTAGACCAACTCGCCCTATCGCTCGTATAAGTTAGTGGTGCGAGGAGCTCATTTGGAATCACATCTTTGCTCATCCAACAAGGAGAAGTGTGTAGAACAAATGGGTAGCTGCAACAATAAAAGGAAAGGCACAGAACAGTGATGCGCCCAACCTTGGGCGAGGCTGCACGAAAAAGAATGCATTGTCTTGGTTTTGGGTGAGGGCACGGGTAGAGGTCGCCTGCCGGTCTAAGAAAAGGCGTGCACGGGTAAGGCGTGGGCGCCCAGTTGTGCAAGGTGTGCACGGATGAAGGCGAGGGTGCCCGGTTGTGCGAAGGCGCATGGGTGAAGGCGTGAACGCCCGGTTGTGTGCAGTTGTGCGGTTGGGTGGTTGTGCACAGGTTCTTGGGCAGCGCGGGTGAGCGCCCGCCCGTTGTGTAGAGGCAAACACGGAAGTTGTGTACGGTGGAAACGGTGAAGTGTTGAGATTGTGAAGGGAGGTGTGACTCGTGCCGAGGCCCCTGTGTGTGGCGACTTGGTTACGACGAGGCACGCCCAAGTTGGGCAAACAACACGATCGTGCAACGAGGTGAACGAAGGGTTGGTGAGTCGTGCGGCGACCGTGCAGAGGCGCCGACGAGCTGGGCAATCGAGTTTGCCGAAGTTTGAAAATTGGCTAAGTGTAAATTTGGGGTTTCCCAAGATTTAACTTGTAAAGCTTTGTAACATTGAAGATTGTATAATATATTGATTTGGGCAGACTCATATTGCAGGGAGTTGCCCCTCCCTTTATACTGTTGTGCATTTCTATTGTATAATGCTGTTTATGTGAATGTTATGGGCTTTCACTTGTATAAAGGATAAAAATAATACTTGGTAACAAAAATAAAACTAAGTATGGAATGTTAGGCGTAGTCTACAATCGTAAGTATTGGTGAAAAGAAAACGGTTGGTAGTGCCGCACCTCGCTATAAGCAGTTGAAAGACTACCGCAGGTGTAGGGGCGTGATAGCGCCCATCGTTCAGTCCGCCCGACCTGCGGTTGCCTCCGCCGCTCGACCTGCGGTTTAGCTCGCCAACTCGTCCGCCACCCGAACGACCTGCGACTTAACCCGTCAGCTCATCCGCCACCCGAACAACCTGCGACTTCACTCGATATGCGACCCTGACGTTGGCTCCATGCTTCGGCCCTTATACTCTGCTTGCACTTCGTCCTGTGTTTCAGACTTCTATAAACTAGCTCGCACCTCTAGCTCACATAAACACTTGGAAGAATGCCTTATGATTTCTCCCACCATTCCTCCACTTGGTTTATATGGCATTCAACCTTTCAGTTGGGGCTTCGACTCACCAAGCTGACCCACCATTTGGTTGAACCACCCCTCCTTCACGTCGACCCATGGTGTGGGCGCCCATACATGGGACCACCCTCCATATAAACTCGCCACCACTTCCACACTTAGCCATTTTCGCAATGACCCTTCATGCGGTCGTTTCACTTGTTTCCTTCGTTTGGCCAGCTCGTCGCACCATGTGGGTGCACCCATGACTCGCTGGTTGAATGCTCAACTCGTCACTCGCTCGTCATGCGTCCTCGCCGACTCTGTGCATCACACAATGGCTCGGGGGCCTTACACTCCTGATCCTTGTGGCTCTCCTCCATTATCTCCATCATTTGGGCTAGGGAAGATGTCCCCTCCCCTTTCCACTATTCTTTCAGACATATTGTTGCGCAAACCTTACAATGTGCAACCTAGGAGAAGACCAGAGGACATCCCCTCTCTTGATGGTTTAGCTCCATACCCTATCCTATCAAACCTTGTCGGATGTAAATCCCACCGCAACAAAAGGCTATCATCGATATTAGTATATGCAAACCGAATAAATTTTTGAGGGCCCTTAGAGTAGGATCAACCGCCCATCCCCCAAATCATGATTATTATCTCCTTTAATAAGGCTAGGGGTGCCCACATAATTCTTGCCCTCAATCGTCTTATCTAGTCTCACAAACCATCTATAATTGTTATACAGGAAACCATGATCGAAGGTTCTCGCGCTCGTGCTGCTCTTGAGCCATGGCTAAAAGACTAGTCATTTGTAACATTAGACACTGACACACTCTCTGAAGGTATCCTTACTGAATGGTGCTTGGAGTTCAGAACCATGGACTCCTTTTTCTATTAGTCCACCATCTCAATTCGGCTATCAATCCCTGAATTCAACCCTCAGATAAATATCTTAAACATATATGGCCCATACTCAGATCAAATTCACTACTGGAAAGCTTTTGTCTCTTTAGGTGCTCCTCTGTACCACAATTTGATCCTCAGAGGTGATTTAAACTTCATCATTTTCTCCAGGGAGGTCGGGGGCACCAATTGCACACCAGATCCCCAAAGTTTTTTTTTTCTATCTTTTCACGCATCATCAACTCATTTGTTGAAGCTTTCCCCTACATGGCGGAATTATAGATCAGATGAAGATGCTATCTCAAAATGCCTCTGACAAGTTTTTTGGGTTTCAAAGACCTCCTTTCCCCACAAATTCTTCTACATTCCTAGGTCTCTTCGGAAGTTCTCTCTGATCACCTTTCCATTGTCCCAGGATTGCCTGGGACTCCAATATACCCCATGTTCCTTTCCGCTATAATCGGTCATGGTTTATGGAAGAGGGTTTCAAAACTTTGGTACACAACAATTGGGTTCACCTTAATGACTCATCTTGTGTCTTCTAAATGGGTTAATTCACAGAAAACATATAAAATCTCAAGGCTGCCACAAAACCCTAGGCACCGCAGTTAAGATCTTCCCAATAGACCCATCTCAAGGAGATTGAATAAAAAATCAAGTCTTGGTGGAATTTTCTCCACGGAGGACATTGTGTAGTTACACTTCCTAGAACAGAGGTGACATTCAGTCAAGGAAAAAGAGGAGACTGAATGGCGTGTAAAAAGTAGGGCCATTTGGATAAAAGAGGGCGATTGCAACACAAAATTCTTCCATCTGTTCGCCACTTTTAGAAGAAAAAAACTATTTGAGAGGTCCTCAGGGCGGATGGATTGAGGGCTCATCTCTTTGAGGCCATTGCCTAGGAATGTGTGAATCACTTAGAATATCTCTTTTGTGATCCCCCGACGTCCCCATACATGACATTCTGTTAGTGGTCTCAAAATTTCCTTCTGTTTTCACTAAAGAAATGAACTAGTCTTTAGAGTTTTATGACCTTATAAAAGGTGACCTACTAAAGGTTGTTGTCCTGGAGTCACAATGCATCAGAAAGGTCTTAGGATCTTTCAACTCCAGCTTCTTAGCTCTCATTCCCAAAAAAACAAGAGGGATTCTCTGTTTATAGGTCAAAAAGCATGGTGGTGGGATTCTGTTATAAATATTCTTCTACTCTCAAATGAAGGATTACCCTCTAGTTTGCTTCAAACAACAAATTATTCACTTGGGACAACCTCATAAAATGAGGTTGGGTCGGTCCCAGCATACATGCCCCTGTAGATTTGACGTTGAGACAATATCTCTTTTTTTTTCACCTATACAATGTAGGTAATAGTTAAAATCTCAACGAAGCTGGGATTATCTGTCACGGTCAAAGGAAAATATAAAACAATATTACAAAGCTAGCTAGAAACCAACTCTGCCACTATCTACAAGGTGTTCTCTGACATACTCATCAACTCCCTTTGGTGCTCTAAGCATATACATCAACTCCATTTGGTGGTCTAAGAACAATATTATTTTTTCCTCCACTGCTATCCCCTGGGTCATCACAGTGTGGTTGATCACGAAAATCTGCAGGGAATTCAAGTTAGATCCCAAAGCACAAAATCCTTAAACACTTGTTGTGCTGCATCTGGACTAGTTTCTTCAATGGAGCCTCCCAAAGACATCCCCCAGATATCTCAATCGTTCATAGTACAACAAGTCAGATACACACCATGTCCTCTGTACACCAATCTGGTACAATTTTATCGCCTTAAGGACTCTCATCTTTGTTGCCTCTTTAAAAATGGTTCGGAAACTTCATTATTGATTGGGCAAAAAACAAGATCACTGTGGATAACATTTATTTACAGCATATTCTCAAAAAATTAAACTTCTTGCTAAGTCCCTCTCCAAGGAAGCTTTGGAAATGCTGTCAGGGTCTATGAACGTCTCAAAATCTATAGATGCAGAGTAGAAATACCATATGGACTTTTGCCTCTAGGATTACACCATTCCACAAGTGATTTTTTTGTACGTTTTTGGTCATACATATTCTACAGGATGCGACAGACAAAATGTAAATTTTGTTTGTTTTGTTTTTCTACATGTAATCATTATAATCTATTTGGAAACCTCCTCGATGTATACGACATGCTCAGTCCTAAAAGGAAAGTATGTTCTCAGTTTTTGTCTGAACATACTTCAATATGTAAATTCTATAACATGAATATAAAGTTGTTTTCTTATGGATTTCTTGACAAAAATGTTTGGATTTCTTGACAAGGTCTTGCTTTGTAATGATATTTTGTGAATTATATGTCAGAAGAATCCATCCCTATCAAATATAATCAATAATATATTTAATAAATGTTTTGTAAAATTATTAAATATAATCAATAATATATTTATTTATAAATATTTTGTTAAATTATTAAATAAAATTACTACCAAATATATTATAATTTTTTAAAAAACAACCTAATGAATTACATACCATTCCTCTCTATTTATAAGTAATCAACTAGTAAAATAAATACAGTTACTATCAAAATGCACACAATTATTTTATATTTCTTTCTTTTGATGACATTTTGAAGCACTTCTCATTGTTATTGTCTTCTATATATGAATGTTTTTAAAGTAACCAACTAGTAAAACAAATACAGTTACTATCAAAATGCATGTTAGTGTTGGTCTTGAAAGCCCTCCATCAGCGATCAAAGCTCTTTGCATTTGCATTCGTAAGTGTCTCATCAGTGTCAAATTTTGCATCCCGTTAGGCATGCCATAACCCTGATGGAGGAGCTGGTCTATTTATACCCCTCTTGGCTTTGCTGGATCAGTCCATATCAGTCATTAAGCTTTTTCAAGATTGTCTTGTTTTGTTTTGAGGTCAAAGTCCTAGGTCTAGGGTTTTGGTCATTTATCTCCGCAAGGTCATGTCTTTGAAAATCCATGAGTACTCAGCAAGCCAGAGGGAGGTTTGCAAATGTGTTTCTTCAATATTTTTATCTTGTACAATGAATTTTCACCTTGGATTTAAAAACTATGTTTTTAAAGCCAAGGTCATTTTCCGATTTTTTGTAAATAAGTGATGAAATTTCAAAAGTCTTCAGCGGACAAAGTGCAACCCTGGTCCCCTTGCCAAGGTCCCTCGGATGATCTACCTGCAAAAAGAATCAAGTCAAAGCACTCAATGAGTCAAATTTAGGATAAAGGAAACCAAAAGTCAGTGTTATAAAAATGTCAAAGATAAACTTTAGAGAGTGGGTTTATGAATGATTTTTTTTTAAATGAAACTTATAAAAGCCCAAATTCCCTCCTTTCACTCTCATTGTGCATCCTAACGCTTGCAAGAGAGGTTTGAGAGAGTGATTGAGAGAAAGGAGCAAAGACAGAGCGATTTCGGGCAACAGAGAGGGGCGCGACCCGTCGAGCCAGGTGCGCGACCTGTTGGGTGCGCGCGACCCGTCAGAGGGTCTCCCACAGTTCAGAAAAACAACGGGCGTGACCCGTCAGAGGGGCGCGACCCGTTGGGCGTGGTGTGCGACCCGTTGGACTGTTTTGCTGCAAACTCCAAACAAATTCCCTCAAACGCCCTCCAAGCTATCAAATTGTTCGAGGTAGGTGCTCTAAACATGGAATGGTTGCTGGTTATGAATGGTGGATGTCATGAACATGTTAAAATGATCAAAATTTTGCAAGTGAAACTCCTTTATATGGCTGCAATGTTAATGAGCAAACTGTGCTAGGGTTTGTGTTGTTTCAAGCTATTTTTCCCTTTGGTTTGTTTCCCTCCTTTCCCTTTCCCTCACACTTATATGTTCATCTCTTTTCCCATATTATTTTACAAATGAAATGAAAATCTTTCCCCATCCCTAATCACTAAAATGAAAACCCTATCCCTCTCCCAAAGCATCAAAAAACAAAATTCAAAACCCTAGTTCTCCTCCACCATATGCATGTGTAAATAACAAAAAATGTTGGTAAATATGTCAGCATGTTTTGTGCATGGTTTCCCTTTTTCCTCTATTAATACATGTATGCATATTCCCATGTTCACTTTCATATATGTTTTTTCCCATATGCAATGATCTTTGCAATTGATTTCCCAATTATAAATATGTATTCCTATATGCATAATGATTTGCAACATTTCCCTTAAAAATTCCCTGTTATATTTATATATTCCCATTCCTTGTTAAAAGATCCCTCCCCTAACATTTCCCTCATGTCTTTTTCCCCTTGAAACAACATAGAGTTCAACACTTTTTGCAGGCAGAGACAACAGTTCAGTTTGTCCACTTTGCTCCTAAACCATGTCAGAAACCAAAACTTATGAGAAAAGTGATGACCATTCATCATCTACAGAGGTTGAGGTACAGAGGAGGCCTCGTAGGGGTGGTAAGGGTGGACATCATCAGTGAGAGGAGCCCACCTCTTTGGCAGAATTACAGGCTTGTCCTATGGCAGTCACTTGTTTTCAGTACATGTCTTGTTATCAGTTTTGTGAGAGGATCTCCCGGATTCAACATCTTAGAGAGTTGGCCCGCCTCTTTGTTTTACATTTGCATGATGGACATGTCAATCTAGCAGGGGTAGATTTTACATTGACACCCGAGGTGATCTCACATGCTACAGGGATACCGAATGTTGGTGAGGTGTGGCCTAAGCGCAAGTTGCTAGATACTGTTCACTTTGAGCCTTATGTCCGGCCACCATTCTTGAGACATTTAGCGGGTGTTTTTCCATTCAGATTTCTCCGGAGCGAGTATGCTCCCATCATGAGGCTTATTATGCACTATTTTACCTGTGAAGGCAGATTTTCACAGGTGTACTCATATCACATTCGCCTCTTGATGCACTTCACCCGAGTAAGGATGATGAACATCCCGGTTTTCTTCTTTTAGAACATTCAGAAGATGGTGCCCATGTTGCAGAGGAAGACCCCGGCCCAGCAGTACAGGAGCTTATGTCATTATGGTTTGATTCAGCTCATAGTCTTGCATCAGTTGACACAGCAGGGTATCTCATGGGAGGAGTTTATCTCTCGTGAGTTTTTCACAGTGCCACCCCAGCCACATCATGAGGTCATTCATGAGGAGGGAGGACCATCTCAGCAGCCTGATATTCCGGTCACCCGACATGTCAGCTCCACACCTCTGGTCACATATCAGAAAGGCCCAAGGGCCTTATTTGCAGCAGCCAGGCGAGTACTATCTCCACAGCAGGTGGAAGGGGTCTCGCCTTCATCATCAGCTCAGCGAGTGTTATCTCCACATCAGGTGGAAGGGGCCTCACTCTCGTCATCAGCATAGGTAGCACAGAGGGGCAAACAACCTATGATTCATGACGGTCCATCAGGAGTTCCAGACACCGAGGTCATTGATCTTGAGGCCAGTTCTCCTAGCCGAGAGGCAAAGGAGATCATTCAGCATCTAAGAGCTGAAAATGATGCTTTGTAGAGGAGACTTGAGGGTGCCCAATGGACTATCACTTACTTGGAGCAGCGGAACAAATAGCTGGAGGAGGAGAAAGCACTTGATGAGCTATGGAGGATTCGTATTGACCGAGTCTTGAACCGAAGAAGACCTGGTGATCCATTGCTTGCAGACCGAGAGTCAATGCTCATCCAAGTGAATGCATACTTAGAGAGGCTGTTGGCTAAGGCCAACCAAGAAAAAAAGCTGCTGAGGAATATGAAAAATCATTATTGGGCAAGGATGCATGTATGCAAAGCCAAAATGAAAGTTTTTCAAAGGAGGTTGACCGAGGCCCAAAAACAGAGAAAGAAGCCAAATCCCCTCCGTATCTTGGCTGAGGCTTCACTCAAGGATCATGGCACTCATTAGCCTAGCCACAACTCAAATCCCAAAAAATTCTGAAAGTTTTGGTTAATTTTGGCAATTTTTGGAAATTTACAGGTTTTGGCTCCTCAACGGGTCTCACCCCCGGTGAGACCCTTTGTCATGGCAGCTCCTTTTTGCAAAAACTCAGCATTTCTAGATTTTTCATGCAAAGTTACATATGCCTATGGATGGACTTTAGTTTTTATGGAGTTTTGGGCCTCCAAAAGGTCAAAATACATGCAAAATTTGACTTTCTGCCCCTTTTTTGAGTTGGAGAAACCAGTCTTGGGAGAATTACGTTTTGACAGGGCAAATGACCTCCAAATCCAAAAATTCTAGTTGGGTTGGAAAGTGGACTCATAGACCTTTCCAACGAGCTATCCTGCGCCCAATTCTGACACCTACAAGTGCCTCAAACAGAGCTCCAAAGGTGCGCGACCCGTCAGGCAGGTGTGCGCGACCCGTCAGGCAAACTTTGCCAGATTTCACTGTAACAGCTCGGAAAAGCACAGTTTGACTTGGTTTGACTTTTTGAGGTTAATGATGGTCCTCTTTGATGTAATTGTGACACTTTTTAGACACTTTTACCCTTTTGTAACTCTTCTAGAAGATTTATTCATGTAAAGTGTAAAAATTGAATGTATGAACTGGTTTCCATGTTTATAGAGGCAAGTTGTTTTGACTGCCTATTTTGTAGTGCTTAGTTTAGAGGTGGTTGAAACAGCTCCTAGGATAGTGAGCTCGACCCATGGAGGCAGGGAAAGAGGTTAGATCATCTATATTATGTACTTTCTTGCTCATTTTCATGGTTGGACTCTTGAGGGAGAAGCTATCATTGTATATTTTCACTGTATCTCTGCAATTTTTGGCTAAGGAAGACCAGGGTTTTGCAGTCATCTTTGGGATTCTTGTGGACTCATGTGTTGATGGTGTGTTTTCTCAATGTTCTTGTAAGCTTTGTTATGTGATTCATTTCCTTTCTTTACTGTTGCACATTAAACAAATGAAGTGTTAAAGTATGAATTCATGCTAGCCATGCTCTGCTTTTAAATTTGTTTAATTTCAATGTTTTCTACTGTCTAAAGGGAATTCAAAGTAATTGTTTGCTCTCTTTAGCTCCTCATCTTTCATTCCTGATCATCCATCTCAATCAAAGGCATCAATACAGTCTCCTACCTTGCGCCAAGGAACCCCCTGCAGAAACTGTGTCAAATCCCCGCACCCAAAATTGCAATTCCTCAAATTGCCACCAAAAACCCAAAAAACCCCAAATCAACCTTTTAAATCAGTTTACTAGCCTAATATCAGTGTTACCATGTTGGTCATCTCATCCCATTGAAGATCTAACGAGATTGACCGGAGAGAGCCTTCTCCTGCCCCGTAGGGCTAGCTACGGGGCTGAATGGTTTGATGTTGCCTTGAGGTTTACCTTTCTCAGCCTGAGGTGAAATTTCAAGTGCTAACATACTGGCGACCATACTGGGGAGAACAAATTAATCGTTTGCTCATCGTCGTGTTATTTCATAAGTCTTAGACGAAGCCTGAAGTTACGCCAGGTAGCCTTCGAAAACGCTCTTGTTTTACATCAGCGCAAGTAGATAAACGCTGCTTCAGTCTATCTCCGTGAGCTTGTGAACATAGCGCTTCATTGACACTTTACCCCAGTATAATTGTTAACTCTGAACCGTGGATGATAGGTTGAGAGTTTTCAAAGGCTGAATGCTTTTTCTTTCCTAGTCATTTTGAGAAAACAAGCTGGCTACAGATCTTAAACCCATTTTCAGATCTCATTCGTGCCCATCTATCTTTGATTATCTCGAAGATTTAGATTTTGACGAAAATTTTGAGTTATCTCTGTTTAAAGCTAAGTCTGAAAGTGCGCTCGATTCTCTAGTTCTTGACCCTGATTTTGCAGTTGCTATTGATTTTGAAAGACATAATAAATTGGTTGAAAATTTCATCTTAAGACATCTTCAGTCAAGTGTTCAAGCTACTACCCTTGCTGATTTTGTTGAGAGTATCTCTGATCACATTGGATCTACTATCACGGCTCACGAAGAATCTTACCCTCCTTATGTTTCAGTTTCACCTATAATTACCTATCCCGAATCAAAAGTTGGTTCTCCTCCTTCTTCTCCTACACCTCCGACTCCCCCAACTCCACAAACTACACCTCCTCTTGTTATAATCCCCGCTATCACAGCTCCTCCTCCTCATACCCATCCTACTCCCCCTCCGAGAGCAATGGCTGCCCGGTTTGCCCCACTGGTTTTGCCTGCAAATCTTCATGATATGCCAGCTGATTACCAAAGTAAAATCCCCATGTTTGATGGCACTCCACAAAGTATTACCGCTCAGCAGCATATCGACAAGATGACCACATTCTTTGATCTATATGAGTTAGATGAGGAAGATGTTACCATGCGGCTGTTCATGCAAACATTTGCAGGAGAAGTTAGAAAATGGTTCAGAGGGTTGACAACCAACATCATTACTACTTTGGAAGCACTTCAGAATCAGTTTTTAGATCGGTGGGAAATCAGAAAGGATCCGCTTCAAATTAATGCCGAATACAACAACCTCAAGCGTAATCCGGGTGAGTCTGTTCAAGATTACATAATCAGGTTCAATACAGTTTATAATGCTATTCCCGATGATTTGAGGCCATCTAGAAAGTCAGCACTTCTTAAGTTCCCGGATGGTTTTGATCCGGAGATGGCTTATTCATTGAGAGACAGAGATCCACCTACCTTGGAGGAAATGCAGAAAATTGCTGTCAGCGTTGAGGCAAATTTGAATGATAAAAGAGCAAGGATGAAGGCAGAAAAGCGAGTCACAATCAAGGAGGAAGCATCCACATCAAATCAGGTTGTTCTCCGTGAACTTGAGCAGCGTAGAAGGACATTTGAAAAGGTTACTATTGACAAGCCGGAGCCTCAGATTCGTAATCCTAATTTCAGAGGTCAACAGCAACAACAATATAGGATCAAGCAACGAGAAACAAAGGCACAAGAGCCAACAGTTCAGCAGCAAATGAAACCACCCTTTCAGCAGAATTTTGTTAGCCAAGAATCTGAAGATGAAGGTGATAATGTTGGAGAGGAAAATCACTTCTTCACTCCTGATGATATGCCCACATATATTATGGAAGAAGATGAATTGGTGAGTAATTCCGTCTTTCCCCAAGATGAGCATTATATTTTGTCAAACGATGTAATACTTGAAGAAGAATCCGAAGAATATCAAAGAGGGTACTTGAATGCTTTGTCAGCTCAGCAAGGACAACAAAGGCAATTGAGAAACCGAGCTATTCCCATAAATCCCGTGCAGAAAAAGAAAGACATTGCAGCAAAGAATGACTCGGTTTCCTCAAAAGGAAAAGACATAGTCGGTCTTTCAACAACTCCATCATCACCAGCAGCTAAGATAGATCAGCCATCAAATGCACCGAAGGATAAAGCTGAAAAAAGAGATAATCCGGTAAAAGAAGGTGAGAAGCTTCCAGTTTTCAGTTTGGAGAATGAGATTGCAAAGTTGAAAATATCTATTCCCTTGACGGAGGTCATGAAGAACAACACTTACCGAGGCCAAATTTCCAAGTTGCTGAATTTTGATCCAATGCTAGACATGGTGAATGTACAAGATGATCAGCCGGAGTTAATCTTTGGGCCAGCTTTAAATGGTGAGTCTCCCGAAAGTGATGTTCCTCCATTTTATATCAGTTTGCGTTTGCATGAGTTTGTGTTGCACAATGCCATGTTTGACTCGGGAGCTTCACATAATTTGATGCCGAAAACAATCATGGAGAAGCTGGGCCTTGACATCACAAGAAAGTATCATGATTTGTATTCGTTTGATTCCAGCCGGGTAAGATGTATTGGTTTGATCAAAGACTTAGTGGTGAGTCTAGATCAAATTCCAGCGAAGAATGTTTTGATGGATGTGGTGGTGGCGAACATTCCTCCACGGTTTGGCATGTTGTTGTCGAGATCATGGGGAGCCAAACTCAAAGGTACACTTCAGCTAGATTTCTCATATGATACAATTCCAGTTTTCGGTCAAATGAGGAAGTTATATCGGGAACAAAAGATGAAATACATGATCACTAGTAAGGAAAAGCCCGTCAATCATCCCGTAAATTATGTACAAACAGATTTAGAATCTTTTGTTTTGTTTGCGGAAAATTTCAATGAGGTAGATAGTCAGTTAGTTCAAGTAGAAGATATACCAGACATTTCAGAAAATTTCAGGGAAGTTTTGAGAAAGGAAAGTGAAGAAAGATCTGCTGTCATGAGGCCACTTGCTGAAATAAAAGGGTAGCGAACAGAACATGAATTAAAATCAGATTTTCAGCACTTAGAAGATGACGAGGATGGTCTTTGGACCATGGATTTTGACGGTGCAGTGGGCAGTGATGGTGCTGGTATAGGTGTGTGGATTCGAAGCCCATTCTCAGCCCAAAATCAAGTTCCAAGCAAGGTACGGGTATGTTCTTATAAATTGGCATTTGATTGTTCAAATAATGAGGCGGAATATGAAGCTCTAATTGCTGGTCTGAAAATCCTTCGGAAGTTGAAGGCAAAGAAGATAGCGGTATATGGCGACTCCGAGTTAGTTATCAAGCAAGTGAAAGGTGAATTTCAGGCCAAACATCCTCGCATGAGAGCATATCGGAATGCTGTTTTAGATATCTTAAAAAGATTTTCTGAACATACTTTGACATGTGTGCCCCGGATTCAAAATGGTGTTGCGGATGCATTGGCTAAGGCAACGAGTAATCTGAAAATACCCATGAATTCCAGCAATAAGTTTGAAATATATGTGAAGCATCGTCCTACAGTTCCAGATAATCAAAGGTGTTGGCAAGTTTTCCAAGATGACGAAGAAATCAAAGATTTTCTGCAAGTTGAGGGTAAATTTGAAGAAATTTCAATAGACACGGAAGCTGAAGGAGTAAATCAGATGGATGTGTTGCAGCTTAAGGACAATTACATTCCAAAAGGATTGATTCCTTTGGAAGAATTGTTCGATCAAGATGATGTGGCCCGCAAGCCAACTTTGAGGCCAACGGACGAAGGAGTTGAAGATGTAAATCTTGGGACAACTGCAAATCCAAAGATGGTGAAGCTTTCGAAAGCATTACCGCCTAAGGTAAAGCAAGAGTATATCAGATTATTGTCTTTGTATTCTAATGTTTTTGCATGGGACTATTCAGATTTGAAAACTTATGACACAAGTATCATTCAACATACCATTCCTATAAAACCAAATCAAAAGCCTTTCCGGCAAAAGTTGAGAAGAATTAATCCTAAATTGCTGCCATTGATTGAGAAGGAAGTCAACAGGTTGTATAAGTCTGGAATTATAGTGCCAATCCGGTTTTCTGATTGGATTTCCAACTTGGTGCCCGTGCGAAAGAAAACCGGTGAGATTCGCTTGTGTATAGACTTCAGAAATCTGAACAAGGTGTCATTAAAGGACAATTATCCGCTGCCCAAAATGGATCACATATTGCAGCGGGTAGTGGGGGCATCTAGGATGTCATTGCTTGATGGTTACTCCGGGTACAATCAGATTTTGGTGCACGAAGATGATCGTGACAAGACAACATTTACTACTCCATGGGGTACATTTCATTATGCCAAGATGCCATTTGGATTGAAGAACGCGGGTGCCACATTTCAGCGGGCAATGGACATGGCCTTTGCAAATGAGAAAGATGTCTTTTTATTTGTTTATCTTGATGATCTGACCGTGTTTTCTAAATCAGATGAAGAACATTAGTTTCATTTGACTAAGGTGTTTCAAAAGTGCAGAAAATATGGCATCTCATTGAATCCAAAGAAGAGTCTTTTCGCTATGAGTGAAGGCAAGCTGCTGGGCCATATCATTTCTAAAGATGGCATTCGTATAGACCCTGCACGAGTGGAAGCAATTAAGCAATTGGAGCAACCCCGTAGCAAGAAAGAAATACAGTCCTTCAATGGTAAATTGAATTTTCTGCGTCGTTTCATCCCCAATCTTGCTGAACATCTTAGAGAGATAACAAATATGCTCAAGAAGGACAGCGAGCTCAAATGGACCGAAGAGGCGGTGAAATCTTTTAATTTGATAAAGGTAATCTTATCTTCAGCCCCAACTTTGATCAGCCCAGATTATACACAGGATTTCATTTTGTTTTCATTTGCCTCTGAGCATACATTGGCAGCCGTGTTAATGCAAAAGAGAGATGGAGTTGAGAGGCCCATAGCTTTTTTCAGCCGCATCATAAGAGACGGAGCACTGAATTATAATATCATTGAGAAGCAAGCATTGGCGCTGATCAAAGCTTTGAAAGATTTCCGGGTTTACATATTGAATTCTCATATTTTAGCATATGTTCCTAATGCAGCTGTTAAGGATGTTTTAGTGCAAACGGAACCGGAAGGAAGAAGGGGTAAGTGGATCGCTGCACTCTTAGAGTATGATGTAGAAATTAAGCCTACCAAGTTGATTAAAGGTCAAGGTCTAGCTAAGTTGATGGCTGAAACAAATCTTCACGTCCTTGATATCAATTTGATTGCTGCCTTGTCCGATGAAGATGAAGAAAATTCAGTTCTACAGGTGTCCGATATCTTTGTGTCTTCTCCTTGGTATGCTGATATAGTTTATGTGCTTCGAAATTTATCTTCACCTCCTGGCATGCCTAGAAACAAAGCTAGAACATTGAAACTAAAGGCTGCCAAATTTTGCATCATCAAATCTGCACTTTATTGGAAAGATCCCGGTGGCATCTTGCTGAACTGTTTGGTCGAAGAGGAAGCTAAGACAACAGTAGATGATTTCCATAAAGGTGACTGTGGGGGTCACTTATTTTGGAAGACCACGGCTAATAAGATCTTGAGAGTTGGTTTCTATTGGCCTTCTTTATTTTCTGATGTGTATAAAGCGATAAAGAGTTGTCATGAATGTCAAATTTTTCAAGGAAAACAAAAATTACAGCCTTTGCCTCTCAAGCCAGTTGAAATCAGCGCACCATTTAAGCAATGGGGCTTGGATTTCATTGGTGAAATCCACCCAACATCTTCCGGGCAGCATCGATGGATCTTGACCGCCACAGATTACTTCACAAAGTGGATAGAAGCCATTCCTACCCGACAAGCCACAGATTCAATAATTATCTCCTTTCTTGAAAATAATATCTTGTCACGTTTCGGCTGTCCACATAAGTTAATTACAGATAACGCAGCATCATTCAAATCGAAGAAGTTGGTTGATTTTTGCTATAAATATAACATCAGCTTGGGGCATTCAACCGCCTATCATCCGCAAGGTAATGGGCTGGCCAAATCTTCGAACAAATCTCTAGTGAACATCATAAAGAAATTGCTGGAAATAAATAAGAAGAGCTGGCACAAGAAGTTAATAAATGCATTATGGGCTGATCGGGTAAGTCAAAAGAAGTCAATTGGTATGTCACCTTTTGAACTTGTTTATGGAGTAGATGCAGTGTTTCCTACTTCACATAGTGTTCCAGTAGCAAAGTTGTTTCAAGAAGCTAGTGGTGAGGAGGATCCTATGCAACGGCGGATCAGTCAAATGATTCATTTACAGCAGACACGAGATGAGGTTTATCAGAATTCCCTTAAGTTGCAGGAGCGCATAAAGAAAATATATGACAAAAAGGCCAAAGCAGATGAGTTTCAGATTGATGATGTTGTGTTGCGGTGGGATGCCCGCAATGAAGATAAAGGGAAGCATGGAAAATTCGACAACTTATGGAAGGTTCCTTACAAAATTGCAGCATACCGTGGTCCAAATGCTTTTCTTCTCAAAGAAATGAACGGTGATGAATGTCTCGGTGGGTCGGTGAATGGCCGACTGCTCAAAAGGTATCATGCTTGAGCATTTTCTGCTCTAATCACTCTCATTGTAATTACCATTTTATTTTCATTCTGCAGCAAGTGTGAAACTGATCTCTCATCTTCAGTTTGGGGCCCGCGGTGAAGGCTATAATTCTGAAAATGGTGATTAGTTGGTGTGAGTTTTACAAGTTGTTTCATGCCAGTTCATTTTTTGCATAAAGTAAGTGAGTTAGTGTCAAAGTTAGTCTAGAATTTCAGTCAATTGTCCAAGTCAAATAAAGTTGTTTTAAATTTGGTCACATGTTAATAAGTTGACTCCATTTCCCAATGAATAAAGCACTGGTCTGCTCTCCCAGAGGTCTAAGGTTCTTGGTACCTCCAAGGAGCTACCATCCCCATTGGAGCCAATGTTAGTGTCGGTCTTGAAAGCCCTCCATCAGCGATCAAAGCTATTTGCATTTGCATTCGTAGGTGTCTCATCAGTGTCAAATTTTGCATCCCGTTAGGCATGCCATAACCTTGATGGAGGAGCTGGTCTATTTATACCCCTCTTGGCTTTGCTGGATCAGGTCATATTAGTCATTAAGCTTTTTCAAGATTGTCTTGTTTTGTTTTGAGGTCAAAGTCCTAGGTCTAGTGTTTTGGTCATTTATCTCCACAAGGTCATGTCTTTGAAAATCCATGAGTACTCAGCAAGCCAGAGGGAGGTTTTCAAACGTGTTTCTTCGATATTTTTATCTTGTACAGTGAATTTTCACCTTGGATTTAAAAACTCTGTTTTTAAAGCCAAGGTCATTTTCCGAGTTTTTGTAAATAAGTGATGAAATTTCAAAAGTCTTCAGCGGACAAAGTGCAACCCTGGTCCCCTTGCCAAGGTCCCTCAGATGATCTACCTGCAAAAAGAATCAAGTCAAAGCACTCAATGAGTCAAATTCAGGATAAAGGAAACCAAAAGTCAGTGTTATAAAAGTGTCAAAGATAAACTTTAGAAAGTGGGTTTATGAATGAATTTTTTTTTAAATGAAACTTATAAAAGCCCAAATTCCCTCCTATCACTCTCATTGTGCATCCTAACGCTTGCAAGAGAGGTTTGAGAGAGTGATTGAGAGAAAGGAGCAAAGACAGAGCGATTTCGGGCAGCAGAGAGGGGCGCGACCCGTCGAGCCAGGTGCGCGACCTGTTGGGTGCGCGCGACCCGTCAGAGGGTCTCCCACAGTTCAGAAAAGCAACGGGCGCGACCCGTCAGAGGGGCGCGACCCGTTGGGCGTGGTGCGCGACCCGTTGGACTATTTTGCTGCAAACTCCAAACAAATTCCCTCAAACGCCCTCCAAGCTATCAAATTGTTCGAGGTAGGTGCTCTAAACATGGAATGGTTGCAGGTTATGAATGGTGGATGTCATGAACATGTTAAAATGATCAAAATTTTCCAAGTTAAACTCCTTTATATGGCTGCAATGTTAATGAGCAAACTGTGCTAGGGTTTGTATTGTTTCAAGCTATTTTTCCCTTTGGTTTGTTTCCCTCCTTTCCCTTTCACTCACACTTATATGTTCATCTCTTTTCCCAAATTATTTTACAAATGAAATGCAAATATTTCCCCATCCCTAATCACTAAAATGAAAACCCTATCCCTCTCCCAAAGCATCAAAAAACAAAATTCAAAACCCTAGTTCTCCTCCACCATATGCATGTGTAAATAACAAAAAATGTTGGTAAATATGTCAGCATGTTTTGTGCATGGTTTCCCTATTTCCCCTATTAATACATGTATGCATATTCCCATGTTCACTTTCATATATGTTTTTTCCCATATGCAATGATCTTTGCAAATGATTTCCCAATTATAAATATGTATTCCTATATGCATAATGATTTGCAACATTTCCCTTAAAAATTCCCTGTTATATTTATATATTCCCATTCCTTGTTAAAAGATCCCTCCCCTAACATTTCCCTCATGTCTTTTTCCCCTTGAAACAACATAGATTTCAGCACTTTTTGCAGGAAGAGACAGCAGTTCAGTTTGTCCACTTTGCTCCTAAACCATGTCAGAAACCGAAACTTATGAGCAAAGTGATGACCATTCATCATCTACAGAGGTTGAGGTATAGAGGAGGCCTCGTAGGGGTGGTAAGGGTGGACATCATAAGCGAGAGGAGCCCACCTCTTTGGAAGAATTACAGGCTTGTCCTATGGCAGTCACTTGTTTTCAGTACATGTCTTGTTATCAGTTTTGTGAGAGGATCTCCCGGATTCAACATCACAGAGAGTTGGCCCGCCTCTTTGTTTTACATTTGCATGATGGACATGTCAATCTAGCAGGGGTAGATTTTACATTGACATCCGAGGTGATCTCACATGCTACAGGGATACCGAATGTTGGTGAGGTGTGGCCTAAGCGCAAGTTGCTAGATACTGTTCACTTTGAGCCTTATGTCCGTCCACCATTCTTGAGACATTTAGCGGGTGTTTTTCCATTCAGATTTCTCCGGAGCGAGTATGCTCCCATCATGAGGCTTATTATGCACTATTTTACCTGTGAAGGCAGATTTTCACAGGTGTACTCATATCACATTCGCCTCTTGATGCACTTCACCCGAGTAAGGATGATGAACATCCCTGTTTTCTTCTTTCAGAACATTCAGAAGATGGTGCCCATGTTGCAGAGGAAGACCCCGGCCCAGCAGTACAGGAGCTTATGTCATTATGGTTTGATTCAGCTCATAGTCTTGCATTAGTTGACACAGCAGGGTATCTCATGGGAGGAGTTTATCTCTCGTGAGTTTTTCACAGTGCCACCCCAGCCACATCATGAGGTCATTCATGAGGAGGGAGGACCATCTCAGCAGCCTGATATTCCGGTCACCTGACATGTCAGCTCCACACCTCTGGTCACCTATCAGAAAGGCCCAAGGGCCTTATTTGCAGCAGCCAGGCGAGTACTATCTCCACAGCAGGTGGAAGGGGTCTCGCCTTCATCATCAGCTCAACGAGTGTTATCTCCACATCAGGTGGAAGGGGCCTCGCTCTCGTCATCAGCACAGGTAGCACAGAGGGGCAAACAACCTATGATTCATGAGGGTCCATCAGGAGTCCCAGACACCGAGGTCATTGATCTTGAGGCCAGTTCTCCTAGCCGAGAGGCAAAGGAGATCATTCAACATCTGAGAGCTGAAAATGATGCTTTGCAGAGGAGACTTGAGGGTGCCCAATGGACTATCACTTACCTGGAGTAGCGAAACAAACAACTGGAGGAGGAGAAAGCACTTGATGAGCTATGGAGGATTCGTAGTGACCGAGTCTTGAACCGAAGAAGACCTGGTGATCCATTGCTTGCAGACCGAGAGTCAATGCTCATCCAAGTGAATGCATACTTAGAGAGGCTGTTGGCTAAGGCCAACCAAGAGAAAAAGCTGCTGAGGAATATGAAAAATCATTATTGGGCAAGGATGCATGTATGCAAAGCCAAAATGAAAGTTTTTCAAAGGAGGTTGACCGAGGCCCAAAAACAGAGAAAGAAGCCAAATCCCCTCCGTATCTTGGCTGAGGCTTCACTCAAGGATCATGGCACTCATTAGCCTAGCCACAGCTCAAATCCCAAAAAATTCTGAAAGTTTTGGGTAATTTTGGCAATTTTTGGAAATTTACAGGTTTTGGCTCCTCAACGGGTCTCACCCCCGGTGAGACCCTTTGTCATGGCAGCTCCTTTTTGCAAAAACTCAGCATTTCTAGATTTTTCATGCAAATTTACATATGCCTATGGATGGAATTTAGTTTTTATGGAGTTTTGTGCCTCCAAAAGGTCAAAATACATGCAAAATTTGACTTTCTGCCCCTTTTTTGAGTTGCAGAAACCAGTCTTGGGAGAATTAAGTTTTGATAGGGAAAACGACCTCCAAATCCAAAAATTCCAATTGGGTTGGAAAGTAGACTCACAGACCTTTCCAACGAGCTATCCTGCACCCAATTCTGACACCTGCAAGTGCCTCAAACAGAGCTCCAAAGGTGCACGACCCGTCAGGCAGGTGTGCGCGACCCGTCAGGCAAACTTTGCCAGATTTCACTGTAACAGCTCGGAAAAGCACAGTTTGACTTGGTTTGACTTTTTTAGGTTAATGATGGTCCTCTTTGATGTAATTGTGACACTTTTTAGACACTTTTACCCTTTTGTAACTCTTCTAGAAGATTTATTCATGTAAAGTGTAAAAATTGAATGTATGAACTGGTTTCCAAGTTTATAGAGGCAAGTTGTTTTGACTGCCTATTTTGTAGTGCTTAGTTTAGAGGTGGTTGAAACAGCTCCTAGGATAGTGAGCTCGACCCATGGAGGCAGGGAAAGAGGTTAGATCATCTATATTATGTACTTTCTTGCTCATTTTCATGGTTGGACTCTTGAGGGAGAAGCTATCATTGTATATTTTCACTGTATCTCTGCAATTTTTGGCTAAGGAAGACCAGGGTTTTGCAGTCATCTTTGGGATTCTTGTGGACTCATGTGTTGATGGTGTGTTTTCTCAATGTTCTTGTAAGCTTTGTTATGTGATTCATTTCCTTTCTTTACTGCTGCACATTAAACAAATGAAGTGTTAAAGTATGAATTCATGCTAGCCATGCTCTGCTTTTAAATTTGTTTAATTTCAATGTTTTCTACTGTCTAAAGGGAATTCAAAGTCATTGTTTGCTCTCTTTAGCTCCTCATCTTTCATTCCTGATCATCCATCTCAATCAAAGGCATCAATACAGTCTCCTACCTCGCCCCAAGGAACCCCCTGCAGAAACTGTGTCAAATCCCCGCACCCAAAATTGCAATTCCTCAAATTGCCACCAAAAACCCAAAAAACCCCAAATCAACCTTTTAAATCAGTTTACTAGCCTAATATCAGTGTTACCTTGTTGGTCATCTCATCCCATTGAAGATCTACCGAGATTGACCGGAGAGAGCCTTCTCCTGCCCCGTAGGGCTAGCTACGGGGCTGAATGGTTTGATGTTGCCTTGAGGTTTACCTTTCTCAGCCTGAGGTGAAATTTCAAGCGCTAACAATGCACACAATTATTTTATATTTCTTTCTTTTGATGGCATTTTGAAGCACTTCTCATTGTTATTGCCTTCTATATATGAATGTTTTTTACTGTTATCTCATGTTTGGACGATGCCCCAAATATTCAAGAATGAGCACATAATCGTTTTGGTATTTTTATCTCTTTAATGTGAACCATCAAATGTCTTGAAAGAAATTTCAAGCCATTCTCCTCCCTTGGCATTTATATATGATCAATCTCCTGTAAATATGTAGCACTCCATCAGTATATGTATACATTTCTGAATGATATAGTGTGTATACATTTTTTTACTTGTGACCCAAATTACAAATGAACTATTCATCCTTCAACCAATCAAATTTACTCATGAAACATTTTTTAATTCTATGCTATCTAAATATATGAAACACAATAATGCCAAATTTTTTTCATGCAACAATGATAACATTGAGACAAAACATCCATACATAATAATAATAAAAACCATACATGAAATCAAATTGTTTGTAATCTGATTTTTTTTTTTTTGATAAATATTTGAACTCCAAGCAATAATTCCTCTACTCCAAATACCAATATTTATTTTGTGGTGATGTTTGAGTTACATACAAATACATAACTAAGACAAGGTAATTTTTCATCATGAATATGTGTAATTAAAATGTTGCTAGGGAGACGATGAATACATAACAAAAAATAAAAATGAAGTAACAACATATATAAATCATTCAACTAAAAGATATCATTCTCAATGAATTCACATAAAAAAATGAATAATTAATGAAAATAAAATCTGTTTTAATAAACATATGATGTTCGAAGTCTTAAATATGTAGTATTCACAAATGTATGTATAAATTTCTGAATGGTACCAAGTGTGTGTGTTTGTGTGTTTTGCTAGTGACCCAAATTAAAAATTAACTATTCATCCTTCAATCAACCAAATTTACACATGAAACATTTTACTTCTATTCAATCTAAATACATGAAGCACAAAGCAATGTCAAATTTCTCTCATGCAACAATGATAATAGTGAGACAAAACATCCATGCATAATAACAATAAAATTCATACATGAAATCAGGTGGTTTGTAATCTGATCTTTTTTTGATAAATATTTGAACTCCAAGCAACAATTCTCTACTCCCAATACCAATATTTATTTTGTGTTGATGTTTGAATTGCATACAAAAAAACATAACTACAACAAGGTAGTTAATCATCATGAATATGTAATTAAAGTGTTACTAAGAAGATGAATGCATAACAAAAAATAAAAATGAAAACATATACATCATTCAACTAAAAGCAATCATTCTCAATGAACTCACATAATAAAATGAAATATTAATGAAAATAACATTTGTTTTAATAAACATATGATGTTTGAAGCCTTAAATGTTTCTTTTAAATGTGAAAACATTTCAATGGAGAATACATTTGAAATAATCTTTTAGATCTATTATGATAAGATGTTGTCAAAGACCAAGTATCTTTTCTTTTTAAGTCAGAAAGGGTTTATAATGGTAGTCATTGGAGCGATTCCCGCTATAAACCCTTTCTAACACCAACAACTTGTAAGCTAGCACTAAAACGAAAAATTATGAATTAGCAAGGGCTAAGACATTCATAGACATGCCTATGAGAGTCCCACATCTAGAGGATGCCTACTTCTAGTCCGATAACAATGGGCCAAATGGATTATGCAGGAATTGAACCTAGGTGGGGAGAGTGTGAAACCTACCTTCCAACAATTTGAGCTACTGTATCGATCCCCAAGTATTATATTATTCTCATGTTTAGAGAATATATCATGTGGCTTATGTGTTGACATTTTGGTTATTCAAAAGTGTTTACACCATGTTTGGGGGTGCTTCATGAGATTTGGAGTACATGGTGTATGTTTAAACCTTTAATGTTGATGTTGGTGTATGTGAACCCACCCGTTGATGTTGACTCTTCCCATGTTGCAACTCCACCCTCCGAAACTTCCCCTGTAGACACATCTAAAATAGAGGACCCTAAGGGAAAATAACCAGAGGTGGAAAGTAAAGATGAGGATCCACTACTTAAGGTATCTAAGGGTGGCAATAGACATACCAGGCCAACTAACCAGTTAAGATACAAGATCAAACTCAGAAATAACCTAGAGTTGGCTAAGGAGGTGATTAACGTTGACAACATGCCACTAAAGGACCTTATTATTAACAGGAAGAAGAAGGCTACAAGCTCTAAGAAGAGCCAAAGCAGAGAAACTATGAAAAAGGGACCCATGGAGACAAGGAAGAGTAAAAAGTAGAGATTGGAGAAGGTAGATGTATTGCTCAAGGCTGCTAGTACCCTCAGCTAAGATGTTTGGGTATTAAACTTAGATTTTTTGCCTACCTATCTTATGAAACAAAGTTTTCACTTTATTGCTGACATTTGGCCTTATAGCTTTTGCGTGCAGCGTGAAGTCGAGAGAGCTAACATTCTTGTTGTCAGCATTTTTGATAAGGTTGATAAAGCCACTGTCATCTATTTTGGGGTGAAAACTATATGTGCCGGTTGATGGAATTTTTCAATACAAGGATAAATGCTGACAGTCTGCCTATCAAAAATTTTGGAGTGAACAAGGAGCGTTGACATCTTCATTGTCAACAATATTCAAACTGGTGGAAATGTTGACCTCCTGGTTGTCATTGATTTTGAAATCAGGCAAAAGCAAAAATGTTGACAATTAGCCTATCAGCGAAAGTTGCAAATAGAAAACCAGTGAAGCTGATGTCCACAATATCAATGTTTTTTCCAGGAGGTTCGAAGAAGATCAAGATGAAAATAAAAGCGGTTTTGGAGGAGTTTTGGGGATGATTTGTAGAGGCACCTATTTTGCTAGCTAGGATGCTAAGCTACAATTTAGAGACCTGTTCTATTTCCAAGGGAGGCAATTTAAAAAGATAATTTTCTATACCTAAACATCAACATATTTTCTTGTAGTTATTCTAGGAAAAACATAATATTTTTAAGTTTTATATTTTACATGCATGAACTTGAAAGATATTTCAAATATCTTAGATTATTGTAATTAATATGGTAACTATTATTGTGCAAACAATTATGTAAGTCTTATATAACAATTTATGAAGAATGAAGAAGGGTTAGAATTTACTACCACATCTCTACTCCTAATAATTTTGTGAACATAAGCGATATCCAAAATCATTAACTCCACATCCAATAAAACTAAACTTTAAAATTGAGGCTTATGTGATTTGAAATGTGTCGAACTTCTTTTAAATCCATTACATTGGTAATTTTTTTGTCGACTTTTGAACCATCGAGTGTGGTTCATCCTCAAGACATATTAATGATGAAAATATGATCAAACCAAGAGAATAACAAGTGTGTCTTGATCATATGTGCCCCTCTTGCAAAAATGAATTCCATTCACCTTGTTCTATCCCTTGCCTTGCTGCCTCACATGGATGGGAGGTTCATTAGATGGATGTAAAATCCACCTTCCTACATGGGGATATATAAGAATAAATCTACATGGAACAACCTCTTGGCTATGGTTAGAGTGATTCCATCCTTATTTTCCACCTTAAGAAATCTCCCTATGGCATTAAATAAGCTCCTTGAACTTGAAATGTGAAAATTAACAACTTTCTTATTGATGTTCGCTTCTCTAGATGTCATTCTAACCCCAATGTCTACAACAAGAAAGAAGGAATCCATTTCATAATTCTCGTTATTTATGTTGATGACTTTATCCTCACAAGGAATGACCCTAAACTTATAACTCATGTGAAGTCAAGTTTAGACAAACCATTTTAATCTCAATAATATATAACCATTGTAAGTGTGTTGCTTCTTCTCATTACCATTTTAGAATGAACCTTACACATGAAAGCATAATGAGGATCGCAAATATTTTACCTCCTCTCATTGTCATTTTATAATGAACACAACACAATTATTGAAATAAATGAAAGGTATACAAATTCATATTTATAAAACCTAGAACAAATAAATATATAAATCAGAAATAACAATGTTAACAATATTCCGAATTTATAGTTCCAATTAAAAAATTAAATAATAACTAGAATTTTAGTTCTAGTATCTATATACACATAAAAGTTCCCTTTAAATTGCATTTACATTATATTTAAATGGAGATAAATAAGGGTTTCTCAAGGCTGTAAATAAGCATCAACATTTTGGCCAAAAGTATTTTCACCATTGTATGTATGTAAAGTAGAGAAACCCATCTTCATCCTTGTGCTCCTCATACACAATACACAATAGAGAAGTTGCATAGGAATAAACACACCATAAGAAATTGAGGAACTCTGACAAAGATAACGATGAGATGACAAAATGCCCATTTGCAATTGTTTTAAAATGTTTTTTCTATATGAAAAAATAAAGATCACAATGAAGTTTAACTTGGAACCAAGTAATGACATAGAATAATAGTGGAAAAATTCTAAATAGATGAAACTGATTCGATTGAACTTACAAGTTGGTGGAAGCACACTATTCAGAAAAATAAATATTGTTTTCTCTTTAGTGAGTTTTATTCTCTTGCAGATCATATATACAAATTGGCCCACAGTAAAATGTGAGGGAACCAAATATCTGAAAATCCAAAATGAAATTAATATTAAATTAAAAAACTTGATTTTTTAAAATTTGTATATTCATACATTATTTTCAATACCTAAAAAATCCCATAAACACTCCATGCTCTTTGAAGGTTCTTTAAATAGTGGTCAAGGAGAGAAGAGAAGAATATATTTTATAGTAAGATAATTATTCCAAAATGCTAATAAATAGGTGTGTTATACTATTCACACATCCACATATGCCACACAAGAGAGGGAGGAGAAGGATAAGTAAGTATCCATATTGATCCAATCAATAATTATGTTTTTGTTGACACATACATGTAGGGTAATGGATGAGAAGGCTAAGCAAGCATGCATATCGATCTCATTATCAATCAACAATTATCGTTTTTATTCACATGTGTACCTAGACCACATGTGGAGGGGAGGGGAGGCATGCTAGTATATAGGCCCCTTAGCACTATGTTGTTGTTAACAAATTTTCTTCTTACTAAAACAAGAGTTCTTTTAGTACACCAATGCTACTTATAGTCATCTCATTTTTTTAAAGTTGCATATATCTTAAGTGGTCAAAAAATTAAATATGACAATAAAGCTCAATATGCTAGTTTAATAAGTTATTTGAGAAAAGAGTCTTGCTTTTTCTTATCAATATCTAATATGTCACTTTTCCCTGCTTTTTCAACAATAACCTGCAATTTTTTTAATAAAAAATTACTAAAAAACACATTTTATAAAAATAAATTTAAAAATTGTAGTAAATTGACTTCTATTTACACTCTCTACAAAAATATATAATCAACCAAAATGGGAAAAAAACAAAAATTTTACCAAAATGAAATTTTGTTTTTAAAACAATATTATATAATATTAAAAAAACATTTAAAAAATCTAACTATCAAAAAAACAAAGTATTCTAAACTTACAAATATCTTACTAAGACACTGGTCATACATTTCTTTAACCTCCTCTTTTCTCTTTTCTAATAAAAATCCCACAAAAATTATTCATTTTTTTAAAACCTCCAAAATGTTACCGCAGCTAGTCAACAAAAATGTTACCGCAGAAACTTAAAAAAATGTTAAACCATGAAATCTACTTCCTACAAAGAATTCCAACGTGTAATTAATTGCAGAGATTTTGATGTCGAGAATATTTACAGGAAAGAGCTAACCAGCCATATATTGAGTATTTAATGCCCTCAGAGCAGCACGTGACTTAACGCGATAACACGGGAGCGGGCAAATTCGGCATTAAATAATATTTGCCCGCTCCCGTGTTATCAGGCTAAGTTACGTGCTGCTCTGAGGACATTAAATACCCAATATATGACTAGTTAGCTCCAGCCATATTTACATACCTTTGCTCTTGCTCTTGTAGTTAAAGCTGCGGAGGCTGTAGTTTAGTTGAGGAGAGTTGTATTGTACATAGGATTATAGAGACGGTTATGCTCTACTTATATTATTTGAACAAAAGAAGAGATGGTTTCCAAGAAAATGACGTGGTCCATCAATGGCCTGAACAATTAAAAGAAACCTTCCACCACTACAAAATTTCAACTAAATAAACTTTCAAGTACCTATTAATGAGGTTAGAAAAATAGTTAAAAATAATGACTTCTGGGTAATGTAGACCGGTATTTTTGTTTTTAAGTTTACATTTAGTATATATTTAATGGTGTTTGGGTAATTTTAGCCAACCTTAGGGTTGGTTTAGTTGTTTTATTTTTCAAGTATGTGTATGTGAAAAACTAATAAATCTAAGAGTAAGGAGGATTTTTTCTATTTAGCCTATGAAACTTATTAATGAGAAAAATGGGCCTATAGTACATCACTTTCTAAGTGATACATGTGTTAAAGTTAATATAGTACATCACTTTCTAAGTGATACATGTGTTAAAGTTAATAGAGGAAGGTATTTTTGAGTTAATGGAAAATGGAATCTTTGAAATCTTACTTGATGTACAAAGCACAAGATAACTAATAAGGCTCATACCAAGACATGACAAGAAAGGGCGAAAAAGAAGGAGGGACCCATAACTTCTCTTATTCATAGTACAAACATAAGATTGACCTAGTAGCAACAAAAGTTATTCCACAGGGAATAGTCAATCACTAGGAAAGAGGTTGTTCTCGACAATTAGTGAAAAGGGGACAATTGGAGACTAAATCATGACAAATTTATATGGTAAAGACTCATAAACACAGAGGTGAACTATAACAATATACAAGAGAAATTGCACGAACTCTACGGAAACAATTAGGACTCATTGTAGATTTTTTAAACAAGGGAAACAAAGGGATGTTTCCAACAAAATAACACATGCAAAGGAAGCACATGTCCCACCTAGTATTTTCAAACAAGTGCCATGGGGGTTGAAAGATCACTATGAGGGGACACAAATCCCAACATAGAATCTAATCAATATGTTTATTGAACACACTATCCAAAAGGAATCTTAGGTGGGAGACCAAATGGGTAAATAATGAGAGAGAGAAAAGATGAGTGCCACAATGAGAAACCAGAAAAATTTATAACACAAGCAATTAAGGATAGGATCATAAGTGGTAATCTCCTTGAGGGTGAATGCGTGGAGACATTAAAATGAAAAATGATCGTAGTATGGATGAAAAGGATGATTTATGATATGTGACAACTCATTAGAGTTTATACCAACCCATAATGTGGGAACTCTATGGGTGAGGTCGTTAACATGACGAAGCAATATATATGGGGCTTACCCATGGAATGTAGACTATATGGACTGCCAATCCTAAGGAGGTTGTAAGAACATGGGTGCCAAAATGCAAACTATATCCACTCCCAATCCTAATGATGATGCAACAACATCGGTGCCAAAATGAGGTTAGAAAATAGTTAAAAATAATAAAGGTGCTTATGAAATCGAAAAAAACTACATATAAATTTAAATTAAATAAAGTGCATGCCTTAATGCTTTAGGGGAAAAAAGGTGTCTAGGTGACATAGTGAATCCGTAAAATGAAGGAACTCCATAACATAATGGAGTGGCTAAAATAAAAATTCGAGCAGTGCAAAAAATGAAAAAAACCATGCTCAATGAAGCTCAATTACCAAACAAATTTTGGGGAGAAGCAATTTACACAACAATTTATATCTTGAGCGGAGCACAAATAAGGGTAAGTGATACTATACACCTTATGAACTATGGAAAGGTAGACTAGCCATTTTCACACATTTCAAGATGTTTGGAAGAAAATGTTATATTAAGATAAATGAAGAACTGAGGAAGGAATTTTCTTTGGATATGCATGTTGGAAATAATACTGAGAGGGGGGGGGTGAATCAGTATTATTAAGTCAAATATTTTTTTATTTCACGCCCAGATCATATACGCTACTTCAGTTAGAGAAAACCGCGTATATACGCAACTTCAAATAAGGAAACCAGCGTATACCATGCAGACTTATAATTTAATGTATTCTATAGATGTTGATCATTAATCTGTGCATTCGAGTCATGTAAACAGTAACCAGGAACAATAAAAATAGAGTAGAAGACAATCACACACAAGAACAAAAGATATAAGGTGGAAACCCATTGTGGGTGAAAACCACTTGCTGCAATTCGTCTCTATCTTCTTTTAATTAGAAACTTCTTTTTACAATGATTCTGTATTGGTGCAGACTTATACTAGTACGCAGGCTGCAACCTGGAGAGAGCTACAACCCTCTCTTGTTTTCCAGCTTCTTCTGGAAGGGAGCTGCAACCCCCTTAGCTCTTGTACTAGCTGAGATACTAGTACGTAGGTGCTGACCTAGAGAAGGCTACAACCTTCTCTTCTCTTCCAAGGACCACATTTCATCAATTTTCAGACTGGATCCATGAATGTCAAACAAACATCAAGTATATGTGCATCAACCAATCTCCTTTCCACAAACAACTACTGAATCAACCAATAACTTCTCAGACTGATGTAATCAGAAAACAATACTAGTAACCAGACACCAATGCTAAACCCAGAACACTGTAGTAATCCACAGAAGCAACTAAAATATATTTCAAGAGACATACGCTACTTCATTGTGTATAAACTTGCATACATACGCAGCTGAATCAAGGTCAACCAACGTATACGCTTTCTTCTCTTGCTGAACCTGCGTGTATATGCACCTTTGTAGAGCCGAACCTGTGTGTAGATCTATAAAAGATAATTCACCCTTACACTTAAACAGACTTCAGTTATACTCAGATTATTAGATTTATAGATCTAATTATGCGCCGATTATAACAGATCAATTCACAAAAGATATTACTATTCAAGCCTTGAGATCTCGACCCATCAATAGAACTTATCTATCTTGTAATGCTCAGGTTCCTCCTTGATTCAGATCAGCCCCACAAACAAATCTCTTGCATGTATTCAGATATTCAATACATCAGATGATCCTTGCCTAATGATCTCCTTCCTCTTTTATAGTCTTAGACCTTTCACAATACCACGGTCCAAACCCATAACAAACCAATACCATGGACCCAATACTTGGGATCAACACATCTGACGAGATACTATGGTCCAAAACCATAGGTTCAAATACCAAGGAATAAATACCACTGACCAAACATAAGTTCTCCCACATGTACGTGCTTTTCCTTGCGTGAAAGTGCATGTATACGCATACGCGACTTTTGAACATCTAACTCGCGTGTATACGCGGCTTGATCATGATGAACCTGTGTATATATATTTTTCCTTCATTCTGAGAGCCTAAACTGAGATCTGTTACTAGAGAGAGTTGCCATCAAGGACAACACCTGTGCCACACCTGTTCCATAGCGCCAAACCTG
This sequence comes from Pinus tabuliformis, assembly GCA_031772625.1. Classification (NCBI taxonomy): domain Eukaryota; kingdom Viridiplantae; phylum Streptophyta; class Pinopsida; order Pinales; family Pinaceae; genus Pinus; species Pinus tabuliformis. The sequence goes on from CM062816.1 coordinate 835,298,926, forward strand.
TGTCATAATGCCAACAATGCATATGGAAGAAAATGATATAGATGTTACAACAAAGGACATGTAAAATTGTTGAATGCATTGGTGTAACAATAGATGAAGCAATGCCTTAAACCCAACAACAACCAAATACCAACCAAAAAGAAGAAAATTAGAATGAAGAGCATGATAAGGAACAAGGAGAAGGAGGTGAGCCACTTCATCCAAAATCCCCATCCAGGTATGTCCAAAAGAATCATCCAAATAGCCAAATTATTGGAAATAAGGAATCGAGAATTTAAACTAGAAGGAAGCTTGTTAGGAAAACATGCCATGATAATTTAACTCTGTTATACCTAATGGAACTTAAAAAATTTCCTCCAGGTAGTCAAGATGAACATTGGGTTAAGGCCATGAATGAAGAACTATATTAGATTGAGAAGAATGAGGCATGGGAGTATGTTCCAAGATCTAAAGACAAAAATTTGATTGGAACCAAGTGAGTCTACAAAATTAAGTTGAATGAAGATGGAAAAGTAGTAAGGAAAAAAGGAAGACTTATATGCAAAGGATATGCACAAGTCAAAGGTGTGGATTTTGAAGAAACATTTGCTCCAATATCCAAACTTGAAGCAATAAGAATGTTCTTGGATTTTTCAAGTTTAAGGGGTATACAGTTTATCAGATGGATGTAAAATCAATATTTCTAAATGGAGAACTACAAGAAGAAGTATTTATTGAGAAGCCAAAAGGATTTTAACTATCAAAAGACAAGGATTATGTGTGTATGGTCTAAAACATGCACTTAGGACCTAGTACGCTAGATTGGATAAATATCTTCAACAGCAAGGATTAAAGAGAGGGGCAGTAGATTGTAACCTTTACATCAAGATTGAAAATGACAATTTGCTAATCATTTTTATCTATGTGGTTGGCATAATTTTTGGAAGTGACACTAACTCTATGAGAAAATGTTTTGTAGCTAACATGCAGAAAGAGTTTGAAATGTCTATGTTGGACGAACTACCTTTCTTTCTTGGTTTGTTGGTTCATTAATTGGAAAAAGGATTCTTTATCTCTCATACCAAGTACCTTAAAGAAATATTAAAGAAGTTGTGCCAAGGGGTTCTCTTAGGTGGAGGGAATTGATTACGAGGAGAACTTTGCTCTAGTAGCATGTTACTCTTCAATCATATCTATTCTAGCACTTTCAACGTAGATGGGATGGAAGATACATCAAATGGATGTGAAGACAACCTTCATCAACAGAGTGATTGAGGAAGAGGTGTACATATAGTAGCCGAAATGTTTTGAGACCTTAGAAAAAGAGTCACATGTGTGCGACTCAAGCGAGCACTATATGGATTGAAACAAGTAACACGTGCTTGGTGCACCAGGGTCGACAACTGTTTCACCAGGTTCGGCTTCACCAAAAGTGAAGCAGATGCAAACCTTTACCATATTGTGGTTGAAGGTAAATTATTTATTACAGTATTATATGTTGATGATTTAATTCTAATAGGTGATGAGAAACTGGTCAAATATTGCAAAGAGGATCTTGCAAGAGAATTCAATAGGAAGAACCTGAGGCTCATGCATTATTTCCTTGGTATGGAAGTATGGTAAGGAGATGAGGAACTATTTGTCTCTCAAGGAAAGTATGCCAATGAGATACTGAAGAAGTTCCACATGGAGAGAAACAAACCCATGGAGACTCCTCTAGTAGAAAATGAGAGGAAGGAATATGCTACTTCAGGTGAAGTGGTAAAGGCTACTATTTATAGATAGCTTGTGTGTTCACTTATGTACTTGGTGAACACATGATCAGACATGTGTTTTGTAGTTAACCATCTTAGTCAAGAAATGGTTAAGCCAACCAAACTCTATTGGAAGGCATCTAAACATGTGTTGAGATATCTCAGAGGCACCACTCAGTTTGGTCTTTGGTACAGACGGATAGAGGGAGTGAAGCTTCAAGGCTTCAAAAATGTAGATTGGGCAGGGAATCCATAAGACATGAAGAGCACGTTAGGGGGAATCTTCAGTATTGGTTCACCAACATTTTCTTGGTACAACAGGAAGCAGAGATCAATTGTACTTAGTTCAAAAGAAGCATAGTACATGGCTACTATTCAAGCAACTTGTGAGGCTATCTGGATGAGGAAGATCCTTGTTGGGTTTTCTGGTTAGCAGATGGATCCTACAATGATTTACTGTGACAACCATAGTTGTATCAAACTCTATGATAATCCAGTTTTTCATGATCAGTCCAAGAATATCGACATCCAGTATCACCATCTTAGAGACTGTATGCAGAGGAGAATCATGTTGCTAGTGTACATTTGTATAGAGGAACAAGATGCAAACATCTTGACTGAGGCATTGTCAAGAGGAAAATTTGAGTTCCACAGAGGTAGGATTGGGGTATCTGATAATCCCTTTCTTGTTGAGAGGGACAATTGAAAATGCAACAAGAAAAATCCTGATTTAATTTTCCCTTGAATTAAATTAGGAGAAAAATTGTAATTCCACATCACGAGACAACTTGTATGAGTTAAATAAGTTAATTTGACTTAGTTGGTTCAGTTAATTCGAGTTAAGGGTCTAACTTGAGTCATGTAGAGTGTATCCTACTTTAGAGGAGCCTTGGTTGAGTTTATTTTGAGTTGTAATCAATTAATTCAACTTAATTGAGTTAAAGTCAGTCAAAGTAGTGCCAACTAATTGAGGAAATAGTAGGAGGTCTAACAGTGGGGTGCTGCTTCATGTGTTCAACTAGTTAAATGATAATTCAATCATAAATAACTCATGCATGTCAGATATGAGAGTTGCCTAGTTGAGATTGGAGTTCAAGGGAAGTGTACTATCAGTTGTATAATCATCCAAATTGTACAGGTGTTGCATGCAGTCAAAAGGCATATGACGAATTGTGAAATTACAATTGAGGAAATTCTATAATTAATAGGGGCTATTTCCAAAGGTAAAGACAAAAGGAAATAGGGACTTGGGCAAGAAAAAATTGGTTAAGTATTGGCCGAGGATTTTCAAGGAAGTTGAGAGACATATAGAGATAGTGCAAAGGTTTCTGTATCTTGAGCAAAGCATTGTAATCTTCTCATATTTTTTGACTAATGCAATATACATATAACATGGGTTTTTAGTTTTGGATTTCCCCAGGAAATCATCATGTAATGTGTTTATTGAATTATTTATCTTGTATGCTTCACGATTTCTCAATCGATTAATTTTCTCCCCTGATGAGTAGAGTAGATTCAAGTCTTTTGTTTTAGAAACTTACATAAGCAGTTTGAAACTACAAGGAATTTTTACAATTAGCAAAACAAGCCATGATAATTTAACTCTGTTATCCCTATGGAACATCAAAACTTTTCTCTAGGTAGTCAAGATGAAGTTTGGGTTAAGGCCATGAATGAAGAACTATATCAGATTGAGAAGAATGAGACATGGGAGTATGTTCCAAGACCTAAAGACAAAAATGTGATTGGAACCAAGTGGGTCTACAAAAATAAGTTGAACGAATATGGAAAAATATTAAGGAATAAAGAAATACTTGTATGCAAAGGTTATGCACAAGTCTAAGGTGTGGAACTTGAAGAAACATTTTCTCCATTAGCTAGATTTGAAGTAATAAGAATGTTCTTGGATTTTACAAGTTTTAAGGGGTATAAAGTTTATCAGATGGATGCAAAGTCAACATTTCTAAATGGAGAACTACAAGAAGAATGTTATATTTAGAAGCCAAAATCCTTTTGGCTATCAAAAGATAAGGATTATGCGTGTATGGTCTAAAACATGCACTTAGCGCCTAGTACGCTAGATTGGATAAATATCTTCAGCAACAAGGATTAAATGTAGAATTTCCCACTTTAGATCAATAGATTATCCAATATACTAAAGAAAAATACAAGATCTACTTCTACAACAAACTTTGCTGAAGCTTAATCGAATTGAGAAAGATCAAATAGAACACATACAACTGAGAATGAGAAACCAATCACACATGAACACAGAAGAATACTCTAGGGAAAGCCTCATATAAAATCCTTGATCTCTGTATTATCATACAAGTGGAAATTTGTTCAGATTACACAAAGAATCAACTCTCAAGCTATCCTGCTCTCTTTGCAATCAAACAATACAGCTCACAGACTGAATAGACACAAGATATGCCTTCCCTCAACCCTCCAAGCCTCCTATTTCCTTGCGCAATTTTCCTTGGGGTCCGATGCTGCCACCCATGTGAATTGGACTCATCAGACACTCACTAAAACCAAAAGTAACTGCGCAATCTCCAAGGAATGAATTGCTTCTACATGCAAGAGATATCCTCCATGGAATATTCCTGCAACTGATAGTACAATGTCCCATCATCTGATCTCAATTGGGTCTCTGTTTGAACTGACATGCATGAGTTATTTATGAGAGAATATTCAGTTATCTGAAGTGTAGCAGTTACATGCATGCATGCATTAACTAACTGAACTCACAATGAGTTCAACAAACTATTTGAACTAATATAACTGGAATTAACTCGGTTAATTGAGCTAACTAATTACAACTCAAATTACAACTCATCCTTATCTCTTTAACTGATGGATAAATTACTCAATCAAAGGAGAAACCATTGCATGTCTTCACATAGACTTCATGTTTGATTTTCTACAACTAATTAACTCAAGAGGAATTAATTAATTATTTTACAAACAACTACGAAGATCAAATTCGAATTTTACTTCTCTATTTTAGTTCAGGGACTAACTAAAATAGGAAGGTTCTTGAAATGCTATTTATGGCAATGCTATTTTTAGCACTTCTATATTTAGCATTTCTTGTTGCTATTTTCAACATTAAAGAGAGGGGAATTAGATTGTAACCTTTACCTGCTAATCATTGTTATCTATGTGTATGGCATAATTTTTGGAAGTGACGCTAAAACTATGAGAAAATGTTTTGTAGCGAACATGCAGAAGGAGTTTGAAATGTCTACGCTGGAGGAATTGCCTTTATTTCTTGGTTTGCTGGTTCATCAATTGGAAAAATGATTATTTATCCCTCAAACCAAGCACCTTAAATAAATATTAAAGAAGTTGTACCAAGGGGTTCTCTCAGGTGGAGGGAATTTATTACGAGGAGACCTTTGCTCGACTAGCAAGTTACTCTTCAAATAGATCTATTCTAGCACTTTCAATGCAAATGAGATGGAAGATACATCAAATGGATGTGAAGACAACCTTCCTCAACGGAGTGATTGAGGAAGAGGTGTGCATAGAGTAGGAAAAAGGTTTTGAGACCTTCGACAGAGAGTCGTATGTGTGCAGACTCAAGCGAGCGTGGTATGGATTGAAACAAGCAGCACGTGCTTGGTACACTAGGATCGACAATTATTTCACCAGGTTGGGCTTCACCAAAACTGAAACAGATGCAAACCTTTACCATATTATGGTTGAAGGTAAATTATTGATTATAGTATTATATGTTGATGATTTAATTCTAACAGGTGATGAGAAGTTGGTCAAATATTGCAAAGATGATCTTGCAAGAGAATTCCAGATGAAGGACCTGAGGCTCATGCATTATTTCCTCGTTATGGAAGTATGGAAAGGAGATGAGGAACTATTTGTCTCTTAGGGAAAGTATGCCAATAGTTGCACATGGAGAGCAACAAACCCATGGAGACTCCTATAGAAGGTAATTGAAGGAAGGAAGATGATACTTCAGGTGAAGTGGTAGAGGCTACTATTTACAGACAACTTGTGGGTTCACTTATGTACTCGGTGAACACACGACCAGACATGTGTTTTGCAGTTAAACAACTTAGTCAAGCAATGGTTAATCCAACCAAACTCCATTGCAAGGAAACTAAACATGTGTTGAGATACCTCTGAGGCACCACTCAGTTTGGTCTTTGGTACAGACGTACAATGGGAGTGAAGATTAAATGCTTCATAGATGTAGATTGGGAAGGGACTCCGTCGGACATGAAGAGCACATCAGGGGGAATCTTCAGTATTGGGTCACCAACAGTTTCTTGGTACAATAAGAAGCAAAGATCAATTGCACTTAGTTCAGCTGAAGTAGAGTACATGGCTGCTAGTCAAGCAACTTGTGAGGCTATCCAGATGAGGAAGATCATTGTTGGGTTATCTGGTCAGCAGATGGATCCTACAATGATTTACTGTGACAATCAAAGTTTTATTAACCTTTCTGAGAATCCAAATTTCATCATCAGTCCAAACATATCAACATACGGTATCACCATCTTAGAGATTGTATGCATAGGAGAATCATGTTGTTGGAGTGCATTCCTACAAAGGAACAAGATGAAGACATCTTGACTAAGGCACTTTCAAGAGAAAAATTCGAGTTCCACAAAGGCAAGATTGGGGTATCTGATAATCCCTTTCTTGTTGAGAGGGAGTGTTGAAAATCAACAAGAAAAATCATGATTTAATTTTCCTTTGAATTAAATTAGGAGAAAAAATATAATTCCACATCACAAGACAACTTGTACGAGTTAACTAAGTTAATTTTACTTAGTTGGTTCAGTTAATTTGAGTTAAGGGTCTAACTTGAGTCATGTAGAGTGTCTCCTACTTTATAGGAGCCCTGTTTAAGTTTATTTTGAGTTGTAATCAATTAATTCAATTTAACTGAGTTAAATTTAGTCAAACTAGTGCCAACTGATGCAGGAACTAGTAGGAGGTCTAACAGTGGGGCGTTGCTTCATGTGTTTAACCAGTTAACTGATAATTCAGTCATATATAACTCATGCATGTCACATATGAGAGTTACCTAGTTGTGATTGAAGTTCAAGGGCAGTGTACTATCAATTGTATAATCATCCAATTTATACAGGTGGTGCATGCATTTAGAGGAAGGCCTATGATGGATTTCATAGTGCCAATTGAGGAATTTACCTAAGTAATATGGACTAATTCCAAAGGAAACAACAAAAGGAAATAGGGACTTGGGAAAGCATAAAATTGGTTAAGTATTGGCCTAGGATTATCTAGGAAGCTGAGAGACAGATAGAGATAGTGCAGAGGTTGCTCGGGCTTGAGCAAGGGATTGTAATCTTCTCATATTTTATGACTAATGCAATATACAAATAACAGGGGTTTTTAGCTATGGCTTTCCCCAGGAAATCATTTTGTAATGTGTTGATTGAATTATTTCTCTTGTATGCTTTGTGATTTATCGATTGATTAATTGTTTCCGCTGATGAGTAGAGTTGATTGAAGTCTTTTGTTTTAGAAAATTACATAAGCAATTTGAATCTACAAGGAATTTCTACAGTTAGAAAAACAAGCCATGATAATTTAAGTCTGTTATCCCTTATGGAACCTCAAAATTTTTCTCTAGGTAGTCAAGATGAACATTGGGTTAAGGCCATGAATGAAGAACTATATCAGATTGAGAAGAATGAGACATGGGAGTATGTTCCAAGACTTAAAGACAAAAATGTGATTAGAACCAACTGGGTTTACAAAAATAAGTTGAACGAAGATGGAAAAGTAGTAAGGAATAAAGAAAGACTTGTATGCAAAGGATATGCACAAGTCGAAGGTGTGGAATTTGAAGAAACATTTTCTCTAGTATCTAGACTTGAAGCAATAAGAATGTTCTTGTCTTTTACGAGTTTTAAGGGGTATAAATTTTATCAGATGGATGTAAAATCAACATTTCTAAATGGATAACTACAAGAAGAAGTATATATTGAGAAGCCAAAATGATTTCAACTATCAAAAGACAAGGATTATATTAGGTCATGGTACACTAGATTTTGATAAATATCTTTAGCAACAAGGCTTAAATAGAGGGGAAATAGATTTTAATCTTTACATCAAGATTGAAAATGGAAACTTGCTAATCATTGCTATATATGTGGATGGCATAATTTTTGGAAGTGAGGCTTACTCTACGATAAAATGTTTTCTAGCTAACATGCATAAGGAGGAAAAATGCTTCTTTATCTCTCAGACCAAGTACCTTAAAGAAATATTAAAGAAGTTTTATATGGAAAGTTGTGCACCCGTGAAAACTCCCATGACAACAAGATGCAAGCTCAATAAATATTATGAGTCTCTAGAAGCAAACTAGACCATGTAAATGTCCATGATTGGAAGCCTTCTTTACTTAATATCTTCAAGACTGAATATCAAGCAATCAATGGGTCTGGTGGGCATATTTTAGTCAATCGTGAGAGAAACTCATGTGAATGTAGGCAAAATGATATTTAGATAACTACATGGAACCAATGATTATGGATTATGGTCTCCAAGTGGTAGAAATCTTACTCTCAGAGCTTATAGAGATGTTGATTGGGCTAGTAGCATTGATGATAAGAAGAACACCAATTGGGGGGGCTTCTTTTTAGGAAATTATATGGTCACCTGGCTCAACAAGAAATGAACCTCCATTTCTCTATCCACAGTTGAGGAAAAATATATTGCGCCAACATCATGCTGCACTCAAGTCCTAGATGAAGCATAATCTCAAGGATCTTCAAGAAAATGGTGATCAACTTGTGCCCATCATGTGTGACAATCCCAATGCTATCAATAACTCTAAAAGCCTTGTTATGCATTCTAAAACAAATAACATTCCTATCAAATACCATTTTCTTCAAGAATGATCTACTGATCAAATTGTTAGACTAGATTATATTAAAAAAAAATAGCAAATTTATGACGTATTTAGCAAAACTCTACCTAGAGAAAGTTTTGAATATATTAGACAAAAAATGGGCATAATTTCTTCCTCACAAGGGGGAGTGATCCATTGATTTCAACCAAGAAGCATGTTAATGATAGTGGGAGTTCAAGGAAAGTGTATGCATTAGAACAAGGGCAGTATATGCCTTTTGTCATTGATGTTAAAGGGGGAGAATAAGCATACATAAGAAAATAGGGGGAGTCTAGTCCAAGATCATCAATCACTAGCAGATCTTTGGTGGTGTTTCCATCAATGCAAAAGGGGGATATTGTTGTAAATATGTTGTCAATGATGTCAACTACAATGTTATTGATGTCAAAGTCCAACAACATGGATATTATTGAATGTGTATTGTCAGTGTGCATAACATGTTGTTAAGGATGCAATTTGGATAA